>CM066043.1:27174192-27856832 GCA_033557465.1 Ichthyophis bannanicus | reverse complement strand
TAAGAAAACAGGAAAAGAGATGGAGGAAAACTAAAACAGATGAAAATAAATCTCAATATATGAACACACTTAACGAATACAAAAACGCAATAAACAAATCGAAAAGGGATTACCACACTAAAGTAATAAATCTAGCCATCAACCGACCTAGAGAACTATTTTCAATTGTAAAAACACTAACTAAAACAAAGAACTCCGAGCCAAAGCTACCAACAATAAGCATTCAAACCTTAGCATCTCACTTTGCCGAAAAACTAAAATCTAAACCCAATACTTTAACACCAATACTGATTACAAACACCAATATCAATAACAACTGGACAACTTTCCACACTGTGGATCGAAAACAGCTCATTAAAATCATAACAATGATCAACACTACTACCTCCCCACTCGATCCTTGCCCAGTGTCCTGGATTAAACATACAAAGGAAGAACTTGCTGAAAACATCCAATACATGGTGAACCTGTCCCTTTCACAGGGCATTATGCCAGATGCTCTAAAGCTCACAACGCTTCGCCCAATAATAAAAAACAATAAACTTGACTCAAAAGACCCCAATTCATACAGACCAATAGCTAGCATTCCTTTTATAGCTAAAATTATAGAAAAGTCAATTCAACTACAATTACAAGAGCATATTGATGAACATAAACCCCTTGATTCACACCAATTCGGTTTTCGCCCTTTTCACGGAGTGGAAACCCTCTTGATCACACTGATTGACCACCTCATCAAAGGCACAGATGTCAACAATCAGGGTTTCCTACTACTCTTTATTGACATCTCGGCCGCCTTTGACAACATCAACCACCCCACTTTGATTAACAGACTAGAAAACTTAGGAATAGGTGGAACTGTTCTCAAATGGTTCAAGTCCTACATCACACATAGACTAATACGTGTCCAGATAGATCAAGAAGCATCAGAAACCTTCCCCCAAGGACAAGGTATACCTCAGGGATCAGCCCTTTCTGCCCTTCTATTCAACTTATACCTGCAACCTATCACAAACATATTTAGAAAACACAAGATTAATCACTTTATATATGCTGACGATATCATGCTCGTTATCCCCATAACCACAAAAAACCACACTTACGGCAACCTGGCTGAGTGCATGGCTGAAACCACCTCTTGGATGGAAACTAACTACCTCAGCATCAACCTTAAAAAAACGGAAGCAATGTTCGTTACAAGAACACCTGTGACTGAGGACACGTTTCCAACAACAATCTCAATCAACAATACATCTATACCCGTTAAAAAAGAGGTAAAATACTTGGGTGTAATAATAGACCATACCCTCACCATGACACCACACATAAAGCAGACAGTAAGAACCATATTTCTTAAACTCAAAACCATACAACATCTAAGGCCCCTCTTGGATACACATGACTTTAGATCGGTTGTCAACACACTCATCACACCCCATTTTGATTACTGCAACAGTCTCCTGATTGGCCTACCACAAAAAACCACATACCTATTACAAAGAACCCAGAACATCTGCGCAAAGATAACTACTAAAGCTCGCCTAACAGACCATGTGACCCCTATACTCCTAGAACTACATTGGCTCCCTATAAACAGCCGTATCAAATACAAAATGCTCCTAACAACATTCAAGCTTCTAAATGACCTCGCCCCATCACATCTAACAACATTACTCCAGACCCCATCTGAATCGAGAGCTCGCAGACAAAATGCAGTCTATTCACTTGACATACCAAATTCATTCAAGAAGACCAAAAAATCCACAAGTGACAGAGCCTTCTCGTTCACTGCCCCCATGCTCTGGAATGATCTCCCACTAGACCTCCGCTCCATA
The DNA here is from genome assembly GCA_033557465.1 of Ichthyophis bannanicus. NCBI lineage: Eukaryota > Metazoa > Chordata > Amphibia > Gymnophiona > Ichthyophiidae > Ichthyophis > Ichthyophis bannanicus. Next base: position 27,854,997 of record CM066043.1, on the reverse strand, counting down.
AAGGACCTTGCCCAATTTCGGAAGGAACTCAAAACATATCTATTCTCTGAACACTTCCTAATCTCCTACCCCTCTAGCTCTGTTCCACAACATCCTCAGACATACCAACTCAGAACCCCCCTAAACCACAACTAGAAAACCTCACACAGCCCCCACACACACAAAATTCTTGGAAAAAATGGAAATAAATTCCACCACACTCACATGATGCACGATTATATTGTAAACCACTGTATTGAATCACTTGTAAATAACTTATGTAAATAGTTTGGACAGTTTTCACACCTGTCACTACTGTAAAAAGTTAGAAAGTTTCTCAGTTTCTCTGTTTCAATGTAATGTATACAGTAGTACACATAATTTGTTAATATATTCCATGTAAAAAGTTTGAAAGTTTCCATGTAAAAAGTTAGAAAGTTTCCTGTTCCATGTAAAGTATACAGTAGTATACATAATTTGTTCCATGTAAACCGCCCCTGATCACTGGAAGGGGCGGTATAGAAGAAATAAGTAAATAAATAAATAAAAGGGGCAACAGATAAATATGTGGAGTGGAGGAGTGGCCTAGTGGTTGGGGCAAGGTACTTCAGGCCGGAAGGTCGGGGGTTCAAATCCCACTAGAGGACAGCAACCTTGGGCCGGAAGGACTGGGGTTTCTAGTCCCACAGGTGCTCTTTGTGGTCTTGGGCAAGCCACTTAACCCTCCATAGCCCATGTTCCCTGTAAATATATGTGTAAATAGTTAATATGGTTATCCAAGTTGAGATCCCTGTTATTTGTAATTACGGTGTAATCCCCCACCGTAAAATACCTTGATGTTCCATGTAAACCGCACTGATATCGAATAGCGCGGTATATAAGAAAAATAAATAAATAAATAAAAATAAGTAAATAAGTAAATAAAAACAAGAAGAGAAGGAAACCTATTTGGTTTTCCAAACAAGTGGCTTCTCAAATAAGGGCAAAAAACATAGCTTTCGCAAAATTCAAAAGCTTGCAAACAGAAGAACACAGAAATGAATATAGGATCAAACTCAAGGAGACAAAAAGAGAAATAAGGATAGCAAAATCAAAGGCAGAGGAAAAGATGGCTAAAGATGTTAAGTGCAGCAACAAAACTTTCTTCAGGTATATTCGGGAAAGGAAGATGATCAGAGGTGGAATTGTAGGACTCAGAAGTGCTGGAAGTTGACTCGTGGAAAATGACATTGTTAAAGCGAAATTACTAAACAAATACTTCTGCTCTGTTTTTACTAAAGAAAATCCTGGAGAAGGACCACCTGTGACTCCCAAATAAAAATGGGAATGAGGTAGATACCACACCATTCAGAGAGGATGAGTTTTTAGAACAACTTGCAAAACTGAAAGTGGACAAGGCCATGGTACCGGATGGGATACATCCCAGGATACTGAAAGAGCTCAGAGAGGTTCTTGAAGGGCCGTTAAAGGATATTTTCAACAGATCCTTGGAAACAGGAGAGTTTCCTCAGGACTGGAGAATGGCTGATGTCGTACCTCTACACAAAAGTGGTGACAGGGAAGAAGTGTCAAACTACAGGCCCGTGAGCCTTACCTTGGTGGCGGGAAAAGTAATGGAGATGCTCCTGAAAGAGCGAATAGTGAACTTTCTCAAAACCAGCGGGTTACAGGATCCGAGGCAACATGGTTTTACCGAGGGACGATATTGCTAGACAAATCTCATTGAGTTCTTTGACTGGATGACCAGAGAACTGGATCAAGGACACGCGATGGATGTCATCTACCTGGATTTCAGCAAAGCCTTTGATGCTGTCCCTCATAGGAGGCTTATCAATAAACTCAGCAATTTGGGGATGGGTCCCAAGGTGGTAAACTGGATCAGAAATTGGTTGACTGACAGACGACAGAAGGTGATGATAAATGGAGCTTACTCGAATGAAAGGAAGGTGATTAGCGGGGTGCCTCAGGGTTCGGTCCTAGGCCCGGCACTGTTCAATGTATTTGTGAGTGATATTTCTGAAGGACTGAATGGAAAGTCTGTCTTTTTGCAGATGACATGAAAATTTGCAACAGAGTGGACCCCCCCGAGGGAGTGCTTAACATGAGGAGGGATCTGCAAAAGCTGAAGGAATGGTCTGATGCTTGTCAATTAAGATTTAATGCGAAGAAGTGCAGTGTCATGCACTTGGATAGCAGAAATTCAAGGGAAATGTACGTGCTAGGGGGCGAAAGGTTGGTGTGCACGGAGCAGTAGAAAGACCTCGGTGTGATTATTTCTGTAGATCACAAGGTGGCAAAACAGTGCGACAAGGCAATGGCAAAAGCCAGGAGGATGTTGGGCTGCATACAAAGAGGAATTACCAGCAGAAAGGAAGGGATACTAGTGCCACTGTATAAGTCTCTGGTGAGGCCTCACTTGGAATACTGTGTTCAACTTTGGAGACCGTATCTTGCAAATGATGTAAAAAGAGTGGAAGCTGTTCAGAGGAAGGCGACCAAAATGATTTGGAGCCTGCGTCAGAAGCCTTATGAGGAGAGACTTGAAGACCTAAATATGTACACTCTGGAGGAGAGGAGGGACAGGGGAGATATGATTCAGACCTTTAAATACTTAGAGAAATAATGAACAAACAAACCTCTTCCAGAGACGGGGAAGCTGTAAAACTAGAGGGCATGACATGAAGCTGCAAGGTGGTAAATTGAAAGGCAATGTCAGGAAATACTTTTTTACTGAAAGGGTGGTGGATGCTTGGAATGCCCTCCCGATGGAGGTGGTGGGGGCAAACACAGTGACGAAATTCAAAGTGGCCTGGGACAGACAGAGTTGATCACTTTACAGCAAAAAGATTAAATCAAAATAAACTGAACCATCTAATTTCTCAACCAATAGGGGTGTCCTACATGGAGCGATGAGGGGAGGAGTGGTGGGTTATTTATTTTATTTTATTTATTTATTTACATTCTCTTATATACCGTGCTATTCTGTATCAGTGCGGTTTACATTGAACAAACTGAAATTACTTTGAACAGGGCATTATAACTTGGAGATAACTATTTTACAGGGAACATGGGCTATGAAGGGTTAAGTGGCTTGCCCAAGACCACAAGGAGCCCCTGTGGGACTAGAAACCCCAGTCCTTCCGGCCCAAGGTTGCTGTCCTCTAGTGGGATTTGAACCCCCGACCTTCTGGCCTGAAGTACCTTGCCCCAACCACTAGGCCACTCCTCCACTCCTCCACTCCCACCACTAAACAAACAAACAAAGATATGGAGAGGGGTGAAGACATGGGGAGGGGTGCACCTGCTCCTGGTAGGTGCACCACTAAGCAAAGACATGGGTAGGGGTGCACCTACTCCCTAAAAGACATGGGAAGGGGTGCACCTACTCCTGCCATATTGCTGGGCAGACTAGATGGACCATACTGGTCTTTATCTGCCGTCATTTACTATGTTACTATGTTACAATGATTTGGACGAATTGTGTCAAAATTATGATATAACCTAGGTTTCTCTACCTCTTCAATACCCTTTTTATAATGCTTCAGTGAGGGAAGTATATATATATATATATATATATAACTTCCCTGTTATCTGTAAACCTAGATCAGTTATATATTGACAGGTATGTTGTTGTTTAATGTAAACCGCACTGATGATGAATAGTGCGGTATATAAAAACTGTTACATAAATAAATAAATAAATAAATGGTCACTTTTTGAGCATAAATGACAATAATTAATGACAATATTTTCTGCTCAACTCTAAACCATGAGTTCAGTATCAACTTTGCTAAAGAAAACTGTTTTTAGATACAACAAGGTCTCAGACTGTTATGAGGCATATTGTTCAGCCAGACTTGCTGGGATGGACTGCCTTCTTAGCATCAACGACCTTACTATGTTGTATATTCATATAGTTTTCTCATTTATAGTTATATTATTTTTTCTTCTTTACTTTTTTCTTTTTTCAATTCATCACAGGAAATAGATGTTTTGAATCAAGGTTTATCTTTTGTACCATCTATCTCGTTTGATCTATTTCAGTTCCATGTTGATTTTGAACAACTTCTTCGTAAGCTACACCTTAAATCATATTTTTCAGAGAATCCTACTTCCTCGGAATCTACATCTATGTTAAATAGAGTCCCTCTACCGTTAAAGTCCAATTGGAGCCCGCCAGCACCGCTCCCACCATCGTTAGTGGTATTTAAAGAATTAGTTTTAAAGGATGTTACAAGTCTAGTGCAGCCACAGGGCACTATGATTAGACATTCACTGTCACGGACAGAGAATAAAGTACTGCAAGATCTTAGGTCCCGTACAGATTTAGTCATTCGCCGGGCGGATAAGGGAGGGAGCATAGTGGTTATGGATAAACAAGAATATCTCGATGAAGCGTATCGCCAACTGTCGGATGGTACAGTTTATATCAAGGTACAGGAAGATCCCACTCACCGTTTACAACATTATATTGCTGATTTAACGACTCAAGCGTTACGGGATAAATTGATTACTAATAAGTAGTGGAGGTTTTTGAATCCGGCCAATACATCACTGGCGAAATTCTATTTGGTCCCAAAAATACACAAGAGGCTTCTCCATCCCCCGGGCTGACCGATCGTCTCAACCAAGGGCTCAATTTTAGAACCTTTGTCGATGTACTTGGATTCGTTTCTTCGCCCTTTGGTACCTGAAATGACGTCTTATGTGCAGGACTCAACACATTTTCTGCAAGTATTGTCTCAAAATGCCTGGTTAACGAGTGTTCCGAATATTAAGTTGGTGACATTAGATGTCACATCATTATACACTAGCATTCCTCAAACTGTGGCCAATGAAATAGTACAACATGTTTTGATGAGACGAGGAGATCTATCAGTGGCTTTGCAGAATTTTTTAGGGAAATTGGTGGATCTTATTCTTTATGAGAATCATTTCATTTTTGAAGGTAATATTTATCGTCAAACCTCTGGAGTAGCGATAGCAAACTTATACATGGAAAACTTTGAACGGCAGTGGATATTTACAGAAAGTCCTGATTGCCGCATTCGATTATGGTGTCTTTATATTTTGGGATGGTCAAGAATTGGAATTGACGTCTTTCGTAGAATGGTTGAATGAACGGGATCAAAATATAACATTCACTTATGTCTGGAATGCTGTCAATATTACATATCTTGACGTTCTAATCTAAACTTTGAACGGCAGTGGATATTTACAGAAAGTCCTGATTGCCGCATTCGATAGATGATATCTTTATGTTTTGGGATGGTCAAGAATTGGAATTGACGTCTTTCGTAGAATGGTTGAATGAACGGGATCAAAATATAACATTCACTTATGTCTGGAATGCTGTCAATATTACATATCTTGACGTTCTAATCACTAAAGGGGAGGAAAGGTGGATCACGTCCGTTTATTGCAAGCCTACAGATCGTAATTCTTTGTTACACTATTCTAGTGCTCATCCAAAGAATCTCAAGAATGGCCTTCCATTTTCCCAGTTTCTTCGATATCGTCGTAATTGTTCGGAGACATCAGATTATAAAGTACAAGCAAAATGCTTGACAGAAAAGTTTCTGATGAGGGGATATCCACGTAATATAGTATCTCAGGCCTGTAAACGAGCTTTATATAATCATCGAGAATCATTGTTATCTTCACCATCCAGTTCACGTAAGGACGATGATTGTGTAAATTTAATAACATTATATTCCCCTTATAGTTATCAAATACAAAATATTATACGACGCCAGAGGAATGTTTTGCAGCATACTCGTGGACTGGAAAGTAAACATATTCACTGCGTTTGGAAAAGGCATCATAATCTCAAAGAGATTTTAAGTCCTACAGAACTGCGATCTCCTGCACAACGAGATTGTTCATCAGTCCGAGGTCACTACAAATGTGGCAGTTGCACAATTTGTTCTGTTACCTTGGAGGTCTCCACGTTTAAGTACAGAGGAAAGGAATATCCCGTGAGAAGTTACACTACATGTCAATCAACTCATGTGGTTTACGGTGTATTTTGCCCCTGACAGTTAATTTACGTGGGAAAAATGACACGGCCTCTATGTGTTCGAATGCAGGAACACCGTAGTAGATTAAAATGCCAGAGAAGAGAAGCCCCAATGGTTGAACATTGTCTTCAACTTTGTCACGCTTTTGAGGATTTAAGGTGTTTCGCTATGGAACAAATTCAGGTAGGGGTGAAGGGTCGTATGAGAGAACAACAACTATTATTCCAGGAACAGAAATGGATATTCAATATACAAGCAGTATACCCTATGGGATTAAATGCCCAGATTGATTGGCATTTATGCCAATAAGAATTTAACAGCTGTTCCTTTGAGGTAATTTGCTCTCTATATAAACATGTGAGACTAGTACCCCACATGCGCGGCGTTTTTTGGTAGCAGTTGAAGAGTCAAGTTCTTGGTTCATGATGGCAGAAAGGAAGGTACCTTATTGCTCAATTCTTGGCCTGATAAGTGCATAGCTGTTATTTATTTGAGTTCGGAACATGATAGCTAGTTTATATCGGAGGAGTTTTTATAGTCCGTGCAGGTTGGAAAGTGAACTCAGAAGCCTGGAGCTTTGTTCCCCTGAAGAAACGAACAGTGAAACGTGGCAGCGCTTGCGGTTAGACGCTGGGAAACATCTTTGGTCTGAGCTGCACTACAAACAACTTCTGCTTGAGTTGCGTTGCAGTGTTACAATGTTTCAGCAAATGAAGAACACTTTCATTACCAGATAAGCGCTCTTTGTCTGGAGTTTTGTTCGTGAACATTTAAAAAGATCAGTGCTATTATCTGTTTATGAGAATTTTAAAAAAGAATAGGAAGCTATTTATACTTTGGAACGTATTAATAATTGAAAAAAGAAAAAAGTAAAGAAGAAAAAATAATATAACTATAAATGAGAAAACTATATGAATATACAACATAGTAAGGTCGTTGATGCTAAGAAGGCAGTCTATCTCAGCAAGTCTGGCTGAACAATATGCCTCATAACAGTCTGAGACCTTGTTGTATCTAAAAACAGTTTTCTTTAGCAAAGTTGATACTGAACTCATGGTTCAGTGAGGGAAGTGGCATAAATGGCAAAAGGGCTTAATGGATTTCATATGGGGATATAAAAAGCGTCGTGTTGCACATACGATCCTGCACCATATGAAAGATGATGGAGGGTTGGCAGTCCCAGACTTACTTAAATACTATCAAGCGGCTCTACTGTATGGGGCAGTAGGCTGGCATATGTTGACCTGGAAAGAGTAGGTGGCACTAGAGAAAGAAGTAGTAGGGGACCAACTACTGGGCTATTTGCTATGGGGACTGACCCACAATGGTTGGGACCAGGAGTGAAACAGAACCTATTCGTCCATCTCACAGTTTGGATGTCGGTTAGATTATGGCAAAGACTTTTTGGGAAGCAGCAAATATTCTCACTTACACCACTGCGGTGGAACCCCTCCTTCCCGGCAGGATTAACCGACCTAACGTCTAAAAGATGGGAGGAGGGGGGACTGACGTTTGTGGGGCAATTTATGAGGCAGGGCGATATGATCCCATTTTCAGAATTGTAAGGTATTGTGATAAGGAGAGCTCTGCTGAACTCATGGAAATAGAGGAAAATTGTAAATATACCTTTAAGGAGAGAGACAGGCAGGGAATTCACAGCTTTCAGACTGCAGGTAAAGGAAAAAAACACGCAGTCACTGAAGTCAGGCCACACCCAAGCTCTGCTAACCTAAGTGCAGGTTTGGGGAGTAATGAAAAACACCTGAGTAGGAAGCAGGGTACGCTAGTTAAGAAACAGCTTTATAAACCCAGTGAAGGAAAAGGAAAGGAGCCAGCACCTAGGAGCAGAAAGGAGATCACCGGGGAGGAGAACAGTGAAGACTTTGGTGAGGAGCTCAGCAGTGAAAGTAGCAGCCATAAACAAAGCCAGGCTTGCAGGAGGAGTGCTGTTAGTCCTGAAGCCAGCCGAGGTGTGGCTAGGAGAATTGCTGATGAGGGTCAGGCTGCAGTTCAAACGGTTCGTTGTCCAGCTCAAAGAGTTCAAGCTGCCAAAAGGTGGGTGGACAAACTCACAGCTAGAAGTGACCAAAACCCAGCTAGGTGGAAAGAACCAGGGCTGAACAAATTAGAAGAACTGAGGCAGTTGATCCAGAGAAGGAATCCTCACATTCCAGGCACAAACATTCCTTATTGTGGAGAGCACCTGTGGAGAGAAGTCCAGGAGCTCTTACAAAGCATTAAGCCAGAAACAGTTCATGAAAGCTCAGAGTCAGACGTACATGCTGAAGTGCAGGAAGAGATGCAGGTAGACTGTTCTGAGCAGGATTCTATAACTGAGGAATTAGCAATGGACTGTTCATTGTGCCAGAAGGCAGATTGAAAGCTTTCTGATAAAAAGTCTTTAACCAAGAAAGCACTGAAGAAACAGGGTGAGTTAACCTATCTGTGTTAATGCTAGGAACCGCTTCTAATGAAAAGAATATATGCATAACCTGTATTTGAATTACTAAAAAAGCAGAAGATAAAAATGGACACTTTGCTTTGTTTGAAGGAAGAAGCTATGTTTGTTTGCTGAACGTGTGATGAAAACAGCTACACATGTTAAAAGGCTTATGAAGCAGTTTCAGTTCTAGTTTGTGTATAATTTCCTGATGTTATTGCTTGGAGAAGAATCCTAACGTTTGTGTTGAGCCTTAGTGCTTTGGGGAAGATAAATAAATTTCTTGTTTGCCTTTAAAAACCATCGGTTTCACACTACTGTCTTTAGATAAGGAGAAACAACTACAAGTCCCAGAAGTCCAAGCTGTGGACAAGAATAGTATAATTCTTTATTTAAGGACTAACATTGACAGCCCTGTGCCTTTAGGCCTTTGGCCCGGGCAAGGGTGACGACAAGTGGCGTAGTTGGCAGGGATTGGATGTGTGATGAGGAGAGCTCTGCTAAACCCATGGAAATAGAGGAAAACTGTAAATATACCTTTAAGGAGAGAGACAGGCAGGGAATTCACAGCTTTTAGACTGCAGTTAAAGGAAAAAAACACGCAGTAACTGAAGTCAGGCCACACCCAAGCTCTGCTAACCTAAGTGCAGGCTTGGGGAGTAATGAAAAACACCTGAGTAGGAAGCAGGGTACGCTAGTTAAGAAACAGCCTTATAAACCTAATGAAGGAAAAGGAAAGGAGCCAGCACCTAGGAGCAGAAAGGAGATCACCGGGGAGGAGAACAGTGAATACTTTGGTGAGGAGCTCAGCAGTGAAAGTAGCAGCCATAAACAAAGCCAGGCTTGCAGAAGGAGTGCTGTTAGTCATGAAGCCAGCCGAGGTGTGGCTAGGAGAATTGCTGACGAGGGTCAGGCTGCAGTTCAAATGGTTCGTGGTCCAGCTCAAAGAGTTCAAGCTGCCAAAAGGTGGATGGACAAACTCACAGCTAGAAGTGACCAAAACTCTGCTAGGTGGAAAGAACCAGGGCTGAACAAATTAGAAGAACTGAGGCAGTTGATCCAGAGAAGGAATCCTCACATTCCAGGACAGGGAAAGGCCTTGGTGGACACGGGCCTCCAAGTAGAGATGCCAATGGGATGCTATGGCCGCATCGCACCCCGCTCTGGTCTAGCTTTGAAGTATTTTATAGATGTAGGAGCAGGTGTCATTGACCCGGACTATAGAGGAGCGGTCAAAGTGTTACTCTTCAATTTTGGGAAAGAAGACTTCAAGGTAAACGTGGGTGACCGAATAGCTCAACTTATCTGTGAGAGGGTGGGTTTTCCTCCGCTTGAAGAAGTTCCCATGATGTCCTCTACAACCCGAGGAACCGGAGGGTTTGGATCTACAGGGCGTGCAGACGTAAAAGGATTGGCCACTACCTTCGAAGAGAAGGTGGAGGAAGATTTGGGTCCGCAATTATCAGATTGCAAAACAAACCCTGAACCTAGAGTGGGCGAGGAACTTTCTTGGTTATAAAGGCAAGAGTTAGCCCGAGTATTGAAAAGGTTCGCAGATGTCCTAACACCAGTTCCCTGGGAAACTAAGCTAGTAGCCCACAAGATAATAACCCCACCTGGTGAGGTAGTGAGGCAAAGACCTTACAGGCTCCCTGAAGCCAAGAAACAGGAGGTGGTGAACCAAGTAAGAGAGATGCTTGAAATGGGGATCATTGAAGAGTCTAAAAGCCCCTGGAACAGCCCCATCGTGCTGGTGCCAAAGCCTGATGGGACGCTAAGGTTCTGCATAGACGTTCGGCAGGTCAATGCCATTTCGAGGTTCAATGCCTATCCGATGCCACGTATAGAAGAACTATTGGATCGGTTGGGGCAAGCCAAATTCCTTACTACACTGGACATGACCAAGGGTTATTGGCAAATTCCCTTAACCCGGGAGTCATGTCCTAAGACTGCATTCAGTACACCCGTGGGACTCTACCAATTTCGAAGAATGCCTTTCGGTATACATGGCGCAGTCGCGACCTGTCAGAGGTTGGTGGACCTCGTGTTACGTCCACACCAAGAATATGCCGTCACTTACATGGATGATATAATCATACACAGTTCCAGGTGGGATCAGCATTTGCCTCGGGTGGAAGCCATTTTATGGGCAATGAGGCACGCGGGCATAACCTTGAACCCAGCGAAGTATATGTTTGCCGGGCAGGAGGTGTAATATCTAGGCCATATGGTGGGGCGAGCTATAGTTAAACCTCTATTAAATAAGATAGAGAGTGTAAAAGCTTTCCCTAGGCCGATAACCAAAAAGCAATTGCGCAGTTTTCTAGGCCTAATATGATATTATAGGTGCTTCACTCCGCATTTTGCGGAAGAGAGTGCATTACTGACCGACATGTTGAAAAAGAATGCTCCAAATCAATTGAAGTGGACCATTGCAGCCGACGAGGTTTTCATTTTGTTAAAAGAAAAGCTCTGTAGTGCGCCTGTGTTACAAGGCGTAGATTTTGGACAACCGTTCATCGTACAGACGGACGCTTCTGAGACTGGTTTGGGTGCGGTGTTATCACAGAAACATGAGGGCACGGAGCATCCAATTATGTTTCTTAGTCGGAAATTATCCCCTGCAGAAAGAAAATATTCCACCATAGAAAGAGAGTGTTTAGCTATCAAATGGGCAGTGGAGGCTCTCAAGTTCTACCTTACAGGCCGAAGATTCCTGTTGGTTACCGACCACATGCCCCTGAAATGGCTAAACCCGATGAAAAATCACAACACCCATTTAACCCGCTGGTACATGGCATTACAGGCCTTTGATTTTCGTATTGAACATAGAGCGGGGAAACTGCACCAAAATGCAGACGCCCTATCTAGAATTACGAGCTGTGCGGGTAATATAGCCCGTAATATCCTAAGGGGGGATGTGTGATGAGGAGAGCTCTGCTGAAGGTCAGGCACAAGGAGAGCAGATTACTCTTGCTGATCCAACAGGAGACAATGAGGCAAGAGATTGGATGAACACGGGTGCCTTTATTGGTGGTCCCCTACGCGTTACGGCCGAAGCCTTCCTCAGGGGGATACACTTAAAAAACAAACAATATATAAAAAAATATAAAAATAAACATTGATAAACAAATTAAAATGAATTAAAACATACCAGGCATGTGACATATATTAACATCAATATAAATACCATATTATAACATAAAATATGGATAAAATAATTATACTAAATATAAATATGAATAAGCCTAAAAAAGATTTAAAAACAAATAGATACATAATATAAAAATATAAATATAACACTATAAATAATGATAGAAATAAAAATAATAAAAACACCATGGATCAAAAAACATAACAAACTAAAAACACAGGGCAGATAGTGGACACTACTTAAAAACTACTAATAAAGATGGTATATGAGAAGTACTCACAAGGCACTGCAGGTAAGAGGGTTCAATTTGGCCTATGAACTGGTACCTATTGTAATACTGACATTAATGAACAATGAATGAACATAGATGTAAAAATGAAGAAAAATAATAAAAAATAATATTATACAATAGACCATATTTCTAAAACTAAACTAAACAAAAAAACAAATAAGGATGGGATCAAGGAAATCTGAGAAAAGTACTCAAAACCAAATTGTGTTAAGATAATAAAGTGATGTTTAAGACACCAGAAAAGTAAACCATATATTATTTGTAAATGATACCTGCACTTGATCAATTGTGATGAACAACGCTGTATATTAAAGACAAAACACTGTTAATAATGTTATGACAGGCTATAAATTAAATAATATTAAAAATAGCGCACTCATCATATTGTGGATAGTTTTAATAGACATACTTTTGTGAAATATTTCCTAAATCTAATAGCGTGCTAGAGATCCTCCTGAAAAGATATCGTTCACCAAGAGCTTACTTACATAAAAAATGCGTTTAAAAAATTGTGTGAACAATTTGTTCTAAAAAACGTTTGCACCCTTACATGGGATAAGGCAAAAAGGAGTGTACATAGGATCGGGACAGGAAGCTTGTTGGACTGTGAGTGCATAAAAATGAGACATGTAAAGAAAAAACGCTGAGGATGCGCGCCAAAATATATTTGCATATTATTTTGAATAATTGTTGAAAACAATCCAAGATGGCTGTTAAAGTTACAATAAAGAGGAAAAACCTCACTGCAATATGTGTATAATAACTAAACATTACAATAGTAAAGTATTAACCAGCGTGCACATACTGAAGATGCAAGTTAAAAACGGCTATTGAGAAGCTCGCGTTAAACCTCCACACCAAAACATGAGTAAAAAACTTTGTCTAACAAACACGGTGTAAACTTGGTGGTAGAGGTGAAACGAGGAGTATGTGACTATTCCAGTAAATGAACTGATACATTGCTGCACAAACTTACCTAAACGTAGAAAAACCGCAATTCCAGGACAAAAGTGTAGTCAAAGCTTTTAGGGAAATGACGAGCTGGCCTGGGGCTTTAAATACTAACCTTAAGAGGGCGTGGTTACTCTTATGAAGTGTTTCTATAAGGTTAGGGTGTCAAGCAAACTTTGTGCCACAAGAACCTTGAAGTGCAACCAAAATGTTTTACTTCAACAAACGTGCAATCGTCATGAAGCAGCTACTACATAGTGCTATTGAAACTAAAAAGATGTTATGTGGTGTTATACAAAACATAAAAGGCGGATTGTATCGAGCCATAATAAGAGAACTAAAAAAAGGAATATAGAGACAAAGCACTTTAAAAAATATTATAAAAAAATGTGTTTAAAAAATATATATATTTGAAAAAAATCCGAACTAAAACTGAAGGACCTTAACGATACATTATGTCAAAGAGGATGCTGTATAGAACGGGTTGTACTCAAAATATCTGAAAAACTCACTACTAAAAAATGGGTAACCACAATTACAGTGTTATAGTGTGGGGCTTAAGGATAAACGTGCAAATTAAAATAAAATAAAAATAAAAATCATAATCAAAGACCCATGTGAAATTACGTGATAATGAGGAAACCATGTGTATAAATACTGTAAAAACACAATGGTATTAAAATAAACAAAACTTGTAATATTATAACCATATCGTCATATTATAATAAATATAGTAAAATAAATAAATAAATAAATAAGGTAAAAAGTCGAAGGTGTCAATGTTGTCGTGTCAGTTGGTATGAAGGGACCAACCGAAAGGACATATACTACATATATAATATAATATTGTATGTCCTGGTAAGACACATATTAAATATTATTATAGAAACACTGACAAGTCAACTTCCTGATTTAGGCCATTGGGTGTCAAGCTGTTAAATTCATAAATGAATCTTTGTTCCAATCTCAAAAGTACTTTGTCAAAATCCCCTCCCCTCCAACTGGGAACCACTGTTTTGATAACTAAAAATTTTAAATCTTGAATAGAGTGTTGTTTCTCCAACCAATGTATTGCTAAAGGACTATCTTCAACTTTTCTCTGTATACAACTCCTATGTTCTATAATTTGAGTACGAATCTGACGTTTAGTTTTGCCTATATAGATTAAATTACATGGACACAGGATCAAATAAATAGCCTTGTCTGTTTTGCAGTTAGAAAAATGATTAATGTAAAATTTTCGCTGTGTAACCGGATGAATATAAACTTGTTTGACTGTGAGTGCATGAATGCAAACAGAACAATTACCACAGGGATAATGTCCTTTAATACGGGGTGATGGTTTGTGAAATGCGAGAGCCGATGGAACCAGTGTGTTAGCTAAATTGGAATTGCGTTTATAAGCCACCATAATGTTCTTGGAAAATAAACTAGAGACCCCAGCTAAAAGATACCATTCCTGTCTAAGTATCGCAGAAATCTCTTTAGAGTATTGAGAAAAGGTGAGAGAGCAAACAATCTTGTCGTTCTTCTGACGTGGTTTCTTATTTAAAAGGCTCTTACGATCAGTCGCGCAAGCCCTAAAAAATGCTTTTTTAATGCATCTTTTTGGGTACCCACGTTTTAAGAATCTCTGACGTAGATCCGCTGCATGTTTCTCAAAATCAGGTTCTTTAGTGCATAATCTTCTTACCCTTAAAAACTGACTAATAGGAAGATTATTTTTTAGTGTGGTGTTATGATAACTGTCATATCGTAGCAAGGTGTTGCGGTCTGTGGGTTTACGATACAACTCTGTAATAAAACCGTCATTGCCCTTCTTAATGTTTAAATCCAAATACGCAATATTATCCATGCTATAGTTACCCTCGAACTGTAAATTAGGGTCCAAACTGTTGATCCATTGAAAAAATTCTTGCAACATAATTTCAGAACCATCCCAAATTATTAAAATATCGTCAATGTACCTTTTCCATAAACTAACATACTTCTTAAATGGATGGATTTTGAGAAATTTCTCTTCAAAGTCGGTAACGTATAGATTGGCCACGTCTGGGGCCATGGGCGACCCCATGGCCACACCTTTTGTTTGTTTATAAAATATACCTTTAAAACAGAAAAAAGTTTCAGTCATAGCCAAGGAAGCTAACTGAATAAGGTAACAAGTGGGGGTACGTACTGGTTGCGGCCTGCGTATTAATGTATTGGCTAATACTTCAATGGATGCTTTCTGAGGGATATTGGTATAAAGAGAGACTATATCTAAAGTAACCAAAAATAACTTGTCATGGTAACCAACAAAAGTATCTAATATGTTGATAACATGAGTGGAGTCCCGTAGGTAGGATTCTGCTTCTGAAACAAAGGGTCTTAGAAAAAAATCCATAAATTTGGAGATGGGCTCGAAAAGAGAGCCAATGGCTGAGACAATGGGACGACCAGGAGGATTGTCTAGGGATTTATGTATTTTAGGGATAACATATATTGTTGGTATAATTGGATACTTCACTGTGAGATAAGATACTTCTTTAGATGTGAGATAACCAGCCTGACTACCTAAATATAACAAAGTGTCAATTCTTTGCTATAAGGCAGGGGTGGGGTCATCAAAGATTTTTTGATAGAACTGAGTATCATTCAACTGTCTTAGAACTTCTTTTATATAGGAATCCCGATTCTGAACAACTATTGCCCCTCCTTTGTCCGCGGGTTTAATAACAATAGAGTTGTTATTACGTAAACCTTCTAATGCTTCTTTTTGTATCCTAGTGGTGTTGTGAAACAATTTAGACTTAGTATGATACAATTCATTAACTTTAGACAAAACTACTCTCTCATAAGCTGTAATGAGGGGATCAATGTTAGGAGGGGGAATCCACGTGGAGGGCCTTCTTACCACTGATGAATCTGTGGAGCCTTGTTCGTTATTACCGAAATAATTGATAATTTTAAGTTTTCGGAAAAATTTATAAAGCTCTATATAAGTGTTAAATTTATCATGAGTCTTAGTAGGAACATAAGATAAACCCTTTTCTAAAACCTGTAATTCAATGTCAGAGAGGGAGTGGTCTGAGAGATTAATGACATTACTCATAAGTCCCAATTCAACCTTTTTTTGGACATCAAGCCCACGTCTCTGGCATTGCCCTGATGCTGATGTGTTTGATGATCTCTGTATTTTCGTGGTGATCTGGGGGAAGGTCGATGATAGTCTCGCCCACCTCCCTTCCAAAGAGAGTCCATGTGAAAATCCCGTCGAGGGCTCTGGGCCTGTGATCGAGACGGTGCTGTCGAAAAAAGAGGGGCTGAATGATCTATAGGAGCTTCATGTTGTTCTCCTGAAGCAAACCTACCTAGGAACCGCTTCTAATGAAAAGAATACATGCATAACCTGTATTTGAATTACTAAAGAAGCAGAAGATAAAAATGGACACTTTGCTTTGTTTGAAGGAAGAAGTTATGTTTGTTTGCTGAACGTGTGATGAAAACAGCTACACATGTTAAAAGGCTTATGAAGCAGTTTCAGTTCTATCTAGTTTGTGTATAATTTGCTGATGTTATTGCTTGGAGAAGAATCCTAACGTTTGTGTTGAGCCTTAGTGCTTTGGGGAAGATAAATTTCTTGTTTGCCTTTAAAAACCATCGGTTTCACACTACTGTCTTTAGATAAGGAGAAACAATTACAAGTCCCAGAAGTCCAAGCTGTGGACAAGAATAGTATAATTCTTTATTTAAGGACTAACATTGGCAGCCCTGTGCCTTTAGGCCTTTGGCCCGGGCTAGGGTGACGACAGTATATATGATCTGATCCAAGGGGATGAGTTCCAATATATACAAGTAGCTTATTACCTGTGGGGAGGAAGAGGGGAAGGATGGTGGGTGTGGGACCTTAAGGGGGTGGAAGAGATCTTCTGAGCTGAATCCAAACAGAAATGTCTATCTCACCTGTACCGGATGTCGGATGAGGGAACAGCCGTGACAGCAAAACATATTGTTCAATGGGAGAAAGACCTGGGTATATCATGGCGTAGGGAGGATTGGACCCAATTATTCACATTTCTGGCTAAGAGAGTAACAGCTATAAACTTGATTGAAAATGCCTATAAGGTGTTATACTGCTGGCACATTACCCAGGAAGTTTGCAAAAATGGGGAAGGGGAGATAGGTTGTGCTGGAGCCTGTGTGGAGAAAGGGGGTCTTATTTTCACATGTGGTGTAGTTGTAAATATATAACTCCATATTGTGAACAAGTTTTTGCCTTTCTTACTGGACTAAGGGGAAGTTTAATACAACCAGAAGAGACGGTTGCCTTGCTAGGTGTGTGAAGAGACAGAGGAGTTATTGGAGATCCGTTATTGCGGTATCTGCTTATAACAGCTGATCTTACTCTGGCGAAAAATTGGAGGTGCACAGAAACACCCTCCCTAGAGCTGGTAATATGCAAAGCCCAATACATTCAAACTATGACTAGACTTACAGCTATAAGATGGCAAGTGGCCCAATATGATAGAATTTGGGCACTGTTTGATAACTGGAAAGGGGAAGGAGAGAATGAGCAAGGAGGTGGTTCTGATTTGGAGAATGCTCCCGAGTAGGAGGGGGAGGCTTTGGAGGGCACAAGTGCAGTAGTAGCCTGCGGAAATGTGCAATGAGATTGCAACAATTGATGTAACAGATCCACTGGTGGCACAGTATTTTCTCTCGAACCTGTCCCGGGGTTGGGGGGGGGTGGGGGGAATTGTATAAAATCTGTGTAATTACTGTAGATTCTTTCTTCGTGGTATTGGATAATCTTTTAAGGCTGTTGGGAAGGATCCCACGGTATGTTGTGAATACTGTGAGAATTGTTATGTATTTCTTCTGGATATGTGCGAATATATTTGGACCCACAGCATTATACAAAATAAAAAGTTTAAAAAAAATATAAGCTACATAATGGAGTCAGATGCCTACAGAGGTCGAGGGAGCCGCCTGAGTAAAGCCTATAAAGTGGCACATGAAATGCTATCAAACAAAGGCCATAAATAACATTGGAAACGGCCACACTGTTAACCCACATACAAATGGTAAGTGGGAAGAGGCATGCAGAACAAAATCCATGCAAAATACAGGCAAGCCAGTCAACAAATGCTGGAAATTCTTGCAGCCTAACCAACAAAGTTCCTGACCTGAAAGTCCTAATGGTGGAAAAGGACTTGGACATTGTGGCCATTACAGAAACAGGGTTTAATGAGGTGCATGAACTGGATATAGACATAACTGGTTATGATTTATTTAGAAGAAATAGAGAAGGCAAAAAATGAGGGGGAGTAGCCCTATATATCAAAAGCAATATTAAAGCTGCTGAAATGCAGGGGACGTGGGGAAAAGAAGAGCTGTGGATTGTGTTGGAAAGAGGAGATGGCACTATCATCCATAATGGTGTGGTCTAGAGGCCTCCAACTCAAACCGAAGAAATAGATAGAGACTTAATTATTGATACTGCAAAGGTAGTCATGAAGGGGGAAGTGATCATATTGGGTGACTTTAATCTACCCGATGTGGATCGGAGTATTCTTTCCACAAATCTGAAAAGAAGTAAAAAAAATTGTGGATGCCTTCCAAAATGCATTGCTAAGAGAAATGGTGATGGAACCGACCAGTGAAAGTTCAATGTTGGATTTAGTACTCACCAACGGAGATAGTGTGCTGAATGTCTGGGTGGGTGCCCATGTGAGCAGCAGTGATCATCACACAGTGTGGTTTGAGATAAAAATCAAGGCAGAGTCCAAGCACAGCAAGCTCAAAGTCCTAAACTTCAAAAATGCCGACTTCAGTAATATGGCCACGTGCCTGAAGGAGGAGTTGGCAGGGTGGGAGAGTGGAATTGGAAAGTGGAATTGTAGTGGGCTAAACTAAAGGAGGCAATAAAAGGGGCAACAGATACATATGTAAGGAAAGTAAATAAAAACAAGAGGAAAAGGAAACCTATTTGGTTCTCCAAAGAAATAGCTACACAAATTAAGAAAAAAACCACAGCTTTCACAAAAATTGAGAAGTTCACAAACAGAGGAACACAGAACAGAATACAGGATAAAGCTAAAACAGACCAAAAGAGAAATAAGGATAACAAAATCAAAGGCAGAAGAAAAGATGGATAAACATCTGAAGCGTGAAGACAAATCTTTTTTCAGGTATATTTGGGAGAAGAGGAAGATCAGAGGTGGAATTGCAAGACTCAAAAGTGCCAAGAACGGATTCGTGGAAAGTAACACTGAAAAAGCAAAGCAAATATTTCTGTTCTGTTTTTACTAATGAAAATCCTAGAGAAGGACCACCTGTGATTGACAAATATACGTACAAATGTGAATGGAGTAGATACTACACCATTCACAGAAGATGATGTTATTTATTTTAGCTAGGTTTATATACTGCTTTTCTCTGGGTAAAAGTGGTTTACATCTAACATCAAACAACAATGACAAGCAGTTACATTAAACATAGTGCTGGCTTATTTACAATTGAGTGAGGTAGTTGCTGGGGACAGAGAAATGTTCAACTTATTTACATATTTACAGTATAGGCAGACATATAATTTGAGGTATAGTTTGGTACTTTGTCTCATGAGCTTTCAGGGGGGCCAAAGTATTGCATGAAGAGGTGCGCCTTCAGTTGTTTCCGAAAGGTTAGGAAGTTGGTGGTGGATCTGATTTTGGCTAGGAGTTTGTTTCATGAGCCTTACTTCGGTGCCAGGAAAAGTAATGGAGGCACTTCTGAAAGAGAAAATAGTGGACTTTCTGAAAACCAATAGTTCCATGATCCAAAGCAACATAGTTTTACCAAAGGACGATCATGGCAAATAAATCTGATCGAGTTCTTTGACTGCGTAACCAGAGAAGTAGAGCAATGTGATCTACCTAGATGTGATCTACCTAGATTTCAGCAAAGTCTTTGATACTATTCCTCACAGGAGGCTTATAAATAAACTGACCAGATTGGGGATGGGTCCCAACATGGTGAACTGGATCAGAAATTGGTTGACTGACAGATAACAGAAGGTGATGGCAAACAGAACTCACTCAGATGAAAGGAAGTTGATTAGTGGCATGCTCCAAGGATCGGTCCTGGGACCAGTACTGTTCAATGTATTTGTGAGTGATATTGCTGAAGGACTGAATGGAAAAATCTGTCTTTTTGAAGATGACACGAAAATTTGCAACAGAGTGACTCCCCTGAGGAAGTGGATAACAAGAGGCAAGATCTACAAAAGTTGGAAGAATAGTCTAATGCTTGTTATGATTTAATGTGAAGAAGTGTTGTGTCATGCACTTCAGATGCAGAAATCCAAGGGAATTGTATGCGATAGGCAGCTAGAAGTTGGTGTGCACGGACCAGAAGGACCCTGGAGTGATTGTTTCTGAGGATCTCAAGATAGAGAAACAGTGTGACAAGGTGGTGGCCAAAGCCAGAAGGATGCTGGGTTGCTTACAGAAAGGAATTACCAGCAGAAAGGAGGAGGTAACTAATGCTACTGTAGAAGTCGCTGGTGAGGCTTCACTTGGAATATTGTGTTCAGTTTTGGAGACCATATCTCGCAAAGGATATAAAAAGACTAGAAATGGTTCAGAGGAAGGCAACCAAATGATATGGAACCTGTGCCAGAAGACATATGAGAAGAGACTTGAAGACCTAAATATGTATACGCTAGACGAGAGGAGGGACAGACCTATAAATACTTAAAGAGTATTAATGAACAAACAAATCTTTTTCAAAGTCGGGGATGCAGTAAAACTAGAGAGCATAACATAAAGCTGCAAGGGGGTAAACTGAAAGGCAATGTCAGGAAATACTTTTTCACTGAAAGAGTGGTGGATGCTTGGAATACCCTCCCGATGGAAGTGGGAGCAAATAGTGACAGAATTCAAAATGGCATGGGACAGACACAGTGGATCCCTCTATAGCAACGGGATAAAATGAAAATAAACTTAACTATCTCTTATATCTCAATAGATAGGGGTCACCTACACGGAGCGGTGGGTACACCCCCTAAGCAAAGGCATGGGGAGGAGTGACCTGCACGGAGAAGCAGGTACAACTGGTCTTTATCTGCCATCATATACTATGTTACTATGTAAGTATACTCTAGCTAGAAATTTATTAAATCCCAATTTGTATTTAATGTACTGAAATCCGATGTAATCCCTGATGTTTTTTATCAGCATTTATCCATATTTGTGGATTTTAAGGTCCCTGTTGCGTTTATGACATCACATGACTTTTGACTCATTATTAATAATCTCCAATGTTATCTTAATATGTCTCTCCATTCCTTTTAATGCTTTTTTATGGTTGAGTTGTTTTCAGTTTGGTTATTTTTATTATTTATAGTGTTCATTTTTTAGCCATATCATTGGCAGAATTACCTGAGTTAGGAGTATCCTCTCTTAAAGGCAAGCCCATACATATTTGTATTGATTACTTGACATTCCTTAGATATGCATTAGTTTGTATGTTTATATCCTCTAGATTAGCCATCAGTTTCCTACTTGTGCAGTCTAGGTCTTCCCCCTATTCTATGACCAATTTATGATTTTATGGTATATTTATTGATGTTCTTTTGCTTTTATTGTTCACAACTTTTACTTACGTTTGATTTTCTTGTTTAACAAGGTTATTTTCTTTATGTATTTTTATACACATTTTTGTGTTATAATTTAATATGCTTCAACCAGGCATTTGTTCCCATCTCTTGTGATTTTAATTTGTTTTATGAGTGTTTTTATCATATTTTGTTTGATATGAGGTCTCAAGCCACTGAAGAAGGCTCCAGCTGAAACACATGTAGAGTGTGACCTCGTTGGATACTTCAGTGAAAGCTTTTGCTCCTATCCACGGTGAGTGGTGAGTCCTGCTTTTCTGCTGCTCTCTTGACACTGCAGGTTGATGTGCTGTTTCCTGATACTGAGGATCCAGACTGAGTGTATTTGCTGATTGCAGCAGCAATATTGAGCCTCTACCTGGCTATCAATGCACAGCAACAGTTAAGCCAGGGTTTCCTGCTCCTGGCTTTCACCGCATATCTCTAACCAGGGAGCGGTTCAATATCATC
This sequence comes from Ichthyophis bannanicus, assembly GCA_033557465.1. Taxonomy (NCBI): domain Eukaryota; kingdom Metazoa; phylum Chordata; class Amphibia; order Gymnophiona; family Ichthyophiidae; genus Ichthyophis; species Ichthyophis bannanicus. The sequence goes on along the minus strand of CM066043.1, from coordinate 27,833,073 downwards.
ATTGCCCAGTTAGAGATAGGTGCTGCTTCTGTTCTGCCCCAACATGCTCTGATGCTAACTGGCTAGCATCAGGGCATGTAGTACCAGCACCCACAGAGATTCTGCAGCACTAACCATGTTAGTGCCACTGAATATCCAGCTCAGCAGCATTTACATGATTTGCAAGTCTGCAAACCGGGTAAATGCCTTTGAATATCAGGCCCTTGGTGTTTCCCTGATTAATGTAAAGAGATGCAGAGAAAGTAAAAGCTTATTTTGCAATTCAGTCAATGTTGTTGCAAACAATGAACACCAAAAAACAGCACACTGCCACGCAGATACTAGCACCACAGTACAAAAACGTGACAGGTGTAAGTTCTCACCAAACTTTTATTATTCCATACATGTAACGGGAGACCTGACCCGACACAGGCCGTGTTTCGATAAAATCTTCATCAGGGGTTGGCTCACCTTATATAAAAATATATCATAAATAAATTAAAATAAATTAAATTAAAACCACAAATATAAAAACAATATAAATAATTAAACACCATAAGTGGAATGCAACAAAAACATGACACATACTGTTTGATAAAGTTGGGTTTCAAATGTTTGCTGATAATTGTGTTTTTATATATTTATATTATATTTAATATTATTATTATTATCATATTGTCTTTTTTAAAATGTATCATTTCATGTATATACATATATTAATATTTATATTATATTTATTGATATTTTTGTTTTATACATGTAAACTTTTAGGGATGATACAATACTATAAGTTTATGAATTTTAAGCTTTGAATATTATCAAACAGTATGTGTCATGTTTTTGTTGCATTCCACTTATGGTGTTTAATTATTTATATTGTTTTTATATTTGTGGTTTTAAATTTAATTTATTTTAATTTATTTATGATATATTTTTATATAAGGTGAGCCAACCCCTGATGAAGATTTTATCGAAACACGGCCTGTGTCGGGTCAGGTCTCCCGTTACATGTATGGAATAATAAAAGTTTGGTGAGAACTTACACCTGTCACGTTTTTGTACTGTGTTGCAAACAATGAAGACATTTTTTTAGGTATCTTGCAAAATGTTTAGTTAAAATTCTGAATGCATGTTATATCTTCAATGATCCCATATATTTTAAAAATGTTTTAGCAGTAAGTTTGTTGTATAAGATAGAGTTGCGGTACCAATTGGAGGGACAGATCTTAACTTCAGTTGATTTAAGTCTGATATTTCCCTTTTTTTTCTGCTGTCATATTTCTGTCTTTCTATATTGCCCTACAATTGTGTTTCCCTAGATTTTTCTGTGGAAGATTTCTTCTCTCAATATAGCCTACAGCTTGTTTGCTGACCTTTATTTATACAGTTCCATGAAGTGAGTTATTGTCCCAACATTTTCTCCACTGTCTTATATGTCAAGTGGCAAGGATGAAACTGGTAAAACCTGACAAGACCTTTGAGGTGTACCTCAAAGGTTTTCTTTGGGTGGAGCTATAGTTGTCTATTTCAGATTAATCCTATTGTTGCTGGCAGAAAGTCCAGGTTCTTTTTTTCGGTCTGATTTAAAGTGGTAAAAAAAATGTAGCCCTAGCAGCCCCCTGTGGCAGTAAATAGAATGTTTCTGAGAGTAGGAGAGTTCACTTTCACTCTCCCTAATTCTGGGCAAGCTGGAGTAGGGGAAAGACAATGTTAATATTCTACTTTCAGTGGACGTCTCTCTCTATACGCATCCAGCCCTCAGTCACTCCACCGTAATCTGATATTTACAGGCTTTTATTCAGATAGGGCACTTATCTGGATAGTGGCTCCTGCTACCTGTAGATTTTCAGCAGCACATTATGGATTGTACTCTTGAAAATCATTACAGACTGCCCAGATATTATTCACATAGTGCTGGAGCAGAATTAAAGCAGAGCATGGTCTTTCCATCCATATATCCAGATAGCAGCAATATTCAGTCTGCTATCAGGATAACTATCTGGATAAATTTAGGCGAGGTGAAAGGCTGACCTAAATTTATCCAGAAAATGAACTGAATATCGCCACTATTGAGATAGTTACGGCACGTACTGCTCTACACATATTTTCTATGCCACTTGCTTTTCAGATTGTGGCACCTGAATATATGCATTAAACATCATGGTCAGCATTTAGAAAAACCTTCACCATGACTGTTAAATATCAACCTACAGGGATCTTTGCAGAAGCAAAAATAAAATGTAGTACAGCGATACTTCTCCATCCTCTCCTGGGAGCACACTGAGCCAGTTGTGTTTTCAGGATTACTATAATGAATATACATTGAATAGTTTTGCATAAAATGGATCTCAAAAGATCACGTGATGTGGTGAGCTTGGGTGGTTGCATTCACTTGAGCTCCGGACTCCTCAGCCCCTTACCGGTCAAATTCGCCATTTTTTCGGCAGCACGAGCTTGCTCTGCCGACTCCTAGTGCCGCGAAGAGGGTGACCTCACCGAAGAGAAAAGGAGAGGGAGAATGGCCTCCGCCGTTAAAGCTGGCAGAAGAGAAAAGGAACGGGCCCTGGGGCAGCACAAAATGGCGGATTCCCCGCCGAAGCCTTGTCGGGCACCCGTGGGGGCAGCAGAACTTTCAGTGGAGGAGATTACCGTGGCTGTCACGGGCGCACTCTCGGTGCAGTTTGAGCTGCTCCAAACAAAGCTGGATGCGGTGCAGAGCTCCGTGGATGCATTTGGGGCCCGAATGCAGCATGCGGAGGAGAGGATAGAGCAAACAGAGGAGGACGTACAATGGCTGTCTCAGGAGATGGAGCAAGTACAGCATACCCTGAAAGTCTATGAGAGCAAACTCGATGATCTCGAGAATCGCTCGAGGCGAAATAACTTCAGATTTTTGGGCATCCCTGAGTCAGTGGGGGATAAAGAGCCACGGCCCTATTTGGAAGCACTGGTGGGTGCGCTGATTGATACGGCTGGGGAGGGAGCCCCAGTTTCTATTGAGCGTGCCCACAGAGTAGGCCCCAAGGTGTCGAGGGATTCGCGTCCCAGAATTGTGTTGGCCAAGTTTCTGCACTTCGGGCAGAAAGAAGCGGCACTGCGAGAAGCTCGCCGGAAGGGAACCGTGACAGCAGGGAATGTCAGCATCCGCATAACCCAAGATTATTCGGCGGCTCTGAGTCAAAGGCGAAAAACCTATGCACCTATCTGTAAGAAATTGATTTCAGCGGATATACGGTTTACCGTACAGTACCCAGCACGGCTACATGTGATGAATGCTGGGCGCCACCTGGTCTTCGACTCTGCGGCTGAGACTCTGGCCTATGTCACGAAGCTGGACGCTCAGAAAAATGCTCAGATCCGTGTCCAGCTCCCTGGATAAAATCCCTACGTGCTGGATAAAATCCCTACGTGCTGAGCTCAGCCCTTTCCTATCCAAGCTTATAGATGTATCATTCTCTACTGGAACATTCCCTCGAAGCCTGAAACAGACCGCCATCAGACCTCTCCTAAAAAACAATAAGTTGGACCCCTCAATGATGGAATCCTACAGGCCTATCTCCAGCATACCCCTCCTATCGAAAATCATTGAAAAGATTACTCAACGTCAATTACAGGATCACATAGATACCAACGCGCCCTTGCATCCCTGCCAGCACGGATTTCATAAAGCGCATGGTGTTGAAACGCTACTGACAACCCTATTCAACACTCTATCCATAGGCTTGGATAACATCAGACAAGGCTTTGTTCTAATCTTTATGGACATTGCCGCTGCCTTCGATACAGTAGACCATGAAGTCCTTCTTCGACGCCTCCGAGAGAAGGGAGTCCACGGTTCTGCGCTATCATGGTGCGCGTCATACCTCTCAGATCGCTGGCAGCACGTCCGTTCTGGCCCCTCCACATCCGACCCCTTCCTTCAAACGAAAGGTGTTCCACAAGGCTCCTCCCTATCTGCCTTGCTGTTTAACATTTACATGCAGCCCATCTGTGACCTTATCCACTCATTTAACATCAACTGCCTTGTCTATGCCGACGACGTCTTGATGTTCATGCCAATCTCGACTGAACATCTTGACCTCTCCCCTCTAATCAAATGCTTTGACGCAGTCACAGACTGGATAAATGCGCAAAGGCTTAAGTTAAACTTCAAAAAGACAGAAGCCCTCTTTGTCACCAGGAATCCGGCATTTATTCCACCCATATCCATCAAAGTTCGTGACGCAGAGCTCATATGCAAGGCTTCAGTAAGATACCTGGGAGTTACACTTGATCAGCAGCTCAACATGAAGGCTCATATCAACAACATAACAAAATTGGTATATCATAAAATTCGGACCCTTCGCCATCTTCGTCAGCTGTTAGAACCTGAAGACTTTCGAACTGTTTTTCAGGCCCTAATAATGCCCCACCTTGATTACGCCAATGCGATATTACATGGCCTTCCAAAGAGTACGACCAACCCCTTACAACTTGCAATGAACTCAACCGCAAGATTCCTCCACGGAGCCTCCAGAAGATCCCACATTACTCCAATACTAAAACAGTTGCATTGGCTCCCCATACAAGCCAGGATCTCTTTCAAGATTCTAACTATGACCCATAAGGCCATCAAGAAATACCCAGCCACTGCCATTTCTGAGCTAGTATCAATTACACCTCCTAATCGGGTAAGGAGATCCAATGCCTCAAATACCCTCATTCTACCTAAGGCAAGCACTAAGTGCTCCCAAGTTACCAGTTCTAGAGCCTTTGCCTTCTTTGCATCATCCTGCTGGAACGCTCTACCCGCAACTATCAGAACTATCAGTGATCTCTGTCAATTCAAGAAGGCACTGAAACATCACCTTTTTCTCCTTCACTATGATGCCTCAGTCTCCACCTCACATCCACCCACTTCCACACCTCAACGCAGCTCCCCAAGCGCATGCATCTCACACTCTTGACTGAATACTCGCAATCACACATTTAACCTTCCCCCACTATGAGATGCTTGTACAGTTCATTTAACCCTTTATATAGCTACATAAAGTGGTTTGTATATATTTATCATGTTTTTCTCTGTTAAAAATTGTTTTAATGTATACCCAAGTTATGATACCTGTTTATTGTAAACACAAATCAGCAAGCTGAGATGTGTAGTTTAATGTTCACTGTAAACCGCGCTGATGTCAATAGCGCGGTATAAAAGAGACTTTAAATAAATAAATAAATAAAAACAGCCAAGCTGTGGATCAGCCGGGGACCCCCTGAGTTGGCCCTGGTCACAGTTGTGGATCGAGATTGCTCGAGCTGGTGGAGTTGTAGGGCCATTACGCTGTGGAGGCTGCAGGAGACCTATGGACCCAATTTTGGGGGAGCGGAGACTAGCAACATTGCAGCACCCCAGGCCGGGGATTGTTGGATGGTCTTTGCCACGTCTGGAGGATCCTGTGTTTTCATCGGGGGACTGCTGGCTGCCGGTGTTCCAGTGCCCAGGACGCTGCAGGCGATGGACATGGATCTGCTCCAGGGGGGCCTACTGTGCCTTCTGTGTTTGTGCTGGCCCGTTCCTAGTTATGTGTGATTCCAGGTTGCTATGTATGTTCTATTTAGTTAAGGCGGGCTGGTAGTGCTTATGGGGTTATCGCACTATGTTGTATATTATGGTCGGGGGGTGGGTGGCCATCTTGCCTTTGCAGGGGTTGGGGAGTCCGGACACATTAGATGTGGTTGAGGGATTGGTGAGGGGTTAATGTGTGTGGGGGTTAGTATGGAAGGGGGTACACAACCGGGAGGGATAAGATCTGGTGGTATTCTTAGGGAATGTAGTAGGGAACGGAGAGGGGGGTAGATGGAGGGGGGGAGGGGGGGAGGGGTGTGGGGGGTGGGAAGGGGAGGAGGGGGAGGGGGAGGCGGGTGGGGATAGAGGAATGGAGGGGGAGGGGGGATGGATGGAGACAGGGAATAGGGGGAAATGTATCCAGGATCTGATAAGCCTGTTTAGAATGAGCCACATGCATAGGGGGGAGCCCCAGGCTGGGGGGGCTCCCTCAAGGTACTTGTTTATTGTGCTGTACAGGACTGTTCTTGTATTCCATGCCGCTTAAGATAATCTCTTGGAATGTTTGTGGTCTGGGTAGTCCGATCAAACGGGCCAAAATTCTGCAGGCTTTGGCTAGGCAAAAGGCGGACATCGCCATGCTCCAGGAAACCCACCAGACTGCCAAGGAGCACCGTAAACTCTGCAGGGAGTGGGTGGGGCAGGTATGGGGGGCCCCGGCTCTTGGAAAGAAGGAGGGTGTAGTGCTCCTGATACATAAGCGAATAAGGCTGGAGGTTGTAAGGGAACTGGTGGACCCATCGGGTAGATTTGTACTGCTGCAGGGTGTCCTCGAGGGGAGGCCAGTTATTCTGGGCAATTTATATTGTCCTAATGTGCTAGATTTGACCCTCTATTCTCGTTTCGCCTCTAAAATAGAGACGTTGCCGGAGATCCCCGTGATTCTGGGGGGGAAACTTTAACGGTGTTATGGATGTAGTCCTCGATACGTCTAAAGGGGGAGAGCCAAGGGACAGATTATCGACTGTCCGGGCGCTGCGTCGCCTGTGTTCCAGGCTGGGGTTAGTGGACCCGTGGCGATTATTACATCCATCCGAGCAGGATTATACGCATCAATCTCGGGCACATGGCACCAGCGCACGTATAGATTACCTGTTGATTTCGGCTGGTTTGTTTGCTAAGGTCGAGGACGCCCAGATAGGGCCTGTAGAGATTTCCGATCACGCGTTTATCTGGCTGGATGTATACTGGAGTGGGGACACTCCTCGGACATCTCTATGGCGATTCCCGCTCGAACTATATAGGGATGCGCAGTTCCCTTCCTTCCTTTAGAAGAGATGGCAGGAATTTATCATGGGGGTCACCAGGACGACCCAGAGTTGATTTTGGAAACTGCGAAGGTTGTACTACGGGGAGACATCATAGGGTTCCTTGCCCGGAGGAGAAGATTGAGGGCGGAACGTATTATCTGCTTAGAGAGATCGGTGACGAAGCTGAGGCGCCGATGGGCTCAAAGCCCAACGGCAGGGCTTAAAAGGCAGCTGTGGGAAAGTCAAACGGAACTTAATGAACTTTTGTATCAAAGGGCAAAGAAGTCTGTGTTATATTACCGTTACCAATTATACCGTCACGGGGACAAGCCCGGGAAATTACTGGCTCGGTGCCTTCGTGGCCCCAGAGGCTCAAAACTGGTGCCAGCGTTGCGGGATGACCTGGGGACACTTCATCGGGAAAGCCCGGCAATAGCACGAGTCTTCCGATCCTTTTTCCAGAGACTCTATACAGCGGAGTCGCCTTCCTTCACGCAGATGGCAGATTATGTGGGGGGATTGGACCTACCCCACTTATCCGAGGGGCAAAGGGCGCAGCTGGATCGGCCGATTACGGCTGCAGAGCTGCAAGGTGCCATTTCTAAAGCCAGCTGTTACAAATCCCCGGGGTCCGATGGTCTTGGTGCTGAATTTTATAAAATTCTTAATGAGCTGATTTCTCCAACCCTAGCTGCAGTGCATAATCAGAGGGCGCAGCAGGGGTATTTTCGATGGGGAGACAACCACGCCCATATTGTTCTTATTCCCAAACCGGCTAAAGACTCTCTATCGGCGGCCTCATATCGTCCTATATCTCTGCTTAACTTCAATCTTAAATTAATGGCAAAAATCCTGGCTGACCGCCTAGCGGAAGTTTTGGGGCAATTGGTCCATGAATCCCAAGTGGGTTTCGTTAAGGAGCGATATGCTGTCCGCAATTTGCGCAAAATCATCGTGTCTTTAGAATGGGTCCGGCATAGACATATATCCTCCTTACTTGTCAGTTTTGATGCGGAAAAAGCCTTCAACAGGGTAGACTGGCAGTATTTGATGTATCTTCTCCCACGTTATGGTATAGGGCCCTCATTTTGTAACATGGTCGCTAGCCTATATGCCGATCCGACTGCAGCGATCCTCTGTAATGGGGTGTTGTCTGAGGCTTTTCCGTTGCGAAGGGGGACTCGTCAGGGTTGTCCCCTTTCCCCTCTCCTCTTTGTCCTGTCCCTGGACCCCCTCCTGCGTAAGGTGGAGGGGTCGCAAGCAATATGGGGGATACGCATCGGGGAACAAGAGTTTAAGATATCTGCCTTTGCCGACGACTTGTTGGTACATTTGCTTTCGCCTAGTGAATCTTTGCCCAGTCTCCTGCGGGAGTTCCGAACCTTTGGGCAGTTTGCGGGAATTAGTATTAACAGGGACAAATCAGAGGCCTTAGATGTTTCGGGTCAACTCCGGAGTGGCTGGCCGGGTGAGTTCCCTCTTAAATGGGCCGACAATCAATTTATATACTTGGGGATCCTACTGCCCTGTCAGCCAACTCAACTTTATGGGAGTAATCTGAAGCGGATGCTTACTAAAGTGAGAACTCAGCTGCAGTCCTGGCGGCCCCTTCCCCTGTCTTTGGCGGGGAGAATAGCGGCGATTAAAATGGTGATTTTGCCGCGGATACTATATTGGCTGCAGACTCTCCCAGTTTGGTTACTTTGGCGAGATGTTCAGCGTTTTGAAGTCGAATTCCGGGGCTTTCTCTGGGTGGGGGGGGGCACGACACCTGGGGGACTGGCTAGGCGATACAGAACTATATACGCCTAAGGTGTTGGAGGAGGCATATGTGGCACCTCATTCTTTGCAGGCTCTTTTACATTTGGAAATTCGCCGGTGGCCTACCCATCTGGTTGACAGTGTGTTGCTGGCTCCGGTTTGCAGAACTTGGCGGCAGCTGAATGCTTATTGGGGCCGCAATTGGAAGGTGTCGAGCTGGTTGCCTATTCAGGGGAATGCCTGTTTTACTCCAGGTACCGATGCAGCCTTATTCCGTATTTGGGGGGAAAGAGGTATACGGAATTTGGGTCATGTGGTTGATGCGGCTGGGAAATCTAAACCTTTTCTGGTATTATCTCGGGAGTATGAACTGGGGTCCCGCCACTCTTTTGCGTATATGCAGATCACCCATTATGTGGCCTCCCTTCTGGGGGAGGAGTTGCATAGTGACCGATCAGCCCAGATTATAGAGTTTTTTGGTCTCGGCGGAGCGGAGCGAACGTCAATACGTGTTTTCAACTCCAGGCTGGAACAATTTCGGCCTCGGCTGGACTATCGTAGTGTGGAGCAGGCTTGGGGTGCCGAGCTGGGGCGGGAAATTCCCCACGGTACAGTCCGGGTAGCTCTCCGGAGAGTGGTGAACCTGGCGGATGGCGTCCGCTGGCGGGAAATACAATTTAAATGTTTAACTAGTGTTCACTTTTCTCCGAGACGGGCTTTTCGTTGTCACCTGACCCTAGATGGCAGTTGTCCGCGGTGTGCGGAGCCTATGGCGACTTTATTGCATATGTGGTGGGGCTGCCGGAGGATCCGCTTATACTGGAGGAGAATTTGCCTTTTTATGGCCGGCCTTCTAGGACAGCCAGTCCGCTGGGATGCTGCCCTGGTCACCTTGGACCTCCTGAGCCTTAACTCCCCGAAAGGGAAATGGGGTCGCTGGTTAGTGCGGAAGGCCTGTCTGGTGGGTAAGGGGCCACTTTTGCGTCGTTGGAGGAAAAGCCACCCTCCCTCCTTTTGGGAGTGGTGGAATTCCTTCCATCAACTTATACTCCTGGAGTGTAGGGCCGCTAGGGGCCATGTCAAGCGATGGTCCGCCTTATTATTACTATGGGACCCATATATTCAAAATCTGAGTCCCCGGACTCGTAATGCAGTTCTGCAATTAGGATGTTAATCTGTAGCCCTAACTTTGTGTGGCTCAAAGCGGGTGATATGCAGAGCTCTTATGAGCTGGTCCTGGTGGAACAGAACTGGATATGTTAGGGGGGTGGGTGGGGGGAGGGGGGAGGGGAGTCGGGGGAGGGGGGATGGGGTAAAATATGAAAATCATTGTGACCATCATTGTGCTCTGCCCCTGGGGATAAGAGTCAACCCCAGGGAGAGGTTGTTGAATGCTGTATACTTCTTGTTTTTTCTTGGTGGTTTATAAATAAAAATTTGAAAAAAAAATGGATCTCAAATATGTGCAAATATATCCCATGTATATTCTTTGGAGTATCCCTCTAGAAGAGGGCGGAGAAGCACTGCAGTAGAGAATGAGAAATCACAAGTCTTCTTAGGTGAACTAGAAACCAAACAGCAGAATTCACAATTGCTGCAAACGTTTTGTTCAGGATTATTGGACTCCTGCTATAAGGGATGCAGTTCCTCATCTCTTAGTCATCCACACTTCTCCTTTATCTTTTATTGATGAGTCTCTCTCCCTCCCTCCTTCTTCTGGGTCAGCGATCTTCTTGGATATGTGCAAGCAACAGATCTGAAAGCACAGCTATCTATCTCTTTAAAACACTCTTTCCTCTCCCTTTTCTGTCCTATAGTGATCTTTTCCCTTAGGAGCCTCTCCTCTGGGTCCTTTGAGGAGTAGCCTAGTGGTTAGGAAGACCACGGTTGAAACCTGTGATAAGGAAGCTTATCAAAGCTCAGGGAGTAATGACAAAAGAGGAGAGTTTACTCTGATCAAGGGACCTGTGCTGGCAGGTTATAGAAATAAGACAGCATGTTTCCCTAAAAGACTACATGTTCCAGAATGCACCTGTATGCAGAAAGTCCCTAGGGGAGCTAGAGTGGAAAAGCATGAGTCTAATCAGAGAAAGCATTATGTCATCCCTAATCAAACAGCCTCTAGAACAGGGGTCTCAAACTCAAATTGCTTTGAGGGCCAAATGAGGACTTGTAGAGTAACCCGGGGGCCGCACAAGACGCGGGCCTCATTTGCATAAGGGGCATCATTTGCATAAATATTTGCATAATGTTACCATACACTAACTTTTAGTAAACATGCCTCTTAATGAGTGTATGGATAAAGAAAGACTAAAAGATTTCTACATTACTATAAACTAGTGCCAACCGCCAGGCACATTAGGAACTACTAGAAACACTGCTCATTTAGAACCCATAGCAAACCTGCCATATCCTAACAGCACTACCAGGACTCACAAAGCACCATACCCTAACTATCAAAAGGCAACACTGCAAATATTAAATCAATACATTTCAGAGAATAACAATGCATGACCTACTGGGAAAGAGAACAAGTGGCAATGTCAAATAGGAATTACATAAACAGAATACCTCAGCTCAGTTACACATGCAGAACATACACCATCACCAAACAAGGAATCACAATTTAGAAACAGGAAGACAATAATTAAACTGGGAACCCCAAAAGCCAAACTTAGAATGTACAACACTGTAGAAATAAAACTATAAATTAATTTCCTCTTGTATTAAATAAAGTGCAGACGTTAAAGATGCACATTTCCAAGAGCTGACATATTTCAGTTAATAAATTCAAAATAAAGAGATATTTTTCTACCTTTTGTGCATTTGTTTTTCAGTTGCAATTGTTCCAGCCACTTTCTTCTGGTTGCTTCGTGTCTTCTGCTAACGCTCCATTGTCTGCTGTCCATTTGTCCTTTCTTCTCTCCTAGTTTTTTTCCATTCTCTCTCTACATCTGCTTTAACATACTAATCTTTCTCCTTTTGCTCTTTCCTCATTCCTATTTCATCCACTCAAATTTTACCCCTCCATCCTCAATCCCCACTTACTCTCCCAATACCCGGCCAATTGTAGATTTTTCTTCCCTCCCACACAAAATATTTTTCCCCTCTCCATTTCACTCTCCCAGCCTCATCCCATTCTAATCGTCCCCCAACATCAACTCCCTTCTAGCTCCTGCCCCACCCAGCATCCGCTCCCTTCTAGTCCCCGCATCATCAGCCCATTTCCAGTCCTAGCTCCCTCCCCTCACAGCCCATTTCCTTTCCAAGCCCCCTCCCCATCAGCCCATTTCCATTCCAAGCCCCCTTCCACTCAGCCCATTTCCATTCCAAAACCCTGTCCCCATCAACTATTTGCAGTTCAAGCTCCCCCTTCTACTCGGCCCATTTCCAGTCCTAGCACCCCCCCAGTCCATTACCAGTTCTAGCCCCCCCATAGCCCATTACCAGTCCTAAGCCCCCCAACAGCCCACTTCCAGTCCTAACCCTTCCATCACCCCATCTTCATTCTTAGCCCCCCCATAACCCCATTTTCAGTCTTAGCCCCCCAATCAGACCACCTCCAGTCCTAACCCCCATCTGCCCATTACCAGTCCTAACCCCCCATCACCCCATTTTCAGTACTATCCCCCATCACCCCATTTTCAGTCCTAACCCCCTCCCCCCCATCAGCCCAAGTAAATTTAAAAATTAAAAACAAAACAAACCCTGGGCTTCTGCTGCTGCTGCTGCCGTGGCAGCAGCAGAATCAACTGTCCCGCGGCCCCTTCCTGTCTGCCCAGCAGAGCCCTCAGCTGTCAGCTCCATCAGCGGCGGGCTTTTCAAGCTGCGAAGAGTGATTTCCCTCTCGCGGTCCTGAAAGCTGCCGCTGATGGAGCTGACAAGATGCTTTGCCGGGCAGACGGGAAGGGGCCGCGGGACAGTTGATTCTGCCGCTGCCACGGCAGCGGCAGCAGCAGAAGCCAGGGGTTTGTTTGGGGGGTTTTTTGTTTCCTCTGCATCGCGGGCCGCACAAAGTTCTCTCGCAGGCCGCATGCGGCCCGCGGGCCGCGTGTTTGAGACCCCTGCTCTAGAAGAATGCTTAATCCACAACACCTGAAGAATGCAAGGGTGGAGTTGCAATCTAAGCCCTTTAAAGCTAGAGGGGAATCTTCAGGAGGAGAGAAGGAGAAGGGGAAGGGGAATCAGAAGGAGAAGGAGAACAGAAGGAAGAACAACCGGAACTTGAAGGAACAAGGACAAGGAAGCAGACGGTCCAAGAGAGGAGCTCAGAAAAGTACCTATGCCTGGAGAGATACCTGGGGGAAAGGTTCAGAGGACTGGAAAAAGCCAGAGCTCTGTAGATCCACAGCCAGGGACCCTCAAGCAACACCTAGGAAGAGGTCTGTTGCAGCTAAGGAGGAAAGGAGTCCAAATACCTCTTGGAGGACGTCTGGAGAAAGGATCCTGAGGTCCAGAGATACCAACTGGAGGACAGGACACAGAAGCTCTATTGCATACTGGCCAGAATACCAGAAGAAACAGCCTGACCCTTGCCTGGATTCAGGTAGGAACTATGAACGTTTCTCTAGCTTTGAGCAGTGCAAACAGCAGGGAAACAGTTTCTCTCTGTGTAGAGGTCAGTTCCTAAAGCCCTCTGAGTCAGACGGAGAAACAGAATCTATGCAATTTCAAGAGCAAGGTTCAATATCTGATACAGAGGATAATTATATGGACTGTTCTTTGAGTCGGTTGTTATTTTAGGAAAATCCTAAATATCAGAGCAAACATCAAGAGGAAACATTCTAAATATTGGCTTCCCATAAAGTTTTGTTGAATGAAAAAGCTTTTGGGAAAGTTTTGCACGTGCGCTGAAATCAAGCTACTGATTGCAGTTAATTGTCACCTGTTGGTGGAGAGCCCAGCACAAGCCGTGCACACGTAGGATTAAAAAAAGTTATTTTCTGTATGGAGAAAGTGAGCTATGTTTTAGTATAAAGAAGTTTTCCTCTTTGATTTATTTTTCCCCAGCACTGCTAAGGAGTTTATTAGCAGTGGCTGAAAGAAGCCTTCCTGTTCTATAAAGGACTTCGATTCTTATTTGCACAAGTTATTTCATTTGCCTTATTTTGTGTTGAATAAACCCTAGAGAAGTTATCTGAATGGTGTTACCAAGCATATCTGTGTGTGGGATAATCACCCCATAAATAAACTCTAATTTTGTCTAGGGGAGGGAGGAGTAGCCTAGTGGTTGGGGCAAGGTACTTCAGGCCGGAAGGTCAGGGGTTCAAATCCCACTAGAGGACAGCAACCTTGGGCCGGAAGGACTGGGGTTTCTAGTTCCACAGATGCTCCTTGTGGTCTTGGGCAAGCCACTTAACCCTCCATTGCCCATGTTCCCTGTAAGTATTAGTGTATGTGTCTCATATCCCCATGTGTTAAATGTATCCCCCAATTGTGTTGTGACCGCTTTGATTGAAGGATAAGGCGGTATACAAAACTGTCTAAATAAATAAATACATTCGACCAGCTACAAGAGTTTTCATTATTCTAAAAAGGCAAGCTTTGTGTGAATGGACTTCAATAACCACAATCCTTTGCAAGACAGTTAATTTGCATACTTGCCAAGATGGTGGTACCTTCATAACAAGCACCCCCTTTAAAAACCTCACTGCCACTCCTTGTGGCCTTGGGCAAGCCACTTAACCCTCCATTGCCTCAGGTACAAACCCAGATTGTATGCCCTTTAGGAATAGGGAAATCACGTAGTTATTCACCTGTAGCAGGTGTGCTCCGGGAACAGCAGGAATCAGTCCTCACATCTGGGTGACGTCGGCAACAATGGAGCCCACACGGTAACCTACCCCCAACTTTTAAAGAAAGCCTTTGGGAGATCCATCACACATGTGTGGTCACCTTCCCACCCAAGGGTGCCATCTTGCTGCAGTATGATGACATAACTCAAGATGGCAAAAAGAAAAGAAACTCCACAGGGAGGAGGGAGGGTTGTGAGGACCAATTCCTGTTGTTCCTGGAGAACACCTGCCACAGATGAGTAACTATGCTTTCTCCAGGAACAAGCAGGAAGTCAGTCCTCCATATGGGACTCTCTAGCTATAGGCTACCGAAAAAAATCTGTAAGTTATGTGCGACCCAAAAAGTGAACTGTGAGGAACAGCAAAGAGTAGAGCTCGGTTGCATGACCTCAGCAGTGACCCCAGCATCGACCAGAGAAACAGGCTCTCTGGTAACCTGGCCACAGAAGGGCCGGAGTTGCCTCAAACCCAAACAGATGCCTGGCCCAAGATACTGTCCCACTCAGAACTGGCCCAAGGGTTTCTGCTGAAATCCCTGCTTCGCCACTGCCCCCTCCCCCCCTCAGCTGCCACCGATTCCATCTCGGGAGGGAGAGGCGGGCAGTGGCAGTATTTCCAAAAGCGGTGACAAAAAGCTGCCACTTCTGGAAATACTGCTGCTGCCCACCTCCCCCTCCCAAGATGGAATCAGTGGCAGCTAGTGGGGGAGCAGCATGACTGCCTATGTGTGCCGCTGCTGCCGCCACGCTGCTGCCAGCCATCCTAGGCAGCTGCCTAGCTTGCCTAGTAGATGCGCTGGCCCTGGTTTCATTGAGACTCCTCCTCCAGATCATTAATGCGCTGCAAAGGTGTTAACTGAGGACCACGTTGTGGCCCGGCAGATCTCCAGCAAGGGTACTGAGTGGAGGTTTACCACAGATGCCGCCATGGCCCGGATGCTGTGCACCATGACATGTCGCTTCAGCAAAAGACCAGCCTGCCTGTAGGTGAAGGCGATGCAGTCCTCCACCCAGGTGGACAGAGTACACCTGAAGACTGCTACGCCCAGGCAATTAGGGTCATAGGAAATTAAATGCTGCAAAGAGCGGTGATATGAGGCTTAGTTTGCTCCAGATAGGCCAAGGCCTGTTTACACTCCAGAGTGTGGAGAGCGGCCTCCACTCTGTTAGCATGAAGCCATGGAAAAAAGATGGGAAGCACCACCTCCTGGTTGAAGTAGAACATGGAAACCACCTTAGGTAGGAACTTAGGGTGTGTCTGGAGCATAACTCTATTCCTGTGGAAACTAGTGTATTTATTTATTGTTATTTTTATACCGCTCCTTCCCAAGATCAGGGGTGGTGTACAAAGGAACAACATTTCTACATAGAACACAATTTAACATGGTGAGGTTGTAACAGTTGTAACTATGTACAAGATAGATTTGGTACTTGGCGGATAATCAACTTACAAAACTATGTACAGTTACAGCAGTAATATTGTTTACAGTTGGTGTGGTGAGGGTGCCATTGTGAGGGGGCATGAGTCACCGGAGATCATCTGTTACAGGTGAGTAACTACGCTATCTCCAGGAACAAGCAGGAATGCAGTCTTCACATATGGAGCTCCCTAGCTCCAAGCTACCGGAAAACTATGAGGAGAAGGGCCCATTACAAACAGAAAAAAAACGCTGAAGAACAACATGAAGTCCAGGGGATCTAATAGATTCGGCATCCTCAGCACACCTCAATTGTGACGACAGATGTGGTAGCCTGAATGGACAGAGGGCCAGAGGGAAGGAGGTGTAGCTAAGTTTCAAAGAGGTGCCGGAGTACGGCTTGGCCAAAGTCACTGTCTTTATGAAAGTCCTTGTCCAGGCAGTAATTGGCTGCAAAGGTATGAATGAAGGACTATGTGGCAGCACATCAGATCTCCGTTATGGAGACAGAGCGTAAGTGGGCTATCGTCGTGGCCATGGCCTGGACATTGTGAGCGGTAAAATGACCCTCTAATGTTAGACCCACTTGAGCGTATGCAAAGATTATGCAGTCTACTACCCAAAAAATGCATTTGGTCACGAGGAGACCAAGACGATTACAGTCAAAAGAAATAAACAATTGCAAGGATTTCTGGTTTACCTTGGTTTTGTCAAGCTAATATGCTACAGCTCATTTGCAATCTAGGGTATGAAGTGCAGCCTCAGCCTGAGATCCATGTGGTTTGGAATAAAAGGTCAGAAGAACTACTGGTTGAGATGGAAAGGAGACAACCTTTGGAAGACAATGCAGATGCATTCTCAGGACCACCCTGTCATGGTGAAAATGTGTATAAGGAGCATGTGCAACTAAGGCCTGTAGTTCACTGACTCAATGAGCCAAGGTGAGCACAACTAGGAAGGAAACCTTCCAAGTAAGAAACTTGAGGGAGGTAGTGCCGAGAGGCTCAAAAGGAAGCTTGAGAAGTTGAGCAAGAACCACGTTAAGGGCCCAGGTGACAGACAGGGGCTGGATTGGTGGCTTAGTCAAGAGGAGACCCAACATGAAGCAGGCTACCAATGGATGTATGGAAATGGGTTTTTCATCGAACCCCCGAATAGAAGCCAAAATGGCACTAAGGTGGACACGAATGGAATTAGTCTTGAGACCCATAGAAGAGAAGTGAAGAAGGTACCGCAGGAGAGACTCCACCAGACAACTGAAGGGGTTGAGGGTGTGCTGAGCACATCATACCACAAACCGGTGCCACTTAAAGGCATAGAATAAGTGCATGGAGTCCTTCTGGGGCGTGAGGAGGATATTCTTAACAGCATCTAGTAAATTGAGGTTGGAAAGGACTACCCTCTTAGCAGTCAAGCTGTCAGGCACAGCGCATGGACACTGGCATGCAGCAGCGCCCCTGATCCTGTGAGATTGTCTGGTACGCATCCCAGATGAAGAGGCTGATGCTGAGCTAGACAAAGAAGCAGGGGAAACTACGGCTGTCGGGGGCAGAATGGGGCTACCATGATCATGGTGCCCCTGTCAATCTGCAGCTTGAATAGCATTTTGGCTATGGGCGGAATGGGCAGGAAAGCATATAGCAGACCTGTTCCCCAGTGAAGGAGGAAAGCATCCGGGACTTGATGTTGCGTAGATGGCACTCTGGAGCAAAAGCAAGGGACCTGCACGTTGTGCAAGGTGGCAATAGAATTTTCCATAACCCAAAGATGTGATTGACTACTGTCCGATGAAGATTCCACTCATGAGGTCGTAGGACTCGATTGAGACTGTCTGCAAGAACTTTCTGATCTCCCAGCAGGTAAAAGGCTGAGAGAACCATCCCATGAATCAGGACAAAGGTCCGCAAGCAGACCCCTTCCCAGCAGAGGAGGTGAGAGCCCATGATTCCCTCTTTGTTGACATAAAACATAGCAACCTCATTGTCCGTCTGAATCAGGATAGATTGATGTGATAACTGATGCTGAAACACCCGAAGGATACTGGTTATCATGCTCAACTCCAGGAAGTTTATTTAATGCAAGGCTTCCTGTTGAGACCATAAGCCCTGCATGCCCAAGCCATCAAGTTGAGCTCCCCAGCCCTGTTTGGACGCATCAATTGTTAGTGTCCATTGAGGTGGAGGTATCTGGAAAGGTAACCCTACGAGAAGGTTATGAGGAGAGAGCCACCACTGAAGGGAGTCTGCCAGAAGAGGAGTACTACCATTCTGTCTCGAAGACAGCCCTTCGCTTGTTTCCATTGGGAGGAGAGGGTCCACTGCGCTTGGCATGTGGAAATAAGCGTAGGGGACTACATGGACCGTGGAGTCTATGTGACCCAACAGACAAAGCATGCCTCTTGCTATGATGACTGCGCTGAATGATGCCTGCCAGTTCTGTGAGGTGTTTTAGACAGTCTTCAGGCAGGAAAGATTGAACCTGGGTCATGTTGAGAAGAACACCTATGAATTCTAGCAGTCCTCTGAGTGGAAGAAAGGTGCAACTTTGGAAAGTTTATGACAAATCCTAGTTGTTTGAGCACCGAGACGGTGCATTGAATGGACAGATGTAGCATATGTTGTGTCTCCTTCCTGATGAGCCAGTCTAAGTAGGGGAAGACGAAGATGCCCAGTGTGCGGATATAGGGTACAACCACTGCCAGACATTTCATGAAGACTCTTGGGACAGACACCAAACTAAAGGGCAGGACTCGGTACTGGTAGAGCTTGCCATCAAACATGAAGCGGAGGTATTGCCTGTGAAACGGGTGAATGAGGATGTGCATGTATGGATCCTTTAGATCCAGAGAACAGAGACAATGGTTCCTCTGAAGGTAGGGCAGTAGGGTTCCTAAAGAAACCATCTTGAACTTTTCTCAAACTAGGAATTTGTTGATGTTCCAGAGGTCTAGGATGGGACGGAACCCCCCTGATATTTTGGGAATAAGGAAATATCAGGAGTAAAACCCTAACCTTTCCTGTGTGCAGGGAACAAGTTATATTGCACCCTCCCATAGAAGGGTGGTGACTTCCTGCTATAACAGAGACCAATGGAGAGGTTCTAGAGGATACTCCCCTGGAAAGAAGGGATGAGGTAACTGGGCAAAATGTAGCAGGTAGCCCTTGAGGATGACCTGCAGAGTCCAGGGCTCTGATGTTATGAGAGGCCACCTGTGGGCAAATGGACCAGCCAGCCTGCTATGTGAGTAGGCTGTGGCTCCTTCAGGGGAAAAGTGGCAATGTTCTCCAGAAAGTAGTCAAAAGCTAGCCCCAGGCTGGGGCTGCAGGGCTGGTTGTGGCTTAGGAGGCTTGGCCCTCTTGGGCTGGTGAGGAGCCTGAGGCTGCTGCTGACCTTGGTGAGCACGATAGAATGTGTAAACTGGATAAGAAGGGTAATACTTCTTCATAGAATAGAAGGGTTTCTTTAGACAGAGGTCTTCTTCTTAGAAGGATCAGCTGTTTTACAAGAGATATTCTTCATGGTAAGGTCATCAGCTTGATTTCAGCCTTCTTCCTCCCACCTTTACCAAAGACATTCTCATCTCAACAGGGAATGTCTGCTAGCTTGTCTTAGACCCACTGTTTGAGGTCTGTAGATTGCAACCAAGACAGCTGTCTGGCCCCAATGCCCACTGCTGTAGCTCTGCTGGTAGATTCAAGAGTCAAAAGCTACTATGGTGATGAACTTGGAACAGTCCTGATCATGCTTGACTAAGGCCCGGTAGACATCTAGTTTCTCTGAAGGAATTATAGCAGAGAACTATCAAAATCCTTCACAATGTCCCTAAAGAACATACCCATATAAAGCATGCAAGAATGCAGCAAGCCAACATTGATGCCTAGGAGCATCAGTGATCAAAGGCATCGCGGGTACGTGATTCTCTTCCAGGAGGAACTGAAGAGTGGTTCTTAGTACTCTTGAGCTGGCACATGGCCGACTTGACCACCATAGAATGGTGAGGGAATTGAGTTTTCTGGAATCCTGGGGAATCGGGAATCCTGTACATGGTGTCTAGCCTTTTACTGACCGAGGGAACTGAGAGAAGGGTCTCCTACATCCTAAACATGAGGTCCTGCAGAATATGATGGACTGGAAGGGTGGCAGCCACAGCCTCTTTAGGAATCGAGGGATACTGCAGTAGTTCCTTGGCACTTGGTTCCATCTCACCCAGAGAAATGTTAGAGAGGAGATGCATGCTGCCTCTCTTCTTGATTATTGCAGAGCTAAGGTCAGACCTAGAGGCTTCCGTATTTACAAGGCTCTGGGTATGTACTTAGATGACAATTCATTTGTCAATAGTTGGAATGAAATATTGAACAAATGTTCCTTGGATCTCATGATCCTCTTTATCCGGACACCTAAGAAGTTTGAAAAATACAAGGAGGACACTGGGGCCAAGTTGCAGTCTCTACAAGAACTTGATACCAGGTATGAGAAACTTCTGGTGGATTACAACAAGAATATGGATGATTACAGAAAGGAGATCAAGGACAAAAAATTGTCCAAGTTTATACATGACGAAGAGGACTATAAATTTGGATATGTCTACCCTTTGCGCAAAAAAGGATATTTTGATGAAATCATAGGAGATATTGAAATAATAGGAAGAGACAATCTGATAGAGCCTATGGGAAAGTCATTTCCACAGTTAAGCATAGTAGAAGCCATTCTGAGGACCCTATTGATCCCTCTGCAACCCTTTTTAATTTAGACAAATATACGAACAAATCAGATTTTTCAATGGACAAATTGTGGAAGGGCGGAGAAAGTTCCACCCCACCCAACGCCCAAGAAGGCGGAACAAGAATACAAAGCAGATCAACAAAGGTTCCAATACAAGAAGAGAGGCAGAGGGGGGAGATGGCAGATAGATCCCCGGAGGGTCTCTTATTGGGAGTAAATGATAGTGTATTAAATCTATCAGATGTCCCTCTAATAGCAGCACAGGTTTTGAACAAAGGCCTTTCTTATGTCCTCTTTGTTTGTTATGATCCATTTAACACACGAGTAGATCTATTTAAGTTTATAAGGAAACTTAAGATTAAAGATTTTTTTTTAATAAATAATCTGAATCTCAGAGTGATCCATCTATTATACACAGCCAATCCATGTGGATCCCTCCAGCTAGGGGAAACCCGGCCATTGACATTTTTGAACAGGCTTTTTCTCAAATGGATTTCTGACCTTGAGACTAGATATTGCCATGCCTATCTCAAAATTTCTCGTGAGCAGCAGAGGGCCTTAGATTCCTTTATTATAAAATCAGCTGACAAGGGAGGGGCTATAGTGGTAATGAACCATACTGATTATATGGCTGAAATTAAGACAATTGAGTGACAAGCAATTTTATACTCGTTTAGATCGAGACCTGACACCGCTCCTCAAAAATAAGGTTGATTCTTTGATATTTATAAGAACATAAGATATGCCATACTGAGTCAGACCAAGGTCCATCAAGCCCAGTATCCTGTTTCCAACAGTGGCCAATCTAGGTCATACGTACCTAGCAGTTTCCCCAAAAGACACAGGTTCCACTGGTTGTACACAGGTTGTACTGGGTCAAGCATTGATATCCTGGGTCCCTCCTTAATAATGGTTTATGGACCTTTCCTCCAGGAACTTGTCCAAACCTTTTTTAAACCCAGCTACACTAACAGCCTTTACTACATCCTCCAGTAACAAATTCCAGAGTTTGATTACACATTGAGTGAAAAAATATTTTCTTTTATTAGTCTTAGATAGTTTACCCTGTAGCTTCATTGCATGTCCCCTAGTCTTTCTATATTCTGATAACGTAAACAATCGATCTACATTTACCCGTTCCACTCTGTTCATTAATTTATAGACTTCTATCATATCTCCTCTCAGCCGTCTCTTTTCCAGGTTAAAGAGCCCTAACCTTTTTAGACTTTCTTCATAGGAGTATCCTTCCATCCACTTTACCATTTTGGTGGCTCTTCTCTGAACCTTTTCTAATATCGCTATATCCTTTTTAAGATACAGCGACCAGAACTGCACACAATATTCAAGGTGCAGTCTCACCATGGAACGATATAGAGACATTATAATTTCCATTCCTTTCCTTATGATACCTAGCATTCCATTTGCTCTCTTGGCTGCCGCTGCACACTGGGCCGAGGGTTTTAACATGGTATCCACAATGACGCCTAAATCTTTTTCCTGGGTGGTGGTTCCTAATGTGGAACCTTGCATTGTGTAACCATAGTTTGGGTTGTTCTTCCCTAGGTGCATAACTTTGCACTTGTCCACATTAAATTTCATCTGCCATTTTGATGCCCAGTCTTCCAATTTATCAAGATCCTCTTGCAATTTTCCACAATCCTCTTGGGTTTTAACAGGCTACCTTACTAATAAGGAAGCTGACTTCCTAACAGTGCCCCAACTCAGTGGTTACCCACCATTTAAATTTTACCTAAGATATACAAATCTGGGCAGCCCATTATCTCTGCCATTGAATCTCTTTTTTGAACCTGTTTCAAAATTCTTAGATGTTTTATTACGCCCATTTGTCGTGCAGATCCCATCCTACACAAGAGATTCGGCCCCTGTCATTCAGATTTTGCAGACTTTCTCAGGATACCATGATGGGTTGTTTTTGGTTACCTTTGACATTGAATCATTGTATACAAATATACCTTAATGAGAGGCGATTCACACTGTTAAGCAGATGCTATACGCACCGACAGCATAAAAGGATTTAAATGTTTTCTTGACACAACTAGCTAGTTTAGCTCTTTTATATATATTTTTGGTTTGACAGTTTGTTCCACAAACAAACGAAGGTTGTAGCAATGGGGTCGTCAATGACACCTGGCCTGGCCAACTTGTATGTGGCACTGTTTGAGATGGGATTCCTCACACATGTCTACAAACCCCAGGTGAAGCTATGGCTATGTTATATAGATGATGTCCTATTGATTAGGGATGGAGAACAAAATGTTCTGGAAGAATTTCTCGAATGGATCAATACTTTGGATTGTAACTTGAAGTTCCAAATACATTTTGACAATAGGAAAAAATTTTTTTTTTTTATATTATGATCATTAAGACTGAGGCAGGGTTTCAAACTGACCTTTTTAGGAAACCAACAGATCGTAACCACTCTTTGGATTATCGCAGCTTCCACAGCAGTTCCCTCAAAAATAAGCTACCGGTTAGCCAATATTTATGCAACAGACACATTTATTCCAATCACAGTGATTTTGAGAAGAACGCCAATACTCTCGCAACACAGTTTAGCCCAAAGGGTTATCCTAACAAGTTTATCCAGAGGGCATATCAGAGAGCCGATGACATGAACCGGGATTTACTGCTCAAGACAAGGGACAAGTCACTGCACAAGAAAATGGTCTGCCCCATTTTGTCTTCCACTTATTTTAAGAAAATCTCTTCCATTTTGAAATAGGAGTGGCACATTATTCAGACCATTCCAGGTTTTGAATCTCAAGAACTGACTGTCGCCTATAAGAGGAACCCCAATTTATCTAATATTTTGGTGCCTTCAGCTTTACCCATTCCTCACAGAAAACCACCAATTGTTGGTCATTTTAAATGCGGCTCCTGCTCCGTGTGCCCACTTGTTATCACCAGCAAAGGGTCCTTTGTTCACCCTTTGATGCAGGTTCAATATCCCTTTAAGGATTTTACAAATTGTAATTCTGAAAATGTTATCTATTTGATCAAATGCCCATGTAACCTGCTGTACATTGGGAAGACCAGCCATAGTAAGATCAGGATTATTGAGCACCGCAGTACTATCCACTGCTTAGCAATTCATAAACCTCTGGTAAGCCACTGGATAGAGGCAGGGGCGGCCCAAGGGGGGTGCAGGGCCATGTGCGGAGACTCGGTGCAGGGCCTCATTTGCATAAGGGCTTCATTTGCATACATATTTGCATAATGTTAACATGCACTAACTTTTAATAAACATGCCTCTTAATGAGTGTATGGATAAAGAAAGACTACCAGATTTCTACATTACTATACTCCAGTGCCAACTGTTGGGCACATTAGGAAGTATTATAAATACTGCCCATTTAGAACCCATAGCAAACCCACCATATAACACTACCAGCAGGACTCACAAAGCACCAAACCCTACCTATCAAAAACACAACACAGCAAATATTAAATCAATATTTAATATTGGAGTGGAGGAGTGGCCTAGTGGTTGGGGCAAGGTACTTCAGGCCGGAAGGTCGGTGGTTCAAATCCCACTAGAGGACAGCAACCTTGGGCTGGAAGGACTGGGGTTTCTAGTCCCACAGGTGCTCCTTGTGGTCTTGGGCAAGCCACTTAACCCTCCATAGCCGATGTTCCCTGTAAAATAGTTATCTCCAAGTTATAATGCCCTGTTCAATGTAATTTCAGTTTGTTCAATGTAAACTGCACTGATGCAGAATAGCACGGTATATAAGAGAATGTAAATAAATAATAAATAAAATACATCTCAGAGAATACCAATACATCTCCTACTGGGGAAAGAGAACAAGTGGCACTGTCAAACAGAAACTACATGAACAGAATACCTCAGCTCGGTTACACATGCAGAACATAGACCATCACCAAACAAAGAACAAGGGATCACAATTTAGAAATAGGAAGACAATAATTAAACAGGGAACCCCAAAAGCCAAACTTGGAATGTATAACAATACTGCAGAAATAAAACTATAAATTAATTTCCACTTGTACTAAACAAAATGCAGACGTTAAAGACGCACATTTCATAGAGCTGACATTTTCCATTTAATAAATTCAAAATAAAGTATTTTTCTACCTTTTATTGTTTGTGCATTTTATTCTTCAGTTGCAATTGCTCCAGTCACTTTCTTCTGGTTTCTTCTTGTCTTCCATTATCTCTCCATATTCTCCTGTCCATTTGCTCTTTCTTCTCTCTTCTAGTATTTTTCCATTCTCTCTCTACATCTGCTTTAACATACTGATCTTTCTCCTTTTGCTCTTTCCTCCATCTCTTTCATTATTCCTTTTTCATCCACTCAACCTTTACCCCTCCATCCTCAATCCCCACTTACACTCCCAATACCTAGTCAATCGTAGATTTTTCTTCCCTCCCACACAATATTTTTTCCTCTCCATTTCACTGTCCCAGCCCCATCCCATTCTAATCCTTCCCCAACATCAGCTCCCTTCTAGTTCCAGCCCCACCCAGCATCCGCTCCCTTCTAGTTCCAGCCCTACCCAGCATCCGCTCCCTTCTAGTTCCAGCCCTACCCAGCATCCACTCCCTTCTAGTCCTGCATCAGCCCATTTCCAATCCTATCCTAGCCTCTCCATCAGCCCATTTCCAGTCCTAGCTCCTCCTACTCAGCCCATTTCCAGTCCAAGCTCCCCTCCCTATCAGCTATTCCAGTTCAAGCCCCACCTTCACTCAGCCCATTTCCAACCCTTGCCCCACATCAGCCCATTTCCAGTTCTAGATCCCCCATCCATTTCCAGTCCTATCCTAGCCCCCCATCAGCCCATTTCCCGTCCTTTCCTAGCCCCACCATCAGCCCATTTCCAGTCCTAGCTCCCCTCCACTCAGCCCATTTCCTGTCTTAGCTCTCCTCCCACTCAGCCCATTTCCAAATCCAAGCCCCCCCATGAGCCTTTTTCCAGTCCTAGCCCCTCCGTGAGTCCATTTCAATCCAAGCCCCCCCCAACAGCCCATGTTCAGTCCTATCCTAGCCCCTCCATCAGCCCATTTCCAGTCCTTTCCTAGCCCCACCATCAGCCCATTTCCAGCCCTAGCTCACCCCCACTCAGCCCATTTCCAGTCTTAGCTCCCCCCCACTCAGCCCATTTCCAATTCAAGCCCACCTATGAGCCTATTTCCAGTCCTAGTCCCTCCATGAGTCCATTTCAATCACAGCCCCCACAACAGCTCCTTTCCAGTCCTAGCTCCGCCCTCCACTCAGCCCATTTCCATTCCAAGCCCCACTCTCCATCAGCTATTTCCAGTTCAAGCCCCCCCCCACTCAGCCCATTTCCAGTCCTAGTTCCCTAACCCAGCCCATTTACAATCCAAGCCCCCCATGAGCCTATTTCCAGTCCTAGCCCCTCCATGAGTCCATTTCAATCACAGCCCCACCCCCAGCAGCCCATTTGCAATCCTAGCCCCCCAACAGCCCATGTCCAGTCCTATCCTAGCCCCTCCATCAGCCCATTTCCAGTCCTAGCTCCCCCCCCCCACTCAGCCCATTTCCAGTCCTAGCCTCCCTCCCCATCAGCTATTTCCAGTTCAAGGCCCCCCTCCACTTATCCCCTTCCCTCCCAAAGAACACCACGGCTATCTAAAATGTTTTAGAGGGAGCCAGAGAGGCCCCAGCACACCTCTAAGAGCTGCCAAAGTGAAGCGCGTCTTTTTCCTTCACTTCTGCAGCTGTACTGAAGTTTAGAACGCTGCCATGCTGAGGTCAAAGAGGACTTCCTGTTTCCCAGGGCTCAGAGTGGCAGCGTTCTAAACTTCAGTACAGGGAAGTGAAGGAAAAAGATGCGCTTCACTTCGGCAGCTGTTAGAGGTGAGCCGGGGCCTCTCTGGCTCCCTCTAAAGCCACCCTGCCTGACATTCAATGCAGAATATTGTTGGCACGGGGCCCCCTGAAACGTGGAGCCCTGTGCGAACAACATTCTCACACAATGGACGGGACGGCCCTGGATAGAGGCATCACACAGCCTCCTTGATCTAAAATGTCTAGTGTTTAAACAGGTACATCCACATTGGCGTGGTGGTGATTTATTTATTTATTTTATTTACATTCTCTTATATACCGCGCTATTCTGCATCAGTGCGGTTTACATTGAACAAACTAAAATTACATTGAACAGGGCATTATAACTTGGAGATAACTATTTTACAGGGAACATGGGCTATGGAGGGTTAAGTGGCTTGCCCAAGACCACAAGGAGCACCTGTGGGACTAGAAACCCCAGTCCTTCCGGCCCAAGGTTGCTGTCCTCTAGTGGGATTTGAACCCCCGACCTTCTGGCCTGAAGTACCTTGCCCCAACCACTAGGCCACTCCTCCACTCCTGTGTGAACAAGACCCTTCTTAGACTGGAACAGAGATTGATTTATGAGATGGATACATTACAACCTAAGTGCCTCAATCAGGAAGTGGATTTGTCAGTATTTTATGTCTTCATTTTTATGACTATTTTTATTCTCACATTTCAATAACACTTCATAATCAGTTCTCCCTTCAAAATCAAGAGAATCATGTTATGGTTTTGAGTATCTATACACATTTTTCTTCTGTTTAAAACACTTTTTATTTTTCATATATTAAACAAAAAGCACTATACACATTTTTATGACTAACATTGTTCTATTGTATTTTATTGTTTCATCATTATTTCATCCTATTTATCCTCTTTTTTTTACCCATTATTATTATTATTTATTGATCTTATAATTGTTTTTATGGAAATTACTACTACTATTTATTTATTTAATAGCTTTTTTTTATACTGCTCTATCCTTCGGTCAAAGTGGTTTACATTGAAGGAGAACATTTATTTATTCACTGTCAACTGTTTTCAACAATTTTGACACATGGGCCGAATACTCTACAATGTATACATATTATTGTTTTTTCATGTTCTTTCATTACGGTGGTGAGAGGGTTTCTGTAATTTTAATGCCGGTTTATCCTTTGTTTACATATTTTCATGCATTTATAGTCCTTGGGTTTTTTCGATTTTTATTAGTTTTATTGTGCGGGTACCCTAGTTTTATTTGTTTTACTTTTTTATCCTCTTTTTATCCATTTGCTTTTAGGCATGATTTGCTTTTAGGCACCTATTTGTTTATTTATTATTGACCAGTTTTTTGTTTTTTAACATAGATCGTAGCTGCATTTGGAGGGTAAGTGCACATCCCCTGTCCTCTTACTCGTGTTTTTATATGCAATTTTGGGGTATGTGCTAGTCTGCTTCATTCCGTTATGTTTTAGATTGGTTTATGATGTCACATATAATGATTTCCTCTTAGGTTTCTAAGGGTTATCGGCTGCTACTCCAGAACACACTGCTCTCTTTTGAAGTGTTTTTCAATTTATATATGTGGTCCAAGCAATGAGGTGGTTTTGTTTTCCATCTTCCACATGTGGTTAATAGTTCGGTCTCCCAACCTCGACGACTTTTGATAAGTCCTTGTGCTCACTACTGTGAGTGACTGGGGAAAGGCTTTTGCATTTTTGTATTGTGAGTCAGCATCTAATTCATACCATTCGAAGATATGCCCATTTATGGGTTTTTTTTCTTTGCAAGCTTGCTCTTGTCTATTTTTTACTGATGTGTACTGTTGTATACAATTGTTTATACATATGATTTTGAACAATCACTGTGTTTTTAATCACCGTACCCCTCCCTTGGTTTTTGCTGGTTCTGTTTTGTTTTATCAACTTACGATACACATACTGCCCTTAGTTCCCTGAGATTTTTTTCTATATGGTAAGTTGTTGTAGCAGTGTCTATTTTTTTATATTTGTGTATGGACTTTAAGGCGTGGGTAGCGAAATTTTGTTCACATTGTTTGAAATAGTTTGGCCACTCTTCCACTTTTGTAATTCGGCTATCGCTTTGATCATGTCTACCAGAGTCTTAACTGTTGGTTTGGTGCCCTCCCCATTCAACTAACATTAACACTATACCATCTGACATCTACATCATCGTGAACATAGTTACGTCACCACAACCTTGCTCTAAATTGGTGCCACAAGAGACATTCAGTTTTTCTGTTACAGAAACTCTAAGCACCCGATAGTAAGCTGCTTTACCATGCACAATGAATGAAGGAGGTTGTATAGGTTTTAGATGCAGTTAACCATACTCTAATGGTTGGATCGCAGGTCTCATAATTATATGGGAGGTTGGATTTGACTTTTAGCAATATATTTCATATACTTATAATGACCTTTATGGGTTTTTATAGCCATCTTAATAAGGGTCGACAAAGGTAGAGAGTTGTACATAATAGCATTTCATATGCCATATGTATTTTCACTGGTGATGTCCTTTGAATGGCTTCAATTGCATTTTTTATTATCTTAAACAAAATATACATGCTGCCCAAATCATATTTTATATTGAAGTTCTCTGATGATTTATCTTGTCCTTAGGTGTTTTATTTTGATTAGTGCTTTGTGCTATACTCCTACTGGTGAGTAGACTTTTGTTCGTTCATCTGCACAATTTATTTTTGTAGAATTGCCCTGCAGTTATTTATTTATTATTTATTTAACAGGGGTTTTTTTTAATAACGCTTTATCCTACGTCAAAGCAGTTTACATTATAACAGAACAATTTACATTAAATAGGGACGACAACTTGGAAGTATTTACGGAGCAACTATCTACATTTGTAAATATATAGAGGTATTGAGATTATAGGGTAAGATGGAGGGGTTATACTTTAATTCTATATTTATTTAACATTTTTTTATATATTGTCACGAGGTGATGCCAGCAGTGCCCATCATGGAGGTAAACGAAAGTGAGCAGAATAGTAGGAAAAATGACAGCTCAGCTTCACAAATGAGAAAGGGTTGCCAAGAGCAACCGGGGAAAACACATGCACATGGTGTTAGGGAACGCCCAAGCAGAGACGGAGCTCAGAGCTCATTAGAGAATGGGGAGCAGCTGCAGGGGGCGGAGCCCAGGCTAACACTAAGCACGATATAGTGAGGACTCACTCACAAACAGAGAGGACAGGTGGGAGAATCCAGCAGAGAACAGAAGAAGGAACACTTGAGAGAGCTGTGAGGACAGTGCCAAGGAAAAGCTACAGAGAGTCAGAGGTTGGTGATTTGCAAAGAAGCTGTGGGGAACAGCGAGGCATATCTTACCAGTACCCTGTGGAGCATTGCAATGAGGCAATAGGGAAGGGCAGTCATACAGCTAAACTTTCAAGGAGTAAACAGTTTATCTCCAAACAAGCAGAAGGGAAGAATTCTTACCCTGAGGCACATTTCTTGGAGGCAGATAAACACTGTGAGAGAAGGAGAACAGGACGGGGCTATCCATGTCATAGAGAGCAGGAAGCTCTAGGAGTGAAAGAGAGACATATTCTCCCTAAGAGATGGGAATAAGAGCACCCAGACTTCCTATGCACATATGAGGAGCTATGCAGAGCCCAGGAAGAGGAATACAAGCAATACGGTAATTTCCCACCAGCCACGAGGGTAGTGGAGGAAGGGATCTTGTTCACTCCTCGGCTGGGACATTTTGATTCAGAGGGCATTTCTGAGCCAGAAGCACTATCCGGTGAAGGAGAAATGCAACTGGAATTCCCTGAAGAGAATTCACAAGAGATAGACATGGATTGTACTTACACTGTGTCAGATTGTGTTCATTCTTTGTGCTGAAGCAGCCAGAAGGGCTAATTGAAGAAACAGCTGTGAAGCTTTCACGTGAATGAGAAACTGTTTCTGTTACTTTTGCTGGTGAGTTAAATGCTGAAGAAAGCTTATATTTTTGTTCCAGTATTTTTCCTTTGTTTGATGTCAGACGTATGGTCTGTAATATCTTTGTTCCATAGTTTTTGAATCCACCCCGGACGGGGAATAAAACCTAAGTTAACCTTACACTCAGCCTCAACTACACTTATTGGTCTAAGGTATAACTACGGGAACCAGAAGGCTTAGCTACTGCCTTCCCGGGGACGTAACGGCCAGTAAAGCATTGCCCCATTAAGCTGTCCAAGCACCTCTCAGCCTCTGGGCCGGCTAGTGGGTCACATGAAAGTGGCGTCATCTTAAGGATTTTTTTACTGTGGAAAAAAAGGACATTTTTAAAGGAGAAGAATATGGCTGGACAACCAGACCTGTAAGGAAGCAAGCACCCAGGACAGGCCAGAAGTGGACCAAGCACCTCACTTGCCAAAGCCTGAGTCTACGCAGCACCTAAGGTAAAGGGTACCTGGGGCACGTGCGTAGAAGGACAGAGCGCAAGAAAGGGGGCGCTCCTGTGGTGTGGGAAAGGGGGAAGAACTTTTAAAAAGTACCGCACTTGGTGGTGTTTCTTTTTCTTTCCTTTTACAGGGTCACAGCTGGAAGATGGAGGTCCAGGACGTTATGAGTTGGATGCAACACCAATGGGACAAACAGTTGGAATTGGCATGGCATATGCAGGAACAAACCGCCAAGATGATTATGGAGCAGCAGAGGCCACTCCTGGAAACCATGAAGGCGTTTGTTGAGAGGTCACCAGGTTCTGGGACTGAAAACCCCTACATTGCAGGCGTTTTCTTTGGGACAATTAGGTCCAAGAGACAATATAGATGATTTCATAGATGCCTTTGAAAGGATAGGGGGGGGGCATTAAAGTGGCCACCTGAGCAGTGGGCCACACGCTTTGCTGTCTCTCTAACAGGGGAGGCTCTCTCTGCGTATAAGGCCATGCCTGCCATCCTTGCTACCAGTTATGAGGAAATAAAAAAGGCAGTCAAGGACCGGTTAGGTTTGTCTGTTATGCATTATCGCAGATTATTTAGAGAGTCCAGGATGAGGGAACAGGAAACCCCGAAAGCCCTACAGCAAAGGCTTAAAAGTTTAGCCTATAAATGGTTAACTCCTGACCAGAGGACAATGGAATCACTGCTTGATGTGATTATTTTAGAGCAGTTCCTCCAGGCTGTCCCAGGTGAAGTAAAGAAATACCTCACCTTGCAGAACTGCCAAAATACAGAGGAGGCAGCTAATTTAGCGGAGTGCTACTTTGAAGCACAGCTAGTGGGCGCCCCAGAAGTAGGGCCCAGAAAGGTAGCAGGAATGGCAGTGCATAAAAATGAAAGTTATGTGAAAAACAAAAAGTTTAATATGTCTAAATATGCTAATAATGATGACATGTTTTCTGGGTGTAGAGGAAGATGCTATGTGTGCGGGCGAGCTGGCCACTACCAGAAGGACTGCATGGAGAGAACGATCCTTATGGCTGGGCGAGAGAAGCCAGCGCAGGACAGGTTCCTAATTCCCATCCAGGTAGAAGGGATAGAGGAACTAGCGCTGCTTGACTCGGGTGCTGACCAGAGCATGATTTCACGGAGGCTCTGGAAGGCTATTGAGGGACGACCCCGGTCGGCCCCGAGTCAAGCAGAGGGCCAGGTACGGATCCGTTGCATACATGGGACATCATCACCTTATCCTTTATACAACGTATCTGTCAGTGGGTTGGGAGTCACACAACCTCTGCGGGTAGCCGTAGTCCCACGATTGCCACACCAGGTAGTATTAGGATGGGATTGGGGACCCTTTTGCCAGGAGTTAGGGGAAGGACTTCATAAAATGCGTTATGAAAATACACCATCCCAACCAGGGACAACGGAAGTGAGGGTAGAGGCCTTAACGGCAGGAATCCCTAGTCCGCTGTTTGCAAAGGTAAAAAAGGCGGGCTCCCCATCCAATACTCGGGTTACTGGTACACCCCCAGTGAAGCAGAAATTCGCTTTAAAATTCTGCAGAGCCACATCTAGAGCTAAGAGCCCACAGAGAGCTTCCGCTGGAGCAGCCGGTTACGATCTCTTCAGCGCGGAGGAGGCAGTTGTCCCAAAAGGTGGGAAAGCTCTAGTAAATACTGGGGTACAAGTCCAAATTCCTGAGGGGTGTTATGGCCGAATAGCCCCTAGGTCAGGCTTGGCAGTGAAGCATTTCATAGACATAGGGGCAGGAGTGATAGACCCCGACTATAGAGGCTTAGTTAAAGTCCTGCTTTTCAACTTTGGGAAAGCGGATTTTAAAATACAAGAGGGGGATCGTATCGCACAACTAGTGTGTGAATGCGTAGGCTTCCCCGTCGTAGAAGAAGTGCCCGCATTAACACCTACCACCAGGGGGACAGATGGATTCGGGTCCACTGGCCAAAGAGAAATCAAGGGCATGACAGCCTTGGCAGAGGAGAGGAGGGAGGAGGACCTCGGACCTCAAACCTCTGACTGGAAGGAGAGGCCAGAGCCAAGGGTAGGTGGTGGGCTATCCCCACAGCAGCGGGGGGAGCTGATGCAATTGTTAGGAAGATTCAAAGATATCCTTACGACAAAGCCAGGCGAAACCTGCTTGGTCGCCCATGAGGTGATTACGACCCCGGGCCGGACCATTAGGCAAAGACCCTATCGCATGCCGGAGACCAAGAAAAATGAGGTCATCAGGCAGGTAAAAGAAATGGTCACGATGGGCATTATCGAGGAGTCTCACAGCCCGTGGTCAAGTCCCATAGTGCTGGTTCCGAAGCCGGACGGGACCCTCAGATTCTGCATCGATTTCCGGAAAGTCAATGAGATTTACCAGTTCGATGCGTATCCAATGCCCCGCATTGACGACCTGTTAGACCGGTTGGGTCAAGCCAAATACCTGACCACGCTAGATCTCACAAAGGGGTATTGGCAAATACCCCTTACCCGGGATTCCAAGCCGAAGACGGCATTCAGTACCCCTACAGGGTTGTTTCACTTTAAACGGATGCCGTTTGGGCTGCATGGGGCAGCAGCCACCTGCCAGCGCCTAGTGGACCAAGTGCTGAGACCGCACCATGACTACGCTCTCGCGTACATGAATGACATAGTCATTTATAGCACCACATGGTCCCAGCATCTCGCTAGAGTGGAGGCTGTGCTCCGAGCCCTCCGCAGAGCAGGGTTGACCCTCAATCCGGCGAAATGCCTCTTCGCCGCTGAGGAGGCCAAATACTTGGGCCACATGGTAGGAAAAGGGGTGGTGAGACCTCTAGCCAACAAGGTGGAAAGCGTCAGGGATTTTCCCCAACCCATGACCAAGAAACAAATACGTAGTTTTCTGGGACTTATTGGGTATTATAGGCGATTCATACCTAGGTTCGCTGAGGAAAGCATTTTATTTACTGAAATGCTGAAAAAGAATGCCCCCAATAAGGTACAGTGGACCCCAGAGGCACAGATTGCTTTCTCGTCACTAAAAGAGAAACTATGTACTGCCCCAGTGCTGCGGGGAATAGATTTTAATCTTCCATTTGTAGTGCATACTGACGCTTCGGAGAGTGGGCTGGGGGCAGTGTTATCACAGATGTTTGAGGGGGTGGAGCACCCGGTCACCTATTTGAGTAGGAAGCTCTCAAAGGCCGAGAAAAACTACTCGACTGTCGAAAAGGAATGCTTGGCCATAAAATGGGCGGTCGAAGCTCTAAGGTTTTATTTAACGGGTAGAAAGTTTCTCCTGGTCACGGACCACGCGCCCCTCAAATGGTTACACCAGATGCGCAATAGTAATGCCCAGCTGACAAGGTGGCATCTGGCACTGCAGGCATTTAATTTTGACATACAACATCGAGCAGGAAAGTTACATGGGAACGCGGATGCGCTCTCCTGGATTACGAGCTGTCCGGGTATTGTCCCAGCAGCCCGTAATATTTTAAGGGGGGGGGATCTGTCACGAGGTGACGCCAGCAGTGCCCATGGAGGTAAACGAAAGTGAGCAGAATAGTAGGAAAAATGACAGCTCAGCTTCACAAATGAGAAAGGGTTGCCAAGAGCAACCGGGGAAAACACATGCACATGGTGTTAGGGAACGCCCAAGCAGAGACGGAGCTCAGAGCTCATTAGAGAATGGGGAGCAGCTGCAGGGGGGCGGAGCCCAGGCTAACACTAAGCACGATATAGTGAGGACTCACTCACAAACAGAGAGGACAGGTGGGAGAATCCAGCAGAGAACAGAAGAAGGAACACTTGAGAGAGCTGTGAGGACAGTGCCAAGGAAAAGCTACAGAGAGTCAGAGGTTGGTGATTTGCAAAGAAGCTGTGGGGAACAGCGAGGCATATCTTACCAGTACCCTGTGGAGCATTGCAATGAGGCAATAGGGAAGGGCAGTCATACAGCTAAACTTTCAAGGAGTAAACAGTTTATCTCCAAACAAGCAGAAGGGAAGAATTCTTACCCTGAGGCACATTTCTTGGAGGCAGATAAACGCTGTGAGAGAAGAACAGGACGGGGCTATCCACGTCATAGAGAGCAGGAAGCTCTAGGAGTGAAAGAGAGACGTATTCTCCCTAAGAGATGGGATTTATAGCACCCAGACTTCCTATGCACATATGAGAAGCTATGCAGAGCCCAGGAAGAGGAATACAAGCAATACGGTAATTTCCCACCAGCCACGAGGGTAGTGGAGGAAGGGAACTTGTTCACTCCTCGGCCGGGACATTTTGATTCAGAGGGCATTTCTGAGCCAGAAGCACTATCCGATGAAGGAGAAATGCAACTGGAATTCCCTGAAGAGAATTCACAAGAGATAGACATGGATTGTACTTACACTGTGTCAGATTGTGTTCATTCTTTGTGCTGAAACAGCTGTGAAGGTTTCACGTGAGTGAGAAACTGTTTCTGTTACTTTTGCTGGTGAGTTAAATGCTGAAGAAAGCTTATATTTTTGTTCCAGTATTTTTCCTTTGTTTGATGTCAGACGTATGGTCTGTAATACCTTTGTTCCATAGTTTTTGAATCCACCCCGGACGGGGAATAAAACCTAAGTTAACCTTACACTCAGCCTCAACTACACTTATTGGTCTAAGGTATAACTACGGGAACCAGAAGGCTTAGCTACTGCCTTCCCGGGGACGTAACGGCCAGTAAAGCATTGCCCCATTAAGCTGTCCAAGCACCTCTCAGCCTCTGGGCCGGCTAGTGGGTCACAATATACGGTCTTTCTACGATTCAAGATGGTTTACATGGAACATGAGGTAACAGTGTTTTCACAACTGTTTCACAAAGAAGAACAGTTTGAGTTATGGTGAAACACTTTCATTAGAACTATTTACATGTTCACAGAGGGAGGAGGAAAGATAGGAGGAACATGGAGGGAGGTGGGAATGAGGAGGGGAGAAGATGGGAACTGGTTTTGATTAGCTTTGGAGGGGCTGAAATTTAGTGGGGCAGGATAAAGTATTCACTAAAGAGGAAAGTTTTAAGCTTTTTGTGGAATTCCGAGTGGTCAGAGCATCCTCTTAGGTCTGGGGGGAGGGCATTCCATATAGAGGGGGCATAGAGGGAGAAGGCTCTGTTGCATGTGGATTGTGTGCACTTTTTCTTCTGTGATGGTATGTTTAAGCTGTTTGTTGTGTTTGATCTACGTGGTCTAGTGGAGTTTAGTTTTGAGAGGAGTGAGAGTAAATAGGAGTGGATTCATTGTGTAATACTTTGTATATTAAGGTGATGGTTTTAAATTTTATCCTGGACTGTATAGGGAGACAGTTGAGGTCTTTGAGGACGGAGGTGATGTGAACTTGTCTGGGGGTGTTCATTATTAGGTGCGCAATTGTATTCTGCACCATTTGGAGGGGATGTAGGCTGTGTTTTGGGAGACCGTGATATATGATGTTACAATAATCAAGGGTCGAGGTTGTTAAGGCTTGGCAGACAGTTCAGAATGAGTCAGGGTTTAGCAAGGGGCGGAGATTCCTCAGGGTTCGTATTTTCAAGTAGATAGCATTAGTTCTTTTTATCTGCTCCTGGAAGGTGCGATTTTGGTCTATTATTAAACCTACATATTTGACTTTGGTCTTTATAGTGATGGTATAATCTCCGAGGACAATAGATGTCAGGGGAACAAAGGATGGGTTGGAGAGGATGTGGATGGCTTCTGTTTTGGTTTGGTTAATTATGAGGTTGTGTTGGTGGAGCCATTGTCTTAACTTGGAGTGGAGGAGTAGCCTAGTGGTTGGGGCAAGGTACTTCAGGCTGGAAGGTCAGGGGTTCAAATCCCACTAGAGGACAACAACCTTGGGTTGGAAGGACTGGGGTTTCTAGTCCCACAAGTGCTCCTTGTGGTCTTGGGCAAGCCACTTAACCCTCCATAGCCCATGTTCCCTGTAAAATAGTTATCTCCAAGTTATAATGCCCTGTTCAATGTAATTTCAGTTTGTTCAATGTAAACCGCACTGATGCAGAATAGCGCGGTATATAAGAGAATATAAATAAATAAAATAAATAAACTTGGTGAAGCAGTTGCTGATATTGGTAAAGTTTGGCATAGAGATGTTGAAAGGGGTAAAGAACATATCATCAGTGTATAATTGGTAACATGTGATATTCTTGAAAAAGTTTGCATATGGGTTGAAGGAAGATGTTAAAGAGGAGGGCAGATAAGCTGGAGTCTTGAGGGACTCATTGGAAAGGTGTGAATGGTAGGGAGGTTTTATCGCCAATTCATACCTCTTGTGTTCTGTTTTCAAGGTATGAATGGAACATTATTTTAATTTTATATTTCAGTGCCTAAAGTCACCATTATTGTTACTTAGGAATTCATTGCCAAAGAATGCACACACACTTGATTTTTATGGATATGGTTATTTATGTTCAGCATGTTTTGTGCAAACATACCATGTAGTTCTAGGTTTTACCTTTAGCTTTATATATTCATATTATTTCTGTTTTAATTGGCATTTTACTGTATTTTATGGTTATTGTTTTTATCCTATTGATTTGTTGTTTTTTATTTATAAAGGTCATAGTCCCGAGGAATCCAGTGATGCGGTGAGGACAGCAGACGTGTTCTGTCTGTGCTCCGGTCTCCATTGGCCTAAACCGGGTCTTTAGTGCCATTTTTATAGCCAACAGCATCGTTAAGTTACGCGGTATAGTGTGGTGAAGCTGGTGTGGAGTAAGGATCTGCGGCGGGCAGCAGCGGCAGCATGGCGACCTCAGTTTAAAGGCAACCAACCTTTTTGTTAAAATGGTAAATAAAGGCAAAAGGAACAGGAGACCGCTATGGTTTTCGAAGGAAGTAGCTGA
Source organism: Ichthyophis bannanicus (assembly GCA_033557465.1). NCBI lineage: Eukaryota > Metazoa > Chordata > Amphibia > Gymnophiona > Ichthyophiidae > Ichthyophis > Ichthyophis bannanicus. The sequence goes on along the minus strand of CM066043.1, from coordinate 27,795,459 downwards.
AAAAGTGAAGAAAAAGAGGGAGGCCTTCATGAAATACAAGAGATCACAGAGAAAGGAAGACAGGCATCTGTATTTGGAAAAACTTAGAGAAGCTAGCAAAGTAGTCAAGAAGGCAAAGATTCAAAAGGAGGAGGAAATAGCCAATGCAATAAAATGGGGAGATAAGACATTTTTCAGATATATTAGTGAGAAGAGGAAGGGCAAAAGTGGTATTGTCAGACTCAAGGGTACAGGGGGGGAATATGTAGAAGCTGATAAGGATAAAGCGGAATTGCTTAACAAATATTTTTGTTCTGTGTTCACAGATGAAGAACCAGGAGCAGGACCTCAGAAAACACCCACAAATAAGAACAGAAGCGAGGGACATCTTGAACAATTTTCAGAAGACTGTGTTCGTGAGAAACTAGCTCAACTTAAAGTAGACAAAGCGATGGGACCGGATGGGATACACCCTAGAATACTGAGGGAACTTGGGGACGTTCTAGCAACTCTACTGACTGACCTTTTCAATGCCTCGTTGGAGTCGGGAGTGGTGCCAAAGGACTGGAGAGAGGCTCATGTGGTGCCTTTACACAAAAGCGGAAGTAAGGATGTGGTTGAAAACTACAGGCCGGTTAGTTTAACTTCAGTGGTGAGTAAATTAATGGAAACGCTGTTGAAAGAGAAAATAGTGAGGTTTCTGGAGTCCAGCGGATTACAGGATCCGAGGCAGTATGGATTCACCAGAGGCAGGTCTTGTCAGACAAATCTGATTGATTTCTTTGACTGGGTGACCAGGGAGTTGGACCGAGGGAGAGCTCTAGATGTGGTGTATTTAGATTTCAGTAAAGCCTTTGACACTGTTCCTCATAGGCGACTTATAAACAAACTGAGCACCCTAGGGATGGACCCTAAAGTTACTGCTTGGGTTAGAAATTGGTTGGGTGGGAGGCGACAAAGAGTACAAGTAAATGGAGCTCACTCTGAGGAGAAGGATGTTACCAGTGGTGTGCCCCAGGGATCTGTCCTTGGTCCGATTCTTTTTAACATCTTTGTTAGTGATATAGCGGAAGGGCTGTCGGGTAAGGTTTGCCTCTTTGCGGATGATACCAAAATCTGCAATAAAGTAGACACCCAGGAAGGTGTAGATAACATGAGGAGGGATCTAGCTAAGCTTGAAGAATGGTCTAGAATTTGGCAGCTGGGATTTAATGTTAAAAAATGTAAGGTCATGCATTTGGGCTGCAGCAATCCTAGGGAGCAATACAGCATAGGAGATGAAGTACTTTTGTCCACTAAAGAAGAGCGGGACCTAGGCGTAGTTGTGTCCGATGATCTTAAAGTAGCTAAACAGGTAGAAAAGGCGACGGCAAAAGCTAGAAGGATGCTTGGGTGCATACGGAGAGGAATGGCTAGCAGAAAAAAGGAGGTGATAATGCCTCTGTATAAGTCTTTCGTGCGACCTCATTTGGAGTATGGTGTGCAATTCTGGAGACCGCACCTTCAAAAGGATGTGAACAGGATGGAGTCGGTGCAGAGGGTTGCTACTAAGATGATTAGTAGTCTTCATTATAAAGCATATGAGGACAGACTTAAGGATCTTAATATGTACACTTTAGAGGAAAGGCGGGATAGAGGTGATATGATTGAGATGTTTAAATACCTCCGTGGCATAAATGTTCAGGGAGAGAGCCTCTTTCAATTGAAAGCAAGTTCTGCGACGAGGGGACATGGGATGAGGGTGAAGGGAGATAGATTCAGGAGTGATATGCGGAAATATTTCTTTACGAAAAGAGTAGTGGATCCGTGGAATAGTCTCCCAGTGGAGGTGGTAGAGATGAGGACAGTAACTGAATTCAAAAAAGCATGGGACCAACACAGAGGATCTCTAAAGGTAAAAAGTGGACTGTTGTAGTTGTTGTTATGGAAGGACAGACTAGATGGGCCTTGTGGTCTTTTTCTGTCATCATGTTTCTATGTTTCTATGTTTCAGTTAAGTCCTCGCGAAGGGAGAAGGAGCGTGTGGATCCGGCGTCTAAGATGGCCAATACTAACTCGCAGCCTAGTTCGCCGGGCTCCCCAGCCTTTTTGGAGGAGGTCTCCAATGCGGTATCGGCAGCACTAGCCACGCAATTTACTGCCCTGCATGAGAAAATGGACATCCTGCAGAGCTCAGTGGGTGCGCTGGGGAGCCGGCTGCAAGAGGCTGAGGACCGCATCGGGAAGGCCGAGGATGGCCTGGACACTCTTACCCATGCCATGGAGGCCGTAAAAGCTCAGCTGCTCCAGCAAGAATCCAAAATTGATGACCTCGAGAATCGCTCGAGGCGCAACAACTTACGGTTTATGGGCATACCGGACTCGATTACCGACAAGGATTTGAAACAACATTTGGAATCCCTGCTACCACAGTTAGTCGAGGGGATAGCAGATGGCGGCAAAATGCTGATCGAAAGGGCGCACCGGGTGGGGCCCAGGCAGCCACGCGATCAAAGACCCCGTGTTGTTTTGGCACGGTTTTTGTACTTTCCCCATAAAGAGGCCATCCTGCGCACAGCCCGACAGAAGGGAGGTCTGCTCCATGAGAACTTGAAAATCCGAGTGGCCCAAGATTATTCAGCTGCGCTGAGTCAACGGCGTAGGGCCTATGCTCCTCTGTGCCAAAAATTAATTGATGCAAAAATAAAGTTCTCTGTGCAGTATCCAGCTCGGTTGCACGTGCTCCACGGTGGCGATCACCGGGCCTTTGCATCGGCGGAGGAGGCAAGCTCGTATATTGAGGAGCTGATACCAGGGGGTAGAGTGCCACTGGCTAGCCCTTGAAAGATGAGATTGGAACTTTTCTTTTGTACTTCCCTTCATTTTGAACATTAGGGGCTGCCTCTTAACGTGAGTGCTGTGCATTGTACTGGGAGGGGAGATAAGGGGGATCTCATTGTTCAGTATGCTGTGGAGATGTTACCTGTTTTGGGGGGTTTCCCTCCTCGTTTCTTCTTTCCCACGTCACGGAGAGCGGGTTGGGATGGGGGAGGGGGGATACCCAAATTGGTCGTGGTATGGCTGGGGTTGCTGGTTGCACCCTGGTGTTTGTATGATAATGTTGTTAACAAGGCCATGTTGCTATGTATAATGCTATCTGTACGCTTGTGGTTTTGTTTTTTTTTTTAGGTCTGCTGGTGCGACTTCTGTGAGGCGAGGGGGCGTATGTTGGGTAATAAGGCTCGGTGGAGACCGGGCGCATCTGAGTGGATAGGGACAAGGGAGTAAGACTATCCACTAGAGGGAGGGTAGAGTATGGAAAGGCAGTTGTATGGGGGGAGGAGGGGGGGAGGGGGGGAGGGGGAAGGAGGGGGGGTGAGGGGGGGAGGAGGGGTGGGGGGTGGGTGGTGGCGGGGGTATGGTCATGCCCACGACACAGGGAAAGTGTCCTTGATGAGCTACTAGAGCACTTATTGGGGGGAGCTTCAGGCTGGGCCCCCCCCCCCCCTGAGAGATTGTTCACTGTCGTCTTACAGGTTGCTATTACTAACCAAGTACTTTGAAGATCATATCTTGGAATGTTTGCGGCTTGGGGAGCCCGATTAAGAGGTCCAAGTATTGCAGGCTTTAGCGCGGCAAAAGGCGGATATCGCCCTCCTACAGGAGACCCACCAGACTGCCGAGGAGCACCGTAAACTATGCAGGGAGTGGGTGGGGCAGGTATGGGGAGCTGCGGCCCAAGGTAAGAGAGGTGGTGTAGTGGTTTTGATTCATAAGCGCATACAGTTTGATGTGGAAAAGGAACTTGGGGATCCCTCCGGCAGATTTGTACTGTTGCAGGGAACCCTCGAGGGGCAGTCCGTTATTTTAGGTAATCTATATAGCCCCAATGTGTTGGATCTGGACTTATACTCGCGTTTGGCCTCTAAAATTGAGCTGCTGCCGGACGTTCCGCTGATTCTGGGAGGGTACTTTAATGGCGTTATGGATGTGGCGTTGGATACGTCTATTGGGGGGGGCAAGGGAAAGATTTCAGATGGCTCGGGTGTTGATTAGATTGCGTACGCGGTTGGGTCTGGTGGACCCCTGGAGGTTATTGCATCCCTCTGAAAAGGACTATACGCATCAATCCCGGGCGCACAGTTCCAGTGCGCGAATCGATTATTTGTTGGCTTCTGCAGGATTGTTTGTTAAGGTCCTCGATGCACAAATAGGACCCTTAGAGATCTCTGATCATGCGTTAATATGGTTGGAATTTAACTGGAGTGGTAATCGTTCTGGGACCAATATCTGGCGTTTCCCGCTTGAGCTTTACAAGGATAATCAGTTCCGTTATTTTCTCCAGCGGCGTTGGCGGGAGTTTGAGTCGGACCACAGAGGACACCATGATGATCCTGAGCTGATCTGGGAAATGGCGAAAGTGGTCTTACGCGGAGATATTATCGGGTTTCTTGCTAGGAAATGCAGATTGCACGTGGAACGTATTATTTTTTTGGAAAAGCTGGTCACGAAGCTGAGGCGTCAGTGGGCCCACAACCCGACCGCTGGGGCTAAAAAGCAGCTCTGGGAAAGTCAATCAGAACTTAATGAGCTTTTGCACCAGAGGGCCAAGAAATCCGTACTGTATTATCGTTATCAGTTATATTGATATGGTGATAAACCGGGGAAATTGTTGGCTCGGTGCTTAAGGGGCCCTAGGAACTCTAATTTGGTGCCAGCGCTCCGAGATGACCAGGGGAAGCTTCATAGGGAGAGCAAGGAGATAGCTCGGGTATTTAGATCCTTTTTTCAGAAACTCTATGATGCAGAGCCGTCTGCTCCCTCTCATATGGTAGATTATTTGGGGGACTTAGCGTTGCCCCAACTGTCTGCATCGCAACGAGAGCAGTTAGATCAGCCGATAACGATTGCGGAGTTGCAAGCAGCTATTTCTAAGGGGAGTTGTTATAAATCCCCAGGTTCGGATGGACTAGGTGCTGAATTTTATAAGATTCTTAGTGAATTGATTTCTCCCACCCTGGTTGAGGTACACAATCGGAGGTCTGAGCAGGGCTATCTCCGATGGGGTAATAATCACGCTCACATTATTCTTATCCCTAAACCAGGCAAGGACCCTATCCGGTCGGCTTCCTATCGCCCTATTTCCTTGCTCAATTTCGATCTCAAACTACTTGTGAAAATTCTAGCGGACCGTCTGGCGGGCTTAATGAATCAGTTGGTCCATGACTCACAAGTAGGTTTTGTTAAAAACCGCTATGCCGTACGCAATTTGCGTAAAATCGTAACATCGCTTGAGAGGGTGCAGAACCGACACTTATCGTCTTTGTTGGTAAGCTTTGACATGGAAAAAGCTTTTGATAGGGTCGATTGGCGGTATCTGAGATATCTACTTCCTTGTTATGGAATTGGGGATTATTTCTGTAAAATGGTTAGTAGCCTGTACGTCGATCCGACTGCAGCGATTTCGTGCAATGGGGTGCTGTCTGAGGCTTTCCAGCTGAGACGTGGGACGAGACAGGGGTGTCCCCGTTCCCATCTTCTTTTTGTGCTATCCCTAGACCCTCTCATACGTAAGGTTGAGTTATCCCGTGAGATACGGGGGGTAGGTATTGGGCCCTGTGACTTTAAGATCTCTGCTTTTGCAGATAACCTTCTGGTACACTTGCTTTCACCTTGTGAATCTTTGCCAAGGTTGCTACAGGAATTCCAGACATTTGGGAAATTTTCAGGTCTCCGTCTTAATAGAGACAAGTCAGTGGCGTTAGATATTTCGGGTCAGTTGCGGAGCGGCTGGCCGGGGGAGTTCCCTCTTCAGTGGGCAGAGAACCAATTCGTCTATTTGGGGATTGTGTTGCCACGTCGGCTAGCCCAGCTTTATGGGAGCAATCTGGACTGGGTGATGGCCAGAGTGAGTGTTCAATTGCGGGCTTGGAGACCCCTTCTACTATCTCTATCGGGGAGAATTGCTGCGATTAAGATGGTTATTTTGCCACGGATCCTCTACTGGCTGCAGACACTCCCAGTTTGGCTCTTGCGACGGGATATTCGGCGCTTTGAAGCAGAGTTCCGGAGTTTCTTGTGGAAAGGGGCGAAAGCGCGTATTTCTTATCGGCGTTTGATGGGGAAGGGGAGCTATGGGTTTGGGGTCTTCCGGACTTGGGCGCTTATGCCTTAGCCTGTCAGGCGCGGCATTTGGGGGATTGGCTGGGTGGTACAGAGGTGTATACCCCTCGAGCCTTGGAGGAGGCATTTGTGGCTCCCCATACCTTGCAAGCCTTGTTACATCAGGAGAGCCGCGCTATGCCCAGCTTTCTGTTGGATAGTGTGGTATTGGCCCCGGTGCGACGAACTTGGCGGCAGCTTAATGTTTATTGGGGTCGGAATTGGAAGGTTTCCAGCTGGCTTCCGATTCAGGGTAATGTTAGTTTTACTCCTGGGACAGAGGAAGCGTTTTTCCGAGTTTGGGCTGCGAGAGGTATTATCAATTTAGGGCATGTTGTTGGCCCCGACGGGAAATGTAAGTCGTTTTCCGTATTATCTCGGGAATATGACTTGGGGCCCAAACATTTTTTCGCCTATCTCCAGCTTTCTCATTATGTGGCTGCTCTCCCGCGGGTCGAGCTTCACTGCGATCGGTCTGCGCAGATTTTGGAGTTTTTTCAGTTGGGCGGGGAGGAGGCCCCGTCGATAAGTGTCCTGACAAATAGATTGAATGCGTTTAGACTTCAGCCGGATTTCAGCACTGTGGAATCGGCTTGGGCCGTAGAGTTGGGGCAGGAGGTTCCTCAGGGTACCATCCTCGCAGCTCTTAGACGGATAAAGCTACTAGCCGATGGAATGCGGTGGAGGGAAATGCAGTTTAAATGTATCACTAGGGTTTATTTTTCGCCGAGACGGGCCCTCCGGTGTCATCTGACTTTGGATGAGAGTTGTCCGCGTTGCTCCGAACCGATGGCGACCTTACTTCATATGTGGTGGGGCTGCAGGATAATTTGTCCGTACTGGATGAAAATTTGCTCATTTATGTCGGGCCTTCTACAACAACAGGTGTCTTGGGATGCTGCTTTTGTTACCTTGGATCAGTTGGGCCTTAATCGTCCGGAAGGAAAATGGGAGCGTTTGTTGGTGCGGAAGGCATGTCTGGTGGGTAAGGGGCCACTCCTGCTTAAGTGGCGGGAACGCCGCCCCCCTTCTTTTTGGGAGTGGCGGAATTCCTTCCATCAGCTGCTGCTACTGGAGTGTTGGGGGGCTCAGGGTAACATTAAAAGATGGTCCGCCTTCCAGATGCTGTGGAACCCGTATATTTTTAGTTTGAGCCCTCGGTGCCGCAATATGATCCTGCAAGTGGGTACTTAGTGTGTAGCCTATGGTATGAGTAGCGTAGGACCGGGAGGGAGGTGGGTGATGACTGGGGGGGGGGGTATGGGGGGGGTGGAACGGGGGAGGGGGGAACAAAAATGATAAAATGTACCTGTAAGTGTAACTGTGAGTGTCTCCTCCGTTCTGGGGATAAGAAACAACCCCGGAGGGAGGTTGTGTATGTTCTGTTTGCTTGCTGTTTATGGGTGCTTTCTAAATAAATGTTATAAAAAAAAAAAAAAGGTCATAGTCCCCTGAAGAAGACCCCCAGTTAAAACACATGTTGGGCCAGCCTCATGTTTGGTGAATAAAGTGGTCCTTCCACAGATATTAGTGTCCTGCTCTTTGTTTGTGCCTAATGATGCTGCAGGAGGGGTGTTCTCTCTGGTTCACATGGCCGACTCGATCACCATAGAATGGTGAGGTCGTTGAGGTTTCTGGAATCCCGGGGAATCGGGAACCCTGAAAGTGGTGTCTAGCCTTTTGCTGACCGAGGGAACCGAGAGAGGGATCACCCACATCCTAAACATGAGGTCTTGCAGAATATGATGGACTGGAAGAGTGGCAGCCTCTTTAGGAATCGAGGAATACTGCAGTATCTCCAGTTCCTTGGCTCTTGGTTCCAATCTTGGTGCCCACTGAGACAGAGAGCCTTGACCATGTCATGTATAAAGTCCTGGAAGTACATGTCCGCAGGTGGAAATTGGCGGTGCTCGTGAGATGGTGAAGAGTCCGACAGCACATCATGGTGCCTCTGTGAAACAGGGGACTCGGCTTCCGATTCCCAGGCTTCGGAATCAGGGAGGAAGTCAAAATAGCAATGGTTACAGTCGTGTCTCCGCTGCCGATCTGAAGTTGATGGACAATCACGATGCCAATGCCCTGAGGCATCAGAACCATAGAAGCTTGAGGCTGGTTCCTCCTGCAGCAGATGGGACTCGACTGGTTCCATGCTCAGCATCGACCCTGAGGGTCCCTATAGCAGTGGTTCCAGGCTCGGCATCGAGACCTGTGCTGCCAAGGGTTTTGAAATGGAATGAAGGGAGAAGTACACCTTCCGCAGAAACAAAAATCCAAACAAAAAGCAGAAGGCACAAACCATAGCCACACAATGTGAGTTGAACAGGAGGTATTTGTTTATTGGGTCCCTAATAAACAAATACCTCCTGTTCAACTCACATTGTGTGGCCGTGGTTTGTGCCCTCCGCTTTTTGTTTGGATAAGGGTTTTGAAATGCCCAATTCCTGAGGGCCTTGAGGCCACCGGCACAGATTCCAGCAGGAGCGCAACCAAACTCCTCTTAACAGAGAGCATGCACTGCTCGTGGGAGATGGAGGATGTCTGGGTGGACTCCGGTGCAGGACTCTGGACCATCATTCCAGACAACAGAACCAGAAGATCTCCAGGGGTCGAAGACCTCAGTAGCACTCTGGAGCCCCTCTTGTGCTTTGGAAGTGGATTCCTCCCACTGGGGCTGTTTAGCTGGCCGCTCTCGGTTCTCAGCATCAGAATCTCACCGAGGCAAGCTCCAGTGCTGATGTCTAAGGGATCAATCCTGGGAATCGGCATTAGTCCTCAATGTCGAAGCCTGAGATACTGATGCAGCATCAGTGGTTGTTTTTTTCTTACCAAGGCCTCTCGGTTCCGAAAAAGTGCAGGAACCACGCAAAGAATAGGAGCCCCGAGAGCGCGTCGACATTGAAGAGTGTTCTGAGGGCACTGAGTGAAATCCAAAAAGACTCTCGCATTGCTTTTTCTGGTTTTTTTTAACTCTTTGTCATTTGCTGACACAAATTACAAGAGTCCAGGCTGTGGTCAGGGCCCAAGCGCTGTAAGCACCAATTGTGCTTGTTGGTAGCCAAAATGATGCGGTTGCAGGAAGTATATTTCTTGAAACAACTATCTAGTTTCTCCATGATAGCAAAAACAGTCTTTGTCAGGTCAAAAGCCTCAATGGTGTCTGGAACCGACATAAAAAGCCGTGCGAACTATGAGGTAAAAAAAGAAAAGAAAATAAGAGTGCCAAAAGGGCACCGGTGTCAACGAGCAAGAGTACAGAAGTAGACGGGAAGGCAAAAAAGAAAAAATAGGCACCCCAAAGGGCACAGAAGAAAAATGTTTTATCTGCGGTGACAGGACAAGCATCTATTGGGCTCCACAAAAAAACTAAGACTGAGGAGAATCATTGGGAAGGCATGCATACATGTGCAGAGGGATGCTCCGAAATGCTTCGTACTGGATGCTGGGGAGTGTTCCCGCATGGACTCTGTCGGAGGATGCCACCCATATGTGAAGACTGAATTCCTGCTTGTTCCTGGAGATAAAAATATTTTCTCTTATGGTCTAAATGGTTTGCATTGTAGCTTCATTGTGTCCTCTAGTCTTTCTACTTTTTGATGGCATAAAAAACTGATCTACATTTGCCCATTCCACTCCACACACACACAGCTATTACAAATAATTCCCTAGCTGTGTGTGTGTGCATCTGCATTGCTTGTGTGTCATCTATCTGTGTATATTGTGATGTAGAGACCCATGCCGAACCCATGGAAATGGAGAGAAAGGAAAATTCCACCTTTAAAACTGACAGGCAGCTAGAGCACATGGCTCACTGTTCACATAGAAAGGGTAAACAGGGAAAGACAGGAGCTGAATTGGCACGCCCAGACTCTGACGTAATAACAAGCCCCGAGCTTAATCAAGCACACCTGTTTAGGGTGGGAGCAGAGCCAAGCCCAGGGGAACAGAATTATAAAACGGCATCATTAGCTCCCAGGAGGGCAGAGAGGAGAGCCACGAGGGAAGCAGAGAAGGAAGCAAAGCCAGGTGGAGAAGCATCAGACAAAGGCTGGAGCAGAAGCCAGAGGGCAAGCTGGAAGGGTAATTGCAGCTTGGACGGCAGTTGGAGCCGTGGCAGCAGAGAGAGTTGGAGTTGTGGCAGGGAAACAGCTCAAGGAAAGAAAGACAGGAGAGAAGAGAGAGCTCCTGTAAGGCAGGCTTGGAGAGGCTCAGAAACTCCAGGGAGTTGGAGACCTGATAGAGAAACTTCTTACCGGTCTGTGAGAAAAGCCAACAGGCTTGAAGGAAGGAAGGCACGCCCTGTGTCCAGGAACTTGCTGGAATAGAGAGAGCAGCGAGCCCTGCAATCAGGAAGGAGCTTTCAGGGCTTACACAGGTGGGAGCCCAGCACAGAAACCTTCCCATATAACTGCCAAGAGTTAGAGGAGAGCCACAGAAGAAACTCCAGTGTATCAGGTATTTTAAACCCTTGTTGTGGAGACTTGTATAAAGGGAAAACACCTGGGTATAAAGAGGGAAGTTATTTTAAATCCCTTAGTAACCATCTGCAAACAAACACTGCCAGCCCTGATATAGAAGAGATGCAGATAGACTCTAACATGGAGGACGTAGCTGATATGAGAATGGATTGCACGCTATGTTTGGCTGACCACATTGAGTCATTGTGTTGAAGCCTGGAAGTAAGAGTGCTAAGTTAACAGCAAAGCAAAAGGAGGTATTTTTCTTTGTTCCAAGAAGCTGTTTATTTTCAGTTTGTACTTACTACGAGCACTGTATTGTTTTGGGAACCAGAGAGTGAAGAAGCACTTACCTTATTTATTGTATATAATCCTCATGCTAAACTCCTGGACACTGTTCTTATTTGTTCTGCACCGAAGTTCTGTTTGTGAGGGGAAATAAATCCTTGTCATTTTGCCTTAAACACTCGGACTACAACTGCTTCTTTATCAGAGAGGTAAAAAGGGACTACAAATCCCAAGAGGCCTTGCAAGAGCCCTAGCCGTAGTCTCACTTTCTGCATAGAGAAATTATCATGGCAGACCAACCCTCTGCGCCTTAGGCGGAGGGCTGGCCACGTGGTGACAATACATACACATACACAGTTGTAGTCAACATTATTGGCACCCTTGCATTTTAGGTATGTTGTGTGCAATACCTTGAGAAATAATTGGAAACATTCCAACTGTATGTCATCATAATACTTTAATTGTATATTCAAAGGTATACAACAAAAAAAAGATGTCTGTGCAACTTAGATGTAGTAATTGCTGAGAGAGAAAAAAATATGACCTGGACAGGATTAATGGCACCTTTCACTAATATTTGGTTGCACAACCCTTGGCAGTGATGAGAGCCTTCAACCATTTCTTGTAGCCATCAGTACGTTTTGTGCATCTGTTTGTAGGGAGTTTCTTCCACTCTTCAACTGTGATTTGTTCCAGCTCATGAATGTTTCTAGGATTCCTTTGACCAATGGCAGATTTCAGCTCTTTCCAAAGGTTCTCGATTGGATCGAGATCAGGACTCATTGCTGGCCAGTTTAAAACAGTCCATTTTGTTCCTTTTTAACCATTCTTTTGTACTTTTGTATGTATATTTTGGGTCATTGTCCTGCTGGAAGACCCAAACCTTCAACCCAGACCTAGCTTTCTGACACTAAATAGCACATTTCTCTCCAAAATACCTTGGTAGTCCTCTGACTTCATGATTCCTTTAATATGTTCCAGGTTTCCAGTTCCTGAGGCAGCAAAACAGCCCCACAACATTATGGAACCTCCACTATATTTAACTGTAGGAAGAGCATTTTCTTTTCCTTATAGGCTTCATTTCTTTGCCTGTAAATGTATTGCTGGTCTGCATTGCCAAAGAGCTCAAGTATAGTTTCTTCTGCCCACTGAATATTTTCTTAAGTTTGGTTTCATCTGTCCATAGAACATTTTCCCAGAATGTGGGTTTGGGCAAAGATCAGGCATGACTTTTTATGTCTGTCTTTGAGCTGTGGGATCCTCTTTGGCCTTTACCCATCAAATCCTCCTTTGTTTAGTGTGCAGCGTATGGTGCAGGTTGAAACCACCACGCCAGATTGCTCCTGGTCAGTCTTTCGAATTGTAGACACATGAATCCCAAGGTCTTTGGAGATGGCCTTGTATCCCTTTGAAGTTTGATGTTTGGTGATGTTTATGTTTATGTTTATTGAGCTTGATAAAAACCGCCTTTCAAATGCAATCAAGGCGGTGTACAGTAAAAAGTCACATAAAATCCGGCCTAAGCTGGAGAATAAAATAGGAAATGTACAATAATAATAATTATATAAAAAATTAACCAAATTAAAACAACAAGTATAAATTATAAAAATTATAAGGACAGAAAGAGAGGAAGGAAAGAAAGGGAAGATAACTACTACAGGACAGACTAATACAAAGGAGGACATCATACAAAAGGAGAGGGAATATCAAACGCTAGGGAGAACAAGTGAGTTTTAAGGTTGTGCTTGAAGGTAGTGTGAAGTGGTTCAAGACGAAGGGAGGAAGGGAGGGAATTCCAGAGGGCGGGGCCAGCAAAATAGAAGGCAGAGAGACGAGTGAACTGTAAGTGAGCACGGGAGGGTGGAGGAAGAGAGAGACGATTAAGGTGAAAGGATTAAGGTGTGCCTAGGAGAGTGCCTAGGAGAGTGAAAAGAGAGTAGATCAGCCAGATAAGAAGGGATGCCAGTATGAAAGACCTTATGTAACAGAATCAACATCTTATATTGGGAACGAAAGGAGACAGGTAACCAGTGAAGATGAGAAAGTAGAGGGGTGACGTGATCACGAATGGTAGAAGAGGTGATAAGGCGAGCAGCAGTGTTTTGTATCCTTTGGAGTCTGGCTATCTGATTTTTCGGGAGACCAAGAAATAAAGAATTAGAGAAATCGACCCGAGACATGACCAAAGATAGAACCAGTGTAGTTAGGGCAGAAGAAGAGAGAAAAGGGCGAACGGAGCGGATCTGACGAAGGAGGAAAAAAGAGGTTTTGACAATATGAGAGATATGGGTACGGAAGGAAAGATCAGAATCAAAATGAACACCTAAGTAACGAAACGTGGAGACTAAGGGAACTGGAGTGCCAGAAAAGGAGGGAGCCAGTGAAGGGGAGGGACCACCATAAGTAAACCAAATAGCAAGGGTCTTAGTCAGGTTCAGGTGGAGACAGTTAAGAGTAAGCCAGTGAGCAACAGAAGAAAGGCAAGAGTTCAGGGGAGAAAGGTCGGGACAGGAAGAAGAAGTATGGTGAAGCAAGAGAATATCATCGGCATAGAAGAAAGCTGATATACCGGACTGCTGGATAAGAAGAGCAAGATGGGCCAGAAAAAGATTGAAAAGAAGAGGTGCGAGGACAGAACCCTGGGGGACCCCACAAGAGAGATGATGCGAGTCAGAAGGGGGGACTGCAGATGAAGAAGAAAGAACTGCGCAGGAGCGGGAAGAAAGGAAAGAGTGAAACCAGTGGTAAACAGTGCTACAGAGACCAGCTTCCCGAAGACGGTGAAGAAGAAGGGAGTGGTCAACAAGATCGAATGCAGCTGAAAGATCCAAGGCAACCGCCACCGAAACATCACCACGATCATGTGCTACATGTAGTGCATTAGTGAAAGCTAAAAGAACGGTGTCAACGCTATGCCCGGGGCGGAAACCAGACTGACGGGGGTGAAGATAGTTAGTGGAATCAAGATGGTGAGAGAGCTGAGCGAAGACAAATTTTTCCAAAAGTTTGGACAAGAAAGGAAGATTAGACACCGGCCGATAGTTGGAAGGAAGTGAGGGATCAGAAGAAGGATTCTTTAAGATAGGATGAACCAAAGCGTGCTTCCAGGGTTTAGGGAAGATTCCTGTGGCAAGACTAGAATTGAACATAGTGAGAATATACGAAAAACAGCCGAGGGAGGAAGTGAGAAGCCAAGATGAGGGGATAGGATCAAGTGAACAGAAAGTTTTCTTAGAGGAGGAAATGAGATGATGGAGTTCGGGTGCTGTAATGGGGGAGAAGGTAGCCCAGAAGTGAGAAAGCTGAGAAACTGGCGGGGGGGAAGGCAGGGGGGGAGGAGAGGTAATAGGGGCAGGACAAGAAGGTAGGGAATCCCGTAGGGAATTAACTTTAGAGATAAAGAAGGAGGCCAGACGAGAAGGGGAGGGATGGGATTGAACCGCGGGAGCCGAAGATGGGGCGCGTAAAGAAAGAAGAGATCGAAAGGTGGAATACAGATGACGGGTCTGATTGGGAGCAAGAGAAATTGCAGTGGAGAAGTAATCACGCTTTGCAGAATGAAGCTGAGAGCGGTAATATGAGTGATGAGACTTAAAGATGGATAGATGAATAGGAGAAGGATCCTTACGCCATAGGCGTTCATAAGAACATAAGAACATAAGATATGCCATACTGGGTCAGACCAAGGTCCATCAAGCCCAGTATTCTGTTTCCAACAGTGGCCAATCTAGGTCATACGTACCTAGCAGTTTCCCCAAGGGACACAGGTTACACAATGCTTGTATTGGTTCAAGCATTGATATCCTGGGTCCCTTCTTAATAATGGTTTATGGACCTTTCCTCCAGGAACTTGTCCAAACCTTTTTTAAACCCAGCTACACTAACAGCCTTTACTACATCCTCCGGTAACAAATTCCAGAGTTTGATTACACGTTGAGTGAAAAAATATTTTCTTTTATTAGTCTTAAATAGTTTACCCTGTAGCTTCATTGCATGTCCCCTAGTCTTTCTATATTCTGATAAGGTAAACAATCGATCTACGTTTACCCGTTCCACTCCGTTCATTAATTTATAGACTTCTATCATATCTCCCCTCAGCCGTCTCTTTTCCAGGTTAAAGAGCCCCAACCTTTTTAGCCTTTCTTCATAGGAGTAGCCTTCCATCCCCTTTACCATTTTGGTGGCTCTTCTCTGAACCTTTTCTAAAATTGCTATATCCTTTTTAAGATATGGCGACCAGAATTGCACACAATATTCAAGGTGCGGTCTCACCATGGAACGATATAGAGGCATTATAATATCTTTTGTTTTATTTTCCATTCCTTTCCTTATCATACCTAGCATTCTATTTGCTCTCTTGGCCGCCGCTGCACACTGGGCCGAGGGTTTTAACATGGTATCCACAAGGACGCCTAAATCTTTTTCTTGGGTGGTGGTTCCTAATGTGGAACCTTGCATCGTGTAACCATAGTTTGGGTTGTTCTTCCCTAGGTGCATAACCTTGCACTTCTCCACATTAAATTTCATCTGCCATTTTGATGCCCAGTCTTCCAATTTATCAAGATCCTCTTGCAATTTTCCACAATCCTCCGGAGGTGAGTCCGAAGTAACCGTAAGCCATGGTGGTACCAGGGGTGAGAGGGGCGCTGACGAGGTGGCCGGGAGCGCAAGGGAGCAAAACGGTCAAGAGCGCTAGAGAGAGAAGAAAACCAGGTAGTAGCTTGAGAGTTAGGGGACAGAAGTGGAAAGTCAGAAAGGAGAAGTTCAGAAGCTGGGGGAAATTGTTGGAGGGTGAGGGGGGTGAGGGCACGTGAGAGATGCCTTGAAGATGAGAGGGGAGAGGACGCAGGAGAGACAGAAGATAAGTGGCCGGGAAGTGAACACGAAAGAGTAAGATAGAAGTGATCAGTCCACGGAAGGGGTGTAGCCGATATACCTGATAAGGTAAAGGGGAAGGATGTAGGGGTCAGAGGTAGATCCAAGGTGTGACCAGCTTGATGAGTTGGAAGGGTAACATGTTGAGAAAGAGAGAGATCTTGAAGAAAAGAAAGAAAGGAGTGCTCCCTTGCTGAGGAGGGAGCATCTATGTGAAGATTAAAATCACCAGCGATAATCAGACAGGGGAATGCCAAGGAAACTTCGGTGATGGTTAATAAGAGAGCGTCCCAGAGATGGGAGTGGAGACCTGGGGGGAAATAAACCAAAAGAATATAAACAGAGGGGGAAGTGTGAAGGTGAAGTAAGAGAGCTTCGGGATAGTGCAAGTGAGGAGAAGAAATCTGGGTAAAGGAAAGAGAGGGGTGAAGCAGAGCAGCTACACCGCCACCGGACCGGCCACGGCGGGGGACGAAAGCTGCAGAGAAATCAGGGGGGAGACAGCACACGAGAAGTGCATCCTCGCCTTCACAGAGCCAGGTCTCTGTGAGGAGAATGAGCCCTGGGGGGGACCGAAGCACTAAATCCTGGACCAGCAGGGTTTTATTACGAAGGCTTTTCTGATGTTCTCAAGCAGTTCTCTTGCCTTCACCATTGTGAAAATGGAACAAGAAGTGAATGTGGCCATTTTAAACATTAGAGCCATCATTCATTGGTTGATTCATTCAAGTCATGTGAGTACTGACAATTGATCACAGGTGCATCTAATTTTACTGCAATGGGAATGTGGTTCTTCTGTTCAAATTTGAATTGTTTATAAAGGTGCCAATAATTCCAGTTTTGATACTATTTCTTTTTTATTTGGTCTTGTTTAATTTGATTCTTTTGTGTGTCAAATATGTGTGCATACATAGTCCAAAGTCATTTCACTGGCCACTTATTTTTAGGATATATTGGACATTAGGTGGTTGAACTGCAAGGGTGCCAATAATGTTCACTGTATAGAAACATAGAAACATGATGACAGAAAAAGACCACATGGCCTATCTAGTCTGTCCTTCCATATCAACAACTACAACAGTCCACTTTTTACCTTTAGAAATCCTCTGTGTTGGTCCCATGCTTTTTTGAATTCAGTTACTATCCTCATCTCTACCACCTCCACTGGGAGACTATTCCATGGATCCACTACTCTTTCAGTAAAGAAATATTTCCGCATATCACTCCGGAATCTATCTCCCTTCACCCTCATCCTATGTCCCCTCGTAGCAGAACTTGCTTTCAATTGAAAGAGGCTCTCTCCCTGAACATTTATGCCACAGAGGTATTTAAACATCTCAATCATATCTCCTCTATCCCGCCTTTCCTCTAAGGTGTACATATTAAGATCCTTAAGTCTGTCCTCATATGCTTTATAATGAAGCCCACTAATCATTTTAGTAGCCACCCTCTGCACCGACTCCATCCTGTTCACATCCTTTTGAAGGTGCGGTCTCCAGAATTGCACACTATACTCCAAATGAGGTCGCACCAAAGACTTATACAGAGGCATTATCAACTCCTTTTTTATGCTAGCCATTCCTCTCCGTATGCACCCAAGCATCCTTCTAGCTTTTGCCGTCGCCTTTTCTACCTGTTTAGCTACTTTAAGATCATCAGACACAACCACGCCTAGGTCCCGCTCTTCTTTAGTGGACAAAAGTACTTCACCTCCTATACCAGGGGTCTCAAACTCAAATTGCTTTGAGGGCCAAATGAGGACTTGTAAAGTAACCCGGGGGCCGCATAAGACGCGGGGCCTCATTTGCATAAGGGGCCTCATTTGCATAAATATTTGCATAATGTTACCATACACTAACTTTTAGTAAACATGCCTCTTTAATGAGTATGGATAAAGAAAGACTAAAAGATTTAGAAACAAGAAGACAATAATTAAACTGGGAACCCCAAAAGCCAAACTTGGAATGTACAACAACACTGTAGAAATAAAACTATAAATTAATTTCCTCTTGTACTAAACAAAGCGCAAACATTAATGATGCACATTTCCCAGAGCTGACATATTCCAGTTAATAAATTCAAAATAAAGAGATATTTTTCTACCTTTTGTGCATTTTTTTCAGTTGCAATTGTTCCAGCCACTTTCTTCTGGTTTCTTCATGTCTTCTGCTAACTCTCCATCGTCTGCTGTCCATTTGCCCTTTCTTCTCTCCTAGTTTTTTTTCCATTCTCTCTCTACATCTGCTTTAACATACTAATCTTTCTCCTTTTTCTCTTTCCTCATTCCTATTTCATCCACTCAAATTTTACCCCTCCATCCTCAATCCCCACTTACCTGGCCAATTGTAGATTTGTCTTCTCTCCCAGACAAAATATTTTTCCCCTCTCCATTTCACTTTCCCAGCTCCATCCCATTCTAATCCTCCCCCAACATCAGCTCCCTTCTAGTTCCAGCCCCACCCAGCATCCGCTCCCTTCTAGTCCCCCCATTAGTCCATTTCCAGTCCTATCCTAGCCTCACCATCAGCCCATTTCCAATCCTAGCCCCCCATCAGCCCATTTCCAATCCTAGCTCCCTCCCCTCACAGCCCATTTCCATTCCAAGCCCCCCTCCCCATCAGCCATTTGCAGTTCAAGCCCCCCTTCCACTCAGCCCATTTCCAGTCCTAGCAACCCCCCCAGCCCATTACCAGTCCTAGACCCCCCATAGCCCATTACCAGTCCTAACCTCCCCATAGCGCACTTCCAGTTTTACCCCCCATCACCCCATTTTCAGTCTTACCCCCCCCCATAGCCCATTACCAGTCATAACCCCCCTGCCAATAGCCCACTTCCAGCCCTAACCCCCATTACCCCATTTCAGTCAGCCCTTCCAGAGCTCATTACCAGTCCTAACTCCCCCCATCAGCCCACCTCCAGTCCTTCCTAACCCCCACCTGCCCATTTCCAGTCCTAGCCCCCACCATAGCCCATTACCAGTCATAACCCCCCTGCCAATAGCCCATCTCCAGTCATAACCCCCCCCCTGCCAATAGCCCATCTCCAGTCATAACCCCCCCCCCTGCCAATAGCCCATTTCCAGTCATACCCCCCCTGCCAATAGCCCATTTCCAGTCCTACCCCCCCCCCTGCCAATAGCCCATTTCCAGTCCTACACACACCTCCCCCCCCCCCAGGTAAATTAAAAAAAAACCTGGCTTCTGCTGCTCAAGCAGCAAAATCAGCTGTCCTGCGGCCCCTTCCCCTGTGCCCGGAGATCCGAGTCTGCTCTATCAGCGGCGTGCTTTTCAAGCCGCGAGGAGAGTAATCCCCTCTCGCGCGGCTTGAAACGCGTGAGAGGGGAATACTCTCTTCGCGGCTTGAAAAGCACGCCGCTGATAGAGCAGACTCGGATCTCCGGGCACAGGGGAAGGGGCCGCAGGACAGCTGATTTTGCTGCTTGAGCAGCAGAAGTAAGTTTTTTTAAAAATTTGACAATTGATTCTGCCGCTGCCACGGCGGCAACGGCAGAAGCCAGGGTTTTGGGGTTTTTTTGTTTTCCTCCGTCGCGGGCCGCACAAAGTTGTCTCGCGGGCCGCATGCGGCCCGCGGGCCGCGTGTTTGAGACCCCTGTCCTATACTGTATTGCTCCCTTGGATTGCTGCAGCCCAAATGCATGACCTTACATTTTTTAACATTAAATCCCAGCTGCCAAATTCTACACCATTCTTCAAGCTTAGCTAGATCCCTCCACATGCTTTCTACACCTTCCTGGGTGTCTACTCTATTGCAGATTTTGGTATCATCTCCAAAGAGGCAAACCTTACCTGAAAGCCCTTCCGCTATATCACTAACAAAGATGTTAAAAAGAATCGGACCAAGGACAGATCCCTGGGGCACACCACTGGTAACATCCTTCTCCTCAGAGTGAGCTCCATTTACTTGTACTCTTTGTCGCCTCCCACCCAACCAGTTTCTAACCCAAGCAGTAACTTTAGGGTCCATCCCTAGGGTGCTCAGTTTGTTTATAAGTCGCCTATGAGGAACAGTGTCAAAGGCTTTACGGAAATCTAAATACACCACATCTAGAGCTCTCCCTCGGTCCAACTCCCTGGTCACCCAGTCAAAGAAATCAATCAGATTTGTCTGACAAGACCTGCCTCTGGTGAATCCATGCTGCCTCGGATCCTGTAATCCGCTGGACTCCAGAAACCTCACTATTTTTCTCTTTCAGCAGCGTTTCCAATAATTTACTCACCACAGAAGTTAAACTAACTGGCCTGTAGTTTTCAACCACATCCTTACTTCCGCTTTTGTGTAAAGGCACCACATGAGCCTCTCTCCAGTCCTTTGGCACCACTCCCGACTCCAACGAGGCATTGAAAAGGTCAGTCAGTGGAGTTGCTAGAACATCCCCAAGTTCCCTCAGTATTCTAGGGTGTATCCCATCCGGTCCCATCACTTTGTCTACTTTAAGTTGATCTAGTTTCTCACGAACACAGTCTTCTGAAAATTGTTCAAGATGTCCCTCGCTTCTGTTCCTATTTGTGGGTGTTTTCTGAGGTCCTGCTCCTGGTCCTTCATCTGTGGACACAGAACAAAAATATTTGTTAAGCAATTCCGCTTTATCCTTATCAACTTCTACATATTCCCCCCCCCTGCACCCTTGAGTCTGACAATACCACTTTTGCCCTTCCTCTTCTCACTAATATATCTGAAAAATGCCTTATCCCCCATTTTATTGCATTGGCTATTTCCTCCTTCTTTTGAATCTTTGCCTTCTTGACTACTTTGCTAGCTTCTCTAAGTTTTTCCAAATACAGATGCCTGTCTTCCTCTCTCTGTGATCTCTTGTATTTCATGAAGGCCTCCCTCTTTTTCTTCACTTTTTCAGATACTTCCTTCGAAAACCATAGCGGTCTCCTTTTCCTTTTGCCTTTATTTACCATTTTAACAAAAATGTTGGTTGCCCTTAAAATACCCCCTTTCAGTTTTGCCCACTGTTTTTCTACATCCCCCAGCTGTTCCCATCCCACTAACAACTCCCTGAGGTATTGGCCCATCTTCGCAAAGTTAGTCTTCCTAAATTCTAAGATCCTCACCTTGGAATGGATTCTAACAGCCCTAGTCCTAATACTGAACCACACCATCTGGTGATCACTGGATGCAAAATGATCTCCCACTACAACATCAGAAACACTTTCACCATTGGTAAGCACCAAGTCCAGTATGGCCCCTTCACGTGTGGGGTCTGTTATCAATTGCCTGAATAGTTCTCCCTGTAATCCAGGATCTCCTTACTTCTAGATGATACTGCAGCAGGAATGTGCCAATCAACATCTGGCATATTGAAATCTCCTATCAGTAGCACTTCCCCTTTCCTAGCAATGCTGCGTATGTCTTCAATTAACTCTCTGTCCACCTCTTCCTCTTGTGAGGGAGGTCTGTATAGCACACCAATGCAAATAGATTTCTCTTTCCCTCTTTCTAGTTTAACCCACAATGCCTCCTCTCTCCCTTTTAAACTCTGTAATTCCAAAGCTTTAATAGTAGTTTTTACATATAGTGCCACTCCTCCTCCCCTTCTTCCTACCCTGTCCTTTCTGAATAAAGTATAGCCAGGTATAGTTACATCCCAGTCATGGTTTTCTGTGAACCATGTTTCTGTAACTGCCACTAAATCCAAGTCAGCCACTCCCACCAAAGCTTCAACATCAGGGATCTTATTTCCCATGCTACGGGCATTTATACACACTGCTTTCCATATGTTACCCCTGTTACCCATTTCCATAAAGGTATTTAATGTATCACCTACCTGAGGGCTTTCACTTACCTAGCGGCTTTCTTCACCTATCCCCAACGAATCTAGTTGGGGATATATTGTATATTGTATATATTGTATTTGTGTGTGTACCTTTGTGAGCTGTTATGTAGTGCATATCTGTATGTGTCCATCATTGTGTGCGCTTCGGTGGGCATGTTAGTACGTGTGTGTGCATTTATATCTGTGTTGTTTTTCTGTGTGTCTGTTACAGGGGGAGGAGATGAGAGGGGAAGTCCTGATCTATGAACTTAGTGTGACTTTTCTGGAAAAACAAACTCCAGGGGCCTGATATTCAACAGAGGTGGCTAGCACAATTATGGCACCTAGCCATCACTGCTGAAAACTAAACACTGATATTCAATGCTGAGGCTGTATCTGGTTACCGGCATTGAATATCTGGGTCAACTGCAGAAGCCAGAAGTTAACTGGACAGCGGCGATATTCAACTACTGCCCGGTTAGCTTCAATGTCAAAAGTTAGGACAGCTTTTTCTGCGCCTAACTTTGGCTGCACCTAATTTTCACCACTGAAGGTTAACCGAACAGCAGCTTAATATTGCTGCTGACCAGTTATTCCCGGGTACCACCCACAAATCATCTTGCTAGACCAGGCCAGACAAGTGGGTTGTGTTCCCCTACTAAAAGATATGGAGACACGGAAAAAACTAGAAGCGTCAAGTGACATTTTCACTACTACTAGTGCTGATGCAGCTGGGGGCACACCTCAGTATTGCTCTGTCTCCAGCAGATGGTAGATGCTATTCTGATACAGCTTGACTTGAAATTGTGTTAGCTCCTGGACAACAGTCCTAAGGGGTGTCTTCTCAGTAAAACGCGACAACAGACATTCCCAAGGGTTTCTGAGGGTACCCTGGAGGTGATTCTTGTGTGAAGGAAAAAAAAAAAAGACTCTGCTCCTCGTCAGTATGATAGATCAGTCAAGTAGCCAGGTTATCTACCAGATTAAGGTCTTTGTCTCCACACAGCCTCAAGTGCTACTGCTTTTCCCCACCTCCCATTCCTCCCCCCAGGATGGTTTAGACAGAAGCTAGAAGAAGCTATGTACCAGGAGGCCTGATTGGAGGGGAGTGGTCTGGAGCCTACGGCTTGCCTATTCTAATCTTCCCGGGAGAGAGTACAACTTTATTTTGGATTCCAGGGCCTGCAGCCTTGCAGCCACTACCATGTGGTGTGGCCTGATCTTGCCGATTTACATGGTCTGTCATCAGGTCTGGCAGGGATCTCGGTCCTTGTCTTTAAATTGGTCTCTATAGCCACACGTTAGGCCTATGATGTCATGTATGCACACTAGCTATGCATTTAAACTTTGTGTTTGTTCTGCAAGCCTAAGCTGCATGTTTGATCGGTGTGGGCTGCACAGCTAGAGCACACGCAGGCTATGCAAGTAAGTTGTGTATTGTGATGAGGAGAGCTCTGCTGAGCCCATGGAAATAGAGGAAAATTGTAAATATACCTTTAAGGAGAGAGACAGGCAGGGAATTCACAGCTTTCAGACTGCAGGTAAAGGAAAAAAACCACGCAGTAACTTAAGTCAGGCCACACCCACGCTCTGCTAACCTAAGTGCAGGCTTGGGGAGTAATGAAAAACACCTGAGTAGGAAGCAGGGTACGCTAGTTAAGAAACAGCCTTATAAACCCAGTGAAGAAAAAGGAAAGGGGCGAGCACCGGGAAGCAGAAAGGAGATCACCGGGGAGGAGAACAGTGAAGACTTTGGTGGGGAGCTCAGCAGTGAAGGTAACAGCCAAAATGAAAGCCAAGCTTTCAGGAGGACTGCTGTTAGTCCTGAAGCCAGCCGAGGTGTGGCTAGGAGAATTGCTGCCGAGGGTCAGGCAGTTCGTGGACCAGCTCAAAGAGTTCAAGCTGCCAAAAGGTGGGTAGACAAACTCACAGCTAGGGGTGACCAGAACCCAGTTTGGTGGAAAGAACTAGGGCTGAACAAGTTAGAAGAACTGAAGCAGTTGATCCAGAGAAGGAATCCTCACATTCCAGGTACAAACGTTCCTTGTTGTGGAGAGCACCTGTGGAGAGAAGTCCAGGAGCTCTTACAGAGCATGAAGCCAGAAACAGTTGATGAAAGCTCAGAGTCAGACGTACATGCTGTAGAGCAGGAAGAGATGCAGGTAGACTGTCCTGAGCAGGATTCTATAACTGAGGAATTAGCAATGGACTGTTCATTGTGCCAGAAGGCAGATTGAAAGCTTTCTGATAAAGTCTTTAACTCAATGTTGCTTGTATGCATTGCAGTACTTTTGTTCGATGTACACCGCGCTGATTTTAATAGCGCGGTATAGAAGAAATGTTAAATAAATAAGAAAGCACTGAAGAAGCAGGGTGAGTTAACCTATCTGTGTTAATGATAAGAACTGCTTCTATTGAAAAGAATACTTGCATAACTTGTATTTGAATTACTCAAGAAGCAGAAGATAAAAATGGACATTTTGCTTTGCTTGAAGGAAGAAGCTATGTTTTGTTTGCTGAACGTTTGATGAAAACAGCTACACATGTTAAAAGGCTTATGAAGCAGTGTCAGTTCTAGTTTGTGTATAATTTCCTGATGTCATTGCTTGGAGAAGAATCCTAACGTTTGTGTTGAGCCTTAGTGCTTTTGGGGAAGATAAATAAATTTCTTGTTTGCCTTTAAAAACCATCGGTTTCACACTACTGTCTTTAAATAAGGAGAAACAACTACAAGTCCCAGAAGTCCAAGCTGTGGACAAGAATAGTATAATTCTTTATTTAAGGACTAACATTGGCAGCCCTGCGCCTTTAGGCCTTTGGCCCGGGCCAGGGTGACGACAGTATTTTGGATATATGTGCATTGCCTGTTTATTCATGTTACTTCCTCAGCAGTGGCTGTGAGTGTTCTCTCTGGATATATGCAGCAGTGCCTTGATTGGAGCTCGCCTTGCATGTAGATAGCCACTGTTTCACTGCTCATCCGCATCTGGAGGTAGGCATGTCAGCTTGAGTGATGCTGTCTGGCCTATGGCAAGAGCTACACTAAGATAAACGTGCCTAGTAGGCCCTATGGACTCCTATTGTGGGCACTTTTATAAAGAATCATGAGGACCAGATGACTTATCTATAAGTTGCCTGTTTTGTAACCCAGAGGCCATTTTTCAGAGAGGCTGTTGAGTGTGGCTTCCTTGAGCCTTGCCACCAAAGGAACTCCTTTGTAGTTAACCTCAGGTGGTTATAGGAGTTCTACTCCTTTCTCCAGCAGGATGGTCTTTCTGGTGGGACACTGGCTCAGGATGCTTCTAAGTTCTCCTGGTTTCCTCCATGCAGCCGGAGGAGGAGGGGCCATTGGTGGTTGGAATCTGGCATTAACTCTGCCATAGAAATGGTCACATTAACAAGTGGGATCTGGAGATTCTGAGCACCTCGCTTGTTTGCAGAGCCCTAGTTCAGGCTATTTCAGCTCTGAAGAGTATTTATTTATTTATTTATTACAGGCTCTTATATACCGCACTATTTGAGATCAGCGCGGTTTACAATATAACAATATACCAGAACAAGCAGCTGTTTGGTTTTACATAGAACAGGAACAAGAACTTGGATAAAACAAGGGGGAAATTATTAACAGAAACTATTTACATATGTAATTACATGTATATACAGCGGTATTATTCTTAGATTGAGATGGGTCATGTGGCACAGGTGTTCAAAAGGGGATGGGAGGTCAGGTCGGTGTTTGGCTGGTCTGGTAATATTGGGGGGAATAGGTGGGATTTGAGCGCTTTCCTGAACTGCGTTAGATCGGAGATAGCCCTAATCTCCGGTGGTAAGGTGTTCCAACACTTAGGGGCATAAAAGCTGAAAGCCCTGTTAGACGTCGCTAGTGAGCATTTTGTTGCTGCCTTAGGGATTATTAGCGCTTTTGTAGATATAGTTCTTCTAGATCTGTTAGGTGGAACGGTCTGGATGAGGTCTATTAGTGAGGAGGAGGTGATGCCTTTGATAGCTTTGAAGGTGAGTAAATAGGTCTTGAATAGCAGTCTCCCATGTATGGGAAGCCAGTGAAGCTGCTTTAGAATGGGTGTTACATGGTCTCTTCTTGATGCTCCGTAGAGGACTCTGGCAGCGGTGTTCATGGCAAGCTGCAGAGGGTTTAAGGTGGACTGTGGGAGGCCTTGAAAAATGGCATTAGCATAATCAAGGTGTGGTAGGGTTAAAGCTTGGAATATCGTCCGTAAGTCCTCAGGATCAAGCAAGGAGCGAAGGTGGCGGAGGGTCCGGATTTTGAGATAGATCGCTCTGACAACATTGATTATATGTAATTTCATATCCAGGTGTTGGTCCAAAGTGACCCCAAGATATCAGATTGAAGGCTTTGTTTGGAGCTCGGCTTCTTTCACCTTTATCTGGGGTGGCGGGGTGAAAGATGGGTCCCTGGTGATGAAAAGAACCTCAGTTTTCTTGTGTTGAATGCGGAGGTTCTGGGATTGAAGCCATTCAGACACTGCATCAAAGCATTTGGTTAGCGGTGAAAGATCCATGTGGACTGTGGAGAAAGGCATGTAGAGAAGAATGTCGTCTGCGTATATCAAGCAGTCGATCTTGAAGGACTTGATGATATTGCAGACGGGCTGTATGTATATGTTAAATAAGAGTGATGATAGGGATGAACCTTATGGCACGCCCTGTCTTTGATGGAAGGGTGTGGATGTTGCCGTTCCAGAGGTTACATACTGCCATCTCTGATCCAGGTATGATCTGCACCAGGCAAGAGCAGTGTCATTGATGCCCTTTTCTTTTAGCCGCCCTATTAAAAGATTGTGATGTACAGAGTCAAAGGCAGCAGCGATGTCCAAGAAGATAAGAACAAAGCCTCGGCGGATGTTGTCAATACCTGTGACAATGTTGTTGCAGAGGGTGGTGAGGAGGGTTTCTACACCGTGGCACTCTCTGAAACCATGCTGGCATTGGTCTAGAGGGGAGGCGGTGTCTATGTGGTCCTGTATTTGTCTTTGCGCTTCCTTTTCAATTATTTTAGCTAGAAAGGGTATACTAGCTATGGGTCTGTAAGATTCAACCTTTTGTGGGTCGAGCTTGATGTTCTTCAAGAGAGGTCTAATGGACGTTCTCTTGAGGGCTGATGGGAAGGAACCAGATGTAAAGGATAAGTTCATCATTCTAGTGATGAGAGGGCTGAGATCGCAGCGTAGCTCCTTTATCCAATAGGCTGGGCAAGGGTCAGTTTGTGCAGTGGAAGTGTTGAGGGCAATGATACTGCTCTCAACATGTTTTCTAGATGGTGTAGAGAACATGGATAGGTTAGATAGGCAGATGGTATCTTGAGAAGGGATTGTTGCGATGTTGTCAGTTAGTAGCAGCTTGGATTGCAGATATTCAGCGAATGCTTGTGGGTTAATGAGTTCAGGTTGTTCAGACGAAGGTTCCTTGGCTAAGGTCTTGACAAGATTAAAAAGATCACGTGGTTTATTTAGTGATCTTTTGAGTGTATCAGTATGGTATTGTTTCATTTTAGCCATGACTGACTCTGTACGTGGATAGGTGTAATTTAAGGATTTAAGGATGGCAAAATCCCTATACTTGAAGAGCAGCTACAGGCAAGTTAATGTTACCTGTAAACTGCACTGATTCTGAAGAGC
This sequence comes from Ichthyophis bannanicus, assembly GCA_033557465.1. NCBI lineage: Eukaryota > Metazoa > Chordata > Amphibia > Gymnophiona > Ichthyophiidae > Ichthyophis > Ichthyophis bannanicus. Next base: position 27,768,283 of record CM066043.1, on the reverse strand, counting down.
ACGGTATAGAAGAGACTTTAAATAAATAAATAAATAAATAAATAAATAAGGGGTCTGTAAATCTGCTAAGGCCTTCTTTTCTGCAAGTCTTTAAGAGCACAGTGCTCAAGGAATGGGACTTGCCAATCCCTCCCCCCTTTGTAGGATGTCAGGATTAGGAACAAGCTTTATGCCCTTCCTTTAGTGGATTTGGATAGATGCCTGTGATCTTCCTAGGGTGGATGCGCATGTAGGTGTGGTCATCAGGCATACTACCATACTGGTACAGGATGGGGCTGCCTTCGGGGTGCTGCTGGACCACAGAGGTGGAGGCATCTCTTAAGTCTGTTTCTTGGCCTCCTCCCTTATCCACAAGATGGCAAATTGTGGGGGAACTGACAGCCTATGCCCCCCTTCGATGGCTACAGTCACTTCCAGAGGACAACACCTTGATTCTTCTGGAGTTGGTGGCGATTTTTCTTAGTGGATGCTATGTATACTCATCTCCATCTTGCGTATTGGGCAGCAGATGCGGCTTTTAAATCCTGGTGGTCCAAGCTGGCCTTTAGAGGGAGAAGACCATGTACTGTAAATCTAGTAAAGGATTATGGGGAATCCAAGCTTCACCGCCTTCTGGAAGATAAACCTAAAGGATCCTGAAGATGGGCGACTTCTGCTTTCTCTACTTCTTCCAGTTTTCCTCACCTCTGATGCTGGGATTCTTGGGCCTCTGTCTCCCAGTGGTGCCAGCTACAGGAATCATATTCTGCCTGTTTCAGCTCTTGGGCATGGCCTTAGCCCTCTTGTGAGGTTTGAAGGCCCCATGGCTCTTCCTCCTTGAGAAGCAGCCCTTTCTGTCCTGCACAATGACAGGACTGGTGGCCCTTTCTGGATTGCCTCCAGTGGGTGGCTGTCTCCAGCTCCTTTACCAGCAGCGAGTCCACATACCGCTGATCGCTGGGTGCTTGAGCATGACTACATCCTGGAATATATATTTTGGATGCCCATGCCACGTCCTGTATGGCATACTGTACCTCAACCCTGGCTGGGTCTTCCACTACCCATTAACTTTGTTCCTGTGCCCACTCAGCTGAGCATGCTTGGCTCAAATCCTGCACCCTTGTGGACTTTCTACACTTCATATTCATGCTTCTCTCTTTCCAGTTAGCCATAGCACTTGACAAACAAGGCTATTATGTCCATCTGACTAACTCTCTTGCCTCTGACCCTTGCCGTCTCTTTACAGCTCTCAACTCTCTTATGAAGGTACCTCCACCTCCGATTCCTCCCTCCCTTTCTGCCCATATCCTAGCTGACTATTTCCATGACAAAATCCACAAGATCACACTCCAATTCCCCATGAGGTCTGCTACTTCCCATCCTCCCCTCTTCACTCCCAATCCACCCCCCCCCCCCTATCTCTGCTACCCTTTCTTCCTTTTCTATGATCTCGGAGGAGGAAACCACTCACCTTCTTTCTTCATCCAAACTCGCTACCTGTTCCTCTGAACCTATTCCCACTCATCGTCTTAGCTCCATCTCTTCCACTGTAGTCCCTTCCAACTCTCATATTCTCAACCTATCACTCTCCACTGCAACTTTCCCTGCAGTCTTCAAGCATGCCTTGGTCACTCGTCTCCTCAAGAAACCCTCACTAGACCCTACCTGTTCTCACTATAGACCCATCACCCTTCTCTCCTTTGTTTCTAAAATAATTGAACGTGTTGTTCACCGTTATTGCCTCAACTTCCTCAACTCTCAAGCCCTCCTGAATCCTCTACAACCTGTGTTTCGTCCTTCACATTCTATTGATACGGCTCTTGCCAAAATCTCCCATGACCTGTTCCTGGCAAAATCCAAGGGCCTTTATTCGATCCTCATCCTTCTTGACCTTTCTGCTGCTTTTGACACTGTTAAGAACATAAGATATGCCATACTGGGTCAGACCAAGGTCCATCAAGCCCAGTATCCTGTTTCCAGCAGTGGTCAATCTAGGTCATACGTACCTAGCAGTAGCCCCAAAAGACACAGGTTCCACAACGCTTGTATTGGGTCAAGCATTGATATCCCGGGTCCCTTTTTAATAATGGTTTATGGACCTTACCTCCAGGAACTTGTCCAAACCTTTTTTAAACCCAGCTACACTAACAGCCTTTACTACATCCTCCGGTAACAAATTCCAGAATTGATTACACGTTGAGTGAAAAAATATTTTCTTTTATTAGTCTTAAATAGTTTACCCTGTAGCTTCAATGCATGTCCCCTAGTCTTTCTATATTCTGATAACGTAAACAATCAATCTACGTTTACCCGTTCCACTCTGTTCATTAATTTATAGACTTCTATCATATCTCCCCTCAGCCGTCTCTTTTCCAGATTAAACAGCCCTATCCTTTTTAGCCTTTCTTCCTAGGGGTATCCTTCCATCCCCTTTACCATTTTGGTGGCTCTTCTCTGAACCTTTTCTAATAATGCTATATCCTTTTTAACGTCACACTGGGCCAAGGGTTTTAACATGTTATCCACAATGACGCCTAAATCTTTTTCCTGGGTGGTGGTTCCTAATGTGGAATCTTGCATCGCGTAACCATAGTTTGGGTTGTTCTTCCCTAGGTGCCTAACTTTGCACTTGTCCACATTAAATTTTATCTGCCATTTTGATGCCCAGTCTTCCAATTTATCAAGATCCTCTTGCAATTTTCCACAATCCTCTTGGGTTTTAACAACTTTAAATAGTTTTGTGTCATCTGCAAATTTGATAACCTCACTCGTTATTCCCTTTTCCAGGTCATTTATGAATATGTCAAAAATCAGCAGACCCAGCACAGATCCCTGGGGTGCACCACTATTCACCTTTCTCCATTGGGAAAATTGGCCATTTAGCCCTACCCTCTGCTTTCTATCTTTTAACCAGTTCCTGATCCAGAACAGTACACTGCCTCCTATCCCATGACTCTTTAGTTTTGCCAAAAGTCTCTGATGAGGGACCTTGTCAAAGGCTTTCTGAAAGTCCAGATACACTATATAAACCAACTCACCTTTGTCCACCTGTTTATTCACACCTTCAGAAAAACTTAACAGATTAGTAAGACAAGATCTTCCTTGTCAAAAGCCATTTTGGCTGTCTCCCATTAGGCCACGACAATCTACATGCTGAGTAATTTTGTTCTTTATGATGGTTTCTACCATTTTTCCCGGTACTGACGTCAGGCTCACCGGTCTGTAGTTTCCCAGATCACCCCTGGAACCCTTTTTAAAAATTGGCGTTACAATGGCGATCCTCCATTCTTCAGGTATTATAGATAATTTTAATGAAAATTCACAGATTACTAATAGCAGGTCTTCAATCTCATATTTCAGTTCTTTCAACATCCTTGGATGTATATCATCCGGCCCAGGTGATTTGCTACTCTTCAGTTTACCTAATAGTTGTAATACATCTTCCTGATGTATCGATTTTCTTCAATTCTTCCGCACCTTTAAATTCCACTTCAGTCATGGGTAACATGGGGGACTGGGGGTTCTAGTCCCACAGGTGCTCCTTGTGGTCTTGGGCAAGCCACTTAACCCTCCATTGCCCATGTTCCCTGTAAAATAGTTATCTCCAAGTTATAATGCCCTGTTCAATGTAATTTCAGTTCGTTCAATGTAAACCGCCTTGATATCATGAAAGGCGGTATATAAGAAATGTTAAATAAATAAAATAAATAAATAAATAACATCCCTACATCTTCCTCAGTAAAGACCGAAGCAGAGAATTCATTCAGTCTCTCCACTATCGCCTTGTCGCCTCTTAGTGCCCCTTTAACCCCTCTATCATCTAATGGACCAACTGACTCACAGGTTTTTTGTTATGAATGTACTTGAAGAAGTCTTTATTTTGCATTTTTACTTCCGCAGCAAGCTTCTTCTCAAATTCTCCCTTTGCCTGCCTTATCAATGCCTTGCATTTGACTTGCTAGTGCTTGTTCTGTTTCCAGGTTTCGTCGTTTGGCTCTTTTTTCCATTTCCTGGAAGATGCTTTTTTGGCAACAGCCTCTCTGACCTCACCTTTAAACCATGCTGGCAGTTTTTTGGACTTCCTTCCACTTTTCTTAAAGCGTGGAATACAGCTGGTCTGGGCTGCCAAGATAGTATTTTTAACAACACCCAAGCTTGATGTAAGTCTTTAACCTTTGCAACTGCTCCTTTTAGTTTATTCTTAACTATTTTCCTCATTTTATCATAGTCTCCCTTTCGAAAGTTAAAAGGTCGTACTGTGGATTTCCTTACTATCCCTCCTCCACTAATTAAATCAAATGCGATCATGCTATGATCACTATTGCCAAGTGGCCCCAACAACCTTCTCTTGTACCAGATCTAGTGTTCCACTAAGGACTAGGTCTAATATGGCTTCCCCTCTGGTCGGTTCATGAACCAGCTGCTCCAAGAAGCAGTCATTTATTTCATCTAGGAACTTTATCTCCCTAGCATGTCCTGCCGTGACACTGACCCAGTCGATACCGGGGTAATTGAAATCAATTACTGCGCTGTAACTTTTGGTAGCTTCCTTGATTTCTTTGAGCATTTCATCATCCATTTGTTCATTCTGGCCAGGCGGTCGATAGTACACCCCCACTGCCATCGCCTTCCCCTTTTTACATGGAATTTCAATCCATAGAGATTCTACAGCAAATTTTGTTTCCTGCAAAATTTTAATCCTTTCTGACTCAATGCCCTTTCTAACATAGAGCTCAACCCCTCCACCAATTTGATAAGCTCTATCATTACGATATAGTTTGTACCCAGGTATCACAGTATCACACTGGTTGTCCTCCTTCCACCATGTTGCTGATATTCCAGTCATATCTAACCTCTCATTTAGTGCTATATATTCTAACTCTCTCATCTTATTTTAGACTTCTAGCATTTGCATACAAGCATTTTAGAGAATGTATTTTATTCATATTAATTTGGCTATTGGTAGACATGGGTAATTTGGGATCTTTAAGCTCTGTCTGCTCCATACTCGAAGGCATTTGGGCTACTTTACTCTTTTTTGAAACCTCTCTGCTTTTGGTAGTATCGTTCAAGGATACATTCTTCCGAACCATGCGCTCTTGGGCGACTGTCAGCTTTCCCCTAATATCTAGTTTAAAAGCTGCTCTGTCTCCTTTTTAAAGGTTAATGCCAGCAGCCTGGTTCCATCCCGGTTAAGGTGAAGCCCATCCCTTCGGAAGAGTCCCTCCTTTCCCCAGAATGTTCCCCAGTTCCTAACAAATCCAAAACCCTCATCTCTGCACCATTGTCTCATCCACGCATTGAGACTCCGGAGCTCTGCCTGCCTTTTGGGTCCTGCGCGTGGATCGGGAAGCATTTCGGAGAACACTACCCTGGAAGTGCTGGATTTCAGCTTCCTACCTAAAAGCCTAAATTTAGCCTCCAGATCCTCCCTACCACATTTTCCTATGTCATTGGTACCGACATTTACCAAGACAGCAGACTCTTCCCCAGCACTATCTAAGACCTTATCTAAGTGGCGCGTGAGGTCCGCTACCTTCGCACCAGGCAGGCATGTTACCAGGCGATTCTCACGTCCACCAGCCACCCAGCTATCTACATGTCTAATGATCGAATCACTAACCATAACGGCTGTCCTAACCCTTCCCTCATGGGCACATGGCCCTGGAGAAACTTCCTCTGTGCAGGTCCTAGTTACAGGATCACTTCCTGTCACACCAGGGTGATGCTCTCCTGTCACGTGACCTCTCTCCTCCATGGCAACAGGGATGCTGCCAGACTGGAGGTGGGACTTCAGGACTATATGCCTGTAGGTCTCGTCTATGCACCTCTCTGTCTCTTATGTTTTTCAAGTCTGCTACTTTAGCCTCTAGAGAACGGAGTCGTTCCCTGAGAGCAAAGAGCTCCTTGCACCTAGTGCACACGTAAGACCTCTCAACAACTGGGAAAAAAATCATACATGTGACACTCAATGCAAAAGACTGGAAAGCCCCCATCTCGCTGCTGGACTGCTATCTGCATCTTAGTTTTAAGCTTGTGTTTAGATCTTTAAGTTCTTTACTTACTAAGGGTTGCTGTGGATATTTATACTAATAAAACTGTACCTAATACGTTTAATATACCTTGTTCACCTGAAGCTTAATTAATCTCAGGTCCTTAGTGTATGACTTATTTGGATAACGAGCTTCACCTGAGAGCACCTCCTTTCCTTTAAGATGCCTAAGTACCTATAAAACTACGATTATCCCAGGGGTGGGTGGGTGTTGGGGAGGGAGGGAGGGAAATAACACTTATTAAAAGAGGGCTGCTACACAGTACCCTGTCCTGTGCTTCTGAGGTAAGCTGTGACCAACTTCCTGGGTGATTTAATAGTCCTTGCTTGGATAGGAGTCTTTCAAAATGGCCTTTTGACCTGCCACCTGGTGTTAACACCTATTGAAAACGTTTCACAGGTCTCTCGCCCCCTAGGTAGAAGGCCTCTTTTTAAAGGTCTTCAGAAGACTTTATTTGTTGCTCAAAGATTACTGACCCTGTTTTGCCTTTTATGCTAAGTTATATTCTTATTTGATTTAAATTACAGCTCTTTGCTGCTACTAGGCTCTGACCTATTATGAAATTTAAACTACAAGCTCTCTGCTGGGTTCTAAATTTAACCAGAAAGCTCTCTTCTGTGTTTTAAATTTAAACTAAAAGTACCTTGCTGATACTAGGCCCCGAGTGATTATTAAATGTAAACTACAAGCTCTCTGCTGGGTTCAAAATTTAACCAGAAAGCTCTCTTCTGTGTTTTAAATTTAAACTAAAAGTACTGGTGGTCGCAACCACAGCTGTGCAGCATAAAGGCAAAGATGTACATTCTTTTCTTGACAATTGGCTTATTCGGGCCAAGTCTCAGAAGCAGCAAGAGGAATGGCCAGTGTGGCTCAGTTCTAAACCTTGGCTGAGTAGACTGTCACAATGAGCCATCTCAGTCATTGGACTATCTTGGAGCCCCTTGTCAACGTCTGCGCGGGCAGGATCTTCGTGCCCACCGAGGGAACATTGAAGTTGGCTCAGGTGTTAGCTGTTCGCCAGCTGCAGGCTTCCAAGGTTTGAGACTCTCTTCAGCTCCTGGGTTGAATGGTGACAAAAGTACTTCACCCCCTATACTATATTGCTCCCTTGGATTGCTGCAGCCCAAATGTATGACCTTGCATTTTTTAAAATTAAATCTCAGCTGCCAAATTTTAGACCATTCTTCCATTCGACCATTAGCTAGATCCCTCCTCATGTTATCTATACCTTCCTGGGTGTCTACTCTATTGCAGATTTTGGTATCATCCGCAAAGAGGCAAACCTTAATCGACAGCCCTTCTGCTATATCACTAACAAAGATGTTAAAAAGAATCGGACCAAGGACAGATCCCTGGGGCACACCACTGGTAACCTCCTTCTCCTCATCAACATCGGATAATAATCAGTAGCAGGACTAGCCCGTCCACTAAACGAGCTAGGTGGCCGGCCTGGGTAGGCAATGGCTGCACACATGTGCGGTGCCGCTATTCCCTCACCAGCTGCCACTGATTCGTTTTGGGGGGAGGGCAGCGGCAGTATTTCCAAAAGCGACAGTAAAAAGCCGCCACTTTTGGCAATACTGCCACTGCTGCTGCCTGCCGCTTTCTCATAAAACGGAATCGGTGGGAGCTGAGGTGGCAGCGGTGGTGGCAACAGTGGTAGCTGGGAGGCTGGCTGTGGTCAGTAGGTTTGTTGACTCTTTGCAAACTCTCCGCTACATCTCTGATTTTGGCACCTGGCAGACTGTACACCTCTCTAGACATCAAGTCTGGTCAGCAGATGGACCCCTCAGAAGAAAGTCACCAATCACCACTAACCTTTGTTTCCTTGTGGTCACTGATTCTACAATTTTAGGGTGCTTGAGCTCTGGTTCTTCCCTTTCATAGGATGTTTTCATCTCCTCCACTGATGAAGGCGCAGGCCTGAGCAGTGAGCCGGATCTAGGCACAGCCCCTGCTGATCCTCCAACATCACACACTTGCCAGGATGCAGCCTCCTCTGCTGTAGGACTGTCTGTGGGGAATGTGCAGGCCAATGCCCAGGTGTAGGACCAAGTGTTATTGCATTCCGAACACTGCCCACATTTGAAATGGCCTTTTGTCTTAGAAATAGGTCTTGGTTTTGCTAATGCCGATGGTACAAGGATATTAGCCAAATTGCGGTTCCGCTTGTAAGCAATGTTTAATTGCTTAGTGGCAAATATTGGTAAGGTGGCCAAAAGGTGCCATTCTTGTTTTAGAATGCAAACTATATCTTTGGAGAGGCTAGAGAAAGTAAGGGCACAAATGACCCTGTCTTGTGATGACTTATCTGAACTTGTGCGAAGAGAAGTCCGATCCGTAGAGCTTGCTCACTGGTAAGCTATTTTTTTATACAGCCTTGGGACAGCACAGAGACCCAGTTACAGGAATTTTTTATTTGGCTTAAGTCACTTGATGATACTTTACAGTTTGAGGGTACATACAGCCTGGACCGTATTGCTTATCTAGGCATCGTGATAAAAAAGAGATCCTACTGGATTCATCACAGACCTATAGCGAAAAGCTACTGATAGGAACTCTTTGCTTAGATATGATATTTTCCATAATACTTCTCTTAAATATAATCTACCGGTGGGTCAGTTCTCGAGGATTAAAAAATTATGCACATCAAAGGAAGATTTTGAACATAAGAACATAAAATATGCCATAGAGGGTCAGACCAAGGTCCATCAAGCCCAGTATCCTGTTTCCAACAGTGGCCATTCTAGGTCATAAGTACCTAGCAGTTTCCCCAAAAGACACAGGTTCTTCAATGCTTGTATTGGGTCAAGCAGTGATATCCCGTGTCACTTTTAATAATGATTTATGGACCTTTCCTCCAGGAATTGTCCAAACCTTTTTTATACCAAGCTATACTAACAGCTTTTACTACATCCTCCGGTAACAAATTCCAGAGTTTGATTACACGTTGAGTGAAAAAATATTTTCTCTTATTAATCTTAAATAGGTTACCTGTAGCTTCATTGCATGCCCCCTAGTCTTTTTATATTCTGATGATGTAAACAATTGATCTACGTTTACCCGTTCCGATCCATTCATTAGTTTATAGACCTCTATCATATCTCCCCTCAGCCGTCTCTTTTCTAGGTTGAAGAGCCCTAACCTTTTTAGCCTCGCTTCATAGGAGTATCCTACCATCCCCTTTACCATTTTGGTGGCTCTTCTCTGTACCTTTTCTAATAACGCTATATCTTTTTTAAGATACAGCGACCAGAATTGCACACAATATTCAAGGTGCGGTTGCACCATGGAACAATACAGAGGCATTATAATATCCTTTGTTTTATTTTCCATTACTTTCCTTATGATACCTAGCATTCTATTTGCTCTCTTGGCCGCCGCTGCACACAGGGCGGAGGGTTTTAATATGTTATCCACAATGACGCCTAAATCTTTTTCCAGGGTGGTGGTTCCCAATGTGAAACCTTGCATCGTGTAACCATAGTTTGCGTTGTTCTTTCCTAGGTGCATAACTTTGCACTTGTCCACATTAAAATTTCATCTGCCATTTGGATGCCCAGTCTTCCAATTTATCAAGATCCTCTTGCAATTTTCCACAATCCTCTTGGGTTTTAACAACTTTAAATAGTTTTGTCTCATCTGCAAATTTGATAACCTCACTCGTTATTCCCTTTTCTAGGTCATTTATGAATATGTTAAAAAACAGCAGACCCAGCACAGATCCCCGGGGGTACTCCACTATTCACCTTTTTCCATTGGGAAAATTGGCCATTTAGCCCTACCCTCTGCTTTCTATCTTGTAACCAGTTCCTGATCCACAATAGTATATCACCTCCTATCCCATGACTTTTTAGTTTTGCCAAAAGTCTCTGATGAGGGACCTTGTCAAAGGCTTTCTGAAAGACCAGATACACTGTATCAACCGACTCACCTTTGTCTACCTGTTTATTCACACCTTCAAAAAAACATAACAGATTAATAAGACAAGATCTTACTTGTCTAAAGTCATGTTGGCTGTCTCCCATTAAGCCATGACTATCTACATGCTGAGTAATTTTGTTCTTTATAATGGTTTCTACCATTTTTCCCGGTACCGACGTCAGACTCACTGGTCTGTAGTTTCCCGGATCACCCCTGTAACCCTTTTTAAAAATTGGCATTACATTGGCGATCCACCCATCTTCAGGTATTACAGATGATTTTAATTATAGTTCACAGATTACTAATAGCAGGTCTGCAATCTCATATTTCTACTACTACTACTAATATTGAGCATTTATATAGCGCTACCAGTCGTACGCAGTACAGACATGTAGGAGACAGTCCCTGCTCATCACAGCTTACAATCTAGTCAAGACAAAACACAGAAGTCAAGATCTGAAAGCAACAGTGAAGAGGTAAGTTTTCAACCTGGATTTGAAGAGGGCTAGAGAGGGTGCCTGGCGAACAGACACAGGTAGCTTGTTCCAGGCATAAGGTGCAGCAAGGTAAAAGGCGCAAAGTCTGGAATTAGCAGTAGGAGTGGAGGGCGTAGATAGAAGTAGTTTGTTAGAAGAGCGGAGTTCCCGAGAGGTGTTGTAAGGAGAGATAAGAGATGAAAGGTACTGAGGAGCTGCAGATTGAACGCATTTATAGGTCAGGAGGAGAAGTTTGAACTGAATGCGGAAGCGGATACGGAGTCAGTGAAGTGACTTGAGAAGAGGAGTAATGTGGGTATGGCGAGGATGGCGGAAGATTAGTCGCGCAGCAGAATGTTGAATAGATTGAAGGGGAAAGAGGTGATTCAGAGGGAGACCAGCAAGGAGTAAATTGCAGTAGTCAAGAAGAGAGGTAATTAAAGAGTGGATAAGCGTTTTAATAGTGTGTTCAGAAAGGAAAGGGCGGATTTTGCTAATGTTGTAGAGAAAGAAACGGCAGGTTTTAGCTACGAGTTGGATATGAGTGAAAAGGAGAGGGAGGAGTCAAAGATAACTCCCAGATTGCGGGCCAAGGAGACAGGAAAGATAACAGCGTTATCCACAGAGAATGAGAGGGGAGGAAGAGGAGGGGAGGTATTGAGGGGAAAGATAAGGAGTTCAGTCTTGGACATGTTCAATTTCAGGCGGCGGTGAGACATCCAGGCAGCGATATCAGAAAGACAGGCGGAGATCCTGGTCTAGATTGCCGGAGAGATTTCAGGCGTAGAGAGGTAGCTTTGGGAGTCATCGGCATAGAGATGGTACTGAAAGCCATGGGAAGAGATAAGCACACCAAGGGACTGGGTATAGAGGGAGAAAAGGAGCGGTCCCAGGACGGAACCCTGAGGTACACCAACTGGGAGCGGGGTAGCAGAGGAAGAGGAGCCACCAGAACACACACTGAAAGAGCGATGGGAGAGGTAGGAGGAGAACCAGGATAGTACAGAGCCCCTAAAACCAAGTGAGGACAGGGTATCTAGGAGAAGGTGGTGGTCAACAGTGTCAAAAGCAGCAGAGAGGTCAAGAAGACTGAGGATAGAGTATAGGCCCTTGGATTTTGCCAGGAACAAGTCACTGGAGACTTTGGTAAAAGCCGTTTCAGTAGAGTGTGAGGGACAAAAGCCAGACTGTAAGTGATCAAGGAGGGCATGAGAGGAGAGGAAGTCGAGGCAGCGGCGGTGGACCACATGTTCAAGTAGTTTAGATATGAAGGGAAGGAGAGAGATGGGACGATAGTTAGAGGGACAGGTGGGATCAAAGGAGGGTTTCTTGAGGAGGGGTGTGACCACAGCATGCTTGAAGTCTGCAGGGAAGGTTGCAGTGGAGAGCGATAGGTTGAGAATATAAGAGATGGAAGGGACAACGGTGGAGGAGATGGGTCTTAGGAATCGGGTGGGGATAGGATCAGAAGAGCAGGTGGTGAGTTTGGAGGAAGAAAGAAGGAGTGCGGTTTCCTCCTCAGAGATCACAGGGAAGGAGGAGAGGGTAGCAGAGGTGGGGGGGGGGAGAGTTGGGAGGTGAAGAGGGGTAGTAGAGGTAGTGTGGAATTGGAGGGTGATCTTGTGGATTTTGTCATGGAAGTAGCCAGGGTTTGGGCAGGAAGGGAGTGAGGGACCAGAGGCGGAGGCACCTTGAGGAGAGAAGTGAGAGTATTAAAGAGACGGCGAGGATCAGAGGCAAGAGAGTTAGTCAGATGGGCGTAGTAGTCTTGTTTGGAAAGTGCTAAGGCTGACTGGAAAGAGACAAGCATGAACTTGAAGTGAAGAAGGTTAGCACGGGAGCGGGATTTGAGCCAAATGTGCTTGGCAGAATGGGCACAGGAACGTAGATAGCGGGTAGTGGATGTGAACCAGGGCTGTGATGTAGAACGCCTCACAGGACGTGGGGTGGGCGGAGCAAGAGCATCCAGGGCCAAGGAGAGTGCAGCATTATAGGAGGTTACTGCCTCGTCAACGGATTTAGATGACAAAGTGGAAGTAAGAGGTGAAGAAATGGTGGAAGAGAGAGCTAAGGGATCAATAGCATGAAGGTTTCGAAATAGGTGGAGTCAGGACGAGGCTGAGGTGGTGGATGATGAATATTAAGGCTTAAAAGGTGATGGTCAGATAAGGGAAGAACTGAGTTACAGAAGTTCAAGGGTAAGCAGTTAGAGAAGAATATCAGCTCCAGGCAGTGGCCATGCTGGTGAGTGTGGGCAGTGGAGCAGAGTTGGAGGTTGAACGAGGAGGTAAGGGAGGGGAGCTTTAAAGCGTGAGGATCAGAGGGATTGTCAACATGAATGTTAAAATCCCCAAGAATAAGAGTGGGGGAGGAGGAGTCTACAAAGACGGATAGCCATGAGTCAAAGTCAGTGAGAATGGTAGAAGCAGATTTGTCAGGAAGACGATAAATAACAGCTACCTGGAGAGAAAGTGGGGTGAAGAGGCGGATGGAATGGACTTCAAAAGAGAGAAAGGAGTGAGACTGAGGTAGGATGAGGAGTTGGAATTGGGAAGAGGGAGAAAGTAGAAGCCCAACACCACCACCACGGCCAGTGGGACGAGGCGAGTGGGAGAACTGATAGCCCCCATGACAGAGAACGGCAGTAGATGTGGTGTCATTAGGGAGAAGCCAGATCTCAGTTAGAGCAAGGAGGTGTAGGGCATTAGAGATAAAAAGTTTGTGAGTAAAAGCAAGTTTGTTAGAGACAGAGTGTGCGTTCCACAAGGCACATGAGAAGGGGAGAGCGGAAGGGGAAAGGAGAGGGATATGGATAAGGTTAGACAAGTTATATGAGGATCTCTTCTCAGAGTGAGAGATGGAGCTAGGGGGGCCAGGATTAGGGTTGATATTAGCGGATGAGAGGAGGAGAAGGAGTAGCAGAGTACGGGGTAAAGAGGAAACAGTGCGGCGGAAACGAGGGTGAGGTTGCCTTAGAGAGAGTGGAGTTGGTTGGATGAGAGGGAGAGAGTGATGAAGCTCAAGAGCGGATGATAGGGTAGAGGACAGAATGGAGGGGGAAGTGAGGGTGGCAAGGGAGGGATGAGGAGTGCAGGAGTGATGGTGCTGGTAGGAGGGGAAACAGTTAGGGAGTATGAGGAAAAGGAAGACAATGTGATGTGAAGCCATAGAGGGAACGGAAAGGGCTATGCAGCAAATGTTATCTTAGAAGTAGTGAGGTAGCAATGCAGCAGTGGAGTCAACACTGGAGTGGAGGAGTGGCCTAGTGGTTGGGGCAAGGTACTTCAGGCCGGAAGGTCGGGGGTTCAAATCTCACTAGAGGATAGCAACCTTGGGCCGGAAGAACTGGGGTTTCTAGCCCCACAGGTGCTCCTTGTGGTCTTGGGCAAGCCACCTAACCCTCCATAGCCCATGTTCCCTGTAAAATAGTTATCTCCAAGTTATAATGCCCTGTTCAATGTAATTTCAGTTTGTTCAATGTAAACCGCACTGATGCAGAATAGCACAGTATATAAGAGAATGTAAATAAATAAAATAAATAAATAAATAAACAGGTTATGCAGTTGATTTACAAGCTAAGCAGTTAATCTACAGGCTATGGAGTTAATTTAGCAATGCAGTGTAGGTTATTTATACAAGCAGCTGTGGAGTCAACAGGCTAAGCAATTAATTTACAAGCTAGGCAGTTAATCTACAGGCTATGCAGTTAGTTTACAAGCTAAGCAGTTAATTTACAGCCTATGCAGTGTGTTGATTACAAGCAGTAATGGAGTCTACAGGCTATGCAGCATGAGTTATTTGAAGCACTGAGGTAGCAAGGAGTCCACCGACTATGCAACAAGAGTTATTACAAGCAATGAGGTAGCAGGGAGTCTACAGGCTGTGCAGCATATTCCAGTTCTTTCAACACCCTTGGATGTATACCATCCAGTCCAGGTGATTTGCTACTCTTCAGTTTATCAAATAGTTGCAATATATCTTCCCGGTGTAGCGATATTTCTTTCAATTCTTCTGCCGCATCACCTTTAAATACCACTTCAGTCATGGGTAACATCCCTACATCTTCCTCAGTAAAGACCGGAGCAAAGAATTCATTCAGTCTCTCTGCCTTGTCCCCTCTTACTGCCCCTTTTACCCCTCTATTATCTAATGGACCAACTGACTGTCTCACATTTTTTTGCTATGAATCTACTTGAAAAAGTCTTTATTATGCATGTTTGCTTCCACAGCAAGTTTCTTCTCAAATTCTCTCTTTGCCTGCTTTATCAATGCCTTGCATTTAACTTGCCAGTGCTTGTGCTGTTTCCAGTTTTTGTCATTTGGCTCTTTTTTCCATTTCCTGAAAGATGCTTTTTTGGCAACAACAGCTCTCTGATCTCACCTTTAAACCATGCTGACAGTTTTTTGGACTTCCTTCCACTTTTCTTAAAGTATGGAATACAGCTCGTCTGGGCTTCCAAGACAGTATTTTTAAAGAACACCCAAGCTTGATGTAAGCCTTTAATCTTTGCAACTGCTCCTTTTAGTTTTTTCTTAACTATTTTCCTCATTTTATCATAGTCTCCCTCCTCCTCCATTAATTAAATGAAACACGATCATGCTATTATCACTATTGCCAATTGGCCAAAACACCCTTATGTCTTGCACCAGTTCTGGTGTTCTCCTAAGGACTAAGTCCAAAATGGCTTCCCCTCTGGTCGGTTCATGTACCAGCTGCTCCAAGAAGTAGTAATTTATTTCTTCTAGAAACGTTATCTCCCTAGCATGTCCTGCCGTGACACTGACCCAATCAATACTGGGATAACTGAAATCACCCATTATTATTACCGTTCTGTAACATTTGTTAGCTTCCCTGATTTCTTTGAGAAATTCATCATCCATTTGTTCATTCTGGCCAGGCGATCGATAATACAACCCCACTGCCATTTCCTTCCCCTTTTTACATGGAATTTCAATCCATAGAGATTCTACAGCGAGTTTTGTTTCCTGTAGAACTTTAATCCTTTGTGACTCAATGCCCTTCCTAATATAGAGCGCAACCCCTCCACCAATTTGATCAGCTCTATCATTACGATATAGATTCTATATTGTCGTGGGGCGCCCCGCCTACGCCATTAGAAATATGGGGCTGCTCCAGAGCAAAGATTATTTTAGGTAGCCAAAGGGAATGTAATGTTCATCTGACGTAGTAAAGATGTTCTTACTTATTCCAGCTGCCTAAGAGCACTCATTAACGAAACCAAGTGTAGAGAAATTAAGGCTTTTATTCCCCGTCAGTGCAAGGGTTCAAACTAAGACATTTAGAATCAACAGAAAGTCCTTTGTCTCAAAAGGTACCAGCATTCAAATCATATGCTTAATTGTTAAACTTCACAATTAAGGTAAGGCTTGATTAAAGGAATTCAGTTCATTCCAACAGCATAGGAATTCTATAAACTTCTTCTAGGTTACACGGTGGCTACAGACTCCTGGCACGAGGCTATGCACAACTCACATTCCATCTGTTCAGGTTGAGACATGGGAACAGTATTTATGCATTCTATCTCCATGGACTCTTCATCAGGGGAATAATCACTGTCCCTGTCTGATATAGGTCTGTGTGCAATGTCTCTAGGGTCTTGTCTCCAATACCACTGTGTTCTAAGGGCTTTAGGGATTTTATGAAACCAATTTGGCTTCTCCTTCTTTACAGAGTGAGCATGCGTTTCAACAGGGCCTTTAGGACTCAAGCATTTGACATCATTAATAAATCTTTCATACCTGGAGTCTGGCTCATTTGAATCCGCGGAGTTTTCTCTTTTAGAAACTTTCCTCCTGTAGCAGGTTCTCTGCCTGTAAGCCTTAGGCAATGCTCTGCTTTCTGGCAGCCTGGTAAAACCTGACGTGGATTCCCTTTTCTCCTTTGGTAAGAACTCAGCCTTTTCACAAAGTGCTTTTCCTTTCTTGCCTGTTAACACTTGGTCAGCATTTCTCAGAGATTGCAAGCTTTTCTCTAAACCATTCTCCCTGGTTCTTTGCTTCTGTCTCTCTGCTCTAGAGTCAGGAACGCTGTGAGAACAAGGCGTGGCACACACTCTAACTTCAGAGCTGGCTCTAACAAACTTCCCTTGAACAGCAGCACGGTCAGCCTGGCCCTTCTGGATTTCACCCTTCTGAACTCTGTTCCTTTGGGCTTGCTCACATAGGATTCTTTCACTTACTCCTTCTCTTGGAGCTGATCCTCTTAATAGAGCTGTTTCTCCTTGTGAAGACGTTCCTCTGTCTCTGTTCCTTCTCAGGTCCTTCTCTGCATCTTTCTCTGCTTGCTCCTCTTTCTCTCCTTTGCTGGCATTCAGCTCTGGCTTAAAAAGGAAACTTTCCTTCAAGAGTTCCGGGGTCATTCCCAGGTGCAAATCATTAGCAGGCTCATTAGCTCCTGTATGTTCATTCCTGCTCCCTCTAGCTGTGCCTGGAGGTAACTGCACATCTAGATTCCTAAAAGAAACAGGAATTCTTTTCAAGTTCTCAACTTTATTGATACCCACATCATGACAATATTTAAACACAACCTTAAAACTAAGATGCAAACAGCAGTCCAGCAGCGAGATGGCGGCTTACCAGACTTTTGCATTGAGTGTCACATGTATGATTTTCATCCAATTGGTGAGGGGTCTTACGTGTGCACTAAGTGCAAGGAGCTCTTTGCTCTCAGAGAATGAATCCAATCTCTGGAGGCTAGAGTAGCAGACTTGGAAGAGATAAGGAAGAGAGAGAGGTATATAGACGAGACCTATAGGGATATAGTCCTGAAGTCCCATCTCCAGTCTGGCAGCATCCCTGTTGCCATGGAGGAGAGAGGTTATGTAACAGAAGAGCATCACCCTAGTATGGCAGGAAGTGATCCTATAACTAGGACCTGTCCTCCAGGTGATGTAAAACCCTCTTGCACTGAAGAAGTTTCTCTGAGGACATGTGCCCATGAGGGAAGGGTTAGGACAGCCGTTATAGTTGGTGATTCAATCAATGGACAAGTAGATAGCTGGGTGACTGGTGGACGCGAGGATCACCTGGTAACATGCCTGCCTGGTGAGAAGGTAGCAGACCTCACATGCCACCTAGACAAGGTCTTAGATAGTACTGGGGGGAGTCTGCAGTCTTGGTACATGTTGTTACCAATGACATAGGAAAATGTGGTAGGGAGGTTCTGGAAGCTAAATTTAGGATTTTAGGTAGGAAGTTGAAATCCAGAAATTCCAGGGTAGCGTTTTCCAAAATGCTTTCTGTTCCACTCGCAGGATCCAAAAGGCAGACAGAGCTCCGGAGTCTCAATGTGTGGATGAGATGATGGTGCATGGGTGAGGGTTTTGGATTTGTTAGGACCAGGGGAACATTCTGGGGAAAGGAGGGGCTCTTCCGAAGGGATGGGCTTCACCTTAACCGGGATGGAACCAGGGTGCTGGCATTAACGTTTAAAAAGGAGATAGAGAAGCTTTTAAACTAGATAATAGGAGAGAGCCAACAGTCGCTCAAGAGTGCATGGTTTGGAACAATGTATCCATGAAGGATACTACCAAAAGAATGAAGTTAGGGCATATCAGCAGAGAAGTTTCAATAAAGACAAAAGTAACCCAAATGCCCTTGAGTACGGAGCAGACGGAGCTTAAAGATTCCAAATTACCCCTGCCTACCGATAGCCAGATTAATATGAATAAAATACAGTCTCTAAAATGGTTGTATGCAAATGCTAGAACTCTAAAACATTAGATGGGTGAATTAGAATATATAGCACTAAATGAGAGGTTAGATATGACTGGAATATCAGAGACATGGTGGAAGGAGGACAACCAGTGGGACACTGTGATACCTGGGTACAAACTATATCGTAGTGATAGAGCTGATCAAATTGGTGGAGGGGTTGCTCTCTATGTTAGAGAGGGCATTGAGTCAGAAAGGATTTAGATTTTGCAGGAAACAAAATTTGCTTTAGAATCTCTATGGATTGAAATTCCATGTAAGGCAGTAGGGGTGTACTATCCACCGCCTGGCCAAAACGAACAAAAGGATGATGAAATGCTCAAAGAAATCACGGAAGCTAACAAAAGTTACAGCACAGTAATAGTAAAGGGTGATTTCAATTACCCTGGTATTGACTGGGTTAGTGTCACGGCAGGACATGCTAGGGAGATAACGTTTCTAGATGAAATAAATGACTGCTTCCTGGAGCAGCTGGTTCATGAACCGACCAGAGGGATAGCCATTTTGGACCTAGTCCTTAGTGGAACAACAGATCTGGTGCAAGAGATAAGTGCAAGTGTTGGGGCCACTTGGCAATAGTGATCATAGCATGATCGCATTTGATTTAGTTAATGGAAGAGAGATGGTAAGGAAATCCACAGTACTACCTTTTAACTTTTGAAAAGGAAACTATGATAAAGTGAGGAAAATTGTTTAAAAAAACTAAAAAGAGCAGTTGCATAGGTTAAAGACTTAAATGAAGCTTGGGTGTTTAAAAATACTATCTGGAAGCCCAGAACAGCTGTATTCCATGCTTTAAGAAAAGTGGAAGGAAGTCAGAAAAACTTCCAGCATGGTTTAAAGGTGAGGTCAGAGAGGCTGTTGCCAAAAAAGCATCTTTCAGGAAATGTAAAAAAGAGCCAAATGATGAAAACTGGAAATAGCACAAGCACTAGCAAGTTAAATGCAAGGCATTGATAAAGCAGGCAAAGAGAGAATTTGAGAAGAAGCTTGCTGTGAACATAAGATATGCCATACTGGGTCAGACCAAGGTCCATCAAGCCCAGTATCCTGTTTCCAACAGTGGTCAATCTAGGTCATACGTATCTAGCAGTTTCCCCAAAAGACACAGGTTCCACAATGCTTTTATTGGGTCAAGCATTGATATCCTGGGTGCCTTTTTAATAATGGTTTATGGACCTTTCCTCCAGGAACTTGTCCAAACCTTTTTTAGTCCCAGCTACACTAACAGCATTTACTACATCCTCTGGTAACAAATTCCAGAGTTTGATTACACGTTGAGTGAAAAAATATTTTCTCTTATTTTCTTAAATAGTTTACCCTGCAGCTTCATTGCATGTTCCCTATTCTTTCTGTATTCTGATAATGTAAACAATTGATCTACGTTTACCTGTTCCACTCTGTTCATTAATTTATAGACTTCTATCATATCTCCACTCAGCCGTCTCTTTTCATAGGGGTGGAAGCAAAAACAATTAAAAAAGACTTTTTCAAGTACATTTGTACAAAAAACCTGTGAGAATGTCAGTTGGACCATTAGATGATAGAGGGGTTAAAGGAGCAGTAAGAGGGGACAATGCCATAGCGGAGAGACTGAATGAATTCTTTGCTTCGATCTTTACTGAGGAAGATGAAGGGATATTACCCATGACTGAAGTGATATTTAAAAGTGATACTGTGTTTGATAAACTGAAGAGTAGCAAATCACCTGGACCGGATGGGTATACATCCAAGGGAGTTGAATTAACTGAAATATGAGATTGCAGACCTGCTATTAATAATCTGTGAACTATCATTAAAATGATCTGTAATACCTGAAGATTGGAGGATGGCCAATGTAACACCAATTTTTAAAAAAGGGTTCCAGGGGTGATCCGGGAAACTACAGACCGGTGAGACTGACATCAGTACCGGGAAAAATGGTAGAAACCATCATAAAGAACAAAATTACTCAACATGTAGATAGTCATGGCTTAATGGGAGACAGCCAACAAGGCTTTAGACAGGGAAGATCTTGTCTTAGTAATCTGTTATTTTTTTTTAAGGTGTGAATAAACAGGTAGAGAAAGGTGAGTCGGACTTTCAGAAAGCCTTTGATAAGGCCCTCATCAGAGACTTTTGGCAAAACTGAAAAGTCATGAGATTGGAAGCAGTGTACTATTGTGGATCAGGAACTGGTTAAAAGATAGAAAGCAGAGGGTAGGGCTAAATGGCCGATTTTCCCAATGCAAAAAGGTGAATAGTGGAGTACACCAGGGATCTGTGCTGGGTCCGCTGCTTTTTGCCATATACATAAATGACCTGAAAAAGGGAATAAGGAGTGAGGTTATCAAATTTGCAGATGAAACGAAACTATTTAAAGTTGTTAAAACCCATGAAGATTGTGGAAAATTGCAAGAGGATCTTGATAAACTGGAAGACTGGGCATCCAAATGGCAGATGAAATTTAATTTGGACAAGTGCCAAGTTATGCACCTAGAAAAGAAAAACCCAAACTATGGTTACATGATGCAAGGCTCCACATTTGGAACCATCACCCAGGGAAACAATTTGGGGTCATCATGGACTACATGTTTTACTGAATCACACCATCTGGTGATCACTAAATGCAAAATGATCTCCCACTATAACATCAGAAACAATTTCCCCATTGCTAAGCAACAAGCCCATTATGGCCCCTTCACATGTGGGTTCTATTACCAATTGCTGGACTCGTTCTCCCTGTAGAGAATCCAGGATCTCCTTACTTCTAGATGACCCCGCAGCAAGGATGTGCCAATCAACATCCAGCATATTGAAATCACTATCAGTAGCATTTCTCCATTCATGGTAACACTGCGTATGTCTTCTATTAAATCCCTATCTGCTTCTTCTCTCTGTGAGGGAGATCTGTATATCACACGAATACAAATGGATTTCCCTTTCCCTCTATCTTGTTTACCCACAGTGCCTCCTCGCTCCCTGTTAAGCCCCGTAATTCTGTAGCTTTAATATTATTTTTTACATATAGGCCACTCCTCCTCCCCTTCTTCCTACCCTGTCCTTCCTGAATAAAATATAGCCCAGTAAAATTACATCTCTCATATATACAGTTACCTTGTTCAATGTTCCACATATGTAGATAGTTTCCCCTGTTATCCAAGTTACTGCTCCTGTTCATTGTAATGACCTGACTCTTGTTTATTGTCGGATATTGTTTGTTCTATGTAAACCGCGCTGATCGCAAATAGTGCGGTATATAAGAAATGTAAATAAATAAAAATAAAAATAAAATGGTTGTCTGTGAACCATGTCTCCGTAACCGCCACAAAATCCAAGTCAGTCTCTTCCATTAAAGCCTAAACATCTGGGATCTTATTTCCCATGCATTGGACATTTATACACACTGCTTTCCAGATGTTGTCCCTTTTACTCATTTCTACAGCCCTTGCAGTCCATGGTCCAGGAAACCAAAATGCTCTCGATGACACCATCCAGACATTCATCTCCAGAATGCGAGCTTCTCTGCCTCTGCCTTTAACCTCAACAGGGTGGACTGAACACCGCCTACGCACCTATCTGCTTCACTCTCTGTCCCAGAGCCATGAAGTCACTTTTGATAAATTCAGAGGGAACCTAGCAGTATCATTTGTGCTGACATGGATGAGCAACATAGAAACATGACAAAAGAAAAAGACCACATAGCCTATGAGAGAGTAGGATTGGTTGTTACAGGGCCTCTGAAACACTCCTCCACTTCCTTTGGGGAGCAGGTGTATCCTGTGTTGTACCTTTCCCTTCTCGTCACAGGGTTAAAGCTTGGGGGTCAAATATATTTTATTGCTGGGGAGGATACAGTCAAGTGCTGTGTTTGTTTCTGTTAGCTAGCAAACTTTTGTGGGTCCTTTATAGATGACAGATCACACATAATCCTTTGGTGCTTTCATTTTTATTTATCATGTTTCTTACATCTGGACAATCTATTGATTCTTTAGCTCTTTCTATTACTAAGCTCTCTCTCTTTGGTTTATGCTCCTCTGGAAGTTCTTTCTAGTGATTGCTCTATTTTATTAGATTTTATTACTAGGATGCCTGGAAATTTGTCTTCAACTTATATTTTAATCTCCGGACTTAGCTTTAGGGAAAGGTCGTTGTGTTTTTTTATGATGCCTTGAATGCTTTGGTTTTTTTTTCAGGAATATAAATTTGTCTAGGAACAAGCAAAGGGAAATTACTTTAAAGAGAGGATTATATCAGCAGTCAATCTCCCTAAAGTATTATTTAGTATATTATACTCTTTGACAAGGGAAAACCAAGGGAGGATTCGTAATATTAACAAACTCCGGGGAGAAAGGAACAAGTATTTTTTGAAGAAGACTGCGGACCTTGTAGCCTCTTGATTTGGTATCCTCCTATCTCCAGGAACAAGCAGGAATGTAGTCTTCACATATGGGTATCGTCGGTACCGACGGAGCCTGCGCGGGAACGCTCCCCAGCATCCAATTAGAAAGCTTTTGGGAGCATCCCACAGCACCTGCGTGCTGCCTTCCTGCCTTTCCCAACTGCCTCTCTCCAGTTCTTCATTTTCCGTGGAGCCAGCAGGTTGTTTTCCTGTCACCGCAGAAATTATCCTGTATTTTTCATTCTTTTTGTGGTAGCGTCTGCCTTCCCCGATGCTATACCAGTACTGCCGGTTCTTTCTTTCTTTCAAAAAAAAAAAATTTTGTAAACTTTTTTTCTGGATTTTCCAGCCCTTTTTTTCTCTCAGGTGCCACGCGCCACTTTGGGCACTAGGCCCAATTTTTCCTCAACATGGAAAAACCCGCTTCGGGTTTTAAAAAGTATTCCAAGTGTGGCGGTACCATCTCCGTCACCGACACTCACGAGTGGTGCCTCAAATGTTTAGGTCCTGACCACTCCATCTCGGAGTGTGTTGCCTGTGGGATGATGTTGAAGAGGGGTCGGCAGAACCGATCTGCTAAGCTTAGCACCCTTTTTCCCTCCGATGCAGCATCCGTCTTCCTCCCATGGATCTCAGGTAAACAAATATAAATCTAGCCAGTCCTCAAAGGGTAGATCTCCTTCCAAGTATCGAGATGCCTCTGGCGTTGCCCTTGAGGGACTTGTACCGGCAAAATTGCCCCGGCGGGAGGCTTCGGCTTCCAAAGCACTATCGGGGCTCCAGGATGTTCTCGAGGCCTCAACCTCGGCAGAACTACTGGTGCCATGCTCTGGGGTACCGGCCGCTTCGTCCGGTACTGACACACAGGCATCGGCAGCGTCAATTGACCAGAAATGCCTGGCTATTGAGTGCAGTCTGGCGGCTCTCCTTGCGGCATTGCTGCCTTCGGGACCGCTTCAGACAGGTCAACCGGTATCGACACCGGTTCCGGCACCGATATCGGTACCGGTACCGACAACATCGACATCAGCGAGTGTGCTTCCAACACTGAGTCATGCTATCTCCTCCGGTATCGACAGGCCGTTACCGGACCCCTCTGATACCGACTTCGATCGGTACCGGTACCGTGCTTTACAAGAGCACCCGGACAGAAGATATTTTGAATCCTCCGATGACTCTGAGGACTCTGACAGCTCTGTCGATGCCGGAGTACTTCTCTCGGAGGAGCCTTCTTCTCCTAAATGAAGGATGTCTCCTCCAGAGGATATATCCTTTCAGGATTTCATCAGGGAGGTGGCTAGAGGTCTTTCCATCACAGTGGCTCCTGAAGCAGAGCCCAGAGCAAAGGAGTTGGAGATTTTACAATATCCTAAAGCTTCCAAGGAAGCGGCTACTTTGCCTATTCATGAAATCTTGCATGATCTCATGTTAAGAATTTGGGAAACACCTCTTACCA
Source organism: Ichthyophis bannanicus (assembly GCA_033557465.1). Classification (NCBI taxonomy): domain Eukaryota; kingdom Metazoa; phylum Chordata; class Amphibia; order Gymnophiona; family Ichthyophiidae; genus Ichthyophis; species Ichthyophis bannanicus. The sequence continues at coordinate 27,744,280 of CM066043.1, read as the reverse complement.
CCTCTCCTCATTCCCATAGGCTGGATACCATGTATCGAGTGCCTCCTTGTCGTGGATTTCAAAAAACTCAGTTGCCACACCACTCCATAGTGGTGTAGTCAGCTATGAGAAGGATCAAGAGTGCAAAAAGACATGCATCTGATCCTCCAGGACGTGAATGTAGGACTCTTGATGCCTTTGGGTGTTGAACATTCCAGGCCTCTATGCTTTCTGCCAGGATTAGTTCCTACATCTTATATATGGGAATGTTCCTTAAAGAGGTTACAGGAGATCTAGAGCTTATAAGCCCTCTCCTTCCTGATGATAAGAGGCAGGATTATCTTACACTTGTCAAACATGCCCAGGATGTTTCCAAGTTTGTTAATCGTGCAGCTTTTGACTGCTTTGAGTGCATAAGCAGAACCTCTGCCATTGCCATAGGAGCCCGTAGGATTGCCTGGCTCCAGGCATCTGACCTAGAACTCTGGATACAGGACAAACTGGGGAATATCCCTTGTACAGGCGAAAATCTCTTTGGCAAAAATTGGCAAAAGAAAGCTAATGAGCTGGATGCTGATAACACAACTTTGGATAGACTATCCAAGGCTACAGCTGATCCTGCAAGCAGAAAATCCTACAAGAAACCATTTTTCTCTAAAAAGAAGAGGTTTTACCCCGCCTATACCCAGCAGGGGCATTCTGCAGGTCACTCTGCCCGAAAGGGACAGCAGCCCCCAAAGCAAAGGAAAGCAAAGATTGCTAAGCCTCAACCGGCCCAGCAGACTCAGCCTCCACAGGGGCTTTGACTCCCATCTAGAGAACTTGGCCTTCCTGGCTCTGAAAGGGTCAGAGCCTTCCACCATCCCAGGAAGGTTGTGTCATTTTGCCCCCAGATGGGGGCAGATAACAGCAGAAGAATGGACTGTTTCCATTGTAAGAGGGGGGTACAAGCTTCATTTCTTCAACATGCCCCCTCCTACAGTGGTAAGACAGTTCAATTCTCAGACTTCTCTCAATGTTCAGTTGAGTCAAGAGGTCAGTTTCCTTCTTGTCCATGGGGCAATAGAAGTCGTACCCATTTCCCAACAGGGTACAGGGTTTTACTCCTCTTATTTCCTTATTCCAAAGAAAACAGGGGGACACAGACCCATTTTAGACCTCAGAGAACTGAACAAATTCCTGTTCAAAGAGAAATTCAAGATGTTTTCTCTGGGAACTCTGCTGCCATACCTTCAGAGTCAGGATTGGCTTTGTTCTCTAGATCTCAAGGATGCGTACACCAATGTTCTCATCCATCCAACTCACAGAAAGGTTCCTTCGTTTTCTTTTTCAAGGAAAGCACTACCAGTACAGGGTGCTTCCTTTTGGCCTGGCCTCAGCACCAAGGGTGTTTACGAAATGTATGGCTGTAGTGGCAGCATTTCTTCGCACTCTAGGAATATTCGTCTTCACCTACTTAGACGAATGGCTCATTCGAGCCCCATCAGATTAAGAGGCCAGAATTTCCCTATCTTGCACAATGCGCATCCTTCAGTATTTGGGCCTGGTCATAAACATCCCAAAATCCAATCTAACTCCCACTCAGTCTCTAGAGTTCATAGGAGCTCTGCTGGATACCAGAGAAGCAAGGGCCTATCTTCCACAGGCCCGCTGCCTTCGCATGGTGCAGTTAGCCTCCCAGGCAATGTTAAGAACTCATCTTACTGCTCGGGAAATGTTACGACTACTAGGCCACATGGCATCTACCGTGCACGTGGTTCCCTATGCTCGCCTCCATATGAGAACAGCCCAATGGACTTTATCCACTCAGTGGACTCAGGCATCAGACTGCTTATCAGACAAAATAGCAAACACAAGTCGCCTTATTTTGTCTCTACAATGGTGGCAGTCAACCCAAAACCTGTTGGTGGGATCCCCTTTCCAGCAACCCCTACCCCAGGTCATTCTAACAACAGATGCCTCACAGGGGGGTTGGGGAGCTCATCTGCAAGATCTCTCTACCCAAGGCACCTGGACTCCGCAGGAGACCCACTTACATATCAATCTCCTAGAACTCAGAGCAATCTTCCTTGCTCTTCGAGTGTTCCATACCCAGCTCAGCTACAAGACAGTCCTAATTCAGACAGACAATCAAGTAGCCATGTTCTATCTGAACAAGCAGGGAGCTTTGCAATGAAGCTTTGAGACTATGGGCCTTTGCCAGAGAGCATCAGATTCATCTCCTTGCGGTGTATCTGCCAGGCATTCAAAACTCTTGGGCAGACAGACTCAGTCGAGTTCTGCTTCCACATGAATGGTCTCTCCATGCAGACCAGGTAGCAAACATTTTTCAAATTTGGGGAACTCCGGACATAGACCTCTTTGCAAGTCCGTTGAATGCCAAACTTCCCCGATTCTGTTCCAGAATTCCGGCTCAGGGTTCTCAGGCCAGGGATGCTTTCCTTCTCCATTGGGGTCAGGACTTCCTATATGTCTTTCCACCCCTTTCCCCTAATTCCCAAGACCCTATTCAAGCTTCAGAGAGACAAAGGCCATATGATTCTCATAGCTCCACATTGGCCACGGCAGGTGTGGTACCCTCTGCTCCTGCATCTCTCTCAAGCTCCATCTCTGGAGTTAGGATCTGCTCCAGATCTCCTGTCTCAGGAGGATGGGATGTTGTGGCATCCCAATCCCCACTCTCTGTATCTCAGGTCCTGTTTGCTGAGAGCCTAGACCTTCATGGTCTTAACCTTTCTCAACAAGTAAGGGACGCCATTTGTGCTTCCAGGAAGCCTTCCACAAGACGTTCTTAAGCTTTTAAGTGGAAAAGGTTTTTCATATGGTGTTCGCAAAAGGTTCTTCACCCCTTTGCAATACCTCTGGAATCATTACTGGAGTATCTCCTCCATTTATCTAATGCAGAACTTAAGACTAACTCAGTAAGAGTCCATTTAAGTGCTATTTCAGCTTCTTTAAAGCCTGTAAATGGACAACCTATTTCCTCTCATAGCAAGATTTATGAGAGGCTGCCTTCTAACTAAACCTCCCATTAGGCCACCTCCAGTGGCATGGGACCTGAATCTAGTTCTTGGGCAGCTCATGAAGCCGCCTTTTGAACCTTTAGCTACTACAATCACATCAGCACGTTGCATCAGTGAATTGCAAGCATTAGTTTCTGATCCTCCTTACACTAGGTTCCATCATGATAAGGTAGTCCTTAGGACTCATCCACACTTTATGCCAAAGGTGGTCTCACCTTTTCATGTAAACCAGGCGGTTTACCTGCCTGTATTTTTTCCAAGGCCTCATGCTTCAAAAGCGGAAAGGAATCTTCATACTTTGGACTGTAAAAGAGCACTTGCCTTTCACTTACGGAGGGCACAGCAACATAGAAAGTCCTCCCAACTCTTTGTTGCTTTCGATCCTTCTCATTTGGGACTTCCAGTCTCCAAGAGAACATTGTCCAACTGGATTGCACAGTGTATTTCTTTTGCCTATCAGAGTAAGAACCTTTCTCTGGAAGGCCATGTCACAGCTCACAATGTGAGAGCCATGGCAGCCTCAATGGCTCATCTACATTCTGTGTCTACTGACGACATCTGTCGAGCAACTACTTGGGCCTCGGTTCATACCTTCACAGCCCACTACTGCTTAGACAAGGACTCCCGCCGGGATGCCTTGTTTGGTCAGGCTGTTCTATGACACCTGTTCCACACTTAATCAACTCCTACCCACCTTTTCCGGTAGGATGCCAGAGATCCATGGGGGGAAGTGGAGCCCTCTCACAGGGGCACACAACGTCTGGGGTTTCTCCCTGGCATCTGCAGCTAGGGAGTCCCCATATGTGAAGACTACATTCCTGCTTGTTCCTGGAGATAGCATAGTTACTCACCTGTAACAGGTGATCTCCGGGAACAGCAGGAATTTAGTCTTCACAACCCACCCACCTCCCCTAGGAGTTATATTTCTCTTTTCTTTTCTTTCCCTCTCTCTCTCTTTTTGTCTCAGCTTTAAAACTCAACTGGAGAGAGGCAGTTGGGAAAGGCGGGAAGGCAGCACGCAGGCGCTGTGGGATGCTCCCAAAAGCTTTCTAATTGGACGCTGGGGAGTGTTCCTGCGCAGGCTCCGTCGGTACCGACGATACCCACATGTGAAGACTAAATTCCTGCTGTTCCCGGAGATCACCTGTTACAGGTGAGTAACTATGCTTTCCTTGTTCCCAACTGTTGGTGTTGTGTTTGAGTTTAGAAAGGTGGGCAGGGAGGAGATTGGTCAGTTTTTGAAGTGTCTGAGGCCTACCTGTGCAATCTCAGATGTATGTCCGGTCAGGGTCACACAGGGGGACAGCAGTTCCCTTCTTTCATATTTGACTAGATTGGTAAATTTCACCCTCACCGAGGATAAAATTCCTGGGTCTCTCAAGGTGGCTACGGTTAAGCCACTTTTGAAGAGGCTAGATCTGAATCCTCTTGAGTTGAGTAATTATTGGCCTATATCCTTTCTGCCCATGCTTGCCATACTCCTTGAGAAGTCTGTTTTATGTCAGCTGGAAGATTCTGGTCATTCAACTGACATGATCCTTATGTCCTTTTCAACAGGTTCATCACACTTTCCATCATAGTAACATCACCCTCACTGTCTCCCTTGATCTATCCTCAGCATTTGACCTTATTGATCATGATCTTCTCTTAACACGCCTGTATGACATTGGCCTTTGTGGCATTGTTCTAACTGGTTTCACTCTTTCCTTTCCCAGTGCTCATTTACGGTCACCTCAGGTAATCTCTCTTCCTCCTCCTTTCCCCTCACTTGTGGTAACTTTCAGGGTTCAGTTTTGACACCTGTTCTGTTCAATATCTTCCTTGCACCTCTCTCTCTTCAAATTCGACAACTGAGCATATCCACATACTTCTATGCAGATGACATTTTATTTCTTCTCCATACCTATCCTTTCCAGCCTAACCATTCTCAGGAAGTTGAGAGCTCATTGGATTAACACCAGCTGTTTTTGCATTCATATCACTCCAGCACCAGACACCGGCTGTGGGAGAGCTGAAGAGCTCAGCCTGTCAATAACTCTTTCCATGCTTAAGAAATAAGATGGGAGAGTTAGAAAATAGCATTAAACAAGACGTTAGATATGATTGGTATCCCAGAGACATGGTGGAATGAGGACAACAGTGGGACACTGTGATATCTGGGTACAAACTATATCATAATGATAGAGGTAATCAAATTGGTGGAGAGGTTGCGCTCTAGGTTAGAGAGGGCATTGAGTCACAAAGGATTAAAGTTTTGCAGGAAAAAAAATTCACTGTAGAATCTCTATGGATTGAAATTCCATGTAAAAAGGGAAAGGGGAAGGCGATGGCAGTGGGGGTGTAATATCAACCGCATGGCCAGAATGAACAAATGGATGGTGAAATGTTCAAAGAAATCAGGGAAGCTAGCAAAAATTACAGCACAGTAATAATAATGGGTGATTTCAATTACCCCCGTATTGAGTGGGTCAGTGTCACGGCAGGACATGCTAGAGAGATAGAGTTTCTAGATGAAATAAATGACTGCTTCTTGGAGCAGCTGGTTCATGAACTGACCAGAAGGAAAACCATTTTGGACTTTGTCCTTAGTGAAACACCAGATCTAATGTAAGTGATAAGGGTGTTGGGGCCACTTGGCAATAGTGACCATGACATGATCGCGTTTGATTTAATTAATGGAGGAGGGATGGTAAGGAAATCCACAGTACTACCTTTTAACTTTCAAAAGGGAGACTATGATAAAATGAGGGAAAATAGTTAAGAAAAAACTAAAAGGATCAGTTGCAAAGGTTAAAGACTTACATCAAGCTTGAGTGTTGTTTAAAAATACTGTCTTGGAAGCCCAGATCAGCTCTATTCCACGCTTTAAGAAAAGTGGAAGGAAGTCCAAAAAATTGCCAGCATTGTTTAAAGGTGAGGTCAGAGAGGCTGTTGTTTGCCCCCACCACTTCCATTGGGAGGGCATTCCAAGCATTCACCACCCTTTCAGTGAAAAAAATATTTCCTGATATTGCCTTTCAATTTTCCACCTTGCAGCTTCATGTTATGCCCTCTAGTTTTACAGCTTCCCCATCTTTGGAAGAGGTTTGTTTGTTCATCGTTTCTCTTTAAGTATTTAAAGGTCTGAATATATCTCCCCCTGGCCCTCCTCTCTTCCAAAGTGTACATATTTAGGTCTTCAAGTCTCTTCTCATAAGGCTTCTGACGCAGGCTCCAAATCATTTTAGTTGCCTTCCTCTGAACAGTTTCCAGTCTTTTTACATCTTTTGCAAGATATGGTCTCCAAAACTGAACACAGTATTCCAAGTGAGACCTCACTAGCGACCTGTACAGTGGCATAAGTACCTCCTTCCTTTCTGCTGGTAATCCCTCTTTGTATGCAGCCCAACATCCTCCTGGCTTTTGCCACTGCCTTGTCACACTGTTTTGCCACCTTGAGATCATCAGAGATAATCACACCAAGGTCTTTATCCTGAACTGTGCACACCAACCTCTCGCCCCCTATCGCGTACATTTCCCTTGGATTTCTGCTACCTAAGTGCATGACACTGCACTTTTTCACATTAAAACGTAATTGCCAAGCATTAGACCATTCTTCCAGTTTTTGTAGATCTTTCCTATGTTATCCACTCCCTCGGGGGAGTCCACTCCGTTGCAAATTTTTGTGTCATCTGCAAAAAGACAGACTTTTCCATTCAACCCTTCAGCAATCCTTCGAATTAGGTTATGAAAGAAAGCTAGCAGTAAAGTCTCTACACTCTGAAACCATATTGTTGTTTATCTAAAGGGAAGTTAAGATCAATAAAGTCTTGCAATCGAATCTGGACAATTTTTTAAATTACTTTAGCAAGAAATGGCAGACTGGATTTAGGTCTGTATGAATTAGGATTCTCTTTGTCCAGAGATTTATATTTTAGAATTGGTCTGATCATTGCATGCTTGAGTGCATTGGGCATGATTCCTTGAGTGAGTGATTGGTTAACTATTCTGAGTATATGTGGTGCTAACTCTGTTTTAGTTGCCTTTATCCAACTGATGGGGCAGGGATCTACTCTAGATGTGTTAATTTTGGAGATAATATTCTTAAGGTGTTTTAGGTCAACTATATGAAATTCATTCCATTTTTTTTGTCAGATAATGATGGAGTAGTGTCAAGCTTTAGGTTGGAATCTGTCTGAGAGTTTTAGCTTGTTCATATACTGTAGGGCAAGTGTCTGTGGTTTTATTGAACTATTTGATTCTTTGGTGTAGTGAAGGGTGAGTGATTTGACAATTTCAAATAGCTCTCTTGGTCTGATTAGGGATTTAGTTACAATATTTGTGTGGTATTCTCTGTTCCTATAGTTTATGGCATCCTTGTATTGTTGTAAGGTGGTCATATTGTTAATTTTGTCTTCTGCGACTTTAGTAAGTCTCCTTTTATGTTCCAACCTTCTTAGTTTTTGTTTTAGCTTTTCTAGTTCAGAGGTATACCATTTTTCAGAACTCTCTTGCTTTTTTGTGCTATGAGATTTTAGTTCAGTAGCAGCTTTATGTCTAGATTTGTTCCAACATGCTAGATTGTCTTCTAAGACTGCATGAGGATTGTCTATCTGTGGAAGAATCTCATTGTCTTAAAATTTTTTAAATTGTTTGGACCAGGAATTTTTATTGTTAAATGGGACTGAGGGTAGTGTGTGTGGCGATGTAAATTGAACTATGTAGTGGTCAGTCCAAGGTACTTGTGATGTATGTGGGGGGGGGGGGGAGTGGAGGGGGTGCTGAATGATCTCTTTGGGAATGAATATTAAGTCAAGTGTGTTACTGTTTTTGTGTGTTGGAGAGTTTACAATCTGTTGAAAACACATATCAGTCTTAGAGTTGATAAAATTCATGGAGTGTGATAGATGTAATGACGTGAGATTGAAGTCACCTAATAGTAATAGGGGTTTCTTAAGGGAGGCTATCCAGGTTAGGACTGGGTGATCTGTATAAGAGGCAAATTGATAGCTTAGGTGTTTTCTATCTGGAGGAGATCTAATCCATCTATGCTTTTTGCTTGGTGTTGTGATGTTTTGAGATGCTGCTTTGTTAATATGAGAACCCCTTCTCCATGACTAGTCATAAGAACATAAGATATGCCATACTGGGTCAGACCAAGGTCCATCAAGCCCAGTATCCTATTTCCAACAGTGGCCAATCTAGGTCATAAGTACCTAGCAGTCTCCCCAAAAGACACAGGTTCCTCAAAGCTTGGACACAGGATAAAAACTTGTAAGATATACACCTGTTCGATCATATAAGCACATAATATGATATCATAAGGTGATTCTCATGCGATTCAATCCATAACTTAAAAAAAAAAAAAAAAAACTTTGTAAATTTGTATAAAGTTGATGCATTTGTATAAAGTTCTGATACATCCAACTAATCAAGATGGATGACATCACTGTTAGAATTCTTAATTATACTGTTAAATGTAAAAAGTTAACATCTGTTTCATGTAAAACGTCTAGGACATGTACTTTCATGTACCTTAACAACTTTTCTGTTCAATGTAAACCGCACTTGATACCTGGGAAAGAGCGGTATATAAATGTGTTCTAAATAAATAAATAAATAAAATAAATAAATAAAGCTTGTATTGGGTCAAACAGTGATATCCTGGGTCCCTTTTAATAATGGTTTATGGACCTTTCCTCCAGGAACTTGTCCAAACCTTTTTTAAACCCAGCTACACTAGCAGCTTTTACTACATCCTCCGGTAACAAATTCCAGAGTTTGATTACACGTTGAGTGAAAAAATATTTTCTTTTATTAGTCTTAAATAGGATATCCTATAGCTTTACTGCATGTCCCCTGGTCCTTTTCTTTTCTGATGACGTAAACAATTGATCTACGTTTATCCGTTGCTCTCCATTCATTAATTTGTAGACCTCTATCATATCTCCCCTCAGACGTCTCTTTTCCAGGTTGAAGAACCCTAACCTTTTTAGCCTCTCTTCATAGGAGTATCCTTCCATCCCCTTTACCATTTTGGTGGCTCTTCTCTGAACCTTTTCTAATAACACTATATCCTTTTTAAGATATGGTGACCAGAATTTCACACAATATTCAAGGTGCGGTCGTACCATGGAATGATACAGAGGCATTATAATATCCTTTGTTTTATTTTCCATTCCTTTCCTTATGATACCTAGTATTTTATTTGCTCTCTTTGCTGCTGCTGCACACTGGGCGGAGGGTTTCAAAATGTTATCCACGATGACGCCTAAATCTTTTTCATGGGTAGTGGTTCCCAATTTGGAACCTTGCATCGTGTAGCCATAGTTTGGGGGTTGTTCTTTCCTAGGTGCATAACTTTGCACCTGTTCAGATTAAATTTCATCTGCCATTTGGATGCCCAGTCTTCCAATTTATCAAGATCCTCTTGCAATTTTCCACAGTCCTCTTGGGTTTTAACAACTTTAAATAGTTTTGTGTTATCTGAAAATTTGATAACCTCACTCGTTATTCCCTTTTCCAGGTCATTTATGAATATGTCAAAAAGCAGCAGACCCAGCACAGATCCCTGGGATACTCCACTATTCACCTTTTTCCATTGGGAAAATTGGCCATTTAGCCCTAACGTCTGCTTTCTATCTTGTAACCAGTTCCTGATCCACAATAGCATATGTCCTCCTATCCCATGACTTTTTAGTTTTGCCAAAAGGCTCTGATGAGGGACCTTGTTAAAGGCTTTCTGAAAGTCCAGATACATTATATCAACCGACTCACCTTTGTCTACCTGTTTATTCACACCTGCAAAATACATAACAGATTACTAAGACAAGATCTTCCTTATCTAAAGCCACGTTGGCTGTCTCCCATTAAGCCATGACTATCTACATGATGAGTAATTTTGTTCTTTATAGTGGTTTCTAGCATTTTTCCTGGTACTGTCGTCAGGTTCTGTAGTTCCCCTGATCAACCTTGGAACCCATTTTAAAAATTGGCATTACATTGGCGATACTCCAATCTTCAGGTATTACAGATGAATTTAATGATAGTTCACAGATTACTACAGTAATAACAGGTCTGCAATCTCATATTTCAGTTCTTTAAACACCCTTGGATGTATACCATCTGGTCCAGGTGATTTGCTACTCTTCCGTTTATCAAATAGTTGTAATACATCTTCCCGGTGTATCAATATTTCTTTAAATTCTTCTGCAGTATCACCTTTAAATACCACTTCAATCATGGGTAATATCCCTACATCTTCCTCAGTAAAGACCAAAGCAAAGAATTCATTCAGTCTCTCCGCTATAGCCTTGTCCCCTCTTACTGCCCCTTTTACCCCTCTATCATCTAATGGTCTAACTCAATTGCTACGAATGTACTTGAAAAAGTCTTTATTACGCGTTTTTGCTTCCACAGCAAGTTTCTTCTCAAATTCTTTCTTTGCCTGCCTTATCAATGCCTTGCATTTAACTTGCCAGTGCTTGTGCTGTTTCCAGTTTTCGTCATTTGGCTCTTTTTTCCATTTCCTGAAAGATGCTTTTTTGGCAACAACAGCCTCTCTGACCTCACCTTTAAACCATTCTGGCAATTTTTTGGACTTCCTTCCACTTTTCTTAAAGCGTGGAATACAGCTGGTCTAGGCTTCCAAGATGGTATTTTTATACAACACCCAAGCTTGATATAAGTCTTTGACCTTTGCAACTGCTCTTTTTAGTTTTTTCTTAACCATTTTCTTCATTTTATCATAGTCTCCCTTTTGAAAGTTAAATTGTCTCCTGTGACACCTTGCTGTGAGTTCTAGCTGTTTATTAATTATTTATTGTTTGTCTAACTGTTTATTTAATTATTTATTGTTTGTCTTAGTGGTGTGCTAGTTCAGCCTTCTCAGCTATACCTTACCTTGCCTCTCTCAACTAACTGGGCTTTGTGTGGTAGCCAAGTTAACTGTTCATTTTAAATTAAATCTCTCTCCCCAGAACCGGCTGTGTGTTAAACTTTTTTTCCTGTCCTAGCCTGCCTGAGTGAATCCACCCCTCCCCCCCCCTGCTGAGGTATTGTGTAGCCTTCTTCCTGTTTCCTCCACGTGTGCATAGTCTTAGTCTGCTTTTCTCTGATCAGAGAAGAGCAGTGCTTTTTACAGTGCTCTGCTAGAAAAGTGGATATTTGTCTCATGTGACACCTTGCTGTGAGTACTAGCTGTTTATTAATTATAATTATAATAATTATTTATTGTTTGTCTAACTGTTTATTTAATTATTTATTGTTTGTCTTAGTGGTGTGCTAGTTCAGCCTTCTCAGCTATACCTTACCTTGCCTCTCTCAACTAACTGGGCTTTGTGTGGTACCCCCTCCCCCCTGCTGAGGGTTCAGGACAGGGTACCTTGTAACTGCCCTCTTTAATAGGACTTATCTCCCTCCCTCCCTCCCCAGCACCCACCCACCCCTGGGATAATTGTAGTTTTATAGGTACTTGCACATCTTAGAGGAAAGGGGCTGCTTTCAGGTGCAGCTCGCTATCCAAATCAGTCATACACAGAGGACCTGAGATTAATTACTTAAGCTTCAGGTACACAAGGTGTATTAGGGGTATTAGAAACACTTTTATTGGTATAAGCATCTACACCAATCCTTATTATATACAGAATTTAAAAGACCTAAACACAAGCTTTAAACTAAGATGCAGACAGAAGTCCAGCAACGAGATGGGGGTTCTCCGGTCTTTTGCATTGAGTGTCACATGTATGATTTTCTCCCAGTTGGTGAGAGGTCTTACGTATGCACTAAGTGCAAAGAACTCTTTGCTCTCAGGGAACGAGTCCATTCTCTAGAGGCTAGAGTAGCAGACCTGGAAGACATAAGAAAGACAGAGAAGTACATGGACGAGACCTACAAGGATATAGTCCTGAAGTCCCACCTCCAGTCTGGCAGCATCCCTGTTGCCATGGAGGAGAGAGGTCACATGACAGGAGAGCATCACCCTGGTGTGGCAGGAAGTGATCCTGTAACTAGGACCTGTCCTCCAGGTCATGTAAAACCCTCTCGCACCGAGGACGTTTCTCCAGGGCCATGTCCCCATGAGGGGAGGGTCAGGACAGCTGTTATAGTTGGTGATTCAATCATTAGGAATGTAGATAGCTGGGTGGCTGGTGGACGTGAGGATCGCCTGGTAACATGCCTGCCTGGTGCGAAGGTAGCAGACCTCACGCACCGCCTAGATAGGATCATAGATAGTGCTGGGGAGGAGTCTGCTGTCTTGGTACATGTTGGTACCCATGACATAGGAAAATGTGGTAGGGAAGTTCTGGAGGCTAAATTTAAGCTTTTAGGTAGGAAGTTGAAATCCAGAACTTCCAGGATAGCGTTCTCCGAAATGCTTCCTGTTCCACGTGCAGGACCCAAAAGACAGGCAGAGCTCCGGAGTCTCAATGCGTGGATGAGACAATGGTGCAAGGATGAGGGTTTTGGATTTGTTAGGAACTGGGGAACATTCTGGGGAAAGGGGGGGCTCTTCCGAAGGGATGGGCTTCACCTTAATCAGGATGGGACCAGACTGCTGGCATTAACCTTCAAAAAAGAGATAGAGAAGCTTTTAAACCAGAAAATAGGGGAAAGCCGACAGTCACCCAGGAGTGCATGGTTCGTACGAAGGTATCCTTGAAGGATACTACCAAAAGCAGTGAGGTTCCAAAAGGGAGTATAGTAGCCCAAATGCCCTTGAGTAAGGAGCAGACAGAGCATAAAGATTCCAAATTACCCCTGCCTACCAATAGCCAGATTAATATGAATAAAATACAGTTTCTAAAATGCTTGTATGCCAATGCTAGAAGTCTAAACAATAAGATGGGAGAGTTAGAATATATAGCACTAAATGAGAGGTTAGATATGATTGCACTCTCAGAGACATGGTGGAAGGAGGATAACCAGTGGGACACTGTGATACCTGGATACAAACTATATCGTAATGATAGAGCTGATCAAATTGGTGGAGGGGTTGCGCTCTATGTTAGAGAAGGCATTGAGTCAGAAAGGATTAAAGTTTTGCAGGGAACAAAATTTGCTGTAGAATCTCTATGGATTGAAATTCCATTTATGAAGGGGAAGGTGATGGCAGTGGGAGTATACTATTGACCACCTGGCCAGAATGAACAAATGGATGATGAAATGCTCAAAGAAATCAAGGAAGCTAACAAAAGTCACAACAGAGTAGTAATAATGGGTGATTTCAATTACCCCGGTATCGACTGGGTCAGTGTCACAGCAGGACAAGCTAAAGAGATAAAGTTTCTAGATGGAATAAATGACTGCTTCTTGGAGCAGCTGGTTCATGAACCGACCAGAGGGGAAGCCATACTGGACCTAGTCCTTAGTGGAACGCCAGATCTGGTGCAAGAAATAAGGGTGTTGGGACCACTTGGCAATAGTGATCATAGTATGATCATGTTTGATTTAATTAGTGGAGGACAGATAGTAAAGGCATCCACAGTACTACCTTTTAACTTTCAAAAGGGAGACTATGATAGAATGAGGAATATAGTTGGGAAAAAACTAAAAGGAGCGGTTCCAAAGGTTAAAGACTTACAGCAAGCTTGGGTGTTATTTAAAAATACTATCCTCGAAGCCCAGACCAGCTGTATTCCACGCATTAAAAAAAGTGGAAGAAAGTCCAAAAAACTGCCAGCGTGGTTTAAAGGTGAGGTCAGAGAGGCTGTTGCTGCCAAAAAAGCAACCTTCAGGAAATGGAAAAAAGAGCCAAATGATGAAAACTGGAAACAGCACAAGCACTGGCAAGTTAAATGCAAAGCATTGATAAGGCAGGCAAAGCGGGAATTTGAGAAGAAACTTGCTACGGAAGCAAAAACCAGAAATAAAGACTTTTTCAAGTACATTCGGAGCAAAAGGCCTGTGAGAGAGTCAATTGGACCATTAGATGATAGAGGGGTAAAAGGGGCAGTAAGAGGAAACAAGGCTATAGCAGAGAGACTGAATGAATTCTTTGCTTCGGTCTTTACTGAGGAAGATGTAGGGATGTTACCCAAGACTGAAGTGGTATTTAAAGGTGATATTGCAGAGGAATTGAGAGAAATATCGCTACACCGGGAAGATATATTACAACTATTTGATAAACTGAATAGTAGCAAATCACCTGGACCGGATGGTATACATCCCAGAGTGTTGAAAGAACTGAAATATGAGATTGCAGACCTGCTATTGGTAATCTGTGAACTTTCATTAAAATCATCTGTAATACCTGAAGATTGGAGGGTCGCCAACGTAACACCAATTTTTAAAAAGGGTTCCAGGGGTGACCCAGGAAATTACAGACCGGTGAGCCTGACGTCAGTACCAGGGAAAATGGTAGAAACCATCATAAAGAACAAAATTACACAGCATGTAGATAGTCATGACCTAATGGGAGACAGCCAACCTGGCTTTAGACAAGGAAGATCTTGTCTTACTAATCTGATATGTTTTTTTTGAAGCAGTGCATAAACAGGTAGACAAAGGTGAGTCGGTTGATATAGTGTATCTGGACTTTCAGAAAGCTTTTGACAAAGTCCCCCATCAGAGACTTTTGGCGAAGCTAAAAAGTCATGGGATAGGAGGCAGTGTACTATTGTGGATCGGGAACTGGTTAAAAGATAGAAAGCAGAGGGTAGGGCTAAATGGCCAATATTCCCAATGGAAAAAGGTGAATAGTGGAGTACCCCAGGGATCTGTACTGGGTCCGCTGCTTTTTGACATATTCATAAATGACTTGGAAAAGGGAATAACTAGTGAGGTTATCAAATTTGCAGATGACACAAAAAGGTCCATAAACCACTATTAAAAAGGGACCCAGGATATCAATGCTTGCCCCAGTACAAGCATTGTGGAACCTGTGTCTTTTGGGGATATTGCTAGGTATTTATGACCTAGATTGGCCACTGTTGGAAACAGGATACTGGGCTTGATGGACCTCGGTCTGACCCAGTATGGCATGTCTTATGTTCTTATAAAGGTAGTACTGTGGATTTCTTTACAATCCCTCTTCCATTAATTAAATCAAACGTGATCATGCTATGATCAATATTGCCATGTGGCCCCAACACCCTTATCTCTTGCACCAGATCTGGTGTTCCACTAAGGAATAATTCCAAAATGGCTTCCCCTCTGGTCGGGGACAGTGAATTAGGTCATATCTAGGGACTTTCAGCTGATTAGTTAGTACGGTGTTAGATTCTGAAAGCCAAGACTCTGTGATACAGCATATGTCTGGCTGGTTGTCATGCACTATAAGAACATAAAATATGCCATACTGGGTCAGACCAAGATCCATCAAGCCCAGTATCCTGTTTCCAACAGTGGCCAATCTAGGTCATAAGTACCTAGCAGTTTCCCCAAAAGACACAGGTTCCACAATGCTTGTATTGGGTCAAGCATTGATATCCTGGGTCCCTTCTTAATAATGGTTTATGGACCTTTCCTCCAGGAACTTGTCCAAACCTTTTTAAACCCAGCTACACTAACAGCCTTTACTTCATCCTCCGGTAACAAATTCCAAAGTTTGATGACATGTTGAGTGAAAAAATATTTTATTTTATTAGTCTTAAATAGTTTACCCTGTAGCTTCATTGCATGTCCCCTAGTCTTTCTATATTCTGATAACGTCAACAATCGATCTACGTTTATCCGTTCCACTCTGTTCATTAATTTATAATCTTCCCTCAGCCATGTCAATTATGACTGGAATTTTATTTCGAACAGATCTTGCATTGGTAAGAAGTAATTTAATAGGTTTAGGAATGTCTGTAAGTTTGTAACCAGATTGAGGTTGAGGTGTAAGGTAAATAAGCCTGTTATAATGTTGGGTATATGCCCTGAATATTCTATGTTGGTGGGAGTGGGTCTGTCCAGATTATGAATAATAGGTATTTTGTAGTGCTGCGGTGAGGCCAGTGTGAGGGCATTATCAATGGGTATTATACTAAATATGAAATACATAATTAACATGTATGTATTTCTAAATAGTTTCAACAAGTAAATAACAGTTTGATTGAAAGCAGTATCAGTAAAATAGCAATATTAAGCTTATAAAAATTCTAAGAAAAGGATAGTGCAGAGAATATAGGTATTTGCAATGTCAATCTAGTGAGATTATGCCAGGAACTGGATCAGTTTGACGTAAGCCACATAAACTAATGTAGAATCTACTTATGCTTAAGACTGTGCTATTTTGCGTACAGACTGTGGTCAGTAAGTTTTAAACTAGATAATTTACCTTACCAAACTTAAATTCAGGCTATATCAAAGCAAGAGTGTCTCATATAATGTATAGATTTCAACAGTGCCACTCCTAAGGGCCATGCCAAAGGGGCCTCAGGCACAGGCACGCCAGGCATTGGCACGCCTGAAGAATTTGAATTTATATAGTTAGGGAAGCCAGAGGTGATGTCCGAGAGGGGCGGGGAAAGGTGCCGCGTTAGAGCAGGTTTACCTTCCAAGGCTCTGAATGTGGCTGCTTGTTGTTCCCTTGTGCTGTCCGATGTCCCATGATGGCTCCGAAGAGCAGGAAAAAAACCCTGTACCTTTTTCCCTGAGGGAGGGGGGGCGATAAAAGGGGCAACATATGGAAAGTGGTGTGTATAAATGCCAGATCCCAGATGTTGAAGCTTTAATGGGAGAGGCTGACTTGGATTTAGTGGCAGTTACAGAAACATGTTTCACAGAAAAACCATGATTACAATGTAACTATACCGGGCTATACTTTATTCAGAAAGGACAGGGTAGGAAGAATGGGAGGAGGAGTGGCACTATATGTAAAAAATAATATTAAAGCTTTGGAACTACAGAGCTTAAATAGAAATTACACTTACCTGGTAATTGTCGTTCCTTGAGTGATGACAGTTTAGTCCTCCACCTCTGGGTTGTGCACCTCCTCCTGCAGCTTGGAGACTGGGCATGTCAAAGTCATGACATCACTGGATATAGCCTGCTGGTCTCTCCCATCAGCCCCCAGTGTACTATTGACAAAGCAAACTCAAAGGAACAACCAACAAGTAGTTATACTACAACTGAAACCGATTATCCATTCCTCACTCTGATGGACCTACTTCACTTTATTATCCTACATCTTTTTTTTTTTTTTTAAACGCTCACGTTTCTCTCATTCTATCCCTTTTGCCCGTGACCCTCCCTCACTTAAACCCGAGAGCAAAGAAAACAATATATCAGAGAAGAAATACTCACTGTGATCCGGAATCTGAAAGGATTTCTCCTCACCTTGAAACTGATGTACCACTCCGCCTGAAAAGAAACTCTGAAGAAATCACTCCCCGGGCGGGGATGAGGACTAAACTGTCGTCACTCAAGGAATGACAATTACCAGGTAAGTGTAATTTCTATTTCCTTATCGTTCCTACAGTTTAGTCCTCCACCTCTGGGATGTATCAGAGCAGTAATTATTGGGAGGGACTTTTTCACACGGATCGCTACTCCGCCTAGCCACCACGGACATTGCTCGCCGCCCGAACACCCAGGCGGTGAAAGTCACTAAAAGTAAAAGAGACAGACGACCTGGAAACCGATCCACAAAATGCTATTGGCATACCCAGACTGCATTCCGCTCGGGATGTCGCTTGTGCTCCAACAGAGTGAGCCCGTAAGCCCAGAGGAATTGGACAGCCTAGCACCCTACAAGTTCACGCCCTCGGCTGTACCATTCCCCTGGCAATGGATGCCTTCTCCGCCACGTCCTCTTTACGAAAACCTCCGACTAGAGAAAACCGATGATTGCAAATGCGAAGATTCACAAACTCTTAAATAGTGCCGTAGCACTCCTGCTATGTACCAGCAACGCCAACCACAGTCCAATATGCTCCCCTACGCCTAACCTAGAGCTAGCAGAGCAACCGCTTGGCCCTCAAACCACGTTGAGATTCTCCAGCAGAACAACAGCAACAGCCTGGATACTGCTGTAAGGTACGCAACACATCTGCGAGATAACCCCGGGCCAGCCCCTGAACTCTGCCGCTATAGTAAGACAGAGCTGTTACCTGAACATTCAAAGTCCTGGCTGCCAGCCCGTACCTAAAAAGAAATTATTGTACGCATTTACGTTAGAGATACTCTGGACATTACAGGATCGCCAACGTACCCTAGACAGTTGAAATGGCTTGATCTAAGCAAATTCGCAACCTAGCTCGCTAAGCCCTCCTGAACCCCCGCTCTTACCCAGAGCAGAGACAAATCTATAGGCTAGAGTTTCAAATAAGAAAATCAAAATGACTTCAACACCCCCAAGACGACTGAAGTTAGCTAGAATGCAGGCCTGAATTTAACTAAGTCAAACCGCGGGTAAGCTTACCGGAATCGTATACTTTGCACCCTTTGCTTACCCTCAACTTCACGCTCCCGGCCAAACATCTGGGTGTGGGAAGCAGGACCTAGCTCGTAACCACACACATGCGTTTTTTGGGTTTTTTTGGGGTTTTTTTTAACTAGGGCCTCACCAGTTCCTTGTGGCAACCCATTTGATCCAATCTCAACCAAGGTATCACCCCGATTCAGAATTTAAGGTGTCCTTATCTGTGAACCAGCGGAACCGCTGCAGAAGAACTCCTGGTTACTTAACCTTGACATGGCAATGGCCTCGCCGGACGCGAGAACTGCTCCACCGGAGCCATCTGAAGAGAACCCTGCATCAACATATCTTCCAACGGCGGAAACCTCCCAGGATTCCCCTCTAGCAGCCCTACGAGGTCGGTGTACCCTGGACGATTCGGCCAGCCCGAGTTCCTGAACAACACCTTCCCCCCCGCAGGGCTTCGATACGCCGAACTGGATGATCCATGAGTGCCCCCGGAGAAAGGACTCAAAGAAGACCGTACGAAAGCCCTCGCCATACCAAAGCGTCGAAGCCTTTCAACGTCCCTTCGGGTCAATTGCTGACAAAGCAACCTGTTTTTTCAGGCCGAGAGTTCGCTCTGAGGAGCATTACTGACTGTCCCCATTTGAGACCGACCCGTGCGAATGCCTCCGGAGCAGCTGTCTTTCCTCGGTCTCTACTCGGCCCCTGCTGAGGAAAGTTGCCGACAACTTGTCCTTTCCTGCAACATGCGTCGCTGAGATCGCCGAAAGTCGAGGCGCTATACCCGCAAACAGATCCCATCACGGCCTCCAGGGCCCCATGTCCAGTTCATCACTGCTGGGTGCTGAACGTCATCGCTGCGGAGTTGTCGGACAGTACTCGCCCCGCCCGATCTGTCACCGTATCATCAATACCTGCAACACCAGTCGTTCCGCGTGCAGACCCCGCTGGTCGAAAGCCCACGGGATCCCTGGCATACCCTGCGAACCCTGCGCGAAAAGACCTGTGTCTTATTTATTTATTTTTTTTATATACCATCTTCCTACCACTCAAGATGGCTTACAAGGCACATCAGCCAATCGAGTGCCCCATCTGTTGCACATGCAACAGCCATCTTTGAATATGAGCCTGAACTCAGTGCTTGCTGTAACAGCAGTATTGTGGAGCCTATTCGTCGGATTGGAAACTGACAGGTAATCGAGACCAGGAATGGCCATTATTGGGCACAGGACCCAAAGCTCGAGAGAGCCTGCCTGCCCCAGTAGGTCACTACTTGCCTTCTGATGGATGGACCCTCCACAAGGTCTCTCCCTCTGAAGCCACCGGCTGCCCCTAAACCTAGGACCCTGTGAGTAGCCCACCCGGACCGAAGTTTGTCAAAACAGAAGCAAAAAGGCATCATATCTCTCGCAGCGATGGAAGGGCTAGTGGGGAAGTCAGGCTGACCGAAGTCCCAGGATTGACACCCACCCGAGACGTACCCTCTCTGGTCCATAAGAACCGGGGTTTTCTGGCCCCCCCAATTGGACCCACTGGCCTTGAATAAGCTACCGAACCCTCTTTGCCTCAGGCACTCAACTCAAATTGTGAGCCCTTCAGGGCCAAGGATCTAACTATAGAAACGTAACCTATGCCTCCTTACCCAGTACCCAGGGGCAGGGAACATAAGACTGTTAAAGCACTCTGAGAACGGCTTGACAGTAGGGCCGGAGTTGGACTGTGGTCTCTCTTTCCTGTCCACCCAGTCCTTCTGCCAACTTTGTGAAAAGGTGGGAATTAGAATGTCCAAAGGACCTGGAACCCCATGCCCTGGACAGGCGAGATGTAGAGGGGCTAAGAATTGAGACAAAGCCAAAGGAAGTGAAGCTGGTGCCTGTGACCCTACATCCCCTCAGTCCGGCTCATGCCTTACTGGATTCCACGACAGCATCTCCAACCCCATGTAACATCGGGATGACCACCCACATCATCAAATTCGATATCCCCCATGGCTGAGCAACCCTCCTAGCCTGAGAAACCAGACTGAGCAAAGGCAATCATCCGCACTCTACCGCGAGCACACACAAAAAATCATGTCTAGACCCATCTGAGCCCAAAGCAAATGCCCATGTACATACCCGGGTGAACCCGCTTCTATCACCCAAAAACCAGGGTAGTGAACATACTGGAACCTAGGTGGAATTTATAGGGCCAAAAAGGTAGACCGCAGCCAAGAACCTTCCAGTGCCGTGGAGCAATCAACCCCAGGCAGCGTTACACAGAAGGACTTCTCTTTCTCCTTCACTGGTCATGCAACAAACCTGGTACAGCTGGGCCAGTGGCTCTGCTAAGTGCTTTAAATTCCGTTCTGATTTCACCAGCTCCGACCCAGCTAAGAATATCCTGTACCTGTTAGCCCCCAAGGGAACCTCTTTACCTGCTGACCAAGCGAAGAGGCAGCCTCTGCACCTGGGATGGAGATGTCAAGGGTTGCTAGGAGCCCCAGAGGTACTCCTCCCCGGCAATCCTGTAAGCAGAGGGATAAGAGTGGGACACCCAGACCTCCTTACAACCGGAGGTCCTCGACAATGCTACCTATGCGAATCGGAAGATGAGCGGACTTCGTGTTTTACCAACCAACACAGAAAGGGAGCCCTGAACAGTATATGCAATTTCGAGATCAGTGCTGCCATCCTGTGGCCGAAAGGGCACTTCAACCCCTGAAACGATACAGAAGGGCACAATATTTCACACTTACCGGGTAACCCGTAACCCTGAGAGCACAGCATGCGGCCTAGCGGCCATGCTCCTCTGACTGCGATCAGCCTGAGGAAGGCTGTATACCCAGTCACAGAATGACATCCTTGAGGAACTCGCCTTCCCCAAGTGACCAGTGTCCGCAATACCGGTCTTTGTGCTAATAAGATCTGCTTTTTTTTTTTTTAAGTTCATAAACCTGCTCCCATGAAACCATGGATTTTCGGACTATACACCTCTTACTATAGAGTATGCAGATAGCAAACAATAAAAATAAAGCAATAAAAGAAGACATATAAGAAATACATCATTTCATAAGAGGCCATCAAAGTCAGGAAATAAAGGGTTAACTAATCTTCTCATTTCCCGCTCTTTTTTTTTTTAATCCTGAAGCACACTGTGAAAGCATAACTTCAAAAATATGGCACATGAAAACCAAACCTCAGTATGCCCGCTCCTCAGCGTGAATGTTGAGCTGATCGCCGGTGCTGTCCGGAAGCCACGGAACGCGGGAAGGGCTCCGATCCCGTGCTGTTCCATTCCGCGCTCAAACGGCCTTCACCGCTCAAGCGCACCAGCAGGGCATTGCCTCACAGGCCCGGCAGACCCTCTGCTGATTCAACTGCCCCAGCTTCCTCCAATGGAGACAATATCGCCGATCAGTAAGCGCCACGCTGCTCGATCCCAGTGTGAGCAGCATGCGCCGGGAGGACCAGGCATGGCGCTCTTTCAGCTCATCCCGCTGCCCCGAGCAACTTGGGGCAGCGCGAGTGGCGCTCCTCTCATCTTCTGTCGGGCTCCCCTCTGTATCGTCCGGGAGGGGAGAGCCAACCCCCATAACTCGACGATGTCTGGGGGAAACAACAACAGTAATTGCCCGAAGCTGGCGGCCGCTAAGGCTGCACCCCCTAACGGGCACAGAAAGTAGGAGGGAAATGCTCATTTTAAACAGGGCGCTCTCAAATAAGCTAAAGTAATCAAACTTGAGGGAGGAGTGGCTCAGTGGTTGGGACAGGTTACCGAAGGCCGGGGGTTCAATTCCCACATGGGGACAAGCAACCTCAGGCCGGAGGGACTGGGGTCTCTAGTCCCACGGCCACTCCTTGTGGCCTTGGGCAAGCCACTTAACCCTCCATTGCCTCAGGTACACTTAGATTGTGAGCCCTTCAGGGACAGGGGAATAAAAAGTACCTGTTAGTATACTTGTAAACCTCACTGATTCTAAAGAGCGCAGTATAAAAAATAAATAAATAAACAAACTAACCTAAGAAACCAAGACAGAATAGGTTATTAAAGGCATAAGATATTATTAACATTTAAAAGGTATTAAAGTATTAAAGTAAAAGGGATTAGACTAACTTTAAAGCGATTACCCGAAAGGAAGCTACTTACAACTAATAATCAATAATTTTCAAGATAAGCTGAGTCAAAATTAAACCAAATTAAAGCCAAATGAAAACTAAAATAAAACCAAGACTAGCTCCTGTCTAGCTGTTCCCTAGCTAATTCCCAAGTGAGCCCAGAAGCTGGGCTCACCACGTCCTCCTGCTGCATGGAGACTGGACACACTGGGGGCTGATGGGAGAGACCAGCAGGCTATATCCAGTGATGTCATGACTTTGACATGCCCAGTCTCCAAGCTGCAGGAGGAGGTGCACAACCCAGAGGTGGAGGACTAAACTGGAGGAACGATAAGGAAAAGGGAGAGAGGAGGCACTGTGGGTTAAACTACAAAGAGAGAAAGAGAAATCTATTTGCATTGGTGGGATATACAAACTTCCCTCACAGGAGGAAGAGGTGGACAGAGAGTTAATTGAAGACATACGCAGCATTGCCAGATGTTGATTGGCACATTCCTGCTGCAGTATCATCTAGAAGTAAAGAGATCCTGGATTCTCTACATGGAGAACTATTCAGGCAATTGGTAACAGACCCCACACATGAAGTGGCCATACTGGACTTGGTGCTTACCAATGGTGACAGTGTTTCTGATGTTATAGTGGGAGATCATTTTGCATCCAGTGATCACCAGATGGTGTAGTTCAGTATTAGAAATAGAATCCATTCAAAAGTGAGGGTCTTAGACTTTAGGAAAACAAACTTTGCCAAGATGGGCCAATACCTCAGGATGGGAACAGCTGGGGGATGTAGAAAAACTGGGCAAAACTGAAAGGGGATATTTTAAGAACAACCAACCTTTTTGTTAAAATGGTAAATAAAGGTAAAAGGAAAAGGAGACCGCTATGGCTTTCGAAAGAAGTAGCAGACAAGGTGAAGAAAAAGAGGGAGGCCTTCATGAAATACAAGAGATCACAGAGAGAGGAAGACAGGCATCTAATGTATATTTGGAAAAACTTAGAGAAGCTAGCAAAGTAGTCAGGAAAGGAAAGATTCAAAAAGAGGAGGAAATAGCGAATGCAATAAAATGGGGGGGATAAGATATTTTTCAGATATGTTAGTGAGAAGAGGAAGGGCAAAAGTGGTATTTTCAGTCTCAAGGGTGAAGGGAAGGAATATGTAGAAGCTGATGAGGATAAAGTGGAATTGCTTAACAAATATTTCTGTTCTGTGTTCACAGATGAAGAACCAGGAGCAGGACCTCAGAAAACACCCAAGAACAGGAACAGAAGCGAGGGACATCTTGAACAATTTTCAGAAGACTCTGTTCGTGAGAAACTATCTCAACTTAAAGTAGAGAAAGCAATGAGACAGGATGGGATACACCCTAGAATACTGAGAGAACTTCGGGACGTTCTAGCAGCTCCACTGACTGACCTTTTCAATGCCTCGTTGGAGTCAGGAGTGGTGTCAAAGAGCTAGAGAGAGGCTCATGTGGTGCTTTTACACAAAATCGGAAGTAAGGATGTGGTTGAAAACTACAGGCCAGTTAGTTTAACTTCGGTGGTGAGTAAATTATTGAAAACACTGCAGAAAGAGAAAATAGTGAGGTTTCTGGAGTCCAACTGATTACAGATCCGAGGCAGCATGGATTCACCAGAGGCAGGTCTTGTCAGACAAATCTGATTGATTTCTTTGACTGAGTGACCAGGGAGTTGGACCGAGGGAGAGCCCTAGATGTGGTGTATTTAGATTTCAGTAAAGCCTTTGACACTGTTCCTCACAGGCGACTTATAAACAAACTGAGCACCCTAGGGATGGACCCTAAAGTTACTACTTGGGTTAGAAATTGGTTGGGTGGGAGGCGGCAAAGAGTACAGGTAAATTGAAGCTCACTCTGAGGAGAAGGATGTTACCAATGGTGTGCCCCAGGGATCTGTCCTTGGTCCGATTCCACTGGTCAACAATACAAAAGTTATGTTAATGAAATAAAAATAGTCATTTCTTATCAATTTTTATATGCTGAACATGAATATGACAGTGAAATTGCAAAGTTGGCTCTAGTTTTTTGTAATCTACAAGAATTAATGTTTACATCACAAAATGCATGTCAATAGTAAATATAATAGGCCTTCGGTTAATACCTGTAAAAAAACAAGTTATAGATGACTGCTTAGATTTTTTTCTCCTGTCTCTTGTAAAGCCGTTCAGGAGCTTCTCTAGGGAGTGTCCAGCAGTAGTCAGCCAGCATTGTAGTGGACCATTTTCCCTGGTATCTTTACTCCATCGTTGCGATATCCTGGTGAAAATGTTCGCCCTGTTCATCACTAACCATACCACAGTTGTCAGGAAAGAAATTGAGATGGGAATCAAGGAAACGGATCTTTAGAGACATATTGCAGCCAAGTTTCTGATACTGCATCAGCATGTCTTCTACTAGTTCCTTGTGGATTTCTGCCCTAACATTCCCGAGAAAGTTTGTTGACACTAGGCGAAAAGCATTCCATGCTTGTTTCGCATCACCCTGCAGCAAGTTGTTGAAATGGTCATCTTTGAAGAGCTCTCGAATCTGAGGACCCACAAAAACTCCCTCTTTAACCTTTGCTTCGCTGAGTCGAGGGAATTTTTCATGCAGGCATCGGAAAGCTGGAGAAGTGCGGTCCATGGCTTTCGTGAAGTTTTTCATCAAACCTAGTTTGATGTGAAGGGGTAGTAGCAGGATTTTGTGAGCCTCAACCAGATCTGGGTGCTGGATATTCTTCTCTCCAACTGTTACATTTTGTCTGCGATTCCATTCCTTCCGCAAACAGTGCCAATCCCTTGCTCAGCTATCCCACTCACATAAGAAACACATGTATTTTTTATATCCCTGCTGCAGTCCCATTAAAAGGGCAACTACCTTCAAGTCACCACAGAGGTGCCAGCTGTACTTGTTATAGTTAATGGAAGTCAGTAGATGCTTTAAGTTATCGTATGTCTCTTTCATGTGGACAAAGTATTTAAGGATTACTCCATAAAAACATTAAATCAATGGCTTGTAAAATGCAAACCTAGAGATTAATAACTATGGTGAAAAAACTATAAAACACTTCTTCTATTAATATAGCAAATATTTTATTTTATTGCTCCCACTGGTAATCCCACTCTAGTAGTAAATCTCTCACATACAACCTTAACATCAGCTCAGTATCATGTGTTGGATAAAGGTTTATCCTATGTACCAACGATTTCACATGATCCTTTTCAATTTAGAATAGATGTAGAGGCTCTTATTAGGAAGTTGCATTTAAAGTTCTATTTTGCACAGATTCCATCCACTAATGTTCCTTTACCAGCTCGGAGAATACCGCTCCCACTAAAGTCGACTTGGATGCCGCCTGGTCCTTTCCCCCAGCGTTGCAAGTTTTTAAAGAGTTGGCGCTAATGGAAGTTGGTGAGCTGAAAAAACAACACCAGCTGTCCAAGTGTGTTTTGAATCGAACTGAGCGAACAGCGTGGAAAGAGCTCCAAATGAGGAGTGATATCGTGATTCGTAGAGCAGACAAAGGGGGAGCGGTGGTTATACTAGGGGGCTTGTTTACAAAGCCGCGGTAGCGGTTTGCGATCGTAATCGGAGCCGCGGCCCCATTGATTTCAATGGGGCCGCGGTTGCGATCGCGATCGCGAACCACTACCGCGGCTTTGTAAACAAGCCCCTAGATCGAGATGACTATCTAGCGGAAGCACATCGTCAATTGCTGGATTGTGATGTCTATGAAAAACTTACGATAGACCCTACATTTACTTTACAAACAATAATAAGAGATTGCACCCGTTCAGCCCTTCATAATAAATTAATTTCAAAAAAAGAATTATCATTTTTGAATCCGAAGGCTCCAACTATAGCTCGTTTTTATCTAGTTCCTAAAATTCACAAAAATCTGGAACACCCACCTGGTCGACCTATTGTGTCGACCAGAGGGACTATTCTGGAACCTTTATCAATTTTTTTAGATTCTTTTTTACGACCATTGTTGAATGACATCCCTTCTTATAGCCGAGATACATCCCATTTTTTAGAAAAATTAGAACAACAGGCTAAGTGGGCATCGGATGTGGAGATATTAATGATCACATTAGATATTACCGCGCTTTACACTACTATACCCCAGGATGCCACATGCACTACAGTGGAGACATGGTTGCGGTATAGGGGAGATCTTACAGAATCGATTATATTTTTTCTCATGGAATTGACACATTTAACTATTTCCCAGAATTATTTCATGTTTGAGAATGTTCTATATAAACAAAAGTCTGGAGTAGCGATGGGCACATCTTGCGCTCCATCTATTGCCAATCTCTTTATGGGAGATTTTGAGAAAAAGTGGTTAGAGTCCTCTCCATTTACAAAACAAATTCTCATGTGGACGCGCTTTATAGATGATATTTTTCTGTTATGGAAAGGATCAGAAGGAGATGCTCAGTTATTTGTTCAATGGCTTAATGGTTGCGATCAGGCTATACAATTCACACATACTATAAACTCGAGTACGATTAATTTTCTGGATTTGACAATAACCAGAGGGGCCCAAAATTGGATATCCACCGTTTATAAAAAACCAATAGCCCGCAATACATTTTTGCATTATACGAGTGGACATCCAGCTCGATTGAAAAACAGCCTGCCGTTCTCTCAATTTTTGAGGTTCAGACGGAATTGTTCAGAACTGATAGATTTTAAAATACAATCCCAACAGTTGATGGAAGATTTTTCTGACAGGGGTTATCCCCGACGTATTTCCAAACGAGCATACCAACGGGCACTTTATAATGATCGTTCCTGGTTATTGCATACTGAAAAACGTCATTCAGAAACAGAGGACACTTGTGTGAATTTAATTACTCGGTTCTCACCGATAAGTTATAAGATCCAGAAAATAATTAATAAGCATATGACTATAGTGAAGACGCTGCCGGGTCTACAGGATAAAAACATTAGATGTGTGTGGCAATGAAATGCCAACCTTAAAGAACATTTGAGTCCCACTATTCTACGTTCTTTAGTGCCCGAGGCAGATATTGGTAATAAGTTGGGACATCATGCCTCTGGGCATTGTTTGATCTGTGATGTCACTGAAAATCTGACAGAGTTTGAATATTTGGGAAGAAATTACGTTTTAAAACAAGCGACCTCTTGTTGGTAGTCTATGCAATCAGATGTCCTTGTAATAAACTTTATATTGGGAAGACTAGTCGTCTTTTTAAAACTCGAATGTTGGAACATAAAAGTCGCCTTCATTGCCAAGTTTTGACTGCACCAATAGTTGAACATTGCATAAATTTCCGACATGAGTTTTATCATCTACGTTGCTTTTGTATAGCCCATATTCAAACCGCAAAGAGTGGTAAAACTCTCGATGAAACTTTGATTTACCATGAACAACGTTGGATATTCAAAGTAAACACAGTACAGCCGTATGGTTTGAATGCCTCGATAGAATGGCATGCATGTTCTTGAATGGGTGATAAACCTCGATGCACTGGGATTTTGCTGGATGCCTTTAAGTTTTTTCCATTAAGGCCACCCCTTTGTTATAAAAGTCAAACTCAATAGCCTACTCCGCATGCGCGGCGTTTTTTGGAAACTACGATAGAGATACTACTGAGCGCGGGCAGCAATATCTTCAAGTGAGTTGATGGAATACAGTGTAATTTCTTTACTCTTTATGAATCAACGACGTGGTTTTTATCTGTTTTTGAACATTTTACTCTAATCAATGTGGAAATGTTTTCAGAAGGGATAGTTAGTACTATTAATATATTTTATACTTTCAGACCCTCCTGAAGAAACTCCAGTAAGGAGTGAAACGCTTGGACGGTACCGAGGGAGGCGTAGAGGATAAAAATCAAGATAAGCGATTTATTTTTATTTAGACAGTTTTGTATACCACCTTATCCTTCAATCAAAGCGGTCACAGCACAATTGGGGGATACATTTAACACGCGGGGATATGAGACACATACACTAATACTTACAGGGAACATGGGCAATGGAGGGTTAAGTGGCTTGCCCAAGACCACAAGGAGCATCTGTGGGACTAGAAACCCCAGTCCTTCCGGCCCAAGGTTGCTGTCCTCTAGTGGGATTTGAACCCCCGACCTTCCGGCCTGATGGTGGCAGTGGGAAACGCCAGTGAAGAGGCAGTCTTGGAAGAGAGCAGTGCAGCAGTAGGGTTCAGCAAAGGCACGATGGTGCATATCATAAAAACAGAATTTAAACAATGGTTTACAGAGCTGAAGCAGGAGATTGGGCCTGCAGTCTTATCTCTGTGCCTGGCAAGAGCTTGGCAAACAAGTGGAGGATGCGGAAGGGATGATGGAGGAGTGCCAAGCTGGGCATGACCAGATGCAGGAGAGTGTATACAGCATATGGAAGACACGGCACAGCAAGTGGCTTTAAAATTAGAAGACTTAGAGAACTGGAGTTGCAGGAACAACTTGCACATTAAGGGAGTCTCTGAAGGGCCCAAATATCAAGATTTCATAGCTGTGGCTACCTCTATTTTCAGGTGTTACTGGGGGGATACCATGGAGGAGTTAGAAATGCCTGAGATTCAATTGGATAGGGCATAAAATACAGCTGCTAGGATCATATCTGGCACTCCCAGAAGAAACCACATTACACCTGTGCTAAAGCACCTTCACTGGCTCCTAATACATACGAGGGTGAGGTATAAATCCTCCCTCAATGTACACAAGATTCTCCATAACCTATCAGCAGACAGTCTTCAATCACTCATTAGATATCCCCTGACAACAGGACAAGAAGGAAAGCCAACGAAAATGTATTAATTGTCCCCTACTTCAAAGCAAGATGCAATCAGTCCATCTCAAATCAAGCCTTTTCCTTATATGCACTCTCCATATGGAACTCACTCCTGCTGGACATATGAGCATCAATCACTATAACTGAATTCCGCTGCAGACTAAAAACTCCTTCTTACAGGATACTTTGGTTCCGACACCTAAGTCACTCATCCCCTCTTGCTCTATTAGATTTATGTTCACTTACCTAGCCTTCCCCAATTTTCAAACAGCTTTATGCAAGCTAATACCTAATGCGCTGCAAGTTGAAACTCAGTTCGGTTCTTATTATATGTATGTTCTGTAATATAAGTTAAATCTCTGTTTAAGCTCTATGTAAACCTTCCCAACCTAAACTCATTGTACACTGCTTTGATTCGTAGATAAAGCGGTATAAAAATGCTGTAATGTGTCCTGTACAAAGTAAATGCGCATGTGTGCCCTGGAATCCCCGGTCGTCCGTGTGGTTTGGGAGGATTCTATTGCTGCCGGCAGGGGCGCTCCGGGGCACGCGCTTCCCTACAGCTGGCTCCGGGCGCCCCGGGCACGCGCCTCCCTACAGCTGGCTCCGGGGCACGTGCTTCCCTACAGCTGGCTCCGGGTGCCCCGGGCACGCACTTACCTACAGCTGGCTCTAGGCGCTTCCAGGCCTATATATTTCAAAGAGGATAAAATGAATAATTATATAATTTAATAGTACTTTTGACACATGTTGATGGAGGAAAGAAGGATTTAAACCAATACAGAAAAAGAAAAAAGAGTCTCCCACTGAGTCATTGATGCAATTAAGCGCTGATGTTCTGTTTCCATATAGAACACATCGCTGGTTTTGAGCGCTATTCAGTCTGAGACAAAACAGTGGGAGCAATAAAATAAAATATTTGCTATATTAATAGAAGAAGTGTTTTATAGTTTTTTAACCATAGTTATTAATCTCTAGGTTTGCATTTTACAAGCCATTGATTTAATGTTTTTATGGAGTAATCCTTAAATACTTTGTACAAATAAAATACTCTGAGAAGACCGATTTCTTTCATGTGGACGGCATGCGCTACTGGAATAGATGGAAGACGGTTTCCATTGTTCAAAAGCACAGCCTTCAGACTCAGTTTCGAAGAGTCTATAAATAGTCTCCAGTCTTGTGGATCATGAGTGATTTTAAGGCATTCATGAGGCTTTCAATATCGGAACAGAATACCAGATTACTTTCCTTTCCGACTGCGTATAGTACACTGCTGACATCAGATGGCTTCAGCAGCCGTCTGGCAGTAGTATTGCATTGCATCAGAAAATGATGCAATCAACTCTGGATGATGTGTGCATGCTGGTATTATGCAATTTGTTGCAATATTACATCATTCAAGGCTTATTTGTGATGTTGTTGATGTCCTACTGGATAAATTTACACGGTGAAACGTCAAAAATGAACTACATGCAATATCTTCAAAACGAGAGCCAATAAAAAATTTTTAATGTTATATTCGTGTTCAGCTCACCAAGATACTACAGATTAGGGCCTTTTAAAGTCAGCAACGATTTCAATGCTGACCAGTGTTCTTACATCTTTGTTGGTGATATAGCGGAAGGGCTGTCGGGTAAGGTTTGCCTCTATGTGGATGAAGTACTTTTGTCCACTAAAGAAGAGCGGGACCTAGGCGTGGTTGTTTCTGATTATCTTAAAGTAGCTAAACAGGTAGAAAAGGCGACGGCAAAAGCTAGAAGGATGCTTGGGTGCATACGGAGAGGAATGGCTAGTAGAAAAAAGGAGGTGATAGTGCCTCTGTATAAGTCTTTCGTGCGACCTCATTTGGAGTATAGCGTGCAATTTTGGAGACCGCACCTTCAAAAGGATATAAACAGGATGGAGTCAGTACAGAGGGTGGCTACTAAAATGGTTAGTGGTCTTCATTATAAAGCATATGAGGACAGACTTAAGGACCTTAGAGGAAAGGCGGGATAGAGGTGATATGATTGAGATATTTAAATACCTCCGTGGCATAAATGTTCAGGGGGAGAGCCTCTTTCAATTGAAAGCAAGTTCTGCTACGAGGGAACATGGGATGAGGGTGAAGGGGGATAGATTCAGGAGTGATATGCGGAAATATTTCTTTACGGAAAGAGTGGTGGATCCATGGAATAGTCTCCCATTGGAGGTGGTAGAGATGAGGACAGTATCTGAATTCAAAAAAGCATGGGACAAACACAGAGGATCTCTAAAGGAAAAAAGGGGACTGTTGTAGTTGTTGATATGGAAAGATAGGCCATGTGGTCTTTTTCTGTCGTCATTTTTCTATGTTTCATTTATCATCCTATTTCAGTTCTTCCTTTCATTTCTACATTTCTTGAGCGAGCTGTTCTCCATCGTTACCTTGAATTTCTCACCTCTCATGCACTCCTTGATCCACTCCAGTCTGTCTTTCGTTCTTTTCTTTCCACTGAAACAGCTCTTACCAAATTCTCTAGTGATTTACTTTTAGC
The DNA here is from genome assembly GCA_033557465.1 of Ichthyophis bannanicus. NCBI lineage: Eukaryota > Metazoa > Chordata > Amphibia > Gymnophiona > Ichthyophiidae > Ichthyophis > Ichthyophis bannanicus. Next base: position 27,712,552 of record CM066043.1, on the reverse strand, counting down.
AAAGTCCAAAGGCCTCTATTCTGCCTTTATTCTTCTTGACCTCTCCACAGCTTTTGATACTGTTGATCACTCTCTCCTCCTTGACACATTATCTTCTCTGGGTTTTAGAGACTCTGTATTTTCTTGGTTGGCTTCTTATCTTTCAAAACCCTCTTTTAGTGTTTGTTCACATGGTTCCTCCTCTTCTGCCATTCCCCTCTTAGTTGGTGTACCTCAAGGACCTCTCCTTTTCTCTCTCTATACCCAATCCCTTGGTGCCCTCATCTCTTCCCATGGTTTTCACTATCCTTTTTATGGTGATGATATTTCTTCCTGTACTCCAATCCTGTATCTCCACTTGTTTGTCTGACGTCACTGCCTGCATGTCTCTCCGCCATTTGAAATTGAACATAGATAAAACTGAACTTCTTATCTTTCCTCCTAAGCCCTCCTCGTCCCTTCCTCCTTTTGTTATCACTGTCAATAATACTAAACTACAATCTGTCTCTTCAGCTTTGGAGTCATTTTCATCTCCATACTCACCTTCTTCTCTCACATTCAACAGATTGCTAAAACCTGACATTTCTATTTGGTTAACATTAGCAAAATTCGGCCCTTACTCTCTGAAGACACTACTGAGACCCTTATTCACTCCTTAATTACCTCCCGTCTTGACTACTGCAACCTCCTCCTTGCTGGTCTTCCTCAGTCCCATCTGTTTCCTCTTCACTCTGTTCAGAACTCTGCGGCATGACTGATTTTCTGCCAGCCGCGTTACTCTCATGTGACCCCTCTATTGAAATCGCTTCACTGACTTCCCTTTCGGTTCTGTATTCATTTCAAACTACTTCTCCTAACCTTTAAATGCATTCACTCTATGGTCCCTCATTATCTTTCCTCCCTCCTCTTTCCCTACTCCCCCCCTCATGAACTTTGTTCCTCCTCTGGTCTCCTTTTCTCTATGCTCTTCTCTTCTAATGCTAATTCCAGACTTTGATTCTTTCACATTACTGCTCCTTATGCCTGGAATAAGCTTCCCCTGTCTCTACTTCAAGTCTCTTCTCTCTTTTCAAATCCTTGCTAAAAACCTCACCCCTTGATCCATGCCCTGTTGGCTGGATCAAGATGACAAAGCAGGAACTAAGCCCAGCACTCAGCAACATTGCACCAGAATCACTCAAACAAGGTCAGATGCCTATGAGCCTCAAAATGTCCATCATCTACCCCACCCTTAAGAAGCCTGAACTTGACCTGTTGGATCCTGCTTACTTCAGTCCCATAGCAAGCCTCCCATTAGCCGCCAAAGTCATTGAGAATTCAGTACAGCAGTAACTACAGGATTACATGGACAAGAACAACCTACTCGACCCACAACAATACAGATTCTGATCATCAAATGTAGTCGAAACACTCATGGTCTCCTTAATGAATACACTGATCACGGAAATACAAACCAAACACACTGGTTACGTACTCATCTTCCTAGATATATCAGCAGCGTTCGACACCATATCACACAGCATTCTCCTCCACCGCCTACAAGAAGCCAGCATGAAGGATAAGGTACTTCAGTGATTCCAGTTCTACCTGACGGACAGGTAGCAGCTAATTCGAACCAGCTTAGGTATCTCCACCCCCTACCACTAGACTCAAGGAATACCTCAAGACTCTGCACTATTGGCACTACTCTTTATTTATCTGCAACCACTGTGCTCATTAGTATGGTCATACAACATCAACTTCCACTTATACGCAGACGATATTATGCTATATGAACCTATAACCACCACAAACTCCACAAACTCACAGTTAATACATTGGCTCCAAGAAAATAATCTCACAATCAACCTCAAGAAAACAGAAGCATTATTCATCACAAAAGATCAATGCCCCGTCCTTATGGAGTTCTTTCCCAACCAAAATCCAGAACAACAAGGACCTCTCCTTCTTTTGGAAGCAAATAAAGACTCACTTATTCAGAGAACAGTTTGGCACAGACTGAGTCATTAAGGGAAATAGTAATGAAGAGGAATTGTAAATAAATTAAGAGCACCTGATGTTTACACAAATCGGGATTAAACATAGAAACATGACGACAGAAAAAGATCACATGGCCTATCTAGTCTGTCTTCCATATCAACCACTGCAACAGTCCCCTTTTTACCTTCAGAGATTCTCTGTGCTTGTCCCATACTTCTTTGCATTCAGATACTGTCCTCATCTCTACCACTTCCACTGGGAGACTATTCCACGGATCCACCACTCTTTCCGTAAAGAAATATTTCCGCATATCACTCCTGAATCTATCCCTTTTCACCCTCTTCCCATATCCCCTCATAACAGAGCTTGCTTTCAATCAAAAGAGGTTCTCCTCCTGTGCATTTATGCCAAAGAGGTATTTAAAAGTCTCAGTCATATCACCTCTATCCCGCCTTTCCTCTAAGGTGTACATATTAAGATCCTTAAGTCTGTCCTCATATGCTTTATAGTGAAGACCACTAACCATTTTAGTAGCCACCCTCTGTATGGACTCCACCCTGTTTATATCTTTTTGAAGGTGCGGTTTCCAGATTTTCACACAATACTCCAAATGAGGTCGCACCAAAGACTTATACAGAGGCACTATCACCTCCTTTCTTCTGCTGGCCATTCCTCTTCCTATGCCTTTTCTACCTGTTTAGCTACTTTTAAGATCATCAGACACAATCATGCCTAGGTCTCACTCTTCTTTAGTGGGAAAGAGTACTTCACCCCATGTTGCTCCCTTGGATTGCTGCAACCCAAATGCACGGTCTTGCATTTTTTAATATTAAATCTCAGCTGCCAAATTCTAGACCATTCTTCAAGCTTCACTAGATCCCTCCTCATTTTCCCAAACTTTATTTATAAACACCATGTGAGAACAACAGGCCAAAACAGCAAACAAGCTCCAGGAGGGGGTGAACTCTGATCCCTGTCCAGGAGAACAAGCAAGACATACAGGTGCATTTTTCACAATCAACCCTCCCCACCCATTCCCCCTTCCTCCCCCACCCCACCCCTGTCGTCGCGTCCAACCCAGGAGACCCCCCCCCCACACCATTCCGAGGCTGAATCCCATACCACACGGAACAGCCTAAGAACCCAACTGTAAGACTTCATTCCTACTACGAGAACTTAAATTTTGGAGATAGGGATCCCAAAGCATTTGAAAAAGTGGCCAGCGTTTGACATTACCTCGGGTGTATCTAGCCTCCAACAGCATCAGCTGATGTAAGGCGTTACGCCATTCCCAGAAAGAGGGCGGAGTCTTATCTCGCCAGTTATGCAATATGGGACCTTTGCCCACCAGACAAGCTTTACGCACTAGTAATCTCTCCCATTTACCTTTAGGCTGTAGAAGGCGCAATTGATCAAGGAGCACTAAGGAGGCATCTAAACACACCCGTTGTCCCAAGAGCCTCTCCAGGAAGGAACCAATTCTAGCCCAGTAAGAACGGAGAAGTCTACAGCCCCACCACATGTGCGACAAGTTCGCCAGAGGCGCCAAACACCTCGGGCACCGTCCATCCTGGGTGAGCTTGGAGCGAAAGGCCCGACGAGGGGAGAAATGTACTCTAGAGAGCGATTTATATTGCATCTCTCTCCAACGGGTCCCTACCGCCAGCTCTCCTACCCGCTGCAGAGCTTTCAAAAGCGTCCCTGGTTCAATCTCCCGCCCCATCTCCGCGGCCCACGCTAACTCCACAGGACGATAATCTGGAGAGGACCTATAGGGGGTCAAACGAGACTTCAACGACCGTATGGACGGCGGTGACTCCCCATCTATATCAAAGAAAGACAGGATCTGCGCCGAGCAGTCGGCCTGTAATTCCGCTGCCGGTAGGGAGGCAATATAATGCGCAAGCTGCATATATGCAAAACAGTGTCGAGGCCCCAGGTCATATTCAGCACATAAGGGCAAGAACTTCTTACAGAGCCCCGAAGGATCCACCATATGTCCAAGACTAGTGAGACCCTTGCGTGCCCAATCACGAAAAATCGCATGATCCAGTCCTGGGGTAAAAAGGACATTCCCCCGAATCGGCAACCAACTCGAGACTCTCCAATTCGTTCCCCAGTATCCATTAAGTTGCCGCCAAGTTCGACGCACCGAGTCAATCAGAACACTCCCAGCCAATCTATCGGGGAGCAATCGAGTATCCAGGTGTAAGAGGGCAAGCAAAGACACTGGGGCAGCAAAGGCCTCTTCCAAGACCAACGGAGTATACACCGCCGTCCCCCCCAACCAGTCTCCCAAATGCCGCGCCTGGCAAGCCAGAGCATAGGCACCTAAATCCGGTAGGCCCAGCCCCCCCTGCCGCCAGTTCCCCACCATACGAGAGTAGGATACACGCGCTCGGGCTGCGCCCCACAAAAACCCCCGGAAGAGCCCTTCTATCCGCTTTAAATCCTTCCGCAACAACCATACAGGCAGCGTCTGTAACCAATAAAGAATCCTTGGTAAAACAACTAATTTGATCGCTGCGATTCTTCCAGACAGGGACAGCGGGAGTGGTCGCCAAGCGTGTAACTGGTCCTGCAGACCCCGCAGAATTCTATCGAAATTACAACCATACAACTGAGAGGGCTGACCAGTCAGCAGAATACCAAGATATTTAAAATGGTGAACTGCCCAGCGGAGGGGAAAGGTACCCCGCCAAGCATCCCGCACCCCACCCAAAACGTCTAGGGCCTCAGACTTGGTCCGATTAATTTTTAACCCGGCAAACTGGCCAAACGTCGCAAACTCCTGCAGCAGCCGGGGAAGCGATTCCTGCGGTCGGAGCAAATGCACAAGGAGGTCGTCGGCAAAGGCCGAAATCTTGAAGGTCGTAGAACGAATATGCACCCCCTGTATGTCCCGCGACAACTCCACCTGCCGTATGAACGGGTCCAAGGAGAGGACAAACAGTAGGGGAGAAAGGGGGCAGCCCTGCCTAGTCCCCTGATGTAATGGGAAAGTCTCCGAGAGCACTCCATTACAGCAAATCGCCGCCATCGGATCAAAGTAGAGACTACGAACCATGGCACAAAAAGAGCTCCCAAGCCCATAACAAGGCAACAGGCGCCATAGATACTGCCAACTCACCCTGTCAAAAGCCTTCTCTGCATCGAAGCTGATTAACAGAGAAGGGAGACGACTGCTCTGCACCCACTCCAAGGAGGCTAAGATCTTCCGAAGATTGCGGACAGCATACCGTCCTCTCACAAAGCCTACCTGGGAGTCATGAACCAAATGCCCCAATACACTTGCCAGGCGGTCCGCAAGGACCTTCGCGAGTATTTTCAAATCGAAGTTGAGGAGAGAAATAGGGCGGTAAGATTCCGCACACAGCAAATCTTTCCCAGGTTTGGGAATGAGTATCACATGGGCCAAGTTATTTCCCCAATGAAAGGTTCCCTGTTCTGACCTCCGATTGTGAACGTCCGCCAGCAACGGTGAGACCAACTCACACAAAATCTTGTAGAATTCCGCCCCTAACCCATCCGCACCTAGGGCTTTATAACAGCTCGCTTTAACAATAACAGTTTGCACCTCCTGGACCGATATCGGCTGATCCAGTGCCTCCCGTTGCTGAACAGTCAATTGAGGTAGCCTCAGGCCCTCCAAGTATGCGGACATCTGCACAGGGGAGCTCGGCTCTGCTGCATAAAGTTTCTGAAAGAATGAACGGAACACCCGAGCTATCTCCGGGCTCTCCTTATGAAGGATCCCCTGATCATCCCGAAGCGCATGCACTAGCCGAGAGGTCCGAGAACCACGCAGGCAGCGAGCCAATAACCTCCCAGGCTTATCACCATGACAATAAAGCTGAAAGCGATAATACTGAACTGATTTTTTAGCTCTCTGATGTAGAAGTTCATTCAGAGTGCGTCTCCCAAACCTGCTTCTTCAAAGACACACTCGGATTAGCCGCCCATCGCCACCGCTGTTGAGTGACTAAGCGTTCCAAGCGAATAATACGTTCCACCATGAGTCTACGCTTTCTCGCCAAAAATCCAATATCCCCGCGCAGGACAACTTTCGCCATCTCCCAAATCAGCTCGGGGTCCCCTCGATGCCCACTATGATCCGCCTCAAACTCACGCCAGCGCTGCTGCAGAAACCGTCGAAACTGAGAGTCCCTATAGAGTTCCAGGGGAAACTGCCACATTCTCGTCGCAGCACGGGCAGCGCCCCAGCGTAGTTGCAGCCAGACCAAGGCATGGTCAGATATTTCCGCGGGACCAATCTGCGCCTCATCCGCCAAAGCAAACAATCCTTGCGAAATCAACAAGTAATCAATTCGGGCACTGGAACTGTGTGCTCGAGCGTGGTGCGTATAATCTTTTTCAGTGGGGTGTAATAGTCTCCACGGGTCCACCAACCCCAGTCGCATTCGGAGACCATGTAAAGCACGGGCCGCCTGGGCCCGTTCCCTAGTCCCTGCACCTCGAGACGTGTCCATCCCCACCTCCATCACTCCATTAAGATCCCCCCCCAAAATCAACGGGGACTCTGGAAGCTGTTCCACCTGGGAGGCCAGTCTGGCATAAAATGCACGATCCAACACATTAGGGCTATAACTATGGCCCAGGATGACAGATCAGCCCTCCAAGCTGCCCTGCAACAGGAGAAATCTCCCCGCTGGATCAATTATTTCCTTCACAGCCTTAAAGCGTACATTCTTATGTATCAATAGGGCCACCCCCCCCCCCTTTCTTATTCACCGCAGGCGCCCCCCAGACCTGCCCCACCCAGGTTCTGCACAATTTGGCATGCTCTTCAGCTGTCTGGTGGGTCTCTTGAAGTAAGGCAATATCAGCTTTTTGCCGCGCTAAAGCCTGTAAAACTTTCGCTCGCTTAATCGGGCTCCCTAGTCCACAGACGTTCCATGAAATTATCTTCAGTCTGGGATAATATCACCCCAATAATGCAGGAATATAGTCAACCATATCCCAGGAGGAACCCCCCCAGCCTGGAATTCCTCCCTGCCACCATGTATTGGGATCCCACTGTACCTGGGGTCTCCCGGTTGGACGCGACCAACCCCCTCCCCCCCTCCCACCCTCCCTCCCACTCCCCCTCCCCCCCCCCTCCCCGCCCCCTCCACATATCGATACATCCCCACCTCTAATAGGTAGAGACAAGCTGTAACGCGATCGGTCTCTCCCAACCCCTATTAAATTATAGAGACACCCTCTACCGCCCGCCTGCACTCAATACTGCAGTTGCCCCCATAAACAGTTCTATTTCCGGAACAATAGGAATACAAGAAGGGGCAGAGATAATCCCCGCCAACAAAAAAAAAATTTTCTATACAAAAAGACATCATACTACTAGAACCCATAAACAAATGTGTCTGTCACTCACACAAAATAAATACAAGTGTCCACCCCATTTTTACAGCACTCTACAGCATATAAGGGCTGAAAATCAGCGCTGAACTTCAGTAAAAAAAATAAAATAGTAAAGAAAGCCCAAGTACCTCCTAAAGAGAATGAGCCCCAATCATGCCTTGTATCAGCACCAATCACTCAGGGGAACCCACCCCACCCCCCACAGCTAAACCCAACAGAGCTAAGCTCAGTGACCCCAATCAACAGGAAAAAGTCCCCTTAAGCCCTAACAGACCTTTCCCAACACACATAGACCACCCTTCTCTTAGAAAAAAAAAACAACAACCCCCCCACTCAAAAAAATCCACACAATAACATACTCCAGTCACCACCCACACAACCTCTCACCCTCAACCCCCTCCCCCCATACCTCACTCGATCCGTATCGTACTCAGCTCCCTGGAAACAGAGCCGGAAGGTGTAGAGCCCCCTCCAGCCGGGGCTCCACCATGTGCGTGTCCAACATGCGTACCGCACACACCCCTCCACAAGGCCTAATGTGTAGGTCTGGCCCACACGCTCGAAACTGCCATCAAGGGACAAGAACCCCACAGGCCTAGTACAAACCGCCCTAACCCACCCCCTCCCGTCTCCAGCCTATTCAGTCAGCTAGAACCAAAGTTCGCACCAATACCCCAATTCGGGTAAACATTCCAGGTGCCTCACAGCTGCCATTTAGGGGACGGTGGTGTTCGCTCTTCGCCCACAAGCTGGTCGATGTAGGGTTGGGCATCAGCCGCTGAGTCGAAAGTCTGGTGGGCACCCTCATGAAAAACATGCAGTCTAGAGGGGTACTGCACCGAGAATTTAATCTTCGCTTCAAGCAGACGCTGGCAGAGAGGAGCATAAGCTCTGCGCTTCTGACTTAGGGCAGCAGAATAGTCCTGGGCCACCCGCAGTTTCAAATTATCATGCACCAGCTCTCCCTTCTGCCGTGCAGCTCGCAGAATGGCCTCTTTTTGAGGGAAGTGCAGGAATTTAGCCAGCACTACCCGCGGTCGGTGATCTCGGGATTATCGGCTACCCACGCGGTGCGCCCGTTCTATTAGCAGCTTACCGCCATCTTCAAGGCCCTCAAAAAGCTGGGGGAGTAAAGTCTCCAAGTAGGTTTTTAAATCTCTATCGGCGATCGAGTCGGGGATACCCATCAGTCTCAAGTTGTTACGCCGCGAACGATTTTCCACATCGTCAAGATTGGCATCGTATAACTGAAGTTGGGATTTCACCGCCGACAATTCGCGGGTCAGAGAAGTCAGGCTATCCTCAGTCACCCCAATGCGGGTTTCAGCTTCTTGCAGGCGGCTGCCCAATGCCCCAAAGGAAGTGTGGAGATGGTCCATTTTGTCATGCAGGGCCGTGAATTGCACCGCCAGAGCATCCGCCACCGCCGCAGATACCTCTTCCAAAAAGGCCGGAGAGGTCGGTGACTTCGGCCTGCCCACCGCATCCGCCATCTTAGGTATCGGGGTTCCGCGCTCTTTCTCTTTCCTCGCAGCTTTAACTGTTGCTGCCATCCCCGCAGCGCCACTCCTGTCACTTAGTCGGCTTCGGGTGTCTCTCCTCTCTCGGCACTTAATATTTTATCTGTGCAACAGCTCTCAGACCGGCATTAATAGCCCGATTCAGGTCGGAAGAGACCGGAGCTCAAGCAGAGTACGTCCGCCGAGCTCACCGCATCATGTGCTCTCTCGATCCCTCCTCATTTTATCTACAGCTTCGCTTCCTGAGTGTCTACTCTATTGCAGATTTTGGTATCTTCCGCAAAGAGGCAAACCTTACCCGATAGCTCTTCCGCTATATCACTAACAAAAATGTTAAAAACATTGGACCAAGGACAGATCCCTAGGCACACCACTGGTAACCTCCTTCTCCTCAGAGTGAGCTCCATTTACCTATACCCTTTCTCAACTCACACTCAACCAATTTCTAACCCAAGCAGTAACTTTAGAGTCCATCCTTAGGGAGCTCAGTTTGTTTATAAGTCACCTGTGAGGAAAGGTGTCAAAGGCTTTACTGAAATCTAAATACACCACATCTAGGGCTCTCCCTCGGTCCAACTCCCTGGTCACCCAGTCAAAGAAATCAATCAGATTTGTCTGACAAGACCTGCATCTGGTGAATCCATGCTGCTTCGGATCCTGTAATCTGCTGGATTCCAGAAATCTCACTATTTTCTCTTTCAATAGTGCTTCCAATAATTTACTCACCACTGAGTTTAAACTAACCGGCCTGTAGTTTTCAAGCACATCCTTACTTCTGCTTTTGTGTAAATGGACCATTTGTGCCTCTCTCCAGTCCTTTGGTTCCACTCCCAACTCCAATGAGGCATTGAAAAGATCAGTCAGTGGAGCTGCTAGAACGTCTCCAAATTCCCTCACTATTCTAGGGTGTATCCTAATTGGTCCCATCACTTTGTCTATTTTAAGTTTACCTAGTTTCTCACAAACAGAGCCTTCTGAAAATTGTTCAAGATGCCCCTCGCTTCTATTCCTGTTTTCTGACGTCCTGCTCCTGGTTCTTCATCTATGGACACAGAACAGAAATATTTGTTAAGCAATTCCGCTTTGTAAATAAGTTGAAACCATATTGATTGTAGAACCTCCCCCCTTCCCCCACTCCTGTAATCAGAACTGTAAATATGTTATAACCTGTTCGATGTATCACTTGTTGTTTATTGTAAACCGCTTTGACCCAGTAAAAAGCGGTATATAAGCACAGTTAATTTAAAAAAATAAAAACGTACCTCTTTAAGACTGCTTTCGGACCATGATCTTTGTTTTCCTTGTGTCTCCTCTTCCCTTTGACCTCATGCTTCTTGTATTGTCACATCTGTTTGTCTTTTAGATTGTGAGCTCTTTGAGCAGGGACTGTCTTTCTCTGTTTTTCTAGAGTGCTGCATATGCCTTGTAGCGCTTAATAAATTATTGATAATAATAATAGCAATAATAATAATAGCATCAAAGAACACTCACCTCTCTTGAGTGGCCAGCTGGCTGAGTGACAACCATCTCAAACTTAAACTACTTCAACATGGCTTTCTGGTCCATTAGCTCCTCCAAGTATCACTCCAGCTCTTAATGGTTCCCACATCACTGTTGCTCCCTCATTCCGATATTTGGGAATTACAGTTGATTCTGCTCTTTCATTTCACGCAGATATTAGTTCACTTGTTCAAGGTTTCTTTCTCTTCCTATGGCATATCAGAGCCGTCAGGTCTCTTTTCTCTCATTCTTCTTTGGTCACTTTGGTTGTCTCCCTCATCCTCTCACGCCTTGATTATTGTAACTCTGTGTAGGCTTGTCTCTCTCTTTATGAATTGTACTGTCTTTAACTTATGCAACACACAGCAGCTAGACTATGTCATGCATCCTGTTTCAATCATATAACTCCTCTTATGCTTCATCTACATTGGCTTCCCATTTCATAGCATGTACAATTTAAAATTCTCACCCAGATCCATAAAACACTTCATACTGGTACCTCCTGATATCTTTCTTCGGTTTTCCTCTTGCACACCCCTCATTGTTCCCTCTACTAACTTCATATGAATCGCCTTTTTCTTCTCTCTCCCTCTCAGGTACATCTCAAAGCTACGCGACATTCAGCTTTCTATTTCCTGCGCCCTTTTCTATGGAATAATCTCCTACCTCAACTCTGTCTGGAACCTACTTATATCAAATTCAAAACACTACTCCAAGACTAATTTGTTCTGTATGGCTTTCAGTCTTCCATCTGACCTTTTCTGACCCTACCCTACAGCTGCTCATGAACACACCATACCCCTTTGGTACTATAAATGTTCTGCTCGTGTTTCCTCTGCTACCCTTCCTTGGGTTTGTTATCTTGTTTTGTCTCTTTCCTATTAAATTATGGAGTTATTTTCTGGCTTTTAAACTTATTTATTTTATGTAAACCACTCTGCTGTCCCCACTAAGGGCAGTATATCAAATTTTAATAAACGAAATGAAATGAAATCAAGACATATGCAGCGCTGTACAGACACATGTAAAATAGGGTCCCTGCTCATCAGAGCTTACAATCTAGTCAAGACACAATGGCTAAGGGCAAGGATATATCTAGGGGAATGGTAAGGAAACACATAGGAGACTAAGTGGGTCAGGATCCAAAGGTGGCCTCATAAAGGTGAGATTCCAGCCTGGATCTGAAAAGAGCGAGAGATGAAACCTGATGCATAGATTCAGGTAGTTTGTTCCAGGCATAAGGAGCAACAAGGTGAAAGGATCGAAGTCTGGAGTTGACAGTAGAAGAGAAGGGCACAGATTGAAGAGTACTGCTAGAAGAGTGGAGATCTCGAGGAGGGGTGTAGGGAGAGACAAGAGAGGAAATATGAGATTGCAGACCTGCTATTCGTAATCTGTGAACTATCATTAAAATCATCTGTGATACCTGAAGATTGAAGGATGGCCAATTTAACACCAATTTTTAAAAAGGGATCCAGGGGTGATCCAGGAAACTACAGACCGATGAGCCTGAAGTCAGTACTGGGAAAAATGGTAGAAACCATCATAACGAACAAAATTACTGAACATGTAGATAGTCATGGCTTAATGGGAGACAGTCAACATAGCTCTAGACAAGTAAGATCTTGTCTTACTAAACTGGTTTTTTTGAAGGTGTGAATAAACAGGTAGACAAATGTGAGTCAGTTGATATAGTGTATCTGGACTTTCAGAAAGCCTTTGACAAGGTCCCTCATCAGAGACTTTTGGCAAAACCAAAACGTTATGGGATAGGAGGCACTGTACTATTGTGGATCAGGAACTGGTTAAAAGATAGAAAGCAGGGGTTAGGGCTAAATGGCCAATTTTCCCAATGGAGAAAGGTGAATAGTGGTGTACCCCAGGGATCTGTGCTGGGTCCGCTGCTTTTTGACATATTCATAAATGACCTGGAAAAGGGAATAACGAGTGAGGTTATCAAATTTGCAGATGACACAAAACTATTTAAAGTTGTTAAAACCCAAGAGGATTGTGGAAAATTGCAAGAAGATCTTGATAAATTGGAAGACTGGGTATCAAAATGGCAGTTGAAATTTAATGTGGACAAATGCAAAGTTATACACCTGGGGAAGAACAACCCAAACTATGGTTACACGATGCAAGGTTCCACATTAGGAACCACCACCCAGGAAAAAGATTTAGGCTTCATTGTGGATAACATGTTAAAACCCTCGGCCCAGTGTGCAGCGGCAGCCAAGAGAGCAAATAGAATGCTAGGTATCATAAGGAAAGGAATGGAAAATAAAACAAAGGATATTATAATGCCTCTATCTTGTTCCATGGTGAGATCGCACCTTGAATATTGTGTGCAATTCTGGTCGCCGTATCTTAAAAAGGATATAGTGTTATTAGAAAAGGTTCAGAGAAGAGCCATCAAAATGGTAAAGGGGATGGAAGGCTATGTAAGGCTAAAAAGGTTAGGGCTCTTTAACCTGGAAAAGAGATGGCTGAGGGGAGATATGATAGAAGTCTATAAATTAATGAACGGATTGGAACGGGTAAACGGAGATCGATTGCATGTCCCCTAGTCTTTCTATATTCTTATAATGTAAACAATGAAGCTACATGGTAAACTATTTAAGACTAATAAAAGAAAATATTTTTTCACTCAACGTGTAATCAAACTCTGGAATTAGTTACCGGAGGATGTAGTAAAGGCTGTTAGTGTAGCTGGGTTTAAAAAAGGTTTGGACAAGTTCCTGGAGGAAAGGTCCATAAACCATTATTAAGAAGGGAACCAGGATATCAATGCTTGACCCAATACAAGCATTGTGGAACCTGTGTCTTTTGGGGAAACTGCTAGGTACATATGACCTAGATTGGCCACTGTTGGAAACAGGATACTGGGCTTGATGGACCTTGGTCTGACCCAGTATTGCATATCTTATGTTCTTATGTTCAGTAGGAGAAGTTTGAACTGGATATGGAAATGAATAGGGAGCCAGTGAAGTGACTTGAGAATAGGGGTTATATGAGCATATCGAGGCTGGCGGAAGATTAGACGTGCAGCTGAGTTTTGAACAGATTGAGGGGGAGAGAGATGATTCAGAGGGAAACCAGCAACGAGAAGTTTGCAATAATCTAGATGGGAGGTGACTAAAGAATTGATAAGTGTCTTAGTAGTGTGTGTAGAAAGGAAGGGACAATTTTTGCCAATATTGTAGAGAAAGAAGTGACAGGTTTTAGCTGTCTGTTGGATGTGTGCAGAGATAGAGTTGACGATAACCCCAAAGTTACAAGCTGAGGAAACAGGGAGGAGTGTAATGTTATCTACAGAAATAGAGAGAGGAGGAAGGGGGGAGGTGGGTTTGGGGTGCATTCACTCTGCGGCTCCTCAGTACCTTTCATCTCTTATCTCTCCTTATAACCCCCCTTGGGAACTCCGCTCTTCTAGGAAACTGCTTCTATCTATGCCCTTCTCTTCTACTGCTAACTCCAGACTTTGCTTCTTTCACCTTGCTGCACCTTATGCCTGTAACAAACTACCTATGTCTGTACGCCAGGCACCTTCTCCAGCCCTCTACAAATTAAGGCTGAAAGCTCACCTCTTCGCTGCTGCTTTTGGATTTTGACTCACCTGATCTCCTTTTCCTCTCCCTTGTTTTATCCCTGCCTACTCCTTCTGTGTTTTGTCTTGACTAGATTGTAAGCTCTGATGAGCAGGGATTGTCTGTTACATGTCTGTGCAGCGCTGCGTACGACTAGTAGCACTATACAAATGCAGAGTAGTAGTAGTAGGAAAGAAAAGGAGCTCAGTTTTGGCTATGTTCAGTTTCAGATGGCAGGTGAAACATCCAGGCAGCAATGTCAGATAAGCAGGTAGAAATCTGGGCCTGGATTCCTGGAGAGATTTCAGGCACATAAAGGTAAATCTGAGAGTCATCAGCATAAAAATGGTACTGAGAACCATGGGAGAAAATAAGTGCACCAAGGGACCGAGTGTAGAGAGAAAAAGAGAGGCCCCAAGATAGAGCCCTGAGGTACACCAACTGAGAGGGGGATGGCGGTAGAGGAGAAACTACCAGAACAGACACTAAAAGTGTGATGGGAGCGATAAGAAAAAAACCAGGATAGAACAGAGCCCCTAAAACACAAATAAACACAAATAAAGAAATGGTTAACCGTTTTGGGTTTTTCCTTCCCACTCTTTCACAATTGTCAAATCTAAGATCCCTATAAAATAATCTTAACTGCAATATAATAAATCACAATCGCATGGATTTATTTCTCAATAATACTGATATAATTTAAAAAAAACACAAAAGCTACAAATAGCAATAATGAACAAACACAATGTAGCCACCACCTTTAAAGGTGGAAATCCATTTAATTAATTAGCAATACATACAGTTATTATATAATTTAACTATAAATACTTTAAACAGTTTAATACAATCTCATATCTATTTGCATTTAAGTTACCACTTTTACATATTAAACATTACTGTTAAATATAATAAAACTCCATATATCATTCATACCACACTCATACTATGACGCACTCACAATTACACACATTAACTGGATGGAAATGAGGCAGCATTAATAACACCAAAAATAAATGAATAATACAAATTCTCAATCCCTTAGGGCCTGATTTACAACTGGGTGGTGCTATGTGCAGCGTTGAGAATAGCCCGCCCCCTTTCCGCCTAACCTGGATTTTCAATGCCGGGGTCATTTGCAGCCCTGGCATTGAAAATCCAGGTGTTGCCGCACAACCCGGAAGCCCCAGGAGCTAGCCAGCTAGCACCGATTTTCAAGGGTTTTCCATGCCTATTTTTAAGGCACAGTGGGCTAGCATCGAAAATTGGTGCTACTCGGTTAGCCGTTTCCTCCACCCCCGCTCTGCCCTGGAACACCTCTAACATGCCTCGATGCTAATCGTATAGAATCCGGGTGCGTTAGGGACATATCCAGGATTTTCAAAGGATTTTCACCTGTGTAGGTGCCCTTCGAAAATCCCGGATATGGCATATCTCAGGAACAAGCGGGAATGTAGTCTTCACATATGGTATCGTCGGTACCGATGAAACCTGCGCGGGAACGCTCCCCAGCGTCCAATTAGAAAGCTTTTGGGAGCATCCCACAGCGCCTGCGTGCTGCCTTCCCGCCTTTCCCAACTGTCTCTCTCCAGTTCTTTGTTTTTCGTGGAGCCGGCAGGTCGCACTTCCTGTCACCGCAGAAAATATCCCATTTATTCTTCTTTTTTGTGGTCGCGTCTGCCTTCCTTCGATGCTATACCGGTACCGCCAGTTCTTTCTTTCTTTTCTTTGTAAAAAAATAAATAAATAAATAAATCTTTTTCTTGGAGTCTTCCAGTTTTTTTCTCCTCTGGTGCCACGCGCCATCTTGGGCACTAGGCCCAACTTTCCTCTAGAATGGAAAAACCCGCTTCGGGTTTTAAAAAGTGTTCGAAGTGTGGCGGTACCATCTCCGTCACCGACACCCATGAGTGGTGCCTCAAATGTTTAGGTCCTGACCACTCTATCTCCGAGTGTGTTGCCTGTGGGATGATGTCGAAGAGGGGTCGGCAAAACCGAGCTGCTAAACTTAGCACCCTTTTTCCCTCCGATGCAGCATCTGTGGCATCAGCATCTTCCAGGGCTTCGTCTTCCACCCATGGATCTCAGGTAACTAAACATAAGTCTAGCCGGTCCTCAAAGGGTAGATCTCCTTCTAAGTATCGAGATGCCTCTGGCGTTGCCCTTGAGGGACTCACACCGGCAAAATTGCCCCGGCGGGAGGCTTCGGCTTCCAAAGCATCATCGGGGCTCCAGGATGTTCTCGAGGCCTCAACCTCGGCAGAACTACTGGTGCCATGCTCTGGGGTACCGGCTGCTTTGTCCGGTACCGATACCCAGGCATCGGCAGCATTGATAGACCAGAGATTCTTGGCTATTGAACGCAGTCTGGCGGCTCTTCTCTCGGCATCAATGCCCCCGAAACCACTTCAGACAATTCAACCGGTACCGGCACCTACATCAGTACCGGGGCCAATTGCATCGACGTCAGCAGGTGGACTACCGGTACCGACGCATGCTGTGCCCTCCGGTACTACTGATAAGTCGGTACCGGACCCTGTCGATACCGACTTCAATCGTTACCGGTATCGTGCGCTGCACGATTACCCGGACAGGAGATACTTTGAATCCTCCGACGAGTCTGAAGACTCTGAGAGCTCTGTCGATACCAGAGCATTGCTTCCTGAGGATTCTTCCTCTCCTAAACGTAGGATGTCTCCTCCAGAGGATATATCCTTCCAGGATTTTATCCGGGATGTGGCTGGAGGTCTTTCCATCAAAGTGGCTCCTGAAACAGAGCCTAGGGCGAAGTAATTGGAAATTTTACAGTATCCTAAAGCTCCCAAAGAGGCAGCTACTTTGCCTATCCATGAGATCTTGCATGATCTCATGCTAAGGATGTGGGAAACACCTCTCACCACTTCTCCTCATTCTCGTAGGCTCGATACCATGTATCGAGTTCCTCCCTGTCCTGGATTTCAAAAACCTCAGCTGCCCCACCATTCCATGGTGGTGGAATCAGCTATGAGAAGGATCAAGAGTGCAAAAAGACATGCCCCCAGGTAAATGAAAGCCCCCAGGTAGGTGATACATTAAATACCTTTATGGAAATGGGTAACAGGGGTAACATATGAAAAGCAGTGTGTATTAATGCCCGTAGCATGGGAAATAAGATCCCTGAAGTTGACGTTTTGGTGGGAGTGGCTGACTTGGATTTAGTGGCAGTTACAGAAACATGATTCACAGAAAACCATGACTGGGATGTAACTATACCTGGCTATACTTTATTCAGAAAGGACAGGGTAGGAAGAAGGGGAGGAGGAGTGGCACTATATGTAAAAACTACTATTAAAGCTTTGGAATTACAGAGCTTAAAAGGGAGAGAGGAGGCATTGTGGGTTAAACTAGAAAGAGGGAAAGAGAAATCTATTTGCATTGGTGTGATATACAGACCTCCCTCACAAGAGGAAGAGGTGGACAGAGAGTTAATTGAAGACATACGCAGCATTGCTAGGAAAGGGGAAGTGCTACTGATAGGAGATTTCAATATGCCAGATGTTGATTGGCACATTCCTGCTGCAGTATCATCTAGAAGTAAGGAGATCCTGGATTCTCTACAGGGAGAACTATTCAGGCAATTGGTAACAGACCCCACACGTGAAGGGGCCATACTGGACTTGGTGCTTACCAATGGTGAAAGTGTTTCTGATGTTGTAGTGGGAGATCATTTTGCATCCAGTGATCACCAGATGGTGTGGTTCAGTATTAGGACTAGGGCTGTTAGAATCCATTCCAAGGTGAGGATCTTAGACTTTAGGAAGACTAACTTTGCGAAGATGGGCCAATACCTCAGGGAGTCGTTAGTGGGATGGGAACAGCTGGGGGATGTAGAAAAACAGTGGGCAAAACTGAAAGGGGGTATTTTAAAGGCAACCAACCTTTTTGTTAAAATGGTAAATAAAGGCAAAAGGAACAGGAGACCGCTATGGTTTTCGAAGGAAGTAGCTGAAAAAGTGAAGAAAAAGAGGGAGACCTTCATGAACTACAAGAGATCACAGAGAGAGGAAGACAGGCATCTGTATTTGGAAAAACTTAGAGAAGCTAGCAAAGTAGTCAAGAAGGCAAAGATTCAAAAGGAGGAGGAAATAGCCAATGCAATAAAATGGGGGGATAAGACATTTTTCAGATATATTAGTGAGAAGAGGAAGGGCAAAAGTGGTATTGTCAGACTCAAGGGTGCAGGGGGGGAATATGTAGAAGCTGATAAGGATAAAGCGGAATTGCTTAACAAATATTTTTGTTCTGTGTTCACAGATGAAGAACCAGGAGCAGGACCTCAGAAAACACCCACAAATAAGAAAAGAAGCGAGGGACATCTTGAACAATTTTCAGAAGACTGTGTTCGTGAGAAACTAGCTCAACTTAAAGTAGACAAAGCGATGGGACCGGATGGGATACACCCTAGAATACTGAGGGAACTTGGGGACGTTCTAGCAACTCCACTGACTGACCTTTTCAATGCCTCGTTGGAGTCGGGAGTGGTGCCAAAGGACTGGAGAGAGGCTCATGTGGTGCCTTTACACAAAAGCAGAAGTAAGGATGTGGTTGAAAACTACAGGCCGGTTAGTTTAACTTCGGTGGTGAGTAAATTATTGGAAACGCTGCTGAAAGAGAAAATAGTGAGGTTTCTGGAGTCCAGCGGATTACAGGATCCGAGGCAGCATGGATTCACCAGAGGCAGGTCTTGTCAGACAAATCTGATTGATTTCTTTGACTGGGTGACCAGGGAGTTGGACCGAGGGAGAGCTCTAGATGTGGTGTATTTAGATTTCAGTAAAACCTTTGACACTGTTCCTCACAGGCGACTTATAAACAAACTGAGCACCCTAGGGATGGACCCTAAAGTTACTGCTTGGGTTAGAAATTGGTTGGGTGGGAGGCGACAAAGAGTACAAGTAAATGGAGCTCACTCTGAGGAGAAGGATGTTACCAGTGGTGTGTCCTTGGTCCGATTCTTTTTAACATCTTTGTTAGTGATATAGCGGAAGGGCTGTCGGGTAAGGTTTGCCTCTTTGCAGATGATACCAAAATCTGCAATAGAGTAGACACCCAGGAAGGTGTAGATAACATGAGGAAGGATCTAGCTAAGCTTGAAGAATGGTCTAGAATTTGGCAGCTGGGATTTAATGTTAAAAAATGTAAGGTCATGCATTTGGGCTGCAGCAATCCAAGGGAGCAATACAGTATAGGAGGTGAAGTACTTTTGTCCACTAAAGAAGAGCGGGACCTAGGCGTGGTTGTGTCTGATGATCTTAAAGTAGCTAAACAGGTAGAAAAGGCGACGGCAAAAGCTAGAAGGATGCTTGGGTGCATACGGAGAGGAATGGCTAGCAGAAAAAAGGAGGTGATAATGCCTCTGTATAAGTCTTTGGTGCGACCTCATTTGGAGTATGGTGTGCAATTCTGGAGACCGCACCTTCAAAAGGATGTGAACAGGATGGAGTCAGTGCAGAGGGTTGCTACTAAAATGATTAATGGGCTTCATTATAAAGCATATGAGGACAGACTTAAGGATCTTAATATGTACACCTTAGAGGAAAGGCGGGATAGAGGTGATATGATTGAGATGTTTAAATACGTCCGTGGCATAAATGTTCAGGGAGAGAGCCTCTTTCAATTGAAAGCAAGTTCTGCTACGAGGGGACATGGGATGAGGGTGAAGGGAGATAGATTCAGGAGTGATATGCGGAAATATTTCTTTACAGAAAGAGTAGTGGATCCATGGAATAGTCTCCCAGTGGAGGTGGTAGAGATGAGGACAGTAATTGAATTCAAAAAAGCATGGGACCAACACAGAGGATCTCTAAAGGTAAAAAGTGGACTGTTGTAGTTGTTGTTATGGAAGAACAGACTAGATAGGCTATGTGGTCTTTTTCTGTCATCATGTTTCTATGTTTCTATGTTTCTCTCTAATCCTCCAGGACATGAATGTAGAACTCTTGATGCCTTTGGGCGTCGAACCTTCCAGGCCTCTATGCTTTCTGCCAGGATTAGTTCCTACATTTTATATATGGGAATGTTCCTTAAGGAAGTTACAGGAGATCTAGAGCTCATGAGCCCTCTCCTTCCTGATGATAAGAGGCAGGATTATCTTGCACTTATCAAACATGCTCAGGAGGTTTCCAAATTCGTAAATCGTGCAGCTTTTGATTGTTTTGAGTGCATAAGCAGAACCTCTGCTATTGCCATAGGTGCACGTAGGATTGCCTGGCTCCAGGCATCTGACTTGGAACTTTGGGTACAGGACAAACTGGGGAATATTCCTTGCACAGGAGAGAATCTCTTTGGCAAAAATTGGCAAGAGAAAGCTAATAAGCTAGATGCTGATAATCTCACCTTGGATAGATTATCAAAATATACAGCTGATCCTGCAAGGAAAAAGTCCTACAAAAAACATTCTTCACTAGAAAGAAGAAGTTCTACCTCTCCTATACCCAGCAAGGGCATCGTTCAGGTCAGTCTGCCCAAAAGGGTCAGCAGCAATCTAAACAAACAAAAACAAAGGCTGCTAAGCCTCAACCGGCTCAGCAGACTCAGCCTCCACAGGGGCTTTGACTCCCATCTAGAGAACTTTGTCTTCCTGGCCCTGAATGGGCCAGAGCCTTCCACCATTCCAGGAAGGTTATGTTATTTTGCCAACAGAAAGTTGGACTCTGTCCATTGTAAGAGAGGGCTACAAGCTTCACTTCCTCAGCATGCCCCCTCCTACAATGGTAAGACAGTTCAATTCTCAGACCTCTCTCGACTCCCAGTTAGATCACGAGGTCAGTCTGCTTTTTGCCCAAGGGGCAATAGAAGTACCTATTCATCAACAGGGTGCAGGGTTCTATTCCCCCTTTTTCCTTATTCCAAAGAAAACAGGAGGGCACAGACCCATTTTGGACCTCAGAGAATTGAACAAGTTCCTGTTCAAAGAGAAATTCAAAATGATTTCTCTGGGAACTCTACTGCTGTACCTTCAGAGTCAGGACTGGCTTTGTTCTCTACATCTCAAGGATGCGTACACTCATGTTCTCATCCATCCAACTCACCAAAGGTTTCTTCACTTTCTATTTCAAGGGAAGCACTACCAATACAGAGTTCTTCCTTTTGGCCTGGCCACGGCACCAATGGTGTTCACAAAATGCATGGCTGTGGTAGCAGCATTTCTCCTCACCCTAAAAATATTCGTCTTCCCTTCCTTGGACAATTGGCTCATTCGAGCCCCATCAGAGCCAGAGGCCAGGATTTCTCTATCTCGCACAATGCGTATCCTTCAATATTTGGGACTTGTTATAAACTTTTCAAAATCCAACCTAGCTGCCACTCAGTCTCTAGAGTTCATAGGAGCCCTGCTGGATACCAGACAGACAAGGGCCTATCTTCCACAGTCCCGCTGCCTTCGCATTGTGCAGTTAGCTTCCCAAGCAATGCTAAAGTCTCACCTCACTGCTCGGGAAATGTTACAATTGCTAGGCCACATGGCATCCACCGTGCATGTGGTCCCTTATGCCCGCCTCCATATGAGGGCAGCCCAGTGGACTCTATCCACTCAGTGGACTCAAGCGTCAGGTTGCCTGTCAGACAAAATAGCAACCTCAGATCGTCTTATTTTGTCTCTCCAATGGTGGCAGTCACCCCAGAATCTGCTGGTGAGGTCCCCTTTTCAGCAACCCCAACCCCAAATAACTCTAACAAAAGATGCCTCACAGGTGGGTTGGGGAGCCCATTTGCAAGGCCTCTCTACCCAGGGTACTTGGACTCCACAGGAGACCGATCTACACATCAATCTCCTAGAGCTCAGAGCAATCTTTCTTGCTCTTCGAGTGTTTCACACCCAGCTCAGCTACAAAACTGTCCTAATTCAAACGGACAACCAGGTAGCCCTGTTCTATGTGAACAAGCAGGGCGGAACAGGCTCTCTGTCGCTCTGCAACGAAGCTTTGTGACTTTGGGCCCTCGCCAGAGAGCATCAGATTCATCTCCTTGCAGTGTATCTTCCAGGCATTCAAAACTCTTGGGCAGACAGACTCAGTCGAATTCTGCTTCCACACGAATGGTCTCTCCATGCAGACCAGGTGGCCAAAGGTTTCCAATTTTGGGGAACCCCGGACACAGACCTCTTTGCAAGTCCGCTGAATGCCAAACTTCCCCGGTTCTGTTCCAGAATTCCGGCTCAGGGTTGTCAGGCCAGAGATGCCTTCCTCCTCCATTCGGGTCGGCACTTTCTGTATGCCTTCCCACCCATTCCCCTAATTCCCAGAACTTTATTCAAGCTTCAGAGAGACAGAGGCCATATGATTCTCATAGCCCCACACTGGCCACGACAAGTGTGGTACCCTCTGCTCTTACATCTCTCTCAAGCTCCATCTCTGGAGTTAGGATCTGCTTCAGATCTCCTATCCCAGGAGGATGGGATGCTGTGGCATCCCAATCCCCAGTCTCTACATCTCAGGGCCTGGTTGCTGAAAGCCTAGAACTTCATGGTCTTAACCTTTCTCAGCAAGTAAAGGATATCCTCTATGCTTCAAGGAAACCATCCAGAAGACGCTCTTATGCTTTCAAGTGGAAAAGGTTTACCATATGGTGTTCGCAGAAGGGTCTTAACCCTCTTGCAATACCTCTGGAATCATTACTGGAATATCTCCTTCATTTGTATAATGCAGGGCTTAAGACCAATTCAGTGAGTTCATTTGAGTGCTATTGCAGCTTCTCTCAAACCTTTAAATGGGCAACCTATTTCCTCTCATCCTATCATAGCGAGATTTATGAGAGGCCTTCTTCTAACTAAGCCTCCTGTTAAGCCACCACCGGTGGCATGGGATTTAAATCTAGTTCTTGGCCAGCTCATGAAGCCGCCTTTTGAACCATTAGCTACTACCTCTTTGAAATTCCTTTCCTGGAAGGTTATTTTTCTTATTGCAATCACATCAGCACGTCGCATCAGTGAATTGCAAGCATTGGTGGCTGATCCTCCTTATACAAGGTTCCATCATGATAAGGTAGTCCTTAGGACTCATCCTCACTTTATGCCAAAGGTGGTTTCACCTTTTCATTTAAACCAAGCAGTTTACCTTCCTGTTTTTTTCCCAAGGCCTCATGCCTCTAATGCAGAAAGGAATCTTCATACTTTGGACTGTAAAAGAGCTTTGGCCTTTTACTTGCAAAGGACTCAGCAACATAGAAAGTCCTCTCAACTCTTTGTTGCTTTTGATCCTAGTCATTTAGGGCTTCCAGTCTCCAAAAGGACACTGTCCAACTGGATTGCACAGTGTATATCTTTTGCCTATCGGAGTAAGAACTTTCATCTTGAAGGCCATGTCACAGCGCACAATGTGAGAGCCATGGCAGCCTCTATGGCTCATCTTCACTCTGTGTCTATCGACGACATCTGTCGAGCAGCTACCTGGGCCTCGGTTCATACCTTCACAGCCCATTACTGCTTGGACAAGGACTCCCGCCGGGATGCCTTGTTTGGTCAGGTTGTTCTTCAACACCTGTTCCATACTTAATCAACTCCTACCCACCATCCCTGGTAGGATGCCAGAGATCCATGGGGGGAAGTGGAGCCCTTTCAAAAGGGCACACAACTTCTGGGGTTTCTCCCTGGCATCTGTAGCTAGGGAGTCCCCATATGTGAAGACTACATTCCTGCTTATTCCTGGAGATAGCATAGTTACTCACCTGTAACAGGTGATCTCCGGGAACAGCAGGAATTTAGTCTTCACAACCCACCCACCTCCCCTAGGAGTTGTATCTCTCTCTTTTTCTCTTTCCCTCTCTCTCTCTCTTTGTCTCAGCTTTAAACTCAACTGGAGAGAGACAGTTGGGAAAGGCGGGAAGGCAGCGTGCAGGCGCTGTGGGATGCTCCCGAAAGTTTTCTAATTGGACGCTGGGGAGCGTTCCCGTGCAAGCTCCTTCAGTACCGACGATACCATATGTGAAAACTAAATTCCTGTTGTTCCCGGAGATCACCTGTTACAGGTGAGTAACTATGCTTTATACAGGTAACTAGAGCCCTTAATTACACGGGAAAATCATGCCCTTAATATCTAAGCAGTATGCTAAATATACTATAAAACCGCTACAATTTTAGTGCAAAGTCATGTAAAAGGGGAATACACCACCCCAACTTTCAGTGTCATGTATGGTGATCGAAGCAGGCCTTATCTAAGCTGCAGTACAAAACTACATCTACCAACATTCCCCAGATGAAAATCCTCAAATCACCAAGTCTTCCAACACCAGAGATATTCAAACTTCCAGGATCTAATGCTGTACAGAATCTTTTCAACTGCTTCAGATATGGCAAAGATGAAACCAGCCACACTGGATTTCGCCGCTTCACAGTTCAACGATCCTAGGGATGCTGAAAACCTCATAGTCTCAGTCCCAGGTATAAGCACATTGGTGCTGCAGTATTCAACAAAGGTGCCCAGAACTCCACAACCTTCGCCTCAGCCACTAGCAGATTTCACACAGACATTTCAATTACTGTGGCCAATAGAGAATCTGTGAAAAATATGTAATTCTACAGACAAACTCACTAAGCACAACAACCAATTTCTCTCACCACCATTTCAGAACTGTCCAGATTGCCAACTCCACTACTTCCAAAAAACGCCAGAGCATGAACCTTCTATCATGTAACACCCAGGACCCACTATTTGATAAAACCAGGTAATCAATTTGGTTATTGAGCCCTGCTGGGCTTACCGTGTTCCATTTGAAAATAAACATTTGCTCACAGCGGCAAATCCTCCTTCCTCTATGCCTTCTTAAAGAGCTCATTCTATTGTCAGTCATGTGATCTCTAAACCAATTAAATCCTACTATAGAAAGCTACCATAAATATATACATGCATAGATTTTCTTACCATACTAATCCTTATATACTAAAACTTCTAGAAACAAACTATTAAAACTTACTGCTACTTTTAAATGAATTGCAGGCAGAAGATATAAATTTAGTTCTGCTTATTCCAAATGACAACTCTACAGCCTGATTTTCATCTAGGCAGGCTATATGCCGTGTCAGAGCATAGCCTGTCTGCTGACCCCCTTAACCCGGATTTTCACTTCCACGGCGATGGAAATGTAAATTCGAGTTTGGCTGGATGCACCTAGTGCCACCAAAGCTAAACGGGTAGCAGCTTTTTTCGATGCTACCCGCTTAGCTCCTGTGCCTTAAAGATAGACGAAGAAAAACCTTGCCTGTCTTTAAGGCACAGAGGGCTTAGGCAGGTAGCACTGAAAATCACTGCTACCAGTTTAGCCCTTTCCTCCTCCCCTGCTCTGCCCTGGAATGCCCCCAACATGCCCTGATGATAACTGCATAGCATCTGGGCGCGTTAGGGACTTATCCGGGATTTTCCAAACACTCTTCCTGTGTAGGTGCCCCAAAGAGCCAAAGCAGTACACATGGCCCTATCGGCAAGCAGGCCATCCCCCTAGCAGTAATCACCACACACCAACTTCCATACAAGAACAAGCTCATGAACCAAAAGTAACCCCACTGTCCCTTTACTGCTAACATAGTTGTTGCCCTCCCCAAGGATTTTAATTTGCCATGCCCTGGGGCTGTTTCCTAACGCCACCCCACTCCATCCCTAACCTAGTCCCACCATGTATTAGCCACCCCCCCCCCCCCCCACACACACACACACTTTAGCCTCAATGACTGACATTCATTATTTTTTTTGCAATTTCCAGGCTTTATTATAGCATGAGGCAAACTTACAAATCGGTGCAACTCTGCAAAGTACAAAGCCTCAACACAGAAAAGATGCAATGATACAGCCCACGTTTTGATTTTCTTTTTTTTTTGTGTTTTTTGAAACTGCACAGCGCATCTAGGTAATCAAACATGAAACACACACACACCCCACAACCCCCTACCATTAGTGTCTGCATAACATGACTCCTCCCGAGGGGAGGTCCTGACCTCCCACCTATGTTCAACCCTCACCTGGGGTATGAGTGTTGCAACAACCTTATAAGGCTTCTGGCTTCGCTGTCAATTGCACCTCCAAGTAACGAATAGCACTCTCAACCCACCTGAAGGTGAGATGCACCCGCAGTCAAGCACTGTCCTCTACTCCCACCCCCATGTTCAGAATATCTGATTGTGAATAATTGATCTTAAATCTGGATGCCAACGAGAGAGCCTCGAAGAGTTGCATCGCCTGGGGCAAAGAAATAATGGGGTAGGTCAGGGACAACAGGATATCATCTGCGAAGAGCGCAATCTTATATTCCCAAGTTCCTACCCGAACACCTTACACCTGTGGAGTCTCGCAAAATCGCTATGCCAAAGGTTCCATCACAAGCGCAAAGCGTAAAGGGGACAGCAGGCACCCCTGCCTCGTAATTCTCCCCGAGCAAAAGCTTGCTGACTGACCTCCATTAACCTGGACGCTTTCCCGGGGCGCCTGGTATAAGCCCTGAATCCACCTCTGAAAGTGAGGCCCAAAGCTCATCTTAGCCAATAGTCCCCACAAGAAATCCCAACTCACTCTATCAAAGGCCTTCTCCGTGTCAACCCCCACAAGGAGCGTCGGCTGCGGGTCCTGTCGGGCCACATACATCACCTGCAGCATCCAGCAGATGCCTGCCGCCTTGGCACAAACTCCACCTGGTTCCCATGAATCAACCGGGGAAGTACTCGATTTAAACGGATGACCAGTATGGCAGCCAGGATTTTTACATCAGTAAAGTAGTGAGATGGGGCGATAGGAAGACACCTCATTTTTGGGTTTACCC
The DNA here is from genome assembly GCA_033557465.1 of Ichthyophis bannanicus. Lineage (NCBI taxonomy): Eukaryota > Metazoa > Chordata > Amphibia > Gymnophiona > Ichthyophiidae > Ichthyophis > Ichthyophis bannanicus. Next base: position 27,685,827 of record CM066043.1, on the reverse strand, counting down.
GGCTTAGGTATGACAATGATCACCGCCTCCATCTGTGTCGGAGGTAGTGCCACACCCCCCCCCCCCCCCCATCGAGCACATCATTAAACAGTTCAGTCAGGATGGGGCCAGACTGTTTGCATACTTTTTGTAATATTCGGAGGGAAATTCATCACTCCCCGGGGCCTTTCCCATGGGTAAGCGGCCAATGGCCAGCTATACTTCTTGTGCCATTATTTCAGCTTCCAGCATGTTCCACGGGGTCCAGCAGGACCGGTAGGTCTGTTCCCTGTAGGTAACTCTCATTGTGAGGGTGGCCACTCAGATCCTCCATGTACAGACGTTCCAGGTAATTCGTGAACACTGCCTGAATTTCCCCAGAATCCACCTGCAGCGTCCCCGCTGCATCTCGTACCTCATGTATCATGCGAACAGCTTGCTGTTGCTGAAGGCAGAGCACCAGATGCTGCCCGACCTTATTTCAATGTTCATAAAAGGTTTGCCACAACTAGCGCCACTTGAAATTAAGATCTCGCTGGACATAGTAACATAGTAAATGACGGCAGATAAAGACCAGTATGGTTCATCTGGTCTGCCCCGTAAGATGACAAGAGTAGGTGCACTTGCCACTCTGTGCAAGTCACCCCTCCCCATGTCTTTGTTTAGGGGTGAACCCACCGCTCTGTCCATCAAGACAGGACCAGACTGCTTGCTATTGGTTCCAGGCCCACCATGAGCCCATGTACGCATGCTCCAGTTGGTGGCATTTAGCCTCTGCCTCCAGCTGTTGAGACTCCTGTACCCATTTCCTCTTGATCCAAGCTGCCTCTGCAATAAGATGACCACGGGCCATGGCCTTGAAGGCATCCCAAACTATCAGAGACGCCACTTCTCCCGAGGAGTTCAGCTCAAAATACTCCTGTATAAAGAGATTGTGCTTCTGGACCGCTTCCATTCGGTGGAAAAAACTCCCCTGCAACACCCAGTTTCTCCCGCGTGTATCAGCTGAAGGGTTTGGAATATCTATCCAACAAGGGGCATGGTCCGACTACATAATGGTACCATGATCAGCCCTCACTCCTCCATTCAATAAGCGTTGATCTAGCAGTAAACCCCCCTAATTGATTTGTCTGTATGCTCATCCCAGGTATTGTCTATGTTTGTCAATTATGTATTTCTGTACCCTGGTTGGTTAACATCATCCTTATGATTTGTTATGATTTGTTATTCACTGTTAAAATAAGTTGTGTCCAACCTATTATGAGTTGTTGTTCAGTGTTTCTAATATGATTTGTTCACTTTTCTTTAACCCTCTTTCCTGTCCTAATTTTGGCGTTCTGCTTCTTGGATTGTGGTGCTAATCAATTTTATTGTACACCGCTTAATGCTTTGCCACAGCGGTATATCAAATTTGAATAAAGATAAAGAATAAAGATAAATAGTCAATTCTGGTATGAACCCGGTGGACAGGCAAGTAATACATGTAACCCTGTTCCCTTGGGTGAGTAATATACATTAGCCAAGGTAAAGAGGGTACCATCCAGGCAAACATTGAGAAAGATCCACCTCCCGGCCTTATCCCTCTGTACATCCTTGACTAGGGCAAGTACTGTCTGATGAAACAGTATGGCTACTCCACGCTTCTTATGCCCCCATATATCGGAAGCAGCCCAAGCCTCCAAATAGGGTGTCTGTCGCAACCATACATGGTGGATAGTACAGCGATGCGTTTCCTGCAGGAAGACTATCTCGCCTTTCAGGCTCCGCAACTCCTTAAACAGTAGGGAACACTTCTGGGGTGAGTTCAGGCCCTTGATTTTAAATGATATGAATCTCAACATAGTGCCCTATAGCTCTCCCCCATCTCCCCACAACAATATTAGTAAACCTGTCAGCACCCCACCTCCTAATTGCATCATGTTCTTATGCCCCTTCAGATTGGATGCCAGGGCCCCTCTCTCTTTTCCTCCCCCCCCCCCCCCCATGGGAGCCTACACTGCCCAGTACAGATCCCATGCTCAAGGTCCCCCACAGTCATTCCCCTCCCTTCCCCTGTACCTTCCCCCCACCCCAGCCCAGAAAAATGTCCACACACATAATGGACTGGAAGAACACTCATCCCACAGCTGCCTGACAGTTCCAATCCCTCCCTCCACCCACCTCATATTCCACCAAACAAAAGAAAAAAGAAACTAACAATATCCAACTAAAGTTCCCCAACAGTAATAGCAGACCACAATCAAACTGCATGAGTCAGAGTCACTCAGTCCAAAGGTTCTTGTTTCTCAAGAATTTTTTTAAAGAGGCGGGAGTGCCAAGGGGGCTAGACTTCGCACACGTAAGGAGACACTAACCTAGCCTTGCAGTATGTCTGTCCTTCTGGTAGTAATGCCCCACGGGGATTTTTTCAGTTATTGAGTGGGTTTCCCCACTCACTGCCACTTAGATTGCATGGATCGCAGCGAAGGAGATGTTGGTGTTGCAGTACCTTCCACAAGGTCTACCTGCCTTAAGGCTCGCCATGCCTCAGTATGATCTTTGGCTGATGCCTTCCTGCCCGCCACCACAAAGTTCATCCAAAACGAAAAAGACCAGGAGTAGCATATCCCTTCTTTCAGCAGTACTGCAATGATGGGTTTCATTTCTCGGCGCCGCAACAAGTTGAAAGTAGAAAGGTCCTGATAAAGGGATACCGGTGCCTCATGGAACTGCACTGTTTTTTGTTCCCAGCCTCTCCTCAGTAGCAGGTCTGCATCCGATTAGCACAAAAAGCGCACTATGATATCCCGTGGTCTATTGCCAGATGGACCCTCTCAATTTCCATCGTTGCTCCTCTGTCGTTGAACTCCTCCGGTGTCAATAGATCCTGATTAGAGCCTTCACCACTTTCTCAAGATTCTCAGTGCCCCTTGCGGTCTCAGGGATTCTTCTCAAGCGTACATTATGCGTCAGGCTCTGTTCTCAATGTCGTGAAGTTTGTATGTGAGTTCTAGGGTCTGTGACCGTTGCCCATCTACTGCGCTTTGTAGGTCCGTCAGGGCCTCTGCATGATCTTCCATTTTTGCCTCAGCCTCCTCTATGCAGTGTCCCAATTCTTTTATATCACCTCAGATTTCAGCAATGATATTCATTACATCTGCCTGCATTGATTTGAACTCAGAGGATATCTCCTCAAATCCTCGTCTGAGTTCGCTCTGTAAGGCCATGTGCTCGAGGAGTCTCTCCTCCCTGCGCAGTAACACTCAATGCCTCCTTCCCTGACTCAGAGGTCATGTCTAAGGGTGAGCTGCCATGCAACATACGCGGCTTTTCTTTTATCTCCTGCAGCTTACTTTTTGCCGCCATCAGGTCCCAAATACCCCCGCATCTCTCCCGCTGCGTTTCTCACCACTCCGGTTTGTGCCTGTGCAGTTTCTGGGGGCTTTTGTTCACTTGAGGTGGTGGAGAGGAGAAACTACTCTGCCATTAGCTTCAGTGATGTTACTTCCTCTCGACATTCATTATTTTTAATAAACGTAAGTAGGTAAAGGATCAGCAGGTAAGGGGGATGACTTTATATAAGGTATCTTCTCTAAAACAGAATGGGCCTTGTGGTCTTTATATGCTGTAATTTAGAGTAGTTACTCACCTGTAACAGGTGTTCTCCAGGAGCAGCAGGAATCAGTCCTCACATATGGGTGACGTTGGCGCCGATAGAGCCCTCGTGCGGAGCATTCCCCCAGCTTTCAAGGAAAGCCTTTGGGATTGCAGCACGCATGCGCAGTCCCCTTCCTGCCCAAGGGTGCCATCTTGCTCAGTCTGATGACACAGCTAAAAGACAGCAAAAAAATCAAAATGAAGTATATGACTGCAACTCCAGGGGAGAAGGGAGGGTCATGAGGACTGATTCCTGCTGCTCCTGGAGAACACCTGTTACAGGTGAGTAACTACTTTTTCTCCAGGGTCAAGCAGGAAGTCAGTCCTCACATATGGGACTCCCCAGCTCTAGGCTACCGGGAACCCTAAGCTGAAAAATGGCTCCCTCTCAAGAACCTCAGCAATCGTGATAAGAATATCCTCTGAGAACGCCCCCGTACAGTAGCCCAACACAAAGGCCGGAGGATAGGAGTTGCCTAAACTTCAAAGAGATTACAGAGTACCAGCTGTCCGAAAGCACTATCCCTTCGGGACTCCCTCTGTAATGGGCTGCAAAACTCTGGCTTGAAGACCAAGTAGCGGCCCGGCAGATGTCTGCCAACGGAACAGAGCGGAGATAAGCTACTGACGCGGCTTTCGCCCTGACACGGTGGGCCGTGACTCAACCCTGCAAGGGGAGGTCGGCTGCCCTGTACGCCCAGGCGATACAATCTGCTACCCAAGTGGACAACGTATGCTTGGAGACAGGTAACCCCATCTTATTAGGGTCAAAGGAGACGAAGAGCTGAGTAGCCCTTCGATGCCCCCTCGTACGTTCTATGTAAGAAGACAACGCCCTCTTACAGTCCAGGATATGCAAGACTGTTTCAGCCCGGCTGGTATGCAGCCTGGGAAAGAAGGTTGGAAGAACCACCTCCTGGTTGAGGTGGAAAGAGGAGACCACTTTTGGAAGGAACTTCGGATGGGTCCGTAGGACTACCCTGTTCCTAAAGAACCGTGTGTATGGTCTATCAGAAACCAGAGCTTGTAGTTCACTCACACGTCTGGCTGAAGTAAGAGCTACCAGGAAGAGCGCTTTCCAAGAAAGGAAGTGCAAATGGCAAGTAGCCATCGGCTCAAACAGTGGGTGAGTAAGTTGCTGCAAGACCACGTTCAAATCCCACTCAGTCGCCGGTGGACGAACCGGAGGCTTGAGAAGAAGCAGACCTCTGAGAAATCGGGACACCAAGGGATGAACCGACAGAGTGTCCCTCCACCGGGGAGTGGTGTGCTGATAGAGCACTAAGGTGGACCCGAACAGAGTTAGACTTAAGGCCTAGGTCTGACAGGTAAAGCAGATACTGCAGTACTAGTGGCACAAGGCAAGAGAAAGGATCTTCATTGCGCTGAGCACACCATACCGTAAACCTACGCCACTTGAGGGCATAGGACTTTCTGGTTGACTGCCTCCTAGAGGCCAAGACCACCTCCTCAACCTCCTTAGGTAGAAGCAAAGGAGCTAGCACTATCCTTTCAGCAGCCAGGCCATCAGATTGAGGGATCTGAGATTGGGGTGCAGAAGGGAACCCTGATCTTGAGACAGAAGGTCGTTTTGCAACTCCAGAGGGAATGGCATTTCCACTGCCAACTGCAGCATTAGTGGAAACCACGGTTGCCTCGGCCATCTGTGGGCTACCAGAATTACCGAGGCCTTGTCCTGGAGAATCTTGAACAGAGTTCGGGCCACCAGGGGCATTGGAGGAAACGCATACAGGAGGCCCGTAGACCAAGAGATCACAAAAGCATCTGCTGCCATCCTCAGGGGATGCAGCTGTCTGGAGCAAAACCTGGGCAGCTGATGGTTTAGTGGACTTGCAAAGAGATCGATGGATGGAAGTCCCCAGCAGAGGAAGATCTGCTGGACCACCAATGGATTCAACTGCCATTCGTGAGGCTGGAGAATCCTGCTTAGCTCGTCTGCTAGGAAATTCTCCTGACCAGGTAGATAAACTGTTTTGAGAAATATGCCTTGCTTGACTACAAAGGAGCAACTAGCCAGCGCCTCCTGACATAGAAGCTTGGACCCCGTGCCCCCTTGTTTGTTCACATAGAACATTACCACCTGATTGTCCGTCTGAACTAAGACAGACTGGTGAGAGAGGACATGAGAAAAAGTCTGTAGAGCTAAGCGGATTGCTTGCAGCTCCAAAAGATTGATCTGCTATGTGGCCTCCCGAGGAGACCAGAGGCCTTGAGTGCACGTGCCCTGGCAATGTGCACCCAGCCCTTTAAGGAAGCATCGGTGATCAGCACCCCTGTGTGTGCTGGGGCCTGAAAAGGTACCCCCCCCCCCCCCCCCGAGAAGGTTTGGGAGATGTAGCCACCACTGTAGTGAGTCCAAAAGTGGTTTGAACACCTTTACTCTGTCTCGGAGGTCACCTGTGGCCTGCACCCATTGAGTCCTGAGGCACCACTGAGCAGCCCGCATGTGCAGGCGGGCATTCGGAGTCACATGCACCGTGGATGCCATGTGGCCCAGGAGCCGTAGGTAGTGCCTGGTGGAAACATGAGAATTGCTTTGAAACTGGTTGGCCAAGTCCATCAGTCAGTGGGCCCTGTCCTCGGGCAAGTAAGCTCTGGCCTGCAGGGTGTCTAATCTTGCTCCTATAAACTCTAGGTTCTGAGAGGGGAGCAAAGTGGACTTTGCGTAGTTTATGACAAAGCCCAGATGCTGAAGAAGAGAGACAGTGCAAAGAGAGGCTTGTCTGACCTCCTGGAGAGACTGGCCCCTGATGAGCCAGTCATCCAGGTATGGGAAGACAAAAATACCCTAATTCCTGAAGTAGGCCGCCACCACCGCCAGGCATTTGGTGAAAACCCTGGGGGCAGAGGTTAGGCCAAAAGGGAAGTACCCTGTACTGAAAATGGTTTCCTCCCACCACAAATCTGAGATATTGTCTGTGGTCTAGATGAATGAGGATGCGAGTATAAGCATCCTTCAGGTCTAAGGAGGAAAGCCAGTCTCCCTGCTGGAGGTAGGGCAGCAGTATCCCAAGGGTAAGCATCTTGAACTTTTCCCTCTCCAGAAACTTGTTTAGGTTTCGCAAGTCTAGGATAGGCCGGAGGCCTCCTGTCCTTTTTGGTACTAGGAAGTACCTGGAGTAGAAGCCTTGCCCTCTCAGGTGGTGAGGCATCGGTTCCACCGCCTGTTCCTTTAGAAGACTTGCCAACTCCTGAAGGAGGAGGTTTCTGTGTAGAGGGAGTCTCCCCTGGAAAGTAGGAGGGGGGTAGCTGGTGGAAGTGGAGCAAGTAGCCTTTTTGGACTATGCTGAGTACCCAGGTATCCCCTGTGATGGCTGGCCACCTGTAGGTGTACAGGGTCAGCCGACCTTCTGTGCTGAATGGAGCCAGCGGCAGAGAAGAAGCTATGCTGTGGGAGTCAAAACCCCGCTCCCTGCTGTGCAGGAGCCGGAGCTAGTGGCTTGGGGGTCTTCTGCCTATGGAGCCCATGCCCCTGCCCCTTGGCCCTGCTGGGGAGCTGGAGAGGCCTGATATTGAGGGTAGGATTTGTAGGCAGCACCCTTCCTCGGGAAAAAGGGCTTCTTTCCCGAGCCCTTCTTTTTTTGAGAAGGGGCAGAAGTCTTTCTGGACAGCCTTGTCCTAGTGAGAGTCTCAGTCTCGATTTCTGCAGCCTTTTCAATCATGGGCTTACCGAATAGGTTGTCACCTTGGCAGGGGACATCGACCAACTTGTCCTGCACTCATGACTCCAGGTCCGATGACTGTAGCCAGGCCTGATGGCGTGCACCGATGCCAGACGCGGCTACCCAGGCCGAAGCCTCGAAGCCATCATAGGCTGCTCGAGAGATAAACTTTGAGCACTCTCGGATCCCTGTCGACAAGGCCTTGAATCTCTGCAAGGGTTCCTCGGAGAGGTCAGCTGAGAACCCGGCAATCTCCTTTGCCAGGTCCCGTAAGTACATGCCCATGTACAGCTGGTAAGTCTGGACACGGCAAGATAGCATAGTTACTCACCTGTAACAGGTGATCTCCGGGAACATCAGGAATTTAGTCTTCACATATGGGTATCATCAGTACCGACGGAGCCTGCGGAGGAACGCTCCCCAGTGTCCAATTAGAAAGCCTATGGGAGCCTCCCACAGCGCCTGCGTGCTGCCTTACCGCCTTTCCCAACTGTCTCTCTCTAGTTGAGTTTAAAGCTGAAACAAAGAGAGAGAGAGGGAAAGTGAAAGAGATAGATAGAGAGATAGAACTCCTAGGGGAGGTGGGTGGGTTGTGAAGACTAAATTCCTGCTGTTCCCGAAGAACACCTGTTACAGGTGAGTAACTATGCTATCTCCAGGAATAAGCAGGAATGTAGTCTTCACATATGGGGACTCCCTAGCTTTAGATGTCAGGGAGAGACCCCAGAAGTTGTGTGTCCCTGAGAAGGGGCTCCACTTCCCCCCATGGATCTCTGGCATCCTACCAGGGATGGTGGGTAGGAGTTGATTAGGTATGGAACAGGTGTTGGAGAACAGCCTGACCAAACAAGGCAACCCGGCGGGTGTCCTTGTCCAAGCAGTAATGGGCTGTGAAGGTATGAACCGAGGCCCAGGTGGCTGCTCGACAGATGTCGTCAATAGACACAGAGTGCAGATGAGCCATTGAAGCTGCCATGGCTCTCACATTGTGAGCTGTGACATGGCCCTCCAGAGGAAGATTCTTACTCTGATAGGCAAAGGAAATACACTGAGCAATCCAGTTAGACAGTGTTCTCTTGGAGACTGGAAGTCCCAAATGAGAAGGATCAAAAGCAACAAAGAGTTGAGAGGACTTTCTATGTTGCTGTGTTCTTTGTAAGTAAAAGGCTAAAGCTCTTTTACAATCCAAAGTATGAAGATTCCTTTCTGTATTTGATGCATGAGGCCTTGGAATAAACACAGGCAGGTAGACCGCTTGGTTTAGATGAAAAGGCGAGACCACCTTTGGCATAAAGTGTGGATGAGTTCTAAGGACTACCTTGTCATGATGGAACCTTGTATAAGGTGGATCAGCCACTAGTGCCTGCAACTCACTGATGCGACGTGCTGATGTGATTGCAATGAGAAAGATAACCTTCCAAGAAAGGAATTTCAATGAGGTAGTAGCTAAGGGTTCAAAAGGTGGCTTCATGAACTGACCAAGAACCAGATTTAAGTCCCTTGCCACCGGTGGTGGCCTAATGGGAGGCTTAGTTAGAAAAAGGCCTCTCATAAATCTTGCTATAAGAGGATGGGAGGAAATAGGTTGTCCATTTAGAGCAGGGGTCTCAAACTCAAATTGCTTTGAGGGCCAAATGAGGACTTGTAAAGTAACCCGGGGGCCGCATAAGACGCGGGCCCTCATTTGCATAAGGGGCCTCATTTGCATAAATATTTGCATAATGTTACCATACACTAACTTTTAGTAAACATGCCTCTTTAATGAGTATGGATAAAGAAAGACTAAAAGATTTAGAAACAAGAAGACAATAATTAAACTGGGAACCCCAAAAGCCAAACTTGGAATGTACAACAACACTGTAGAAATAAAACTATAAATTAATTTCCTCTTGTACTAAACAAAGCGCAAACATTAATGATGCACATTTCCCAGAGCTGACATATTCCAGTTAATAAATTCAAAATAAAGAGATATTTTTCTACCTTTTGTGCATTTTTTTCAGTTGCAATTGTTCCAGCCACTTTCTTCTGGTTTCTTCATGTCTTCTGCTAACTCTCCATCGTCTGCTGTCCATTTGCCCTTTCTTCTCTCCTAGTTTTTTTTCCATTCTCTCTCTACATCTGCTTTAACATACTAATCTTTCTCCTTTTTCTCTTTCCTCATTCCTATTTCATCCACTCAAATTTTACCCCTCCATCCTCAATCCCCACTTACTCTCCCAATACCTGGCCAATTGTAGATTTGTCTTCTCTCCCAGACAAAATATTTTTCCCCTCTCCATTTCACTTTCCCAGCTCCATCCCATTCTAATCCTCCCCCAACATCAGCTCCCTTCTAGTTCCAGCCCCACCCAGCATCCGCTCCCTTCTAGTCCCCCCATCAGTCCATTTCCAGTCCTATCCTAGCCTCACCATCAGCCCATTTCCAATCCTAGCCCCCCATCAGCCCATTTCCAATCCTAGCTCCCTCCCCTCACAGCCCATTTCCATTCCAAGCCCCCTTCCCCATCAGCCATTTGCAGTTCAAGCCCCCCTTCCACTCAGCCCATTTCCAGTCCTAGCAACCCCCCCCAGCCCATTACCAGTCCTAGACCCCCCATAGCCCATTACCAGTCCTAACCTCCCCATAGCGCACTTCCAGTTTTACCCCCATCACCCCATTTTCAGTCTTACCCCCCCCATAGCCCATTACCAGTCATAACCCCCCCTGCCAATAGCCCACTTCCAGCCCTAACCCCATTACCCCATTTCAGTCAGCCCCTCCATAGCTCATTATCAGTCCTAACTCCCCCCATCAGCCCACCTCCACTCCTTCCTAACCCCCACCTGCCCATTTCCAGTCCTAGCCCCCACCATAGCCCATTACCAGTCATAACCCCCCTGCCAATAGCCCATCTCCAGTCATAACCCCCCCCCGCCAATAGCCCATTTCCAGTCATACCCCCCCTGCCAATAGCCCATTTCCAGTCACACCCCCCGGCCAATAGACCATTTCCAGTCATAACCCCCCTGCCAATAGCCCATCTCCAGTCATAACCCCCCCCCCCTGCCAATAGCCCATCTCCAGTCATAACCCCCCCTGCCAATTGCCCATTTCCAGTCATAACCCCCCCCCTGCCAATAGCCCATTTCCAGTCCTACACCCCCCCCCCCCAGGTAAATTAAAAAAAACCTGGCTTCTGCTGCTGCAGCAGAAAATAAGCTGTCCCGCGGCCCCTTCCCCTCTGCGCGGAGAGCCCTGAGTGTGCTTCATCTGCGGCGTGCTTTTTAAGCCGCGAAGAGAGTATTTCCCTCTCGCGCGGCTTAAACCTAGTCACTTTTCAAGCCTCGCGAGAGGGAAATACTCTCTTCGCGGCTTGAAAAGCACCCGCTGATGGAGCACTCTCGGGGATCTCCGGGCAGAGAGGAAGGGGCTCGCAGGACAGCTGATTTTGCTGCTTGAGCAGCAGAAGCCAGTTTTTTTTTTTTTTAAAATTGACCGTCGATTCTGCCGTTGCCACGGCGGCAACGGCAGCAGCAGCAGAAGCCGTCGCGGGCCGCACAACGTTCTCTCGCGGGCCGCGTGTTTGAGACCCCTGATTTAGAGGCTTGAAAGAAGCTGCAATAGCACTCAAATGGACTTTTACTGAGTTAGTCTTAAGTCCTGCATTGGATAAATGAAGGAGATACTCCAGTAATGATTCCAGAGGTATTGCAAGGGGGTTAAGGCCCTTCTGCGAACACCATATGGTAAACCTTTTCCACTTGAAAGCATAAGAGCGTCTTGTGTAAGGCTTCCTGGAAGCATAAAGGATATCCTTTACTTGCTGAGGGAAGTTAAGATCATGGAGATCTAGGCCTTCAGCAACCAAGCCCTGAGATGCAGAGATTGGGGATTGGGATACCATAACATTCTGTCCTCCTGAGACAGGAGATCTGGAGCAGACCCTAAGTCCAGAGAGGGAGCTTGAGAGGGATGTAGAAGCAGAGGGTACCACACTTGCCGTGGCCAATGTGGAGCTATGAGAATCATACAGCCTCTGTCTCTCTGAAGCTTGAACAGGGTTTTGGGAATTAGGGGAATGGGTGGAAAGGCATAAAGGAATCTTGACCCCAGTGAAGGAGGAAAGCATCCCTGGCCTGAGAGCCCTGAGCCGGAATTCTGTAACAGAACCGGGGAAGCAGAACTCGAATGAGTCTGTCTGCCCAAGAGTTTTGTATGCCTGGAAGATACACTGCCAGGAGATGAATCTGATGCTCTCTGTCAAGGGCCCATAGTCGCAAAGCTTTGTTGCAAAGCGACAGAGAGCCTGTTCCCCCCTGCTTGTTCACGTAGAACATGGCTACTTGATTGTCCGTATGAATGAGGACTGTCTTGTAGATGAGTAGGGTGTGGAACACTTGAAGAGCAAGGAAGATTGCTCTGAGCTCCAAGAGATTGATAGGTAGATGAGTCTCCTGTGGAGTTCAAGTGCCTTGGGTGGAGAGGTCTTGCAGATGAGCTCCCCAACCCATTGGAGAAGCATCTGTTGTGAGAGTTGCCTGGAGTAAAGGTTGTTGAAATGGGGACCCCAGCAACAGATTTTGAGTGGACTGCCACCATTGGAGGGACAAAATAAGGCGATTTGTGTTTGCTATTTTGTCTGACAGGCACCCTGATGCCTGGGTCCATTGAGTGGATAAAGTCCACTAGGCTGTTCTCATATGGAGGCAAGCATAAGGAACCACATGCACGGTAGATGCCATGTGGCCTAGGAGTTGTAACATCTCTCGAGCAGTCAGATAAGGCTTTAGCACTGCTTGAGAAGCTAACTGCACCATGCGAAGGCAACGGGCCTGAGGAAGATAGGCCCTTGCATTTCTGGTATCCAGCAAAGCTCCTATGAACTCTAAAGACTGAGTGGGAGTTGGACTAGATTTTGGGATGTTTATGACCAGATCCAAATACTGAAGGATACGCATTGTGCATGATAGAGAAATCCTGGCCTCTGACTCTGATGGGGCTCGAATGAGCCAGTCGTCTAAGTAAGGGAAGATGAATATTCCTAGAATGCAAAGAAATGCTGCTACCACAGCCATGCATTTCGTAAACACCCTTGGTGCTGAGGCCAGGCCAAAAGGAAGCACCCTGTACTGGTAGTGCTTTCCTTGAAAAAGGAACCGAAGGAACTTTCTGTGAGTTGGATGGATGAGAACATGAGTGTATGCATCCTTGAGATCTAGAGAACAAAGCCAATCCTGACTCTGAAGGTATGGCAGCAGAGTTCCCAGAGAAATCATCTTGAATTTCTCCTTGAACAGGAATTTGTTCAATTCTCTGAGGTCTAAATTAGGTCTGTGTCCCCCTGTTTTCTTTGGGATAAGGAAATAGGGGGAGTAAAACCCTGTACCCTGCTGATAAGAACATAAGAACATAAGATATGCCATACTGGGTCAGACCAAGGTCCATCAAGCCCAGTATTCTGTTTCCAACAGTGGCCAATCTAGGTCATATGTACCTAGCAGTTTCCCCAAGAGACACAAGTTCCACAATGCTTGTACTGGGTCAAGCATTGATATCTTCGGTCACTTCTTAATAATGATGAATGGGTACTTCTTCTATTGCCCCTTGGGCAAGAAGCATAGTGACCTCTTGATCTAACAGGTTGATGAGAGAGTTCTGAGAATTGAACTGTCTTACCATTGTGGGAAGGGGCATGCACAGAAAGTGAAGCTTGTACCCCTCTTTTATAATGGAGAGTGTCTAATGTTCTGCTGTTATCTGCCCCCATCTGGGGGCAAAGTGACACAACCTTACTGGAATGGTGGAAGGCTCTGGTCCATTGAGAGCCAGGAAGGCTAAGTTCTCTAGATGAAAGTCAAAGGCCTTGTGAAGGCTGAGACTGCTGAGACGGTTGAGGCTTAGCAGTCTTTGCTTTCCTTTGTTTAGGTGATTGCTGATTCTTTCGGGCAGATTGACCTGCAGAACGTCCCTGCTGGGAATAAGAGGGATAAAACCTCTTCTTCTTGGAGAAGAATGGTTTCTTGAAAGATTTCTTTCTTGCAGGATCAGCTGTAGCCTTGGATAATCTATTCAAAGTGGAGTTGTCAGCATCTAATTCATTGGCTTTTTCTTGACAATTCTTGCCAAATAGATTCTCACCTGTACAAGGGATATTGCCCAGTTTGTCCTGCACCCAGAGCTCCAAATCGGATGCCTGGAGCCAGGCAATTCTACGTGCACCTATGGCAATTGCAGAGGTTCTGCTTATGCATTCAAAACAGTCAAAAGCTGCACGGTTGACAAACATCCTGGGCATGTTTGACCAGTGTGAGAAAATCCTGCCTTCTATCCTCAGGAAGAAGAGGGCTCAAAACCTCTAAATCTCCTGTGACTTCCTTAAGGAACATTCCCATATATAAAATATAGGAACTGATCCTGGCAGAAAGCATGGAAACCTGGAAAGTACGACATCCAAAGGCATCCAAAGTTCTACACTCACGTCCTCAGGGGCGGCCCAAGGGGGGTGCGGGGCCATGTGCGGAGACTCGGTGCGGGGCCTCATTTGCATAAGTGGCCTTATTTGCATAAATATTTGCATAATGTTACCATACACTAACTTTTAGTAAACATGTCTCTTAATGAGTGTATGGATAAAGAAAGACTAAAAGATTTCTACATTACTATAATCCAGTGCCAACCGCCAGGCACATTAGGAACTACTACAAACGCTGCCCATTTAGAACCCATAGCAAACCCGCCATATCCTGACAGCATTACCAGGACTCACAAAGCACCATACCCTACCTATCAAAAGGCAACACTGCAAATATTAAACCAATACATTTCAGAGAATACTGGGGAAAGAGAACAAGTGGCAACGTCAAATAGGAATTACATAAACAGAATACCTCAGCTCAGTTACACATGCAGAACATAGACCATCACCAAACAAGGAATCACAATTTAGAAACAGGAAGGCAATAATTAAACTGGGAACCCCAAAAGCCAAACTTGGAATGTACAACAACACTGTAGAAATAAAACTATAAATTAATTTCCTCTTGTATCAAACAAAGCGCAGACGTTAATGATGCATATTTCCCAGAGCTTTCATATTCCAGTTAATAAATTCAAAATAAAGAGAGATCTTTCTACCTTTTGTGCATTTTTTTTTCAGTTGCAATTGGTCCAGCCACTTTCTTCTGGTTTCTTCATGTTTTCTGCTAACTCTCCATCGTCTGCTGTCCATTTGTCCTTTCTTCTCTCTTCTAGTTTTTTTTTCCATTCTCTCTCTCTACATCTGCTTTAACATACTAATCTTTCTCCTTTTGCTCTTTCCTCATTCCTATTTCATCCACACAAATTTTACCCCTCCATCCTCAATCCCCAATTACTCTCCCAATACCCGGCCAATTGTAGATTTTCCATCCCTCCTACACAAAATATTTTCCCCTCTCCATTTTACTCTCCCAGCCCCATCCCATTCTGATCCTCCCCCAACATCAGCTCCCTTCTAGTTCCAGTCTCACCCAGTATCCATTCCCTTCTAGTCCCTGCATCAGCCCATTTCCAGTCCTAGCCCCCCCATCAGCCCATTTCCAGTCCTAGCTCCCCCATCCATTTCCAGTCCAAGTCCCTTCATCAGCTCATTTCCAATCCTAGCCCCCCCCCATCAGCCCATTTCTAGTCATTTCCTAGCCCCGCCATCAGCCCATGTCAAATCATAGCTCCCCTCCACTCAGCCCAATTCCAGTCCAAGCCCCCCCATGAGCCTACTTCCAGTTCTAGCCCCTCCATGAGTCCATTTCAATTCAAGCCCCCACCACAGCCCATTTCCAATCTTAGCTCCCCCCAACAGCCCATTTCCAGTCCTATCCTAGCTGTTCCATCAGCCCATTTTCAGTCCTAGCTCCCTTCCCTCACAGCCCATTTCCATTCCAAGCCCCCTCCCCATCAGCTATTTGCAGTTCAAGCCTCCCCTTCCACTCAGCCCATTTCCAGTCCTAGCAACCCCCCAACCCATTACCAGTCCTAGCCCCCCGTCAATCAACTTCCAGTCCTAACCCCCATCACCCCATTTTCAGTTTAAGCCCCCCTATAACCCATTACCAGTCCTAACCCCCCATCAGCCCATTTCCAGTCAGCCCCCATAGCCCATTGCCAGTCCTAAACCCCCCCATCAGCCCACAGCCCATTACCAGTCCTAACCACATCAGCCCACCTCAAGTCCTAACCCCTCCCCATCAGCCCATTTCCTGTCCTAGCCCCCCCATAGCCCATTATCAGTCCTAACCCCCCCATAGCCCATTACCAGTCCTACCCCCCATCAGCCCACTACCAGTCCTAACCCCCCCCCATAGCCCATTACCAGTCCTAACCCACAATCACCCCATTTCCAGACAGCCCCCATCAGCCCACAGCCCATTACCAGTCCTAACCCCCCTATCAGCCCACTATCAGTCTTAACCCCCCCCATAGCCCATTACCAGTCCTAACCCCCAATCACCCCATTTCCAGACAGCCCCCATCAGCCCAAATCCCATTACCAGTCCTAACCCCCAATCACCCCATTTCCAGACAGCCCCCATCAGCCCACAGCCCATTACCAGTCTTAACCCCCCACAGCCCATTACCAGTCATAACCCCCCCCAATCAGCCCACTACCAGTCCTAACCCCCCATCACCCCATTTCCAGACAGCCCTCATCAGGCCACAGCCCATTGCCAGACTTAACCCCCCCCCATAGCCCATTGCCAGTCTTAACCCCCCCCCCCATAGCCCATTGCCAGTCTTAACCCCCCATAGCCCATTGCCAGTCTTAACCCCCCCCATAGCCCATTGCCAGTCTTAACCCCCCCCATAGCCCATTGCCAGCCCTCATCAGCCCACAGCCCATTGCCAGTCTTAAACCCCCCCCCCCCCGCATAGCCCATTGCCAGTCTTAACCCCCCCATAGCCCATTGCCAGCCCTCATCAGCCCACAGCCCATTGCCAGTCTTAACCCCCCATAGCCCAGTGCCAGGCTTAACCCCCCATAGCCCATTGCCAGTCTTAACCCCCCTCCCCAGCCCACTGCCAGTCTTAACCCCCACAGCCCATTCCCAGTCTAAACCCCCCCCCAGCCCCATGCCAGTCTTAAACCCCCCATAGCCCATTGCCAGTCTTAACCCCCCCTCCCCAGCCCACTGCCAGTCTTAACCCCCCCAGCCCATTGCCAGTCTTAACCCCCAGTCTTAACCCCCCCTAGCCCAGTGCCAGTCTTAACCCCCCCTCCTCGCCCATTGCCAGTCTTAACCCCCCCTAGCCCATTGCCAGTCTTAACCCCCACCATAGCCCATTGCCAGCCCTCATCAGCCCACAGCCCGTTGCCAGTCTTAACCCCCCCCCATAGCCCACTGCCAGTCTTAACCCCCCCCATAGCCCATTGCCAGTCTTAACCCCCTTCCCCAGCCCACTGCTAGTCTTAACCCCCCCACACCCCATTGCCTGTCTTAACCCCCCCTCCCAAGCCCACTGCCAGTCTTAACCCCCCCCAGCCCATTCCCAGTCTTAACCCCCCCCAGCCCATTGCCAGTCTTAAAACCCAGTCTTAACCCCCCCCAGCCCATTGCCAGTCTTAACCCCCCCAGCCCATTGCCAGTCTTAAAACCCAGTCTTAACCCCCCCTCGCCCATTGCCACTTAACCCCCCTCCTAGCCCATTGCCAGTCTTAACCCCCCTCCCCAGCCCAAGGCCAGTCTTAACCCCCCCAGCCCATTGCCAGTCTTAACCCCCCCTAGCCCATTGCCAGTCTTAACCCCCCCTCCTAGCCCATTGCCAGTCTTAACCCCCCCGCCTCCCTCGCCCATTGCCAGTCTTAACGCCCCAAGCCCATTTCCAGTCATAAACCCCATTCTTAACCCCCCCCTAGCCCATTGCCACTTAACCCCCCCTCCTAGCCCATTGCCAGTCTTAACCCCCCCTCCCCAGCCCACTGCCAGTCTTAACCCCCCCCAGCCCATTGCCAGTCTTAACCCCCAGTCTTAACCCCCCCTCCTAGCCCATTGCCAGTCTTAACCCCCCTAGCCCATTGCCAGTCTTAACCCCCCCAGCCCATTGCCAGTCTTAAAACCCAGTCTTAAGCCCCCCCAGCACATTGCCACTTAACCCCCCCTCCTAGCCCATTGCCAGTCTTAACCCCCCCTCCCCCGCCCAAGGCCCGTTTTAACCCCCCCTCGCCCATTGCCAGTCTTAACCCCCCCCCCCTAGCCCATTGCCAGTCCTACCCGCCCCCCCCCCCCTCGGCTCATGGCAATTTAAAAAAAAAAAAAAAAGCTGGCCGCTGCCGCCGCAGCAGCATGGAGTATCCCGCAGGGCTCCCTCTGCCCGGCGGAACTCTCCCGGCGTGGCTGAGCCCCTCTGTGCCGGCTTGCAGATACGCGAAGGGAGAGTGTCTCCCTCGCGTCTCTGTTAAGCCCGCAGGGGCTGATGGGAAGCAGGGGCTGATGGGAAATTTCCCATCTGCCCCTGCGGGCTTAACAGAGACGCGAGGGAGACACTCTCCCTTCGCGTATCTGCAAGCCGGCACAGAGGGGCTCAGCCGCGCCGGGAGAGTTCTGCCGGGCAGAGGGAGTCCCGCGGGACACTCCATGCTGCCGCGGCGGCAGCAGCCAGCTTTTTTTTTTTAAATTTAATTAAGAAAAAAAAGCAGAATGTTCTTTGCGCCGGGCCCCCCGAAACACGGGGCCCTGTGCAAAAAACATTCTTGCTCAATGGACGGGCCGGCCCTGCACGTCCTGGAGGATTAGAGACATGCCTCTTTGCACTCCTGATCCTTCTCATAGCTGATTCCACTACAATAGAGTGGTGAGGAAGTTGAGTCTTCTGGAAACCAGGACAAGGAGGGACTCAATACATGGTATCCAGTCAACGAGAGTGAGGAGAGGTGGTAAGAGGTGTTTCCCACATTCTTAGCATGAGATCGTGTAAGATCTCATGGATAGGCAAAGTAGCCGCCACTTTAGGAGCCTTGGGATATTGTAGAATCTCCAACTCCTTTGCCCTGGGCTTTGTTTCGGGAGCCACAGTAATGGAAAGACCTTGAGCCACCTCCCTGATAAAATCCTGAAAGGAGATATCTTCTGGAGGAGACATCCTATGTTTAGGAGAGGAAGGATCCTCCGGGAGAAGTATTCCGGTACCGACAGAGCTGTCAGAATCCTCAGTGTCCTCCGAGGATTCAAAGTACCTTCTGTCCGGATGCTCTTGAAGAGCTCGATACCCGTACCGACCGAAGTTGACTTCCACAGATGTAGTCAATTTGATTTTTATACAATCCATTGGGTGAAGTCCATGTGTACAGTTGCCGCTTGTGTTGCTGGAAGAAGGTGTTCGAGATGAATAGATCATTGGTCTTGCAGAATTCTATCAGTCTTTCTCCAGCTTCATTTCTGTTGCCAAGTCCATATTTTCCAACTACTTTGTCTTCTTCTTTGTTGCCAACCTTTGCGTTCCAATCACCCATGACTATCAGGATATCCTGTTTGCATGTTCTGTCAATTTCAGCTTGTACTTGTTCATAGAACTCTTCAATTTCATTCTCTTCTGCAGCTGTTGTTGGGGCATATACTTGAATTATAGTTGTGTTGATAGGCATTCCTCGTAGACGAATAGAGATTAAGCGTTCGCTGACTGCATTGTATTTCATTACAGTTCTTGCAAGTTTCTTCTTTATTATAAATGCAACACCATTTCTTCTTTGTCTTTCATTTCCAGCATAGTAGACCATGTGATCATCTGATGCAAAGTGCCCGATGCCAGTCCATTTCAGTTCGCTGACACCCAACAGATCAAGTTGTACACGTTCCATTTCATTCTTGACCACCTCCAACTTCCCTTGGTTCATGCTTCGTACGTTCCATGTTCCAATGTGTAAGACATCTTTACAGCTTCTGACTCTCATTTCATGCGCAGCTACATCAGCAGTCAGACATTGGGCAGAGGGTTTTAAAGTGTTATCCACGATGATACCTAAATCTTTTTCCTGGGTGGTGGCTCCTAATGTGGAACCTGGCATCGTGTAACCATAATTTGGGTTGTTCTTTCCTAGGAGCATAACTTTGCACTTGTTCGTATTAAATTTCATCTGCCGTTTCAACGTCCAGTCTTCCAAAATTTATCAAGGTCCTCTTGCAATTTTTCACAAACATCTTAGGTTTTAATGACTTTGAATAATTTTGTGTCATCTGTAAATGTGACTACCTCACTCATTATTCCCATTTCCAGGTCATTTACGAATATGTTAAAAAGCAGTGGACCCAGAACAGATCCCTGGGGTAGCTCTAATATTCACCTCTTTCCACTGGGAAAATTGGCCTTTCAGCCCTACCCTCTGCTTTCTCTCTTTTAATCAGTTCCTGATCCACAATAGTACATTGCCTTCTATCCCATGACTTTTTAACTTCACCAAGAGGGACCTTATCAAAGACTTTCTGAAAATCCAGATGCACTATATCGACTGATGTCAGGCTCACCGATCTGTAGTTTCATAGATCATTCCTGGAACCTTTTTTAAAAATTGGCATTACATTGTGTCATGAGGCTGGAGCTAGAGATGAAATAGTGTTGAAAAAAACTCCTGATTTTCATGGAACTCAGAAAAGGCAGAGAGCGCAGTTCCAGCGCAGCTCAGCCAGAGGGCGCATGAACAATTACACAGTACCTGAGGCAACGTGCTCTAGCATTGATCACATTAATAACAAGCAGTTTCACCTGTCCTCAAACTTAGAACGTGCAAACCAGAAATCCCTTTATAAAGGAAACCAGTTGATCAGTGAGAGAGGAAGAAGGAGAACAGGCACAGGTGGAGGCAAGAGCCGGTGCTGGGGATGTGCCAAGAGCAAGGTCAGAAGGACCGGCAGCAAGAGCAGTGAGAGAAGCCTGGAAGAGGAAGGCTTCCATGTGCAGCCAACTCAAGGAGACAGAATCCAAAAGAGGTATTCTCAAAGGGATAAAGTCCACAGAGGCCAAAGGTATTGGAACGGAGTCCAAAGCTAAGCAAACCAAAGAAGCAGCTTGCCTGATGAAAGCAACTCTCCTAGCCAAGTAAGTCTCCTATGCTAAACCAGAAAGGCACAAGGAAAGGAGATTCCTTCTACAGTGATACTTTTGCCAAGAAACACAGAGAGTGGAAATCCACGTCAGGTTTTCCTGGTAACTCTGATTGTAGAACAGTGCACAGAACAGCTTGTCAGCCTGAGAAGCTACGTCGCAAGCTGAGTCCTGGGTGTGGCAGCCTACAGAAGCCAAGGTATGAAAAGCCTTTCATTATAAGGGAAAGTTTAAGTGATGAAAACCTTATGGGAATAGATAAGCCTCAGAAAGTTAGAAGAAGTAAAGCTAACCTTTTAAAAGTACTTCCCAACAGTGTGATAAGGAAGTTGTATGAGAAACAGAAGAACCCCTGTGAGGAGTTAACAGATATTGAAGACAGTCATAGCATTGAAGAAGGGAGTGACCCAGAGTCAATGGACTTTGATTGTGAAACCAGTGTTCCCATTCCTCAGAGTGAACCCATGGAATGTAACTTTTGTTCAAGAACTAGCTTGATTGCCTTGCTAGTTGTATAGAGAAAAGAGAACTCTGCATATGGTGAAGTTGATAACCATTTGTTTCCTGATGTTAATTTCTATTGATTTAAAAGAAGCCTTAACCCAGTTAAACAGTTAATTTTGAAGCCTACAACCCTTAACTGTTTATATCACGGTGGAACCTTTTTGTTAGAGGAAAGAATTACCTTCAGTTTCTTTTGTGTCTTATTGAACCTAAGCGTTGACCAGGGAAATAAAGCCTTATTACCCTACACTTTGGCGTAGACTGTTCTTTATAAAGAGTTCTGCACTACAAGGACCAGAATCCTTCTGGTCCTTCAGCTCAACCACTCCTTAAAAAAAATTAAATGTCACCGGACGCCCAAATTTCCTGCGCCTGGGGACAATTGTCCATTCGCCAATCTTCAGGTACAACAGATGATTTTAATGATAGTATACAGATTACTAACAGTAGGCCTGCAATCTCATATTTCATTTCGTCAACACCGGTCCAGGTGATTTGCTAGTGTTTAGTTTATCAAATAATTGCAATTTAGCTTCCCGGTTTATCAATATTTCTTTCAATTCGTCCGATGCATCACCTTTAAATACCAATTCAGTCATGGGTAACTTTCCTATATTTATTTATTTTATTTATTTATTTAGACAGTTTTGTATACCACCTTATCCTTCAATCAAAGTGGTCACAACACAATTGGGGGATACATTTAACACGAGGGGATATGAGAGACATACACTAATACTTACAGGGAACATGGGCAATGGAGGATTAAGTGGCTTGCCCAAGACCACAAGGAGCACCTGTGGGACTAGAAACCCCAGTCCTTCCGGCCCAAAGTTGCTGTCCTCTAGTGCAGTGTTTTTCAACCTTTTTTGTGCAAAGGCACACTTTTTTCATGAAAAAAATCACGAGGCACACCACCATTAGAAAATGTAAAAAAAATTACCTCTGTGCCTATATTGACTATATATAAAGTAATTCTCTTGAATAGGAATCAAACACTCACACCAACCCCCCTCCCCTGCTGGTTCACACCAACCCCCCTCCCCTGCTGGTTCACTCACACCACCCCCCCTCCCTCCACTGCTGGTTCACTCACACTCCCCCCCCCCTTGCTGGTTCACTCACACTCCCCCCCCTTGCTGGTTCACTCACACACACACACACCCCCCTCTGCCCAAGCCGCTGCTTCTGCTTTGTACAGAGCAGCGGCTGCACTACACTTACATTGAAAAGTAAAGAGAAACTGTGTCAGGAGCCCTCCGGTCATCGCAGAGCCCGAGGAACTGATGTCATGGGGGCGGGCTCCTCACAGGCTGTCTTTCCTTTTCAAATTAACTTTATTGCAGCTAAAGTTAATTTGAAAAGGAAAGACAGCCTGTGAGGAGCCCGCCCCCATGACATCACTTCCTCGGGCTCTGCATGATCGGAGGGCTCCTGACACAGTTTCTCTTTACTTTTCAATGTAAGTGTAGTGCAGCCACTGCTCTGTACAAAGCAGAACCAGCGGCTGCACTGCTATAGGGAATCGCGATCGCGTTCGCGCCGCGGACTTCGGCACAAAAGCCGGTTTTTTGCTCTGGCCGCTCCCGATCTTGCGGCCAGAGCAAAAAACCGGCTTTTCAATGGCCGGTTTTACAACTGTGCTGGCAGCCGGCCTGGCCATGGAAAAACCGGCCAGGCCAGCTGAAAACCGGCCGGTTGGTAACCCTAATTTGTGAGCCGAGGCCACATGTTACGGATGAAATTGGAATTTTTCCCACGGCACACCAGACAATATCTCATGGCACACTAGTGTGCTGCGGCACAGTGGTTGAAAAACGCTGCTCTAGTGGGATTTGAACCCCCGACCTTCTGGCCTGAGGTAACTTGCCCCAACCACTAGGCCACTCCTCCTCTATATCTTCTTCAGTAAAGACCAAAACAAAAAATTCATTCAATCTCTCTGCTATAGCCTTGTCCCCACTTAGTGAACCTTTTACCCCTGATTCTCTAACAGGTTTTTTGCTATGAATGTACTAGAGAAAGTCTTTATTATGCATTTTTGCTTCTATAGCAAGCTTCTTCTTAAATTCTCTTTACCTGCCTTATCAATGCCTTCCATCTAAGTTGCCAGTGCTTCTGTTTTCCAATTTTCGTCATTTTATCTTTATTTTGAAATTTGCTATACTGCTTACATCAGAAGGCAAAAAGCGGTGTACAATACAAAAAAAAAAAAAGTCTGCTGAGGAAACCAAGTAAGGAATGCCAATAATTGACAGGACAGAAAGGATGGACACAGAGCAAGAGAAAAGAGAAGGGGCAGGGAACTCTAGGGAGGGGGGAGAGGGAGATTGAAAGCACACTGTAACAGGTGGGTTTTCAAGGCAGTCTTGAAGTGAGGGAAAGAGGACTCAGACCGAAGGTTTAGGGGAAGAGAGTTCCAAAGGGAGGGGGTCAGGAAGAAAAAAAGCAGAGGAAAGAGTGCACTCAAGGTGTGCCTGTGAAGGGGGAGGAGCACCAGTCGGTAATTATGGACAGAGCGGAGCAAATGAGGGGGGACATGGAACTATAGGAGATCGGCCATGTACTGAGGGGTGAGGAGGAGTATGAGGTGTATGAGGAGGAGAATTTTATATTGCACCCTGAAACATACTAGCAACCAATGCAGATGAACCAGGAGGGGGGTGACGTGCTCATAACGGGGGAGGAGATGAGAATGTGGACAACAGTGTTCTGAAGGAGCTGCAGACAATGGAGTTGGGAAAGGGGAGTAAGGGAGACATTACAATAATCAATACAGGAAACAACAAGAGACAAAAGGAGAGTGGTTAAGGAGGATGATTTATGGAAGGCTCCTTTTTCCATTTCCAGAAAGATGCTTTTTTTTGGCAACAAGAGCCTCTCTGACCTCACCTTTAAACCATGCTGGCAGTTTCTTGGAATTCCTTCTACCTTTCTTACTGAACCACACCATCTGGTGATCACTGGATGCAAAATGATCTCCCACTACAACATCAGAAACACTTTCACCATTGGTAAGCACCAAGTCCAGTATAGCCCCTTCACGTGTGGAGTTTGTTACCAATTGCCTGAATAGTTCTCCCTGTAGAGAATCCAGGATCTCCTTACTTCTAGATGATACTGCAGCAGGAATGTGCCAATCAACATCTGGCATATTGAAATCTCCTATCAGTAGCACTTCCCCTTTCCTAGCAATGCTGCGTATGTCTTCAATTAACTCTCTGTCCACCTCTTCCTCTTGTGAGGGAGGTCTGTATATCACACCAATGCAAATAGATTTCTCTTTCCCTCTTTCTAGTTTAACCCACAATGCCTCCTCTCTCCCTTTTAAGCTCTGCAATTCCAAAGCTTTAATAGTAGTTTTTACATATAGTGCCACTCCTCCTCCCCTTCTTCCTACCCTGTCCTTTCTGAATAAAGTATAGCCAGGTATAGTTACATCCCAATCATGGTTTTCCGTGAACCATGTTTCTGTAACTGCCAGTAAATCCAAGTCAGCCACTCCCACCAAAGCTTCAAGATCAGGGATCTTATTTCCCATGCTACGGGCATTTATACACACTGCTTTCCATATGTTACCCCTGTTACCCATTTCCATAAAGGTATTTAATGTATCACCTACCTGGGGGCTTTCACTTACCTGGGGGCTTTCTTCACCCATCCCCAACGAATCTAGTTTAAAGCCCTCTTCAGTAGATTAGCCAGTCTACTACCGAAGATGCGTTGACCTTTCTTGGACAGATGGATGCCATCTCTGCTCTGCAACCCTTGGAACAGCATCCCATGGTCTAGGAAACCAAAACGCTCTCGATGACACCATCCACGCAGCCATGCATTCATCTCCAGGATGCGAGCCTCTCTGCCTTGGCCTTTACCCTCAACAGGGAGGATTGAAGAGAACACCACCTGTGCACCTAACTGCTCCACCCTCTGTCCCAGAGCCATGAAGTAACTTTTGATACGTTCCAAGGTATACCTGGCAGTATCATTTGTTCCAACATATCCAGGAATACCATGCAGGATGATATTTGCATAGTCGAAGAGCAGAGTAATAAGGGCTTGAAGGACAGCACAGAAGTCAGCAGGCTGCAGTAAGGATCGGATATGATGGAGAGAATGTATTTTATGATAAAAAGCCTTTGTGATATTGCTTATATGGTGCTCCATGCTTAGAGACTTGTCCAGAGGAACGCCCAGATATCTAACCTCATGATTAGACTTAAGATCAGCATTCTTAACCTGCAGGGTTGTCGGGGGTATGAATGTTGGGACTTTTGTGACAAAAAGGACTTCAGTCTTTTTATAGTTCACTTTCAGATTGTGCACAGCTAGCCAGTCAGAGACTGCATTGAAACAGTCAATGATTCCAGTGAAGCTTGGGTTTTCTGTTGAAAAAGGAATATAGAGAAGCACATCATCTGCATAGATGTGATAAAGAATGCTGAATGATTGTATGATTGTACAAATGCCCTGCACTTTGCAGCTCCCCAGAAGCTGCCACCCTATGTGACCATTTGATTTGCCTAGTGGTTGGACCAGCCCTGGTTGGGGCCAATTGGCAACATGAACACCTTTGATTTGATAAATGGAGGGAGGGCAGCAAGGAAATCCATTGTGCTAGCATTTAACTTTCAAAATGGAAACTATGATAAGATGAGAAAAATGGTTAAACAAAATTTAAAGGAGCAGCTGCAAAGGTTAAAATTGTACATTAGGCTTGGGTATTATTTAAAAATACTATCTTGGAAGTCCAGGTCGGATGTATTCTATGCTTTAAGAAAAGTGGGAGGAAAGTCAAACGACAGCCAGCATGGTTTAAAGGTGAGGTCATAGAGGCTGTTATAGCCAAAAAGTAAAATCTTTCAGAAAACGCAAAAAAGGAGCCAAATGACAAAAAAACAGTATACATAAGCACTGGCAAGTCAGATGCAAGGCACAGATAAGGCAGGCTCCCTTCAGTACATCTGTAATACCTGAAGATTGGAGGATGGCCAACGTAACACCAATTTTTAAAAAGGGTTACAGGGGTGATCTAGGACATTACAGACCGGTGAGCCTGACATCAGTACTGGGAAAAATGGTAGAAACCATCATAAAGAACAAAACTGCTGAATATGCACATAATCATGGCTTAATGGGAGACAGCCAACGTGGCTTTAGACAAGGAAGATCTTGTCTTACTAATCTGTTATGTTTTTTTGAAGGTGTGAATAAACAGATAGACAAAGGTGAGTCAGTTGATATAGTGTATTTAGACTTTCAGAAAGTCTTTGACAAGGTCCCTCATCAGAGACTTTTGGCAAAACTAAGGAGTCATGGGATAGGAGGCAGTGTATTATTGTGGATCAGGAACTGGTTAAAAGATAGAAATCAGAGGGTAGGGCTAAATGGCCAATTTTCTCAATGGAAAAAGGTGAATAGTGGTGTACCCAGGGATCTGTGCTGGGTCCACTGCTTTTTGACATATTCATAAATGACCTGGAAAAGGGAATAACGAGTGAGGTTATCAAATTTGCAGATGACACAAAACTATTTAAAGTTGTTAAAACCCACGAGGATTGTGGAAAATTGCAAGGGGATCTTGATAAATTGGAAGACTGGGCATCAATGAAATTTAATGTGGACAAGTGCAAAGATATGCACCTAGGGAAGAACAACCCAAACTATGGTTACACGATGCAAGGTTCCACATTAGGAACCACCACCCAGGAAAAAGATTAGGGCGTCATTGTGGATAACATGTTGAAGTCCATCGCCCAGTGTGCAGCGGTGGCCAAGAGAGCAAATAGAATGGTAAGTATCATAAGGAAATGAATGGAAAATAAAACAAAGGATGTTATAATGCCTCTGTATCGTTCCATGGTGCGACCGCACCTTGAATATTGTGTGCAATTCTGGTCGCCGTATCTTAAAAAGGATATAGCGTTATTAGAAAAGGTTCAGAGAAGAGCCACCAAAATTGTAAAGGGGTTGGAAGGATACCCCTATGAAGAGAGGCTAAAAAGGTTAGGGCTCTTTAACCTGGAAAAGAGATGGCTGAGGGGAGATATGATAGAAGTCTATAAATTAATGAACAGAGTGGAACGGGTAAACGTAGATCGACTGTTTACGTTATCAGAATATAGAAAGACTAGGGAACATGCAATTGAGCTACAGGGTCAACTATTTAAGACAAATGAGTGAAAAAATATTTTCTCTTAACGTGTAATCAAACTCTGGAATTTGTTACCGGAGGATGTAGTAGAGGCTGTTAGTGTAGCTGTGTATAAAAATGGTTTGGACAAGTTCCTGGAGGAAATGTCCATAAACCATTATTAAAAAGGGACCCAAGATATCAATGCTGGACCCAATACAAGCATTGTGGAACCTGTGTCTTTGGGGAAACTGCTAGGTACGTTGGCCACTGTTGGAAACAGGATGCTGGGCTTGATGGACCTTGGTCTGACCCAATATGGCATATCTTATGTTATGTTCTTAATTATGGTGATCGTTAGCAGTAAATTTGAGAGACTAAGATCATATTGCACATACCCTGGAATCACCTCCCAAGAAAAAGTATCAGGCATCATTGTGGATAATACATTAAAACCCTCTGCTATGTAGCGACAGCTAAGAAAGCAAATAGAATGCTAGGAATCATAAAAAAAGGAATAAAACCAAGGATATTATGCCTTTGTATTGCTCCATCGTGCAACCATACCATGAACACAGGGCCGGCCCATCCACTAGATGGCCACCTAGGGTGGCAGACAATGGAGGAGGATGGCTTTGTGCTGCCCACGGCAGGCCATGTGAACATAAGATATGCCATACTGTGTCAGACCAAGGTCCATCAAGCCCAGTATCCTGTTTCCAACAGTGGCCAATCTAGGTCATACGTACCTAGCAGTTTCCCCAAAAGACACAGGTTTGACACACGTCTTGCTGCTTCTGACACTTCTCCGACAGGAAGTTATGTCAGGGGGGGGAGGTGGTCAGAAGCTGCAGGCCATGTGTGCTGAAGCACATAGCCTGCTGCAGACACCAAAGTTGCTGTCACTTTTAAACTACCACCGCCACCATCCCCCCCAGAAGACTGAATCGGTGGCTGCAGCACGGCCGAATCTCCTTCCTGGGGCGTAGGGTTGCCAACTGGCCGGTTTTCAGCCGGCCTGGCCGGTTTTTCCATGGCCAGGCCGGCTGCCGGCGCAGAGGCAAAACCGGCCCTTGAAAAGCCGGTTTTTTTGCTCTGGCCGCAAGATCGGGAGCGGCCAGAGCAAAAAACCGGCTTTTCTCCCAACCCGGAGGGCTTCAGAGGGAGCCGGGGAAGCCCGCGCGAGGCCCCGGCTCCCTCTGTACAGCTGCCAGCGTGAAGAGCCTTTACCTTCACGCTGGCGGCTGTTCCTGTGAAGCCGCGATTGGTGGAAAAGGTTAAAGGCAATGCCCTTTAACCTTTCCCACCATTCGCGGCTTCACAGGAACAGCCGCCAGCGTGAAGGAAAAGGCTTCACGCTGGCAGCTGTTCAGAGGGAGCCGGGGCCTCGCGCGGGCTTCCCCGGCTCCCTCTAAAGCCTCAGACAGCCGCGGTTTTGGGGGGGGAGGCCAAGGACTGCCTGGACTTTGATGGGGGGGAGGGGACCTGGACTGGAAAAGGGCTAGGAGGGGGGAATTTTACTGGAAATGGGTTGTGATGGGGGGGGAGACCTGGACCGGAAAAGGGCTAGGGGGGGGGGACATGGACTGGAAATGGGTTTTGATGGGGAGGGGGACCTGGGCTGTAAAAGGGCGGGGGGGGGGGGACATGGACAGGAAATGGGTTGTGATGGGGAGGGGGACCAGGACTGGAAAAGTCCTATGGGGGGGGGAACTTGGACTGGACTGGAAAAGGGCTATGGGGGGGGGGGGAACTTGGACTGGAAATGGGCTATGGTGGAGGGAGGGGGAACTTGGACTGGAAATAGGCTGTGATTAGGGGGACTTGGACTGGAAATGGGTTGTGAAGGGGGGGGGACCTGGACTGTAAAAGGGCTATGTGGGGGGGGGGAACATGGACTGGAAATGGGTTGTGATGGGGAGGGGGACCTGGACTGGAAAAGGGCTATGGGGGGGAACGTGGACTGGAAATGGGCTATGGTGGAGGGAGGGGGAACTTGGACTGGAAATAGGCTGTGATTAGGGGGGCTAGGACTGCAAATGGACTGTGATGGTGGGGGGGGGTAGGACTGCAAATGGGCTGTGATGGTGCGGGGGGACTCGGACTGCAGATGGGATGTGATGGGGGGGGGCCTAGGACTGGAAATAGGCTGTGATGGGGGACTTGGACTGGAAATGGGCTGTGATGGGGGGGGGGCTAGGACTGGAAATGGCCTGTGATGTGAGGGTTGGCACTGGAAATGGGCTTATGAAGAGCTGGAATAGGACTGAAAATGGGCTGATGTGGGGCATGGGAGAATGGGACTAGAAGGGAGTGGATGCTGGGTGGGTCTAGAACTATAAGGGAACTGATTTTGAGGGAGGACTAGAATAGATGGGGAATGAGTGGAGAGGGGAAAAATATTTTGTGTGGAAGAAAAGTCTATGATGGCTGGGTATTGGGAGAGTGAGGGGCTTGAGAATGGAAGGATGAAATTTAAATGGATGATAAAGGAATAAGGAAAGAATTGGGGGAAAGAGCAAAAGGGAAACAATCAGTATGTTAAAGCAGAAATAGAGAGAGAATGGAAAACATCTAAAAGAGAAGAAAGGACAAATGGATAGCTTGCAGAAGACACGAAGAAACCAGAAGAAAGTGACTGGAGCAATTGCAACTGAAAAATAAAACGCCCAAACAGAAGGTAGAAAAATACTTTTTATTTTGAATTTATTAGCTGGAATATGTTTGGTCTGGGAAGTGTGTATTGATAACATCTTTGCGTTTTTGTTTAGTGCAAGAGGAAATTACTTTATAGTTTTATTTCTCCAGTGTTGTACATTTCATGTTTGGATTTTGGGGTTCCCAGTTTAATTATTATCTGACCAAGGAAGTTAGCCTACACGTATCCTCGGTAATTTTTGTGGGTGGGGCTGGGGGCGGGGAAGAGGTGGGACTAGGGGCGGAGAATGGGTGGAGCATGGCGAGCCACAGGTGTCGGGTTTTTCTCGGTGAAAATGTTGGTAACCCTACTGGGGCGGCAGAAATCCTTGGGCCGGCCCTGCAGTTCTGGTCACCATATTTAAAAAAGGATATAATGAAATTAGAAAATGTACAGAGAAGAGTAACCAACAAGTGGCTCTCTTACTGTATCTTACAGCTGGTCAGGCTCTGCAACAGTCAGAACACTAGGCGGGAGGAAGACAACACTCTGCCCAGAACAGCCTTGCCAAATGAGCCATCAATACTTTCTCCCACTTGCAACCAGCAGTGTTTCACAAAGGTACTCAAGGAGGACCTGGTAGCCCAGGGCAACAAATCCCAGGCACCAGGTCACCACGGCAACCAGAAATTTGCATCTGGAACCTGGGATTTACTCCCTCCCTTTAAAAAGATCATCATCGTAGGTAAAGAACCCTTCGGTCTGACAGATGGAGATCGATCTACACAAGCAGAAGAGAAGGGGATGGCTACAATCGCAGCCCCGATGTAAGCTGTCTACCCATGGGGATCCAATCTCCCGCAGGCAGAGAGCTTGCATTGGAGCCACGATCACAGCCATCCCTTTCTCTTCTATCCACAGGAGATCAGATCCCCACAGGCAGAGCAGGTGGGGAAGGCCAGGATCACGGTTGAAAAGACAGTTGACGAGGGCAGCAATTTAAAAAAAAAAAAAAAAAAAAAAGATTAGATGGGAAGGGGGAGAGGAAAACTGCAAAAATGTAAAAGCCAGAAAAAAAACAAAGGAAAGAGGATGGGGGAATATAGGGCACATAGACACTTGCTATCTGCAGTTGTAACTTATCTAAGATGACGCACCATGTAGGGACTCTGATGGTGATCTCATGAAACTTGTGAACATGAGACTGGCATGAGAGACAACTGGGGGGGGGGGGGACATGAAGTTATCACAAGCACTGGCTCCTAAGATTATGGCCTGGCTCCTGAATCTGCAAAATATTTGTCAAGGCCTGTGGTAGCCACTTTTGAGATGTCTTCTGGGGACACCAAACAGACTCAACCCCAAGAAGAGGCCTTTAAACTAGTCGAGTGAGCTTTGACTCCCTCAGGAACCCATTTCCCAGACAGAAGGTTTGCTTAATCGAGAACCTCCTTGATCCAGCATGACATGGAGGAGGCTTCTGCCTGACCCTTCCTTGGGCCACTGAAAAGCACAGATGATCTGACCACCAAAAGGCATTATTCACTCTCCAGATATTTGAGCAACACTCTCCTCACATCAAGATGACATAGTAAGCGATCAGACTTGAAGTTGTCCTTTCCAAAGAAGAGCAAAACTACTTCCTGATTTAGGTGTAAGGAAGAAATCACCTTTAGAAATCAGCAAAAAAGCTCCCAACAAGAAGTTCTGATACCTATCTGGTGAAGCAACCACCATCAGAAAAAAACGCCTCAAGAGTCAAATCTCTGAGAGTGGCCTTGCAAATGTATTCAAAAGGCAAACCCTTCAGCATCTTCCATAAGAGAATCTACTCAGGGTCAACTGGGCACACAGGAGGAAGTAAGCAATATCAAGGTGAATCAACAAGGACACCCCTTCAGTAGCACATCAAAGCCGCAACCTGACCTGAGATAGTTCAAAGACATGCCCTGATCCATACCTGCTTGAAAGAAAATATCATGGCCCTGATGTCTGCTTTTCAAGCTGCCAGGGACTAAGAACACCAGCTCTCAAAACACCTCCACAACCCGGCAGAGGCTAAGGAGGTGAAGACTCTACAAGGCCTTGAACAGAGTTTTCACAACTGTGCCTGAACAGCCATGATAAACTAGTCTGTGCCTCTCAAGGGTCAAGCCGTAAGTGAGAAGGGAGCACAGTCCTCCATTACCAGGGTCCCTTGATGAAAGAAGGAGTTTCTCCTGCTTAAGTTGGAGCAGAGATCCTGCCAGCAGGACCATTGGGTTCATGTACCTGTATGACCAATCTGGGGCGACTAGAATCATTAGACCTGGAAGCATTCGAATCCTGTGGAAGAAATGGCCCACAAAGGGACACGAGAAGGGAATACATAGAGCACCCCCTTCAGGAGCGACACTTGAAACAGAGCATCCAAGCTTGCAGTTACCTGTAGCAACTGAAGCCACTCATCTTCGTACTGTCAAACATGGCCATGAGATCAATGAGGAATTCCCTTCTCCATACTATGAGCTGGAATGTATAGGAGTGGAGTGGAGGAGTGGTCTAGTGGTTGGGGCAAGGTACTTCAGGCCGGAAGGTCGGGGGTTCAAATCCCACTAGAGGACAGCAACCTTGGGCCGGAAGAACTGGGGTTTCTAGTCCCACAGGTGCTCCTTGTGGTCTTGGGCAAGACACTTAACCCTCTATAGCCCATGTTCCCTGTAAAATAGTTATCTCCAAGTTATAATGCCCTGTTCAATGTAATTTCAGTTTGTTCAATGTAAACTGCACTGATGCAGAATAGCGCAGTATATAAGAGAATGTAAATAAATAAAATAAAATAGGGACTCAGCTTCCACTCCCTGGGATCGACTGTATTCTGAATGAGGTGGCCTGTATAGAAACATAATGGCAGAAAAAGACCACATGGCCTATCTAGTCTGCCCTTCCATATCAACCACTACAACAGTTCCCTTTTTTCCTTTAGAGATCCTCTGCGTTTGTCCCATGCTTTTTTTAATTCAAATACTGTACTCATCTCCACCACCTCCACTGGGAGACTATTCCACGCATCTACCACTCTTTTCGTAAAGAAATATTTCCGCATATTACTCCTGAGTCTATTCCCTTTCACCCTCATCCTATGTCCCCTCATAGCAGAGCTTGCTTTCAATCGAAAGAGGCTCTCCTCCTGTGCATTTATGCCACAGAGGTATTTAAATGTCTCAATCATATCACCTCTATCCCGCCTTTCCTCTAAAGTCTGTCCTCAAATGCATTATAGCAAAGACCACTAACCATTTTAGTAGCCACCCTCTGTACCAACTCCAATCTTTTTATATCCTTTTGAAGGTGCTGTCTCCAGAATTGCATACAATACTCCAAAGGAGGTCGCACAAAACCAGAGGCACTATCACTTCTGCTGGCCATTCCTGTCCCTATGCACCCAAGCATCCCTCTAGCTTTCGCCATCACCTTTTCTACCTGTTTAGCTACTTTAAGATCATCACACACAATCACGCCTAGGTCCTGTTCTTCTTGTGTGAACAAAAGTATTTTACCCCTATACTGTATCGCTCCCTTGAATTGCTGCAGCTCACATGCATGACCTTGCATTTTTTAACATTAAATCTCAGCTGCCAAATTCTAGACCATTCTTCAAGCTTAGGTAGATCTCTCCTCATGTCATCTACACTTTCCTGGGTGTCTACTCTATTGCGGATTTTGGTATCATCTGCAAAGAGGCAAACCTTACCAGACAGCTCTTCCGTAACATCACTAACAAAGTGTTAAAAAGAATCAGACCAAGGACAGATCCTTGGGGCACACCACTGGTAACATCCTTCTCCTCAGAATGAGCTCCTAACCCTAACCTTACCAGACAGCTCTTCAGTATCACTAAGAAAGATGTTAAAAAGAATCAGACCAAGGACAGATCCCTGGGGCACAACACTGGTAACGTCCTTCTCCTCAGAATGAGCTCCATTTACCTGTACGCTCCGTCACCTCCCACTCAACCAATTTCAAACCCAAGCAGTAACTTTAGGGTCCATCCCTAGGGTGCTCAGTTTGTATGTAAGTCACCTGTGCGGAATAGTGTCAAAAACTACTGAAATCTAAATACACCATATCAAGGGCTCTCCTTCAGTCCAAATCCCTAGTCACCCAGCCAAAGAAATCAATCAGATTTGTATGACAAGACTTGCCTTTGGTGAATCCATGCTGCCTCGGATCCAGTAATCCATGGACTGCAGAAACCTCACAATTTTCTCTTTCAACAGCACTTCCAATAATTTACTCATCACCGAGGTTAAACTTACCAGCTTGTAGTTTTCAACCACATCCTTACTTCCACTTTTGTGTAAAGGGACCACATGTGCCTCTCTCCAGTTCTCTGGCATCACTCCCAAATCCAACGAGGCATTTAAAAAGTCAGTCAGTGGAGCTGCTAGAACGTCCCCAAGTTCCCCCAGTATTCTCGGGTGTATCCCATGCAGTCCCATTGCTTTGTCTACTTTAATTGTAGCTAGTTCCTCACAAACACAGTCTTCTGAAAATTGTTCAAGATGCCCCTCACTTCTGTTCCTGTTTGTGGGTGTTTTCTGAGGTCCTGCTCCTGGTTCATCTGTGAACACAGAACATACATATCTGTTAAGCAATTCCGCTTTCTCCTCATATTCCTCCGCTTCACCCTTGAGTCTGACAAAACCACTTTGGCCCTTCCTCTTTCACTAACATATCTTAAAAATGTCTTATCCCACCATTGGCTATTTCCTCCTTTTTTTGAATCTTTGCTTTCCTGACTACTTTGCTAGCTTCTCTAAATTTTTCCAGATAAAATGCCTCTCTTCCTCTCTCTATGATCTCTTGTATTTCAGGAAGGCCTCCCTCTTTGCCTTCACCTTTTCAGTTACTTTCTTTCGAAAACCATAGTGGTCTCCTTTTCCTTTTACCTTTATTTACCATTTTAACAAAAAAGTTGGTTGCCCTTAAAATATCCCCTTTCAGTTTTGCTCACTGTTTTCTACATCCCCGAGCTGTTCCCATCCCGCTAATGACTCCCTGAGGCATTGGCCCATCTTGGCAAAGTTAGTTTTCCTAAAGTCTAAGACCCTTGCTTTTGAATGGATTTTATCAGCCCTAGCCCTAATACTGAACCACACCATCTGGTGATCACTGAATGCGAAATGATCACCCACTATAACATCGGAAATATTTTCACCATTGATAAGCACCAAGTCCAGAATGGCCCTTTCATGTGTGGGTTCTTTTACCAGTTGCCTGAATAGTTCTCCTTGTAGAGAATCTAGGATCTCCTTACTTCTAAATGATACTGTAGCAGGGATTTGCCAATCAACATCTGGCATACTGAAATACCCTATCAATAGCACTTCCTCTTTCCTGGCAATGCTGCGTATGTCTTCAGTTAACTCTCTGTCCATCTCTTCTCATTGTGGGGGAGGTCTGTATATCACGCCAATGCAAATAGATTTCTCTTTCCCTCTTTCTAGTTTAACCCATAGTGCCTCCTCTCTCCCTTTTAAGCCCTGTATTTCCATAGCTTTAATATTATATTTTCCGCTATGACCTTGTCTTCACTTAGCAACCCTTTTACTCATCTATCATCCGATGGTCCAACTGACTGTTTCACAGGTTTTTGCTATGAATGTACTTGAAAAAGTTTTCTTATGCATTTTTGCTTCCACGGCAAGCTTATTTTCAAATTCTCTCTTTGCCTGCCTTATCAATGCCTTGCATCTAACTTGGCAATGCTTATGTTTCCCATTTTCGTCTTTTAGCTCCTTTTTCCATTTCCTGAAAGATGTTTTGGCTGCAGCAGCCTTTATGACCTCGCCTTTAAACCGTGCTGGCAGTTTTTGTGGACTTTCCACTTTTCTTAAAGCATGAAATACATCTGTTCTGGGCTTCCAAGATGGCATTGTTTAAAAATACTAACACTTTATGCAAATTTTTAGCATTTGCAGCTGCTCCTTTTAGTCTTAACTATTTTCCTCATTTTATCATAGTCTCCCTTTTGAAATTTAAATGGGAGCACTGTGGATTTCCTTGCCGTCCTTCTTTCATTTATTAAATTAAATGTGATCATGCTATCATCACTATTGCCAAGTGGCCCCAACACCCTTATCTCTTGCATCAGATCCTGCATGCCACTAAGGACTAGGTCCAAAATAGCTTTGCCTTTTGTTACCAGCTCCTCTAAGAAGCAGTCATTTATTTCACCTAGAAACTTTATTTCCCTAGTATGTCATGCAGTGACACTAACCCAGTTGATACCCAGGTAATTGAAATCATCCATTACACAGGTACACTAAAAACATTTTTTTTAAACTGCCTCTAATGTTTCGATTGATTTTTACGTTTTTTGGTGCGCTGAATCCAAATCTGGTAACCAATTTGCTCCATCACGTACAGATTTTTTGCTACATTGGGTTAGCAGTTTGAGGTGAACATTTCAGATTGAGTGCGATCGAGATAAAAGTTTCTTGGATGAATTCTTTATACTAATTGTTTAGTAGTTATTCAAATAAGAATAAAGAAAATTGTAACAAGGCAGCACATAAGAATAGAGTAATGTCAACAAAACACACTGTGATGGTAGCAAAATTGTCTGCACTTAAAACAGCCACATACATGTGCACAAACATTGAGCATATAAGAGCGAGGTTAGACACAAAGCAAAGCAAAGAAATGTGCAAAAAATGTTGTACAGGTATGTATGTAAGAATAGAAAACACAAACCGCACCATTGCAATACATGAAGACAAACACCCGATGGTGTGAAAATAAAATTCTAATAAATGAGATCCGACACTGTGGTAATAACTAGCAAATTTTTATTTCAAAGTTTAGTAAAAACACGATATTTGTCAACACAGTTTAGATTTTAAAGTCATTCTTGGGTCAATCAATCTCCTGGTGGGCCCGTTTCTTCTTCCCCCGAATGCTTCTCTTGGTGCGCTGCTTGGCGTATTTTTCATCTGGGGTTTCCCGCAGCAGCAACCAGCAGAAATCAGCCATCATAGTGGTGTTCCATCTTCCTTGGTACCTTCTCTCTGCGTCCTTGATGTCCTGGTGAAACCTTTCACCTTGTTCTTCACTGTACGCCCCCAAGTTTTCGGGAAAGTAGTTCACATGGGAGTGCAAGAAATGGACTTTCAGGCTCATGTTACAGCCTTGTTCTTTGAAGGCATTGAGCATCCTGGCAACAATATCCTTATAGTTCTCATCCCGCCTGTTCCCCAAGAATTTGAGAACAACATCCTTGAAGGAATCCCAGGCTTCTTTTTCCTTCTCAGACATCGTTTCAGCGAATGCTCCATCTGAAATGAGTTTCCTTATATCAGGGCCAACAAACACTCCTTCCTTTAGCTTTGCTTCAGAAAGTCGGGGGAACTTTGAGCAAAGGTACCGAAAGCACTCACCATCTTTTGGAAGGGACTTGATGAATTGCTTAATGAGACCCAACTTAATGTGGAGAGGTGGTAATAGAATTTTATCACGAGGTACTAAGCTCTCATGAAGAACATTTTTCTCACCGGGTCTCAAATACTCCCGAATTGGCCAGTCTTTTTTCCCCCAGTGTAGGTTGCGGGCCCGGCTATCCCACAAGCAAAGGAAGCAGGGATATTTGGTGAAACCGGATTGCTGCCCTAATAGCATGGATAGAATTTTAAAGTCTCCACAAATCATCCACTTATGCTCATCATAACGAATCTTCTGAAGAATCAGGGCCAAATTCTCGTATTTTTCTTGGAGAATAACAGAGTGAGCAATAGGAACTGAAGCGAATGTGTTGCCATTATGAAGAAGAACACCTTTTATGCTGTCTTTTGACGAATCAATGAACAGCCGCCATTCAGCAGGATCATACTTGAGTTTAAACTTTTCCATCACTCCGTATATATCGTTGCAAAATACCAAATCTTCCTCTTTGCTGAAATACTTCAAAAATTGTGTCTCGCGGTTGCGGTACCAATAAAAAGTTGTTCCTGGTGACAATAGATTTTTCTGTTTAAGCCGAGAACCTAGCAGTTGGGCAGCATCTTTTGGGAGTCCTAAATCCCGGACTAAATCATTCAATTCAGCTTGAGAGAAAAGTTCAGGTTTCGGATCTGGTTCAGTTTCAAACTCGGAAGTACTGGACTCATCGGGAAAAGCCATCTGATGAGTCTCATCATGATCAGAACCATCCACACAAATATGATCCAAAGATTTTGGTGGTTCAGGCACAGGTACTTCGTTGCTATGAGGCATAGGCCTAATTGCTGAGGGAAGGTTGGGGTAACTTATTACGTTCTTATTTTTTAAGTTGTATCCCTTCACAATGCAAGAGCAAAAATAGCAGTCACTGCTGTGGTCTCTTTGTTCATGCCACATCATAGGTATTCCGAAACGAAATGCTTGTTTTTTACCTTTCATCCATAAGCGTAGATCTTCCTCACATGTCTTGCACACTTTGTGAGGAGCCCACGGTTTGTCTTGATCGCCTAACTTCAAACCGAAATAGGCGAAATATACTTTTTTAATAAATGCAGAAATGTTCCTCTGCCGCTTTTTCACGGTATATTCCCCACAAATAAAACAAAAACTGTCCGGAGAGTTGACGCAAC
Source organism: Ichthyophis bannanicus (assembly GCA_033557465.1). Taxonomy (NCBI): domain Eukaryota; kingdom Metazoa; phylum Chordata; class Amphibia; order Gymnophiona; family Ichthyophiidae; genus Ichthyophis; species Ichthyophis bannanicus. The sequence continues at coordinate 27,647,594 of CM066043.1, read as the reverse complement.
CTCTGGCTCTGTGAGCCATCACAAATATACAGCACTGCAAACTACAACTGTAGTGAACCACTTCGGAATAAAGCTGGATTACGACTGAGCAAACAAAAGGTAATAATGAACTTGCAAGAAACTGAAATTTGACAGGAACGTTCATGTCGCAACCACCGTGTTTGAGCGAGCGAACGAGGCGAGGTGAACAGGAAAGAACATGCGCCAGCGCGAGTACTGGATTTAGCCCCCCGCCTCCCAATTGTCCTGTTAATGTATAAAATGAATACAAAACACTCTAAAATATCATGAGGGAGTGTTTCTAGTTAGTTAACCATTACAACCTCTATTTTGGGCCAAGAAAATAAACTGCAGTCGGCTAAAAAGAAATTATGTGAACATTCCTTATATGGGTAAGAAATCTAATTTTGCAAGAAAACGTGACGTGATGGAACATTTTGGCTATTTTTCCTGGATTCAGCACCCCAAAATCTATAGGAATCAGTTGCAAAACTGGAGGCAGTTTTTTGGTAGTGTACCTGTGAATTATTACTATATTGTAACTTTTGTTAGCTTCCCTGATTTCTTTGAACATTTCATTATCCATCTGTTCATTCTGGCCAGGCAGTCGATATACACCCCCCACTGACATTGCCTTCCCCTTTTTACATGGAATTTCTGTCCATAGAGATTCTACAGTGTATTTTGTTTCCTGTAAAACGTTAACCCTATGTGACTCAATACCCTCTCTAAGATAGAGTAAGTCAAATTGGTGGAGGGGTTGTGCTCATCATTGCGATATAGTTTGTACCCAGGTATCACAGTGTTCCATTGGTTGTCCTCTTTCCATCAGGTCTCTGAGATACCAATCATATCTAACTTCTCATTTAGAGTTATATATTCTAACTCTCCCATCTTATTTTTTAGATTTCTAGCATTTGCATAAAGGCATTTTAGAGGTTGTATTTCAATCATATCAATCTGGTTGCTGATAGGGGTAATTTGTAATCTTTCAGCTCTGTACATAAAGACATCTGGGTAACTTTTATCTTTATCGGAACCTCTCTGTTTAGATGTCCTAACTTCCTTGTTTTGTCAGTATCCCTCAAGGATGCATTCTTCTGAACCATGCGCTCTTGGGCGATTGTCGGTTTTCCCCTATTATCTATTTTAAAAGCTGCTCTATCTCCTTTTTATATGTTAATGCCAGCAGCTTGGTTCCATCCCGGTTAAGGTGGAGCCCTTCCCTTACCCAGAAAGTTGCCCAGCTCCTAACAAATCCAAAACCCTATTCTTTGCACCATCGTCTCATTGACGCATTGAGACTCTGGAGCTCTGCCTGCCTTTTGGGTCCTGTGCATGGAATGGGAAGCATTTCAGAGAATCCTATCCTGAAAGTTCTGGATTTCAACTTCCTACCTAAAAGTCTAAATCTGGCCTTCAGAACCTCCCTCCCACATTTTCCTGTGTCATTGGTACCAACATGTACTAAGATAGCAAAATCCTCCCCAGGACTGTCTAAAACCTTGTCTATGGGGTGCAAAAGGTCCACTAAGTTTGCACCAGGCAGGCATGTTACCAGGCAATCCTCACGTCCACCAGCCATCTATCTACATGCCTATTGATTGAATCACCCACTATAACGGCTATCCTAACCTTTCCCTCATTGACACATGGCCCTGGAGAAACCTCCTTGGTGCAAGAGGATGTTACATCTCCTGGTGAACAGATCCTAGCTACAGAATCACGTCCTGCTTCACCAAGGTAATACTCTCCTTTCATGAGACCTCTCTCCTCCATGGCAGCTGAGAGGCTGCTAGACTGGAAGAGGGGCTTCCATACTACTTCCATGTAGGTCTTGTCTATGTACCTCTCTGACTTCCTTATGCCTTCCAAGTCTGCTACTCTAGCCTCCAGAGATCGAACTTGTTCCCTGAAGGCAAATAGCTCCTTGCAGCTAGTGCACATGTAAGACCTCTCACCAACTGGGAGAAAATCATACATGTGACACTAAATACAAAAAAATGGATAACCCCCTTGTAGGTACAAAGAATAGACCCCTATTCAAAACCAAATTTCCTCATCATTCAGTTCATATTTGGAAATATTAATGATACTATTACTCAATTCAGACATCAATACTTCCTTTCGTATGATCTGTCTTGCCTCCAACCACCTCTTGTTCTTCTCCCTTGTCCCCGACCTCTGATTTGATTGTATGTCCTGCCTTCTTCCTGAACAGGGGGCTGTGTCCTGGATGTCTTGACCTCCCCCCTTCCACAATCTGTTCATGTTGGAAAAAAAAAGCAATATTTCTATTTTTAGAAGATGAAGATTTCTCCTTTTGTTTGGGAAAGAGGGAAGCAGAGGCATCTACAAATTCCAGAGATTGACTCCTGCTCCTTTTCTTCTTCTGTTTACTTTGTATCTCAACTGTAACAGGATCCTCCCTATGGCTATCTCTTCTATCAAAAAAGGTGGATTTCCGTCTAGTCCATTTCCTATCTCCTTGGGTCTTTTTGCATCATGAGTAGACATATCCCACCCTATAATCATCTTCATCTCTCCGAAATCTTTCTAAGTTCTTACCTTTTATTTCCTTCTTAAATTGTTGCATATTTTTTCATAATCCTTCTGAATGCTTTCAAACCTATTGTCACATCCCTTGCAAATGCAATGTGTGCCTTCGAGTCAGTCCTGACTCCTGGCGACCCAGAAACTCCTGGGTTTTCTTGGCAGTGTCACCGGAAGTAGATTGCCAGGCCTTTCTTCCGAGGCAATAGAGGGTTAAGTGACTTGCCCAAGGCCACAAGGAGTCACATCCCTTAACTTCTGTTAATTTCTCATCTGTTTCTATTTTAAGACGTTCAGATTTCTTAATAGAAGTGTTAATTAACAGAATCATCAGGTCTAATGAACATTTAATGAGACTCATCTTCCAAATATAAGCCAGGAGCTTTATTCATACATAGTCCCCTTGGTATGATCTTTAATCTACAACATTCTAAGAGATACGCTGAATGCATCTCTTCTTTAATAAGCTTTTATGTGAGGTGGTGGTATCTTCGCATTGCTTGGTCATATCGTACCTCCTTATTTTCAGTCTGTGAAAGAAGAGATTCTTGAGGCAGCAATTTGGCCAGGATTTATTTTATTTATTTATATTCTCTTATATACTGCGCTATTCTGCATCAGTGCGGTTTACATTGAACAAACTGAAATTACATTGAACAGGGCATTATAAAGCGTAGTTACTCACCTGTAACAGGTGTTCTCCAGGAGCAGCAGGAATCAGTCCTCACTTATGGGTGACGTCGGCGCCGACGGAGCCCTCGCGGAGCAATTTTCCCCAGCTTTCAAAGAAAGCCTTTGGGAATTGCAGCGCGCATGCGCGGTCGTCTTCCCGCCCGAAGGTGCCATCCTAGCCAGTCAGATGACATAGCTAAAAAAGACAGCATAAAAATTTGCAAAAAGAACATAAGCAGACGATTGCAACTCCAAGGGGAGGAGGGAGGGTAGTGAGGACTGATTCCTGCTGCTCCTGGAGAACACCTGTTACAGGTGAGTAACTACGCTTTCTCCAGGACCAAGCAGGAAGTCAGTCCTCACTTATGGGACTCCCAAGCTCAAGGCTACCGGAGACCCTAAGCACAAAAATGAGCTCCCTCTAGCTCAGCAGCACAGAAGGAAAGAATCTTCGCTGAATTATCACCCACCGGTAGCCCACATCCGGGATGGAGGGTAGGAGTTGCTCAGACCTCAAAGAGATTACGGAGGACTGCCTGTCCGAAAGCACTGTCCCTACGGGACTCCCTCTCGAGACAGTAATGGACCGCAAAAGTCTGGCTCGAAGACCAAGTAGCGGCCCGGCAGATGTCTGCCAGCGGAAGAGAGCGGAGGTAAGCCACTGACGTGGCCTTTGCCCGAACACAATGAGCCGTGACTCGACTTTCTAAGGAGAGTCCGGCTGCCCCATAAGCCCAAGAGATACAGTCCGCAACCCAGATGGACAGAGTACGCTTGGAGACCGGGAGCCCCAATTTATTGGGGTCAAAAGACACAAAAAGCTGAGCAGCTTTACGGTGCTCCCGCGTACGGTCAAGGTAGAAGTTCAATGCCCTTCTACAGTCCAGGGTATGGAGGACCGTCTCAGCTCGGCTGGAGTGTGGTCTGGGAAAGAAGGTTGGAAGTACCACCTCCTGATTCATGTGAAAAGGGGAGACCACTTTAGGCAGAAACTTAGGGTGAGTCCGTAGGACTACCCTATTCTTGTAGAACCGAGTGTAGGGGGGATCAGACACGAGGGCCTGCAACTCACTCACGCGCCTAGCGGAAGTGAGGGCTATCAAGAACAGCGTTTTCCAAGACAGAAAACGGAGGGAACAGGTAGCCATAGGTTCAAAAGGCGGACAGGTGATCCGCTGTAAAACCACATTCAGGTCCCAGTCAGGTGCTGGCGGGCGCAGAGGTGGTTTAAGTAGAAGGAGACCTCGGAGAAACCTCGCTACGAGAGGGTCGTTGGAGAGAGGTCTGCCGTCCACCGGCACATGATGTGCTGAAAGAGCACTGAGGTGAACTTTGACGGAGTTGGACTTAAGTCCCAGATTAGAGAGGTGTAGCAAGTACTGTAAGATCACCGACACCGGGCAGGAGAAGGGATCCTGAGACTGCTGGGAACACCAGATTGCAAAGTGACGCCATTTAAGGGCGTAGCATTTGCGGGTAGAAGGCCGTCGCGAAGCCAAGACGACCTCCTCCACCTCCGCCGGCAAGAGAAGAGGAGCAAGGACTACCCTCTCAGCAGCCAGGCCATGAGGTTGAGAGACCTGAGGTTGGGGTGCAGTAGGGACCCCTGATCCTGAGTGAGGAGATCCGGTTGTACCCCCAGAGGGAATGGATCCTCCACCGCCAGGTGCAGCAGGAGCGGAAACCACGGCTGCCTGGGCCAGCGAGGGGCCACCAGGATCATGAAGGCTTTGTCTCGGAGAACCTTGAAAAGAGTCCGAGAGACTAACGGGATGGGAGGGAAAGCGTACAGAAGGCTCCCCGACCATGAGATCAGAAAGGCGTCCGCCGCAACCCGAAGTGGGTGCGGCTGACGAGAGCAGAAGCGAGGAAGCTGCCGGTTGTGAGGACTGGCAAAGAGATCCACCATGGGGAGACCCCACCTGAGGAAGAGCTTCAGAACGATCAAGGGATCCAGACGCCACTCGTGCGGCTGGAGGACCCTGCTGAGTTTGTCTGCCAGGCAATTTTCTTGGCCCGGGAGATAGACTGCCTTGAGGAGAATGCCGTGACTGACGGCCCAAGAGCAGAGTTTCTGTGCCTCCCGGCAGAGGAGGAAGGAGCCCGTGCCCCCCTGCTTGTTCACGTAGAACATGGCAACTTGATTGTCCGTCTGGACAAGGACGGACTGTTGGGAGGTCAGGTGGGAGAAGGCCTTGAGAGCTAGGCGGATCGCCCTGAGCTCCAGGAAGTTGATCTGCTGAGCAGACTCCCACTTGGTCCAGAGGCCCTGAGTACGTGCCTCTAGGCAATGTGCTCCCCAGCCCAGGAGGGATGCATCGGTGGTCAGCACCCGGGTCGGCTGAGGTGACTGGAAAGGCATTCCTAATATCAGGTTCGGCTGCCGGAGCCACCACCGGATAGACGAGACCAGCGGCTCGGAGACGCGCACTAGGTCTGCTAGGCCGCCTGTGGCTTGTCGCCACTGCCGGCGGAGACACCATTGAGCAGGCCGCATATTCAGGCGGGCATTGGGGGTCACATGGACGGTGGAAGCCATATGGCCGAGCAGTCTCAGGAAGCGCCTGGCGGAGACCAGGGGCTGGCTGCGAAAGCGGTCGGCTAGGTCCATGAACCGCTGAGCCCTGTCGAGCGGTAGGTACGCTCGCGCCTGAGGAGTGTGCAGTCTTGCGCCGATGAACTCGAGATCCTGTGAGGGGAGCAAAGTGGACTTTGCGAAGTTTATGACAAAGCCCAAGTGCTGCAGCAGAGTCACCGTGCGGGACGTGGCGTTGGTGACCTCCTGAGCGGACGCTGCTCTGATGAGCCAGTCGTCGAGGTACGGAAAAACATAGAGGCCGTGAAGCCGGAGATGGGCCGCCACGACCGCGAGACATTTTGTGAAGACTCGCGGTGCGGAGGACAGGCCGAAGGGCAGTACTCTGTACTGGTAATGATTTCCTGCCACCACAAACCTTAGGTATTGGCGGTGGCTGGGGTGGATGAGGATGTGCGTGTAGGCATCCTTTAGATCCAAGGAGCATAGCCAATCTCCCTGCTGGAGGTAGGGCAGAAGGATTCCAAGGGTAAGCATTTTGAACTTCTCCCGCACAAGGAACTTGTTGAGGTTGCGCAAGTCCAGGATGGGTCTGAGGCCTCCTGTTCTCTTTGGTATCAGAAAATACCTTGAATAGAAGCCTTGACCTCTCAGGTGGTGTGGCACCGGTTCCACCGCCTGTTCCTGCAGAAGACCTGCTAACTCCTGAAGGAGCAACTCCCTGTGCAGAGGGGGGCGCAGAGGCTCTCCCGGAAAATAGGAGGGAGGGATCTGATGGAAGTGGAGGAGGTAGCCCTCTCGCACGACCTGAAGCACCCAGGCATCTGTGGTGATGCTGGACCACCTGTGGGCGAAGTGAACCAGCCGGCCTCCGGTGCTGGGGGGGACCAGCGGGGGGGGAGAGGCTATGCTGAGCGAGTCAAAAACCCCCACCCTGCTGAGCAGGGGCTGGTGGTGCAGGCTTGGGGGCTTGCTGCCTACGGGACCCGTTACCCCGTCCCTTGGCCTGCTGGCCCTGTTGGGGAGCTGCAGGGGCCTGATAATGGGGGTATTGTTTGTAGGCAGCTGCCTTCCTCGGGTAAAAGGACTTTTTTCCCGAGCCCTTCTTTTTCTGGGAAGGGGCGGAGGTCTTCCTAGAAAGCCTGGTCCTGGTGAGAGTCTCAGTCTCAATTTGTGCAGCCTTTTCCGCCATGGGCTTGCCAAAGAGGTTTTCGCCTCGGCAGGGGACATCGACCAACTTGTCCTGTACCCAGGGTTCAAGGTCGGACGACTGAAGCCAAGCCTATCAGCGGGCACCGATGCCGGCTGCGGCTACTCGAGCCGAGGCTTCGAAGCCATCATAGGCTGCTCGGGACATGAACTTCGAGCATTCCCGAATACCCGTGGACAAGGCCAGGAACCTCCGCAAAGGCTCCTCGGAGAGACCAGCGGAGAATCCGGCTAGCTCTTTAGCCAGATCCCTGAGATACATGCCCATGTATAGCTGGTAAGTCTGGACACGACAGGCGAGCATAGAGCCCTGGAAGCACTTCTTGCCAAGGCCATCCAGGTTACGGGCCTCCCTTCCAGGAGGCACCGAGGAGTGCATCTTCTGGCTCTTAAGACGATGCATGGCCGATTCCACTACCATGGAATGGTGTGGCAACTGCGCCTTTTGAAAGCCAGGGCTCTTGCGGACTCGATAGATAGAATCGACCCGCTTGCTCAGGACCGGCGAGGAGGCCGGACTCTCCCACATGCGGAAGAGTAGTCGTTCCAGCATAGGAGGAACCGGCACAGTAAAGTGTTCCCTCGCGGGAGAGTCATACTGGAGGGCGTCGAGCTCCTCGGCTCGAGGCTCCTCCTCGGGATCCGCAGGGAAGGCCAAAGCCTTGGCCATATCCCTAACGAAGTCCGAGAACCGGGCATCCTCCGGGGGGGACTGCTTCCGAGGCTCGGACTCCGGAGAGTCCGATGGGACACACCGAGTCCGGAAAGAATCAGGTGACTCTTCCTCCTCAGACTCCCAGACCGACTCCGACGAGGACTCGGTGGGGTCGGCCCGGGCAGGGAGCGGCGCCAGCCGCCCCGACGCCGAGGGAGTCGGCGTCGGCGACCTCGGTCCCGAACGGGAGGCCGAGGGCGACCTCGACCGAGGATCGACTCGAGTTCTCATCGACTCGAGGATCGGCTCGGTCTCCGGGGTCGACTTGGACGTCGACGTCCCGGCGGTCGGGGCAGCGACGCCAGCGAAGCCAGCGAGCAGTGCCCGCTGCTGGTCCATGAAGGCAGACAGTCTGCTCTCCAAGGCCGTCAACCTGAGTCCGAGCTCAGGTGACCCAGCAGCCCCCGACTCGGGCCCCGACGGCGTCGGGCCCGACGTCGGCTGTCGCAGAGGCGAGTCCAGAAGGACTACAGGACTTACCCGGGCAGGCATCTCCGACTCCAGGCGAGGTCGCTTCGGGAGGTGTTCCTTCTCCAAGGACCCGGGGCGGCTGTCGGGGCTATGCGACCTGGCCCTCGCGGAGCCAGGAGCGTCCACCGACGCCGCCCTCGCGGGTTTTTCCTTCCGACGATGGTCCCCGGAGGGAGAACCCCGGTCGGAGGAGCTCCGGCGACGGTCCGAGCTGGAGCCCTTTGACACGGAGGCCTCCGACGAGGTCCGGGTACGGCTGGGGTCAGCGAAGATTCTTTCGCGCTGATGCCGCCGACTTCTCAACGCCTTCGAGGACAGTTTGCTGCAGGGCCCACAGATCAGTTCCTCATGATCCGGGCCCAAGCAGCAGAGGCAAAAGTCGTGTGTGTCGGTTAGTGACATATTTCGGTCACACCGACCACACCGCTTAAAGCCACTGGTAGCCATCGGGGGAAAAAGGGCCCCTGCGAGGTCAAAGGACCGGGCTGCCAGGGAAAACGAAAACGAAAGCTGACTAAGTCAGAAAAACCGAAAAAACGTTAGAGGACTCGAGACCGGCGTCGCGAGTCCGGGCGGGAAAACGATCGGCGTCGAACCGAAAGAAAAAAGTATAAAATAAGAGGAAAATCAACTTTTTCGCGGGGACAAGACGGGGACGTCTGCAGGGCTCCGCGGAAAAAGAAGACTGGCTAGGATGGCACCTTCGGGCGGGAAGACGACCGCGCATGCGCGCTGCAATTCCCAAAGGCTTTCTTTGAAAGCTGGGGAAAATTGCTCCGCGAGGGCTCCGTCGGCGCCGACGTCACCCATAAGTGAGGACTGACTTCCTGCTTGGTCCTGGAGAACTTGGAGATAACTATTCTGGGGCTCCATCTGGTCCTCCCCATAGCTAAACATGACTATCCACAGTGAAAACATGCTAAACAGCAGAAGTCCAACGATGAAGCACAGTTGCTACATATTGATAGAAATAAAACCAGTCCAGGACATGGTATTCTCTAAGACACACTTTATTCAAAGGATTCACCAATCTGGGGTGATAAAAGCCACACCAGACATGGCTGTGTTTCGGCAATGCCTTCCTCAGGGGTTCTACTCTAAAAACATTACTATAGACAAAAGTTAAACATATGAACGTATAAAAATTAATTAATATTTAACAAGTCTGACTTAAAAAGTTAAAAAACCCATAAAAACATATTTAAATACATGCCATCCTTGAACCATTTAAAGATCAGAACGAACTGGATGAGAATAAAAGAAATAAAATGATACAATAAATAAATGCATATTAAGCACTAGCTTAGAAAATGGTGACATAAACCAATACATGATAACATATGTGCAAATAGAAAAACATAAACCAACCGTTATGGATTCACATTGAACAAAACTCCTTTTTCTATTACTACATCTAAACCAAGGAAAGAAAACAACAGAAGTATGAAACAATTTAAGTTAAGAAATATGTAGCACACTTTTGCTATAAAGTAAAAAGCAGGAATGAAACTATCTTGCCTACATATAGGATCACTACACAAATTATTATCTATGGGCCCGATTTACATGGGTAAATTCCCTAGTTACTTGTATAAAAGCCTTATCCGGGATTTTTGAAGGGCACCTACACAGGTAGTGCCCTTCGAAAATCCCGCATATGTCCCTAAGTGCCCAGATGCCATCCGCAAAGCATCAGGGCGTGTTGGGGGTATTACGGGGCAGCGTGGGGGCGGGCCATGGCATGACCCGTGTAGCACCGAATTTCGATGTAATACGGTTAGCGTCCTGTGCCTTAAAGATAGGCATGGGAAAACCTTGCCTATCTTTAAGGCGCTGGGGCTAACCATGTAGCATCAAAAATCGGTGCTACATGGGTAGCTCCTGCGGCTACTTAGCTGTACGGTGACACCCGGATTTTTCGATGCTGGGGCCGCAAATGACCCTGGCATGGAAAATCCGGGTTAGGTGGGAGGTGGGCGGGCTATGGGCCGATATGGCGCATAGCACCGCCCAACTGAAATTTGGGCCCTATGTCTCCAGCATAGTGTATTGCAAATTGTAAGATCCTTGTTTGCATAATTATAAATGCTAATTATCAAAAAAATACTCTTAGCAGTCTCTTGTATTACACTGATCTAACACATTTTTTGTAATATAAAGATTTTGCTGCTATCATAAAAGCCCACTGTTATACAAGTACTGCGGTAACATTCAAAACAATCTCCACAAGTACAACCACCACCACCCTGCCAACTAAAGCCACAACTATCACCACCATCACCACTCCCTAGCTAAAGTTAAAGCTATCACCACCACCCCACTCCTGGCTAAAGCCACAACTATCACCACCACTCCTGGCTAAAGCCAAAACTACCACCATCTCCCTCCCAGCAAACCCACAATTACTACCACCACCACCACCACCTCCCTTCTGCTGAAGCCATAGTTACCACCACCACAACCACCCCTGGCTAAAGCCAAAACTACCGCTATAACCACCCCCAGCCAAAGCCACAACTACCATCTCCATCGCCACCCTGGTTAAAGCCACAACTACAACCAATACCACAACTACCACCACCACCACAACTACCCCCCCCCCCCGGCTGAAGCCACAACTACCACCACCACTCCCTGGCTAAATCCACAACTATCACTGCCACCCCCCCCACTGACTCAAGCCACAGATAACACCACCCCTCCCCCCCAGCAAACCCACAAGTACTACTACCACCACCACCCCTTGGCTAAAGCCACAACTACCTCCACCACCACCATCACCACCACTCCTGGGTAAAGCCACAACTACCTCCACCATCACCCAATGAAAAAGCTACAACTCCTACCACCAAGCCATGGCTAAAGCTAAACTGAACACTTTGGTGACATTACCTGATTCCCAGCACTACCACTATCCCTGTTGCCTCCTCCCCTTATACCCCCCTCCATTATGTTCATGTACATAACCATTGTATATAAGTTAAATTGACATATTCCCTGCATGCTTCTTTCCCCTTGTTTTTGTAAACACTTGAGTTCATTGTAAACCACTTTGATTTTAGGATAAAGCAGTATAGAGATCCAGCTAAATAAATAAATAAAGCCACAGCTACCACCATCTTCCAACTAAAGCCACAACTATTTCCACCTTTATCACTATCCCGACTACCACCACCACTACTACCCCCCCCCCCCCCGGGTAAAGCCACAACTACCACCACCACCAATACCCCCTGGCTAAAGCCAAAACTATCATCATGACCACTCCCTGGCTAAAGACACAACTAGCACCACCACCACCACACCATAGCAAAAGCCACACTACCAACACCACTACCCCAGCTAAACCTACAACTACCACCACCACCACCACCTCGGGTAAAGCCACAACTGCCATTACCACCAATACCTCCCTGGCTAAAGCCAAAACTACCATGATGACCACTCCCTGGCTAAAACCACAACTAGCACTACCACCACCACATCCTGGCAAAAGCCACAACTACCACCACCACCCATGATGAGGATACAACTACAACCACCACCATCCCCCATGGTTGAAGCCACAACTAATCTGGCTAATGCCTCAACTATCATCACCACCACACAACTCTGGCTCCATCCTCACTCCCCAAGCCCCATTCTCTTCCAGTCCTCCTCCAACATCAGTTCCCTTCTAGTTCCAGCCCCACCCTGCATCCGCTTTCTTCTAGTCCCATTCTCCCACCCCCCTGCATTAGCTTATTTCCAGTCCCAGCCCCCAATCAGCCCATTTCCAATCCTAGCTCCCCATCAGCCATTTCCAGTCCTATCCAAGCCCCCCATCAGCCCATTTCAAGTCCTAGCCTTTGCATCAGCTCATTTCCAGTCTAAGCCCCCCCATCAGCCCACTTCCAGTCCCAGCCCCCCCCATCAGCCCATTTCCAGTCCCAGCCCCCCCCATCAGCCCATTTCCAGTCCTATCCTGGGGCCTCCATCAGCCCATTTGCAATCCTATCCTAGCCCCCCCCCCATTAGCCCATTTCCATCCTAGCCCCCCATCAGCCATTTCCATTCCCACCCTAGCGACTCTATCAGCTATTTCCAGTCCTTTCCTAGCACCTCTATCAGCCCATTTGCAGTCCTATCCTAGCCCCCATCAGCCCATTTCAAGTTCTAGCCCCCATCAGCCCATTTCCAATCCTAGTCCCCCCAGTAGCCATTTCCAGTCCTATCCTAGCCCCCCATCAGCCCATTTCCAGTCATAGCCCCTTCCCCCGTGCCTGTCTGACTGGCTTTGGAGGGAGCTCGGGAGAGCCAAGGCCCCGGCTCACCTCTGTACAACCACCGAACTGAAGAGCAGGGTTTTCCTTCACTGAGTCTTGCGGGAAAGCAGAGGCAGGCCAGAGGCGGCAAAATCAAAAATAAACACAACCACTATTGGTTCCTGCAAGGAATCAACCTGATTCATCTGACTCTGACGAATCAGCCTGATTACTTGCAAGAACCAGTAGCAGCTATGTTTATTTTGGATTTTGCCACCTCTGGCCTGCCACTGTCTTCCCGCCACTTTTTTTTTGATCAAGCATTCTTGAATGAGAAAAAAAAAGCGGCAGGAAGACAGCGGCAGGCCAGAGGAGGCAAAATCCAAAATAAACACAGAGCCGGAGTGCCACCACCGTTGGAGTGCTGTTCTATCGAATCTGCCGCCTGAGGCGACTGCCTCAGGTGGCCTAATGGTAGAGCTGGTCCTGGATATAGTTAAGGCTTGCCCCCCTCCCACAGTGCCACCGCTGCCACTATTTTTTTGTCTGCAGCGGCAACAGCAGCGGCGGTCTCCAATTAAAAAAAAAAATTGCAGCTTCTCCTGAGCTGAGAAGGCTGGTCTAGTCCCACCCCTCTCTGACGTATGCTTTGAGTCAGAGGAGGCAGGAGTAGACCAGCCTTCCTATCATGGAAGTGCATAGAGGAGCATCGGGGCCACGGAGGACTCTAAAGCCGACATCGGGGCTGTGAGCAGGAGCTCTGTTTCGTCTCCTTCACCTGCCAATCACATCAAGGCAGCAACGATGTTAAAAGCCGCCATTCCAACGGCGATCGGGGCCACGGAGGACTCTAAAGCCGACATCGGGGCTGTGAGCAGGAGCTCTGTTTCATCTCCTTCACCTGCCAATCACATCAAGGCAGCAACGATGTTAAAAGCCGCCATTCCAACGGCGCGCCCGCGCCTTGCGGGCCCGCGCCTAAGGGCCACGCCAAAGCCCTTTGGCGTGGCCCTTAGGCGTAGGACCGTGGGGTACCAGGGTAACGGCTGAGCTATGTTGGTTATGTTTGTTGCCTTGTTCTGTGTAGTTAATTGTAATGTAAGGTATTTACTGTATGTCCCTATGTATGTGTCTATGCTCTGATGCTTGTCTCCTTACCTGTTTGTGTAATGTGTGCTGTATTAACCACTTTGATTTAAGGAAAAGGTGGGATGCAGAACTTATTATATAAATAAATGCCATGTATGTACTGTAATGTACTCCTTGTGTTATGTAATCCCATTTACTACTGCTCTGATGTAACGAAGAGTGGTATGTTTCCCTCACCTTTGTACAACCTGGTATTGTAATGTATTGTATTGTACTGTGACCGCTTTGATTGAAAGAAAAAGCGGGATATAAAACCTGTTTAAATAAATAAATAAATAAATAAATAAAATGCAGACACAGGAAAAGCAGCAGCGACTGTGTGTGTGTGTAGAATAGTCAGAAGAGAAATGGTGGGCAGATGAATATGAAAGGGGGGGTGATGGAATGGCTGAAAGAGAAATACTGGACAGACGGACATGAGGGGGGAGTGGAATGTCTGGAAGGGAAATTCTGGGCAAATACTGGATACAAGGGGGGACAGAGGGCAGATGCTAAATAGGAAATGTGGAGGGCAGATGCTGGATAAAAGGTGGGGGTGAAGGGCAGATATTGGATACACAGTGTGGAGAGAGGAAGGTTGATGCAGGATATGGGTAGGTGGTGGTGGGCAAATGCTGGATATGGGGTGGACAGCAGAGGCCAGACATGGGGTAGGGATCATAAAAGTATGGAGGGCAGATGCTGCTGAATAAATAGGGGTCAAAGGAGGAAAAATGGCAGATGTTGGACATGAGATAGGGTGAGATGAGGAGATGCTGGACATGAGCTGAAGGAAAGGGGGGGGGGGGATAGGACGACAAAAAAGGAAAGAGGCACGAGATTAGGGAGAGAGGGGGAGACAAGACAGGGCAGGAGAGAAGGAGATAGATGCTGAACCCAGGGAGGGTGGAAGAGGGAAAGAGTTAAAGGCTGGGGAATAAGCAGCTCAGGAAGGACAGAAAGATGGAGTGAGAGGGCTGTGTTAGAGGTTGGAAAGTGGTAGGTTGTCACAGTAAAATGAGGAGATTGAGAACCGGGTATAAAAAGGAGAAATGTATTCTATACTTGGTGAAGGGTCTAACTGTGTTCTGCCTGTGTGATCGTGAGCATGGAGTTCTGTTAGCATAGAGTTTCTACGAAGGATCTGTAGTAATCCAGCTTTTTCGATTTTCTGAATAGGTGTAAGGCGCATTACAATATTTATGGTGCTGCTGTTTTCTGGAGAGGCTCCTTATTGTGTTAATCTTAGAAGCTAGTGTCATTATGGTATGGTAAATTTGCTTTATAGGTCTTCAGTGATTTCTGTTGAGTTGTATGTTAGCTCACAATCTTCCTGGTATTGGAGAGGCTGTTAATGAGATGACACCAGAAACAGATTTACTTTTTCTTGTATGCTGAGGTCTAAGGTGAAATATCCCAGTTCTGCTCTGCACCTACTATTAGAGGAGGGGTTTCGTTCGACGCAAAATAGATGCTCAAAGATAAAGAACCGTAACAGTTTCTAATGCCACATTAAAATTAGTTATAATTTATTTTGGTGTTAGAGATTGTGCTGTGGTTATCTTTCTTTTTGTTCCTTGGCATGTGAGCACCTTACATCTCCTTTGTTTTGTACTGAATATATAATACAGGTGTCAGTATTTTTTTTCCTAGAGTGACAGGCTGAATAATTAAACAGCTAGAATTTTTGCTGCATTTTAATTATATAGTGTCATACCCCGCCCTCTACCTTAGGCTTGGAGGGCTGGGGTAGCCATTATTTTTCTCTACTGAAGGTTAAATCAACTGACTTTCCTCTCATGATGCATGCTGGGGAAAGTAGTTTTCCTTCTGATAGTAAATAGTCATGAAGCCAGAATTATAGGCAAAACTATAACAAAGTTTATTTCTCCCAAAAGCAAAAGGTTCAAAGTAAGTTGCACCAGGATACTTCTCCAGTATTTGTTCAAAAAGGTTCTTTATACAAGTGTGCTGGCTGAGCTTTTACATTCATTCAATCCAAATGCAGAAAAAGAACAAAACATGGCAGCTTCCCTTACCAAAGAAAATATCTTCTTTTCTTTAGGTTACACACAGCTTATACTATACAGTTTAGCAAAGGCTTTCAATACTGTCTGCAAAGCACAAAGTACAATCCATAGGTTGTTATGGCTGTAAGGAATCACTCTCCTTAGAGTCCACCTGCATTGCTTCAGGTTCTTGTGCTGCACTGCCTTGCTTTAAACTACTGGCAAATGCCTCAGGGTGTTTTCTCCCTAAAACTCCCTGTGAGTCTTTTAAACACAGCTCTAGTGAATAGGGATAAGCAGTACCTGAGCCTGAGGAAACTCCTCTCTGCAGCTGTGCGGCTATCTCTTGCCAGCTCAGGGGAAACAGCCCCATGTCCCTTAGCTTAGGTTCCTCCTTGGAGCTCTGCCACGGTTCTCCGTTCAAGGCTGGGCTCTGCAGACTTCTGCACTGAGTCTTAGGCATCCACCTCTGAACACTCTGAACCTTTTCCTTCAGTGCTGGTGTTTGAAGGTTTTCCTGCTCTTTCTCTCTGAGCACTCAAGATCACCTTCGTGTCCTCTCCCCTTCTGCTTTGCTTGCTTCAGTTCCTTTCCTCCACGTGGCTTCCTTCCTTCAGCTACTGTGTTTCCTCCAACTGTGCTCCCGTCTGGGCTGCCTTCCGTGCTGCTCTCTCTCGGGCTGCTTCCTCTCGGGCTGCTTCCTCCCATACTGTTCCCTCTCGGGCTGCTTCCTTGACTCACTCTCCAGCCCTGGTTTATATCCCTGTTTTCTGATCAACCTCCCTGACTCTCTAGACAGGTGTTTGTAATCAGTTTCCAAGCCTGTTGCTACGTCATCAGGGCTTGGGTGTGTCAGCTTAGCTTTTGAATCCCTGTGTTTGTTTTCTCCAGAGAACTGCTGGAACGTGTGCTTTGCAGGGCTGTGACCTTTCCTAAAGGTAGAATCATTCTTTTCTTCTACTTCCATGGGTACACTAGAGTCTTCCTTATCACAATAGAAACATAGAAACATGATGGCAGAAAAAGACCACATGGCCTATCTAGTCTGCCCTTCCATAGCAACCACTGCAACAGCCCCCATTTTCCATTTAGAGATCCTCTGTGTTGTCTGATGCTTTTTTTAATTCAGATACTGTCGTCATCTCTATCACCTCCACTGGGAGACTATTCCACAGATCCACAACTCTTCCATTAGGAAATATTTCCATATATTACTCCTGAGTCTATCCCCTTTCACCCTCATCCTATATCCCCTCATAGCAGAGCTTGCTTTCAATCGAAAGAGGCTCAACTCAATCATATCACCTCTATCACGCCTTTCCTCTAAAGTATACATATTAAGATCCTTAAATCTGTCCTCATATGCTTTATAACGAAAATCACTAACCATTTTAGTCCCCTCTGTATCGACTCCAACCTGTTTATATCCTTTTGAAGGTGCAGTCTCCAGAATTGCCCACAATACTCCAAATGAGGTCGCGCCAAAGACATATACAGAGGCTCTATCACCTCCTTTCTTCTGCTGGCCATTCCTCTCCCTATACACCCAAGCATCCTTCTAGCTTTCGCCGTCGCCTTTTCTACCTGTTTAGCTACTTTAAGATCTTCAGACACAATCACGCCTAGGTCCCGTTCTTCTTTTGCGGACAAAAGTACTTTACTCCCTATACTATATCACTCCCTTGGATTGGTGCAGCCCAAATGCTTGACCTTACATTTTTTAACATTAAGGGGCTTGTTTACAAAGCCACAGTTTGTAATCGTTATCGGAGCCGCGGCCCCATTGAAATCAATGGGGCCGCGGCTCCGATAACATCCGCGAACCGCTACCGCGGCTTTGCAAACAAGCCCCAAAAATCTCAGCTTAAATTCTAGACCATTCTTCAAGCTTAGCTAGATCCCTCCTCATGTTATCTACACCTTCCTGAGTGTCTACTCTATTGCAGACTGTGGTATCATCCACAAAGAGGCAAACCTTACCCAACAGCCCTTCCGCAATATCACTAACAAAGATGTTAAAAAGAATCGGACCAAGGACAAATCCCTGGGGCACAACCACTGATAACCTCCTTCTCCTGAGTAAGCTCCAGTACCCTTCATTGCCTCCCACTCAACCAGTTTCTAACCCAAGCAGTAACTTTAGGATCCATCCCTAGGGTGCTCAGTTTGTTTATAAGTCGCCTGTGAGGAACGGTGTCAGAGGCTTTACTAAAATCTAAATACACCACATCTAGGGCTCTCCCTCGGTCTAACTCCCTGGTTACTCAGTCAAAGAAATCAATCAGATTTGTCTGACAAGATCTACCTCTGGTGAATCCATGCTGCCTAGATCCAGTAATCTGTTGGACTCCAAAAACGTCACTATTTTCTCTTTCAGCAGCGCTTCCAATAATTTACTCACAACCGAGGTTAAACTAACCGGCCTGTAGTTTTCAACCACATCCTTATTTCCGTGTTTGTGTAAAGGGACCACATGTGCCTCTCTCCAGACATCTGGCACCACTCCTGACTCCAATGAGGCATTGAAAAGGTCAGTCAGTGGAGCTGCTAGAATGTCCCCAGGTTCCCTCAGTATTTTCGGGTGTATCCAATCCGGTCCCATCGCTTTGTCTACTTTAAGTTTAGCTAGTTTCTCACAAACACAGTCTTCTGAAAATTGTTCAAGATGTCCCTCCCTTTTGTTCCTGTTTGTGGATGTTTTCTGAGGTCCTGCTCCTGATTCTTCATCTGAACACAGAACAGCAATATTTGTTAAGCAATTCTGCTTTATTCTCATCAGCTTCTACATATTAATAGAAACATTGAAACATGACGACAGAAAAAGACCAGATGGCCTATCTAATCTGTCCTTCCATATCAACCACTACAGCAGTCCCCTTTTTACTTTAGAGATCCTCTGTGTTTGTCCCATGCTTCTTTGAATTCAGATAATGTCCTCATCTCTACCACTTCCACTGGGAGACTATTCCAGGGATCCACCAATCTTTCCGTAAAGAAATATTTCCACATATCACTCCTGAATCTATCCCCTTTCACCCTCATCCCATGTCCCTTCGTAGCAGAGCTTGCTTTCAATCGAAAGAGGCTCTCCCCTGTGCATTGATGGCATGGAGGTATTTAAACGTCTCAGTCATATCACCTCTATCCCGCCTTTCCTCTACTGTGTACATATTAAGATCCTTAAGTCTGTCCTCATATGCTTTATAATGAAGACCACTAACCGTTTTAGTAGCCACCCTCTGTACTGACTCCAGCCTGTTTATATCCTTTTGAAGGTGCGGTCTCCAGAATTGCACACAATACTCCAAATGAGGTCGCACCAGAGACTTTTACAGAGGCACCATCACCTCCTTTCTTCTGCTGGCCATTCCTCTCCCTATGCACCCAAGCATCCTTCTAGCTTTTTCTGTCACCTTTTCTACCTGTTTAGCTACTTTAAGATCATCAGACAAAATCATGCCTAAGTCCCGCCGTTCTTTAGTGGACAAAAGTACTTCACACTTGAGTATGACAAAATACCACTTTTGCCCTTCCTTTTCTCACTAACATATCTGAAAAATGTCTTATCCCCCCAATGGCTATTTCCTCCTCTTTCTTAATCTTTGCTTTCCTGATTACTTTGTTAGCTTTTCTACGTTTTTCCAAATATAGATGCCTGTCTTCCTCTCTCTGAGATCTCTTGTATTTCATGAAGGCTTCCCTCTTTTTTCTTCACCTTTAAGCTACTCCTTTCGAAAACAATAGTGGTCTCATTTTCCTTTATTTACCATTTTAACAAAAATGTTGGTGGCCCTTAAAATATCCCCTTTCAGTTTTGCCCACTGTTTTCTATGTCCCCCAGCTGTTGCCATCCCACTAACGACTCCCTGAGATATTGGCCCATCTGGACAAAGTTAGTTTTCCTAAAGTCTAAGACCCTCACTTTTGAATGCATTTTATCAGCCCTAGTCCTAATACTGAACCACACCATCTGGTGATCACCGGATGCAAAATGATCTCCCACTATAACATCAGAAACACTTTCACCATTGGTAAGCACCAAGTCCAGTATGACCCCTTCATATGTGGGTTCTGTTACCAGTTGCTTGAATAGTTCTTCCTTTAGAGAACAGGATATCCTTACTTCTAGATGTTGATTGGCACATCCGTGTTGCAGTGTCATCTGGCATATTGAAATCCCCCTACCAGTAGCACTTCCCCTTTTCTGGTAATGCTGTGTATGTCTTCAATTAACTCTCCATCCACCTCTTCAACCTGTGAGGGAGGTGCAAATGTATTTCTCTTTTGCTTTTTCTAGTTTAACCCACAATGCCTCCTCTCTCCCTTTTTAAGCCCTGTATTTCCATAGCTCTAAGATTATTTTTTACATATAGTGCCACTCCTCCTCTCTTTCGTTCTACCCTGTCCGTTGTGAATAAAGTATAGCCTGGTATAGTTACATCCCAGTCATGGTTGTCCGTGAACTATGTCTCTGTTACTGCCACTAAATCCAAGTCAGCCTCTCCCATTAAAGCCTCAACATCTGGGATCGTATTTCCCATGCTACGAGCATTTATAGACACTGCCTTCCAAATTTTGTCTCTTTTACCTATTTCTATAAAGGTATCTAATGTTTCACTTTCCTGGGGGCTTTCTTCAGCCATTCCCAATTATTCTAGTTTAAAGCCCTCTTCAGTAGGTTAGCCAGTCTGCTACTGAGGACTTGGACAGATGGACGTCACCTCTGCTCTGCAACCCTTGGAACAGCATCCCATGGTCCAGGAAACCAAAACGCTCTCGATGACACCATCCACGCAGCTATGCATTCATCTCCAGGATGCAAGCTTTTTTGCCTTGGCCTTTACCCTCAATGGGGAGAATTGAAGAGGACACCACCTGTGCCCCTATTTGCTTCACCCTCTGTCCCAGAGCCATGAAATCATTTTTGATATGCTCAGAGGGATACCTGGCAATATCATTTGTGCCGACATGGATGAGCAACATTGGGTAATAGTCAGTGGGCTTGATAAGTCTCGGCAAACTCTCCATAACATCTTGGATTTTGGCACCTAGCAGACAGCATACCTCTCTGGACATCGTCTGGTCGGCAGATGGTCGCCTCAGTACCCCTCAGAAGAGAGTCACCAACCACTACTACCCTACCCACTACCATAGCCTGGGAATATGTCGCTTTCCTTTTTCTGGCAAAGCCACTGAATGAGAACATCTGCTCCCTCATTTTCTGCCTTATATGGTAGTCTGACCCCGCCTGGTGCATCCCAGGCGTTGCCATTTTTCAAGATGGAGGTGCAGAGGCAGGAGCATGTGGGAAGTGCTCCTGCTCTAAATTAAAGGTATCGGGAGGGGGGTGGGAGGTTTGGGGGCCACCAGGCCTTTTTGTTATTGGGTGGGTGGGTGGGGATGGAGCTGCTGGGTCAACAGGATTTTTTTTTTAAATTAGATGGGTGGGGGGTTCGGGGCCGCCAGAGATTTTTTTTAACGGGTTGGCGGAGCCACCAGGGATTTGGTTTCTGTTGTGGGGTCGGGGGCACTGGCCTCCTGATAGTATTCTGATGGCCAGGGGCTTTCCATGATGCCTGGATCATCTGAGGTAAAGTGTCAAATTTCACCTCACATGATACTTTTGTTCCAGGATGGATCTTTACATCTGCCTGTAGCTGGCGTAAATAGCCAGTGTTAAAAAAGTGTAAAAAAACTGCATAAAACTTCAGCGCAGTTTTTTACATCAGGCACAATTTGCATGCCAAGTAGGCTGCAGTTTAGTGGGGTTGTTTTTTCTGGCACTAGCTTTCTCTTTTCATCAGAGAGCAAGTTTAGAGTGGGAAAAACGCCAGAAAATGCCATGTCTAGCTTTTCTGCTTCGCCCTGTAAGTTCATAGCTTTGCATGTATCCACATTAAATTTCATCTGCCTTTGCAACACCCAATCTATCCCTCATCTATTTGAGACTTCCTATCCATCTAGTGCAGTGGTTCTTAACCTTGTTGGAGGTACTGAACCCCACCAGTTTCATATGCACATTCACCGAACCCTTCTTTATTGAAAGATAAAATGATTTTTTTTCAAATTCAAGACATAGGTATATGTTTTACTGGTTCACAAAATGAATCGTGCATTAACATCACTGTGTTCAAAGAACAAAACCAATACAATGCATGAACTCACAACAAATTACATACATACCTTTTCACAAAGACATAACCTTTTTTAATACTACCACACTGAAAATAGAAATTACACTTATCTGGTAATTGTCGTTCCTTGAATGACGACAGTTTAGTCCTCTACCTCTGGGTTGTGCACCTCTTCCTGCAGCTAGGAGACTGGGCATGTCAAAGTCGTGACATCACTGGATATAGCCTGCTGGTATCTCCCATCAGCCTCCAGTGTACTATTGACAAAGCAAACTCAAAGGAACAACAAATAAGTAACTATACCATAACTTTAAATAACTCCCCATTCCTCAACCGGAGGAGCCTTTTTAACTGTATCCGTCTTATATTTTCTTTTCTCTTTTTTTTTTTTTTTTAACTTTACATTCATGTCCCCCCTATGCAAACACGTTTCCTATCCCATCACCTCGTTTAAATAAGAGAAAAGGAAGAAAGAACAGAGAGGGATACTCACTGTGATCTAGAAACTGAAAGGATCTGTCTACTCCTTGAGATTAATGCTCCACTCTGCCTGAAAATAAACTCTGAAGAAATCACACCCCTGGGCGGGAATGAGGACCAAACTGTCGTCACTCAAGGAACGACAATTACCAGGTAAGTGTAATTTCTATTTCCTTATCGTTCCTCCAGTTTAGTCCTCTATCTCTGGGATGTAACAGAGCAGTAATCATTGGGAGGGACCTATCCAGTCAACTCACCACACCGTTGACCCGGAACAGGCATCCTTTGCTGCCAAAACATTTAGGCAGTAGTGGTTACTGAGGAAACGAAGAGATGACCTGGAAGCTGCTCTACCAATCCCCCCTGGTGGAATGACACAGTGATTCACCCATGAAGCTGCTTGTGCCCTGGTAGCAAGAGTCAGAATAGCCCCCCGGAATCATACAACCTCTCCACCAGAAAGCTGAGGCAACCACCGCCTTAACCCAGTGCGAAATGGCCGCCTTCGCTGCTGCTTCCCCTTTGTGGGGACCTCCAACCAGCACACAAAAACAAAGAAACGAACGCTGCACCCTGCATTTAATGTTTCCTATCGGCGTAAGCTACGAATAAAAACCTCCCCTTCCAGAAAAACCCGAGAACTGGAAGAGAAACCAATAGGCTCAGGAGAAAAATCAGATACCACCTTTTGGAAGGACGACAGGACTGCTTGCAAACACCACCCTCTATCCAGAAAGGGTGAAAACGGCTCATGACATGACAACACCTAAAACTCTGAAACTCGTCGCGCCGAACAACGAGCTATCAAAGCCACTGTCTATAACAGCAAATCCTTTACCGACGCCTGGAGTAAAGAATCAAAGGGCTCTTTAGCTAACGCCTCTAAGGCCCAATCGGGATCCCCCGGCGGCACCCGAACTCTCCTTGAGGAGCGCAGTCGGATCCCAACTTAAGGAAACGCTACACATCGATCCGAACACCTAGCGCTATTCCCTTCACAGAACCTCTACAGCCGGAAACAGTCGCCTGCTGGATCCTCTAAGGAACTGGCCGCTAGTTCCTTCAGACACTGTCCTGCAGAGAAATCAGACCAAGGATACAGACACCTTTGTTGCCCGGACTTGCCGCCGTGAACAGCAGCCTTCCAAAAGGCGCTAAGCACGGACCTATTGTAATGTCGCTATTACCCCACAGCTTGTGCTAGTAGAGTTAAGCGGCCTGATCCCTTTTTCCAGTAGTAAAATAGTGCTTGGGGAAAGCACTGCCTCCTGGGAGTTGTAGTTTTCACCCACCGAAATAAAGAGAGTAGTGGAGCTCGAGTGTTTCAGGCAAATAACAGGATTTTAATTCCCCTTCCAAACGGCTTTTACATAACAGAAAACAAAGAACAGTTGGCCATGTACCTTCTGGCAGGAAATAATATAAGAATGAAACATAAACAGCTTCCTATATCAGCATCACAGTAATCCAACTTAAAGAGCAATTCTCTGTTCCAAAACCTTTGGTGCTTTTTCTTCTAGCTGCTACCTGCAGCTCTCTCTGCACAGCTTAATCCTAGCACACAGGTCTTATCTTATCAGACACAGATATTGTACAGTCCATTGACTCAACAGGCAGGTATTCTAAAGACGGTTCAGTTTCCATTGGTTCATATTGGTTCTCAGCTGGAAATGTCTGCAATTGACTACAGGGTGTTTCCAAGCACACACCTATTCCTTCAGGATGAGACTTTTCCCTGCAGCCTTCTGCTATACAAGGTTGGGAATGGCCACAGTATTCAGCATACGTAAAGCCCCACCCTTCTGGGCTAATATCAGAGCACTTCTTAAAAACAGCTTTACTTTTATACGTCACTCAGCTTACCTTTTGGCTTCCTTATGGGAGATTCCTTCTGCCCTCCAGGATCAGCTACAGATACAAGCCTTGGAGTTTCTACGTGCACACAAGTCTGCCTTCTTGGTACATTTCCCTTCTGGCTGCCTTTTATATACGGCACCAAACCTGGGCTGCTTTCACCTGGCTCCTTTGCACTGGTTCTCTGCTCGTTTCTTTTGCTGATTTCCCTTCCTGAGTCAAAGGTCAGAGAATCTTCTGTTACCATTAGTTCCTCCGAATCCTCACTCCCAAGCCAATCCTCTGCTTCTTGTGACTGTGTTCTCCGCTGTGCTCCCGGCTGTGCTAACTTCCTTCCTAATGAGTTTCCCTTATATCTCTGGCTTCCTGGGTTTAATCTGACCCCTCCCTCCAGCAGGTGTTCTGCCTCAGCTCATGACCGATGAGCTGAACTGCAGCAGGAGCATGTTTTCCTCTCCTCTAATCTGCTCTGTTTGTGGTTTCCCTGGAAACCAGGAGCCATGTGCATTTGTTTTCTTTCATTAACTGAAGCTAAGTCCTGCGTTTTATCACTCTCTAAGGGATCTGAGGGACCTTCTACACCACACTATGTAGCAGAAGCAGCCTGCCTCCTTGCTCTCAACAAGGTAGCGAAGACTGCCGCAGAATAACCCTTCTTCTTCAGTCCCACCCATTCAAAGGCCAAACCGTAGGCGGACACCGATCCACCTGAGACATTCGTCGCGGACCTAGCCGCAGCAGAACGTCCGCTACCGACAACTTCTAGGAAAAGCCTGTTGAGTAGGCGAATGAGAAAAGCCTAGTACGGCCGTCTCATCCAACCGGGTGCTACCAAGAGTACCTTTCTCCGAAAGCCTCGATACGCCAACTAGTTGCCCTATGAGAGCCCACGGGGAAAGGACAAGACAAAGACTTAATTGGGAGCTTACTGACCCCCGACTTGGACGAACCATCAGCTGTCTCATTCCTCCACCAGAGAGACCTCCGGGTGAACCCCAAGGAAGCCAATAATATTAGCTAGCGCTTGAATTAAGCCATAATGCACATTTGCCCCATAAAGCAAATCAGGCTCTAGTCGATTCAACTCCCTGATCCTTTCCTGTTCCAGGCGAGTAGACTGCCATAAACACTGTGACCACCTGAAGTATGCTCTCGCCTCCCCAGGCTCCATAAATGGGAGCTTGTAAGGCCAGAGCATTGTCCCCAACGATCGCTTCAGTGAACCATCTACTTTGCTATCTTGCGATAAAGAAGATTGCTAGGGCTCTCTTCCATACAGTGAGTCCACACCCCCTGGTAGTGCAAGGTGTGCACCCACCCACGTAGTACCCAGGCCTGCCCCTGCTTAGACTCTAAATGTCAATCAAGAACAGGCGAATTCAGGACAGCTGAATACTTTTTTTTTTTTTACAAAGACACCTCTTAACCAAAAATTCCTTCAGCATATGTTAAGAGACGCTCTTTCCGTGCCAACAATATGAAGTAGAAAGAACTCCCAAACACAGGCATACTAATCCACAGCCTTCCTGCTAGAGTAACGCCCCATTCCGTCTGACTGCACAAAGATGGACTTTATATTTTAAGTTCAACTAGCACACCTGGTGATATGAAATACAGCTCTCATTCCGCAGTGGCAATTGAGTCAGCAATGAAGAAGCCGAGAAACTGCAGACCAGTTCCCATTATACCACCTGGTAAAGACTCCACTTTTAGACCACTAAAGCAAAAAAGCATGTGAGAGTGCCTTGTGTCCTGCCAGTAGCTGATCAAATTGAAGTGATTCAGTGTATGCAGGGCATTGTCCAGAGAACGCAAGGCCCCTCCTCCAAGCTGACTCCACATTCACAGTCTAAACCGGCAGTCACCTTGGCTGATGCCGATCAGCGCGGAAGCCATCTTGTAAGCCCAGCATATGAAGTATGCCTACTAGAGTCTGAGCCGCTGCCATTGCTGCTAGAGAACTAGCCTAGCTGCGTGCTTCTGGCCCCCCATTAAGGCATTCGCTGAACACTAGCAGAGACTCTCCGTACTGGAGAACCTCTGATAAATGGAATGGGAGCATAGATAGCTTCAAAGGCCAGAGTTCTATTTTGCAACGTCTCTCCGCTGAGCTGCCTTTTCCATATATAAAATTAAACCACATATAGCCAAAATTAAGACATTACAAATCTACCGTAAAATCTTATAATTTGGGCAATGCCAAACTAAACAGGAACAATTTTCCATTGAGAAACCACACAACTATAAAACCCCCTCTCATGACATAATGCTTATGGCAGAGCATTCCACATCTGTGGACTGGCCATGACGCTCACCCAAGCACCTGTTACACCCGTCCAAGAGTTATCACCATAATTCCTTTTGACTTGAATATGTTTACAGCGGATCATAGCGCTATATCACAGCAGCTAAGCCAAACTATTACCCTGCCATATAAACCGACTTTAACGCTTTATAGGACCTTCTATGGATAGCGGAAGGAGATTCTTGTAAATCAACATAGCTATGCCCCTTTTTCTTTTCTTTTTTTTTTTAAAGTATAGGACTCCAAAAACCAAGTTTCCGCCAACTCCAATGAAATCAAAGCAGATCAGCTAAAATTACCCGAACTGCTCCTATAGCTTTGCAAGAAGCTACCAGCCCCCACTGCACCCAGTTGTCCTTCCCCCCTTATCCTGGGAGATTCTGCATTGCAGGAGGCATTGCACATCCCCTGCCAGCCTGCTGCGTCTGCCAGGGAGCTGAAGAGCAAAATAGAAAGTAGAACCCCTGGAAGCAAACAGTGTCCCGTCCTTGGGATTCAGGACACAAAAGGTAAAAATCAAAAGTAAAATCAACAGTGTTAGCTAAAAATGAACAAGGCTATCTCTCACTAAAGCGAGTTTCTTTTTCTTTTTGAAATCCCACCGAAGTCCGTGGGACACAAGCTTTCGAACACAGCCCCTAACGCTGTGCATTAACCACAACCAGAGAAATGAAATGAAATGAAACCCTGCTCTAGTAATAGATGAGAATTTCCTGGGAAGGGCATGCTAAGTGTTGCTATGAAACACACAGGCACCTCCCCCGGCCTTCCTGCAGTCAGAGAAATAGCAGTGGAATACACCGACCACCTTGCAAATGGAGGTCTTAGAGGTTGCTGCCTATGTGAACCTGATGAGTAATATGATTTTGTATTTTACCCCCCCCCAGGGATGGGGGCACTGAATACTATATGTGACTCATGAGCAGCGCTGCCATTCGGCGGCCTTTAGGGCACCAGAGCCCGACCAACGATACAGAAGTTAAGAGCTTTAAATCTCGGTCATATAATCCTGATTTTGAGAACATTACAGCTGCCCTGTGGCATTTCTTTCCTGACTTGCAGATAATGGTTGCATACACAGTCATAGAAAGGCACTATTGAGTGTACCAGCTGCCCTCTGGTGGCCATAGACCGTAGCACAGGCACTTCTTGGTTGACAATTTAACTGTCAGTCTATTTTTTTTTATATCCTAAGGTTTCCTAAACCTGTCCCTGTGAATTTTGGGCAACTTTCACTATAGAATACATAAAAGCACACTTCCAGGCTGTCCCTCCTTCCAACTACAAGTTAGAGCTCTGCCCTTGAACCTAAAAGCTGGCAATTTGCCTAATATCCTGGGACTTAACAGATGCTCCTCAGAGACATGATTAGGAGGGAAAGAACATGTGGTATCAGGGATCAATGCCAAAACTGCTGTCCTATTTTTAAGTTTATTCTTATTTATTTTATAAAAAGGATTCTCCCCCTTAAGGCTGAGGAACCCCCTGAGCCTCAAAAAAAAACAACCTACAAACAAAAGAAAGAAACAAACACTAGGCCCAAAAATCTAGCTATTCTGCCTGTTTTCCTCACACAGGCAGCTCACTGCAACTCTCGCCATGCGGTCCAAATACCTAGAGAGGAAATGGCCGCCCCTTCGCCAATGAATTTTGGCGCCAAGAACAACAGCCGCTGCAAAAATGAGGCCTCAGCCCGAGCCCAAAGGCCTTACCTGCAGGGCAGAAAGCCACACAGCCTGCTCCTACCACCTTGAATTCCTCCAATCCTCAAGCCGCACTGATGCGCCTGGTAGCCGCGGCAAGGATCGCTCAGCCGGTTCCACAGAGTAAAATTAAAATCCCGCAGCAACGGAGAGGCTCCGTCTCACACAGCTTCAGTGTGGCTGTACGGGTCCTGGAGCTCTCTCCCGTACAGTCAAGGGAGAGAGATCCGCACCAGCAAATGCCTGCAGCAAGTGAAAATAACTGAGGAGGGAAGGCGAGAGCTGCTACTAATTTAAAGAGCCAGGCTCAAATTTAAAATTACTGTAAATAAGGAAATTTGCTCCTAACTAAAGGGAACTAATCCCTGATTGCCAATTAACCAAAGGTAACTGAATTAAAAGTAAAATTAAAAGTAAATTAAAGGTAAAAATCAAAAGTAAAATCTGAATAGAATTTGTCACACTAAATGCTCCTTATCTGTTCCCCCCAAGTGAGCCCAGAAGCTAGGCTCACTATGTCCTCCTGCTGCAAGGAGACTGGACACACTGGAGGCTGATGGGAGATACCAGCAGGCTATATACAGTGATGTCACGACTTTGACATGCCCAGTCTCCTAGCTGCAGGAAGAGGTGCACAACCCAGAGGTAGAGGACTAAACTGGAGGAACGATAAGAAATGGTTTTAATTTTTCACCTTATGTATTCCAATAATGAACTTATTGTATTTATGCTATTTATTATTTTTAACATTTTAACACACACCCATCACCTAATTTCCATCAGGCTACACCGCTACAATAATAATGAATATTTACTGCAAATCAGTGTGACTTCTGCTGTTGCTCGACATAGTTAGTATGGATTAAAATATTAAGAAAGAAATCACACGACATACCATCACGACAATCACAAGTCGACTACTGAGTGCACCAAATTCCCTGCAGCACAGATTGGCCAAGCAATGTAGTGTGATCACCTGCAGCCAATGATGGCCAAGCGGGGCGTGTCATCATGAATCATATGGGATGCTGTTCCAAGGGTTGCAGAGCAGAGATGGCATCCATCTGTCCAAGAAAGGTCAACGCATCTTTGGTAGTAGACTGGCTAATCTACTGAAGAGGGCTTTAAACTAGATTCATTGGGGATGGGTGAAGAAAGCCCCCAGGTAAGTGAAAGCCTCCAGGTAGGTGATACATTAAATACCTTTATGGAAATGGGTAACAGGGGTAACACATGGAAAGCAGTGTGTATTAATGCCCGTAGCATGGGAAATAAGATCCCTGAAGTTGAAGCTTTGGTGGGAGTGGCTGACTTGGATTTAGTGGCAGTTACAGAAACATGGTTCACAGAAAACCATGACTGGGATGTAACTATATCTGGCTATACTTTATTCAGAAAGGACAGGGTAGGAAGAAGGGGAGGAGGAGTGGCACTATATGTAAAAACTACTATTAAAGCTTTGGAATTACAGAGCTTAAAAGGGAGAGAGGAGGCATTGTGGGTTAAACTAGAAAGAGGGAAAGAGAAATCTATTTGCATTGGTGTGATATACAGACCTCCCTCACAAGAGGAAGAGGTGGACAGAGAGTTAATTGAAGACATACGCAGCATTGCTAGGAAAGGGGAAGTGCTACTGATAGGAGATTTCAATATGCCAGATGTTGATTGGCACATTCCTGCTGCAGTATCATCTAGAAGTAAGGAGATCCTGGATTCTCTACAGGGAGAACTATTCAGGCAATTGGTAACAGACCCCACACGTGAAAGGGCCATACTGGACTTGGTGCTTACCAATGGTGAGAGTGTTTCTGATGTTGTAGTGGGAGATCATTTTGCATCCAGTGACCACCAGATGGTGTGGTTCAGTATTAGGACTAGGGCTGTTAGAATCCATTCCAAGGTGAAGATCTTAGACTTTAGGAAGACTAACTTTGCGAAGATGGGCCAATACCTCAGGGAGTCGTTAGTGGGATGGGAACAGCTGGGGGATGTAGAAAAACAGTGGGCAAAACTGAAAGGGGGTATTTTAAAGGCAACCAACCTTTTTGTTAAAATGGTAAATAAAGGCAAAAGGAACAGGAGACCGCTATGGTTTTCGAAGGAAGTAGCTGAAAAAGTGAAGAAAAAGAGGGAGGCCTTCATGAAAGGACCTTAAAACATCTCCGACCACTACTTGACTTCAGCGACTACCGATCGATCTATCAGGCATTAATATTACCACATTTCGACTACGCCAACGTAATTCTACATGGTCTCCCTCAAACAACGCTAGCTCCGCTCCAGCTCGCAATGAACACCGCTGCAAGAGTACTAACAGGGGCTTCACGGAGAGAGCACATAACACCAGTACTGATGAACCTCCATTGGTTACCGGTTCAAGCAAGAACCCTCCACAAAGTTCTAACATTAACCTTCAAAGCCTTAAACACCCTGACCCCCACAGCTATCAGCAAGATGATACATAAAGTACCACAGAACAGAAACAGAAGATCCACGATGCAAAACACCCTAGAGGTCCCAAAAGTAATAACGAAATGCACAAAAGCAACAATAAATAGGGCCTTTACGATTTATGCACCTAGAGCATGGAATGCCCTCCCCACCTTTATACGAAACATCTCGTACCTAACCCACTTCAGGAAGGCATTAAAGCAGCACCTGTTCACTACATACTACCCCGAATCCAGCCTTAGTAATCATACATGTGAACCCTCAGACAATCACTCACTACACCTAAACAATCAGATTCAGTATGAAAAAGGATAATCAACTTATCCCTCAGAAGTACTCCCAGAAATAGAATTTAGACTCCCAGTGTAAATAAGATGTAGATAGGATCTGCCTAAAAACAGATAACAGCGTAAATACAATGTATATAGTTCCCCCAGTTACTTCCAAGTTGATCTCCCTGTTTATTGTAAATACAACTCAGAGTGCCTGTGTTGTATAGTTGATGTTAAATGTAAACCGCTCTGATCTAAAATAGAGCGGTATAGAAGAACTGTTAAATAAATAAATAAATAAATAAATGAAATACAAGAGATCACAGAGAGAGGAAGACAGGCATCTGTATTTGGAAAAACTTAGAGAAGCTAGCAAAATAGTCAAGAAGGCAAAGATTCAAAAGGAGGAGGAAATAGCCAATGCAATAAAATGGGGGGATAAGACATTTTTCAGATATATTAGTGAGAAGAGGAAGGGCAAAAGTGGTATTGTCAGACTCAAGGGTGCAGGGGGGGAATATGTAGAAGCTGATAAGGATAAAGCGGAATTGCTTAACAAATATTATTGTTCTGTGTTCACAGATGAAGAACCAGGAGCAGGACCTCAGAAAACACCCACAAATAAAAACAGAAGCGAGGGACATCTTGAACAATTTTCAGAAGACTGTGTTCGTGAGAAACTAGCTCAACTTAAAGTAGACAAAGCGATGGGACCGGATGGGATACACCCTAGAATACTGAGGGAACTTGGGGACGTTCTAGCAACTCCACTGACTGACCTTTTCAATGCCTCGTTGGCAGGGCCGGATTTACCTTGAGTGAGGCCCTACGCCAACAAAAATTGTGGGCCCCCAGCAGGGTCGGCCCAAGGGGGGTGCGGGGCCTCATTTGCATAAGGGGCCTCATTTGCATAAATATTTGCATAATATTACCATATACTAACTTTTAGTAAACGTGCCTCTTAATGAGTGTATGGATAAAGAAAGACTAAAAGATTTCTACATTACTATAATCCAGTGCCAACTGCCAGACACATTAGGAACTACTACAAACACTGCCCATTTAGAACCCATAGTAAACCCGCCGTATCCTAACAGCACTACCAGGACTCACAAAGCACCATACTCTACCAATCAAAAGGCAACACTGCAAATATTAAACCAATACATTTCAGAGAACAACAATACATGACCTACTGGGGAAAGAGAACAAGTGGCAATGTCAAATAGGAATTATATAAACAGAACACCTCAGCTCAGTTACACATGCAGAACATAGACCATCACCAAACAAGTAATCACAATTTAGAAACAGGAAGACAATAATTAAACTGGGAATCCCAAAAGCCAAACTTGGAATGTACAACACTGTAGAAATAAAACTATACATTAATTTGCTCTTGTACTAAACAAAGCGCAGACGTTAATGATGCACATTTACCAGAGCTGACATATTCCAATTAATAAATTCAAAATAAAGAGATATTTTTCTA
This sequence comes from Ichthyophis bannanicus, assembly GCA_033557465.1. Lineage (NCBI taxonomy): Eukaryota > Metazoa > Chordata > Amphibia > Gymnophiona > Ichthyophiidae > Ichthyophis > Ichthyophis bannanicus. The sequence continues at coordinate 27,615,366 of CM066043.1, read as the reverse complement.
CCTTTTGTGCATTTTTTTCAGCTGCAATTGCTCCAGCCACTTTCTTCTGGTTTCTTCGTGTCTTCTGCTAACTCTCCATCGTCTGCTGTCCATTTGTCCTTTCTTCTCTCTTCTAGATTTTTTTCCATTCTCTCTCTACATCTGCTTTAACATACTAATCTTTCTCCTTTTGCTCTTTCCTCATTCCTATTTCATCCACTCAAATTTTACCCCTCCATCCTCAATCCCCACTTACTCTCCCAATACCCGGCCAATTGTAGATTTTTTATCCCTCCCACACAAAATATTTTTCCCTTCTCCATTTTACTCTTCCAGCCCCATCCCATTCTAATCCTCCCCCAACATCAGCTCCCTTCTAGTTCCAGCCTCACCCAGCATCCATTCCCTTCTAGTCCCTGCATCAGCCCATTTCCAGTCCTATCCATCCATCAGCCCATTTCCAGTCCTAGCAACCCCCCAACCCAATACCAGTCCTAGTCCCCCATCAACCCACTTACAGTCCTTAACCCCCCATCACCCCATTTTCAGTTTAAGCCCCCTATAACCCATTACCAGTCCTAACCCCCCATCAGCCCACTTCCAGTCCTAACCCCATCAACCCATTTCCAGTCAGCGCCACTTAGCCCATTGCCAGTCCTTTCCCCCATGCAGCCCACAGCCCATTACCAGTCCTAACCCCATCCTCCCACCTGCAGTTTTAAACCCCCAGCCCATTTCCAGTCCTAGCCCCCCATAGCCCATTACCAGACAACCCCCATCAGCCCACAGCCCATTACCAGTCTTAACCCCCCCCAAAGCCCATTACCAGTTCTAACCCCCCCAACAGCCCATTACCAGTCCTAACCCCATCAGCCCACCTCCAGTCTTAACCCCCCAGCCCATTTCCAGTCCTACCCCCCCCATAGCCCATTACCAGACAGCCCCCATCAGCCCACAGCCCATTACCAGTCTTAACCCCCCCCAAAGCCCATTGCCAGTTCTAAGCCCCCCCAACAGCCCACAGTCCATTACCAGTCCTAACCCCATCAGCCCACCTCTAGCCTTAACCCCCCCAGCCCATTTCCAGCCCCAGCCCCCCAATAGCCCATTACCAGTCCTACCCCCCCATAGCCCATTACCAGTCCTACCCCCCCCACCATCCCCCATTACCAGCCCTACCCCCCAGCCCATTTCCAGCCCCAGCCCCCCCAATAGCCCATTACCAGTCCTACCCCCCCATAGCCCATTACCAGTCCTACCCCCCCCCCGTCGGCCTAATGTAAAATTTAATTTAAAAAAAAAACCTGGTGGCTGCCGCCGCCGCGGGGCCCCCTCAGCAGCAGTGCTTCCAATGGACCCCGAAAACCCGGGCCGTTTTTTTTTTTTTTTATCACACCAGTAAGCAGGACCCCGTGGGAGTCGAATCCCACCAGAAAGAATTAAAAACGAGGCTCCAGAAACAAGCTACAAGCGCTTGTTGCCCCACTCCTGCTGTCGGCGTTTTCACGCCGAAAACAACCACGCGCCGTGGCCTGCTGTCCAGCATGGCGGTAGGAAGGCACCCGCTGCTATGAAATAATTCAGGCCTTACCTGCTGCCCGATGCAAGTCTTAGCCCTGCAGCTCGGCTCTCAAATGCCCACTGTGCTCTGATTCGCGCGCCCCCGGTCCCGATGCAGAGAACCGGCAGAAGCAGACAGCTGTGCAGCGCGTCTTCACACACTTCTCCCGCTCAACTCCTCAGACGCAAACAGGCAAGTACTTCTGTGTGGCGTCGGGAGAGAGCTGACGAGCACAAGCACAGATCTGCACCCGCAGACTTGCACCCGGACACTGCCTCCTTCACCGGAGCGCCAAAGCTAGCCCCCAATTAAGAAGCTAAAGAGAGGGAGGCCCTTCACAGCCCTTCACAAGTTCATTTTTTTTAATACAATTTTAAAAAAAACCTGGTGGCTGCCGCCGCGGGGCCCCCTCTGCTGCCGCGGCAGCACCAACTGACCCGCGGGGGCCCCGTCTACAAGCTGAAGCCGTCGGAGGTTCTTTTTTTGTGGGCCCCTGCCGGCTGTGGGCCCTACGCCATGGCGTACATGGCGTATAGGTAAATCCGGCCCTGCTCGTTGGAGTCGAGAGTGGTGCCAAAGGACTGGAGAGAGGCTCATGTGGTGCCTTTACACAAAAGCGGAAGTAAGGATGTGGTTGAAAACTACAGGCCGGTTAGTTTAACTTCAGTGGTGAGTAAATGATTGGAAACGCTGCTGAAAGAGAAAATAGTGAGGTTTTCTGGAGTCCGGCGGATTACAGGATCCGAGGCAGCATGGATTCACCAGAGGCAGGTCTTGTCAGACAAATCTGATCAATTTCTTTGACTGGGTGACCAGGGAGTTGGACCGAGGGAGAGCTCTTGATGTGGTGTATTTAGATTTCAGTAAAGCCTTTGACACTGTTCCTCACAGGCGACTTATAAACAAACTGAGCACCCTAGGGATGGACCCTAAAGTTACTGCTTGGGTTAGAAATTGGTTGGGTGGGAGGCGACAAAGAGTACAAGTAAATGGGGCTCACTCTGAGGAGAAGGATGTTACCAGTGGTGTGCCCCAGGGATCTGTCCTTGGTCCGATTCTTTTTAACATCTTTGTTAGTGATATAGCGGAAGGGCTTTCGGGTAAGGTTTGCCTCTTTGCGGATGATACCAAAATCTGTAATAGAGTAGACACCCAGGAAGGTGTAGATAACATGAGGAGGGATCTAGCTAAGCTTGAAGAATGGTCTAGAATTTGGCAGCTGGGATTTAATGTTAAAAAATGTAAGGTCATGCATTTGGGCTGCAGCAATCCAAGGGAGCCATACAGTATAGGAGGTGAAGTACTTTTGTCCACTAAAGAAGAGCGGGACCTAGGCGTGGTTGTGTCTGATGATCTTAAAGTAGCTAAACAGGTAGAAAAGGTGACGGCAAAAGCTAGAAGGATGCTTGGGTGCATACGGAGAGGAATGGCTAGCAGAAAAAAGGAGGTGATAATACCTCTGTATAAGTCTTTGGTGCGACCTCATTTGGAATATGGTGTGCAATTCTGGAGACCGCACCTTCAAAAGGATGTGAACAGGATGGAGTCGGTGCAGAGGATTGCTACTAAAATGATTAATGGGCTTCATTATAAAGCATATGAGGACAGACTTAAGGATCTTAATATGTACACCTTAGAGGAAAGGCGGGATAGAGGTGATATGATTGAGATGTTTAAATACCTCCGTGGCATAAATGTTCAGGGAGAGAGCCTCTTTCAATTGAAAGCAAGTTCTGCTACGAGGGGACATGGGATGAGGGTGAAGGGAGATAGATTCAGGAGTGATATGCGGAAATATTTCTTTACGGAAAGAGTAGTGTATCCGTGGAATAGTCTCCCAGTGGAGGTGGTAGAGATGAGGACAGTAACTGAATTCAAAAAAGCATGGGACCAACACAGAGGATCTCTAAAGGTAGAAAGTGGACTGTTGTAGTTGTTGTTATGGAAGGACAGACTAGATGGGCCTTGTGGTCTTTTTCTGTCATCATGTTTCTATGTTTCTATATGAGTCGGGTGCGTGTCTTGTGTTTTGACCTCCGCTGAACCCCTGAGACTGACTCACCGAACCTCTAGGGTTCGATCGAACCCAGGTTAAGAACCACTGATCTAGTGTTTTTGTTTAAAAGAATATACAAATACATCGCCACATCCTTTGCACCTCTAAAAGAAGGAAACTATGCCCACGCTCCTGGAACTTGGCAACTCTGTAGTAAAGTCAGATTCGCAGGATTCAACTCCAGCTTCACCACTTTTCTCTGGATCTGACTTCACATCATTGCTGCGAAAAAAAAGCTGTTGCATCCTAGCGCCGCCTTGATTTTGAAATCAGCTGATGGGCTGGGAGGATCCCTATAGTCGGTTGGGAAATAATGCCCCCCCCCCCCCCGGTCCTGCTAATAATTTTGTTGAAATTTTAAAACACATAACCGGCTTTAAAAAAGAGACTCATCCCTGCCACAAATCCGACAACATAGCTATGACCAAATTATGGTTTAGTTTTGGAAAACTACAGGGATGGCAGCACTCGTTTAGCTCCTTGTACACACACACCGCAGTCACGTGCGGGCGTTCAGTGGACGTAGCGCCTCCGCTTCCTCTTACAGGGGGCGTTCAGTGGACTTAGCGCCTCCTCCGTGCTCAGTCTGCAGCGGGCGGTTGCTCTGGATCTCTCATGCCCGCTTCTTTTTCAAATTGTGTAGTCGCACTCGCTTCTCTGTGGCTGGCTGAGCTCAGCTGCTGCTTTCCGGCGCATATAGTCTCTCGCAAGCTGTAATTCCGTTAAGAAAAAAAGTTTTTGTGGTTACTACCACTACTGCAGCTGTCTCACGGCTCTTTTTTCTTCAGAATTTTGTAGTAAACTTGTTTCACCTAAGCTGGAATTAAAGTGGAAGCAACTCTTTTTTTTTCACAGTAAGTACGATTTACGCAAAAAGCTTGAAACTTAGGGCTGGGGTTGTGTAGTGGAAAAAACTTGGCGAGGAAGGGGCAGGTCCAACAAACCAAACCGTTAGGCAAACTAGGCAGCTGCCTAGGACTGCAACTTCTGGGAAGCCACAAAGCGCAGAGCATTCAAAGTTCAACAATCTATTTTGATAGCCAGAAAGATGGCACACTAGGCAAACCTTAATTTTTACAACACCTGGAATAAACTCGGGTCGGTGCGGGTGGAAGAAGAGGAGCAGGGAGATGTTAAAGGGCTTGTAAATCTGAAGTTCTGTATAAAATAATCTAGCTGCATTCAGCACCATACCCTAAATAAACTACATTTGGGACGCCCTGTGGAATTCGTAAACCTATGGCAACCCCCCCTCCCCCCAATGAATATCAGAATTCATCAGGAGTGTATTTAGTACTTTTACCAAATTGTATTAGCTAATAGAAATACTATCATATAGAAACACTGCTGGTTTTGTCAGGTTTATAGTTGGATTTTTTCTGTAATTTTTAAGAATATAAGAAATGACATATTGGGTCAGACTAACAAGCGCAGTGGTCATCTCTAGTCACAAATACCTGGCAGGTTCCCAAAAAGGCACACAAGTTCCACAGTGCTCCTCCCAGGGTGAGCATTGGATTTCCACTGTCCTCTTTAATAATGGTTTATAGACCTTTCTTCCAGGAACTTGTCCAAACCTTTTTCTTATTCGTCTCTCCGGGCCAGTCCAGGACCTTTGGGTGATCAATCCGCTCCAGCAGCTGAGGACTGAAATACTGACAGTTTTCCTGACAGCTTACCCAGCTCCCCCTGGTGTCAGAGAATCAGTCTTTCAGTCCTCAGCAGCTGAACAGGACGTCGGATCCCAGCTCCCCAGAGAGACTAATAGTAAAACCTTAGTTAGTGGGTATACTTTATAAAGGAAAGAAATAAGAACATAATTTAACAATTTGGAAAAGGGCAAAGGCTATCCTATTAATAGGTAAAGTAAGGGAGACTTTACCTCTAGCGCCCCTTTTTGTCTGTCCTAGCAGGGCAGTTCTAAACGAAGATAATAATGATAATGGTAACAATATCTTGAAAAAAAAAAAAAAATAAAGGCAGCGATTCAGGGGCGGATCTAGTGCTGTACCGCTCCGGGTCTCCAGCCGCTTGCTTCTTCGGCTTCTAGAGGCAGAGCCTGCCTCACAGGAGAATTGCTGTCCGGGGCTAAGGATTCAGGCCTGGGAGCCCCAGTGTCCTTCTCCTTCCCTCCCGTTTCAAAGCCTCGCTGGCTTCCCGCTAGCAGCGGTGAAGCGCGGGCAGGACCGTTGGCTGCTGTCGGTGTCAGCAGGTAAGCGGGGGGCACGGGTAGCGCAGTTTTCCTTGTTCTTCGGCGGTCAGTGGTTTTGAAGGAAGGCACATCGCGCGTCTCGTTCCTGTGGCTCCGTTTCTCTTTTTTTCCGCGGTAGTACGATTTGGTTTTCTTTAGTCTGGCTTCTCCTATCTTAAATTAATGGAGGGAAAAAAATCAGGAGAGTTGTTGGTGCCGTCTCCCAGCTCCTTAGAAAGGGCGGGAACGGCGGCCATTTTGAATGAGCCAACCGTGTCTCCCGTGCTGCCAGGCAAGTCGCAAAAGAAGCGGTCTAAGTCCCACAAGGCTCCTTCATCAGAGGAGAAACAGCAGATGCCCTTGCCTTCATTAGCAGAGTCTTTGGGCTCCTTTTTCTCCCCGGATTTTATTTTATCGCTGCATAATGCTTATCTGTTAAAAAAAAAAAAATCTCAATTATCTCACAGTGCAGCCTTAGCAGCCTGTTTGGGGGGCAACCCTTGGATCCTGGTCTGGCAGACCCGGGGGAGGGCACTTCTTCGAGGGAGATGGTGCTGGACACAGGCTTAGAGGCAGTGGCACGTAGTGTTTTTTTCTCCAGTGCCTGAGGAAGGAGAGATCCTCTCCGAGACAGCTGTGGATACCTGGCCGGGGGAGTTGGAAGAAGGAGAATTGGGACCGGGCGAGGATCCCAATGTCTTTCGAGTCTTTCGTAAGGAGGAGCTAGGGGCTTTGATTTCTCAGTCCCTCGCAGCTTTGAATATGGTGCTGCCAGTGGTGCAACAGGAGTCTCTGGAAGATCCCTTATTACAGGGTTTTAGATCAGAACAAAAATGTTTCCCAATTCATAGGGTTATTAAGCAAATTAATAGAGTCCGAATGGGAATGCCCAGAGGCCTCATTGAGAGGCGGGCGCACGATAGCTCGGCTCTATCCCGTTCCTCAGGATGAGAAGGACTTGCTCTGTATGCCTAAAGTGGATGCATTAGTGTCAGCAGTCACTAAGAAGACCACCATCCCTGTTGAAGGGGGGACAGCGCTTAAGGACCTGCAAGATCGGTAGTTGGAAGCGCTTTTGAAGCAAGCCTTTGATTCCAGCGCCCTGGCCCTGCAGGCGTCCGCCTGTGGGGCCTATGTGTCTCGAGCGTCTATCCGCTGGCTGCAGGGGGAACAGTCCCCGGAGAAGGTGGATGCTGCTTCGGCGGATGGCGCTAAGCTGGAGTCCGCAGCGGCCTATTTAGCGGACGCTTTTTATGATTTGGTGCGTATTGCCGCAAAGTCTGTGGCATCGCTGATTGCGGCTAGGTGTTTTCTCTGGCTAAGAAATTGGGCAGCCGATGCATCTTCTAAGGCGCGTCTCAGTAAGCTTCCCTACAAGGGCAAGTTATTGTTTGGGGAAGCTTTAGAGAAGATAGTTAAGGATCTGGGAGACTCGAAAGGGGGTCGTCTTCCCGAGGACCGGCCGAGAGCGGCAAAGATAAGTTACTTACAAAGAGGTCACGGTAGGGACTTTCGCCGGTTTCAAGGATCTCGCTTCTCGCCGTATCAGCGGGGCCGTTTTGTAGCCAGAGGGCAGTCCTTTCGTGGAGCCAGGGGTTTCAACAGGTGCTACTTTAGTGCCCAACAGAGCTCAGCTAAGAAGCCGCAATGAAGTGAGGCCGGTCCAGGTGGAGGTTCCTGTCGGGGGTCGCTTGAAGCGTTTCCTCTCCACCTGGGCCAGGGTGACTACGGACCAGTGGGTCCTGGAGATTATCAGAGCCGGCTATGCGTTGGAGTTCGCGCAGCCTTTGCCGGACGCTTTTGTCCTTTCTCCGTGCGGTCCGCAGGCAAAGAAAGATGCGGTCCACCAGACGCTGCTACGTCTGCTGCATCTTCAGGCGGTAGTTCCGGTGCCTGCAGACCAGTACGGCTTAGGTCGATAGTCGATTTATTTTGTCGTCCCCAAAAAGGAAGGTTCTTTTCGGCCTATTTTGGATCTCAAACACGTGAATCGCTGTTTGCGAGTGCCTCATTTCCGGATGGAAACCTTGCGGTCCGTTATCCGGTCAGTGAAACCGGGCAAAGTTCTGACCTCCATAGATCTAACGGAGGCGTATTTGCACATTCCAATCAGGCCCGAACATCAAAGGTTCCTGCAGTTTGCAGTCCCCATGGGTCATTTTCAGTTCTGAGCCTTACCTTTTGGGCTAGCCACAGCGCCTCGAACCTTTACCAAAGTGATGGCGGTGGTGGCGGCGCTCCGGAAAGAAGGAATTCAGGTCCATCCTTATCTGGACGACTGGCTAATTCGTGTGCCGTCTCAGTTGGAGTCCGTCGTGGCCACCGCTTCGGTGGTGAGTTCCTCGAGCAGTTAGGCTGGGTTATCAACCGAGCGAAGAGTCATTTGGAGCCGACTAAGCAGTTAACTTATCTGGGAGCCTTCTTCGACACGGCGGTGGGCTCCGTGTTTCTTCCTGCAGAAAGAGTGAACAAGCTTTTGGTTCAGGTATCGGCGTTCCTGCGCGTCAGGTCTCCATCGGCCTGGCGTTACCTACAAGTGTTGGGATCGATGGCGGCGGCCATAGATCTATTTCCCTGGGCCAGGGCGCATATGCGACCTCTTCAGCAGGCGTTGTTGTCACGTTGGTCTCCGCAAAGTCATCCACTATCTCAAAGGTTGGTATGCCCAGAAGAAGTACGCGTCAGTCTACAGTGGTGGTTAGTCCCAGCTCACCTTCGGGTGGGCGTGCCGCTGGATCTGCCGCATTGGGTATTACGACAGATGCAAACCTATCCGGCTGGGGGGCTCATTGTTTGTTGCAGATAGCGCAAGGTGCCTGGATGGCGGAAGAGAGCGGTTGGTCCATCAATCGCCTGGAGTTGCAAGCGGTTCGCATAGCGCTCATCAGCTTTCTCGGCTTGATCAAAGGAAAGGCGGTTCGGGTGTTCTCCGACAATCGAGTGACAGTGTCGTACATAAACAGGTAGGGGGGCACCGGCAGTGTAGTACTGCTGGAGGAAAGTCAGCAATTGTTTCAATGGGCGGAGATCCACCTTTTAGCCATTTCGGCGGCACATGTAGCAGGGAAGGACAACATAAAGCCGATTATCTCAGTCGGCATCGCCTAGACCCCGGGGAATGGGAATTGGACTAGGCGATATTTCAAGGGATTTCACTCCGCTGGGGCCAGCCCATTATGGATCTCATGGCGACCCAAGCCAATGCCAAAGCACCACGCTTTTTCAGCAGATGCAGGGAGCATGTGTCGGAAGGTCTAGACGGCCTGGTGCAGCCTTGGCCGTCGGATCAGCTTCTTTACATGTTTCCTTCGTGGCCCCTCTTAGGCAGTACCATCCAAAGGATTGCGGACCACGGGGGGCTAGTGATTCTGGTGGCTCCAGATTGACCAAGGCGCCCGTGGTATGCCGATCTAATCCGACTTCTGGTGGCTCCTCCCTGGAGGTTATCCATTTGGTTCGATCTGTTGAGGCAAGGGCCCGTGCTCATGCCGCAGGTGGATCGGTTCTCGCTTACGGCTCTTGAAAGGAACCGGTTGCGCCGTAAGGGCTACTCGAAAGCCGTAATTGCCACTTTGTTGCAGTCCTGGCGGCGGTCGACTTTGTTGGCTTACATTAGGGTATGGTGAATTTTTGAGGCCTGGTGTACCGATCGTCAGCTTTCGCCCGGGAGGTCTCAACTCCCAGAGATTTTAGCGTTTCTTCAGGGAGGCCTGGAGAAAGGACTGGCTCTTAGCACGCTGAGAGTCCAGCTGGTGGCGCTGGCCTGCTACAGAGGCAGAGTTCAAGGTAGGCCGCTTTCCTCGCATCCGGATGTGCTACGTTTTTTGCGGCTGCTCGGAGCATTAGGCCTCCAGTGAGGCAAGTGGTGCCTCCTTGGGATTTAAATTTTGTTTTTGCAGGTGTTGACGGAGCCTTCTTTCGTGTCAGGTTCGTCGGGACACCTTTGAGAGTTGTCCTGGAAGACAGCCTTTTGGTGGCATTGTGTTCGGCAAGGAGAATTTCAGATTTGCAAGCTCTTTTGTGCAGGGAACCATACCTTCATTTCACAGCCGAAAAGGTAGTGCTGAGACCGGTACCCTCCTTTTTGCCTAAGGTCATTTCCAGTTTTCACGTGAACCAGGTGCAGTCGCTTCCCACCTTTACGAAAGCTGACGGTGGTAAAGTAGATCGGTCGCTGTGGCGCCTGGATTTAGGTCGCGTGTTACGTAGTTATCTGACAGCAACGGAGTCTTTTCGGCAGTCGGACAGGTTGTTTGTCCTTTTCGGGGGATCTGCTAAGGGTAAAGCGGCTACTAAGGCTTCCATCGCTCGCTGGGTGAAGCATGCAATACGAGCCGCATATGAAGCAAAGGGCAAGCCGGTTCCAGCGGGACTCGGAGCGCATTCTACTAGGGGGCAAGCTGCCTCTTGGGCGGAGTATGCGTTGGTACCGCCGGTTGATATCTGTCGGGCAGCGACGTGGTCTTCCCTGCATATGTTTGCTAAACATTATCGGTTGGATGTTCAGGCACGAGAGGATGCTAGTGTGGGTGCCTCGGCAATTGTTGCAGGACTCGCAGGCCCCTCCCACATTTAGGTACTGCTTTGGTACTGCCCAAAGGTCTTGGACTGGCCCGGAGAGACGAATAGGAAGAAGAAATTAGGCCTTACCTGCTAATTGTCTTTCCTTGAGTTCTCTCCGGGCCAGTCCAGGGCCCGCCCTGGAAGTCTAAGAGGTTTCAAGTTATCGGCGTTTTCGGTAGGAGAGTGTCTGCATTGAACATATTATCCCATTCGTACCGACGGAGGCGATGAGGGGAGCGTGTATGGAGATGGATTCGGGGGATCCCTTGCCTTTCGGGTCGCGGGGGTATTCTTCCGCGGGGGGGAAACCCCCCCCCCCCCCATAATATTGATAATACTAATAAGCCAAGGTTAACCAGGGGGTTTTGGATGGGTCTCGAATAGTATGGCCTTTTCTTTTTCTGCAAGATGCTAGGTGGTTCTCTGGGCGAAGTTGTCCAGTAGTTAGTTTGTTATTTTGGGTTTCAATTCTAAGTTGAGTTTTGCTGCTTGGATATCGTAAGACTGATTCACTGACACCAGGGGGAGCTGGGTAAGCTGTCAGGAAAACTGTCAGTATTTCAGTCCTCAGCTGCTGGAGCGGATTGATCACCCAAAGGTCCTGGACTGGCCCGGAGAGAAATCAAGGAAAGACAATTAGCAGGTAAGGCCTTATTTCTTCTTTTATTTATTTATTTTATTTATTTATTTAACAGTATTTCTAAACCGCCTTATCTTAATAATCAAGGTGGTATCACAGCAAGCAATCAGGTAAAGTGTGTGTGTTGTACATGCAGTGAGGATAAAACTTAGTTGTGTGAGGGATGTGTTGGGTGCTTGATTTGTTTGAGCTATATACAGGGTGGGCTATTTACAGTGGCTTTTAAACCCAGCTATATCAGTGGCTTTTACTACATCCTCCACTAATTCCAGAGTTTGATTACTTGTTGAGTAAAACAATATTTTCTCTTATTAGTCTTAAATGGGTTGTAAGTTCATAGTGTGTCCTCTAGTCTTTCTACTTTTTGATCCACTCAATTCATTAATCTCTCCCCGTCCATCTCTTTTCCAGGTTGAAGAGCCCTAACCTTTTTAAGCCTTTCCTCATAGGGGTATCCTTCCATCGCCTTTACCATTTTGGTTGCTCTTCTCTGTGCATTTTCTAATTCCGCTATATCCTTTTTAAGATATGACAACCAGAATTGCACACAATCAAGGTGCGGTCACACCATGGAATGATACAGAGACATTATAATATCCTTGGATTTATTCTCCATTCCTTTCCTTAGTAACATAGTAAATGACGGCTGATAAAGACCAGTATGGTCCATCTAGTCTGCACAGTAAGATGGCAAGAGTAGGTGCACCTGCTGCTCTTTGCAGGCCAACCCTCCCCATGTCTTTTTAGGGGTGAACCCACAGCTCCATGTAGACAGAGGTCTCAATGCCAGTTGAAGGACCGGTTCCATGTGCAGGGTGCCTGCATGCTGAAGCTCTGAGGAAACAAGTGGAGGAACTTGGAGAGGAGGTGGCGAGGCTGAGGAGCATTCAAGACAGTGAGAAGTACATTGATGATATGCTTTTTGCAGCAACCAAGCTCTCCAACAGTCTTGAAAGACTAGAAAAGGGAGCTGTTATTACTGGGAATTTTCTGAAAGGAATTCTTTTTATTAAAGCTAATTAATCTGTGAACACACTATTTTTTGTTAAATCAGTCAGGGCCCAGTAGCAGCAGTTTAAGTTTAAATTTAAAACACAGAAGAGAGGTTTCTGGTTAAATTTAGAACCCAGCAGAGAGCTTGTAGTTTAAATTTCATAATAAGTTAGAGCCTAGCAGCAGCAAAGAGCTATAATTTAAATCAAATCAGAATATAGCTTACCTCAGCAGCACAAGACAGGGTACTGTGTAGCAGCCCTCTTTTAATAAGTGTTATTTCCCTCCCTCCCTACCCCTTGGATTATCGTAGCTTTATAGGTACTTACACATCTTAAGACAGGAGGTGCGCTCAGGTGAAGCTCGTTACCCAAATCAGTCATACACTAAGAACCTGAGATTAATTAAGCTTCAGGTGAACAAGGTACAGTCAAACCTCAGTTTTCATGATTAATCCGTTCAAAAAAGTCTGACTAAAACCGAAACGGACTAAAACCGAAGCAAGATTTCCCATAAGAAATAATGTAAATTCAATTAATCCGTTCCAGACACCCAAAAATATTGACAAAAAATACATTTTATAGAGAATAACTATATTTTTACATACAGAAAACAATGAGAAATACATATAAATGACTAATGAAATGGATAAATGAGCATGTAACATCACTTTTACCTTTATTGAAGACTTTTGTTGGCATATGGGACGCACTCCAGCCAGCTCCAGCTGCTCTCCCCTCCGGGGATCGAGCAATCACCACCAGCAGCGGAGGTGGGAACAGCCATCTTGGCCGGCTGCCCAATTGGGGCTCCAGCCTGCCTTGTAAAAGAGAAGCGCCAATAAATATGGAAGACAGTCAATCAGCAAGAAAATCAAAATAAAGAAAATCCCACTTCTGGCCACAAGATGGTGCTCCATTTTCAACTGTACGAAAACCGAGACAACGTACGAAAACCGGAACAAAATCTTGATGAAAAAAGTCAACGAAAACCGAATCGTACGAAAACCAGGGCATACGAAAACCGAGGTTTGACTGTATATTAAACGTATTAGGTACAGTTTTATTAGTATAAATATCCATAACAACCCTTAGTAAGTAAACAACTTAAAGATCTAAGCACAAACTTAAAACTAAGATGCAGACAGCAGTCCAGCAGTGAGGTGGGGGCTTTCCAGTCTTTTGCATTGAGTGTCACATGTATGATTTTCTCCCAGTTGGTGAGAGGTCTTACGTGTGCACTAGGTGCAAGGAGCTCTTTGCTCTCAGGGAACGAGTTCGTTCTCTAGAGGCTAGAGTAGCAGACTTGGAAAACATAAGAAAGACAGGTACATAGACGAGACCTACAGGGATATAGTCCTGAAGTCTCACCTCCAGTCTGGCAGCATCCATGTTACCATGGAGGAGAGAAGTCACGTGACAGGAGAGCATCACCCTGGTGTGGCAGGAAGTGATCCTGTAACTAGGACCTGTCTTCCAGGTGATGTAAAACCCTCTCGCACCGAAGAAGTTTCTCCAGAGCCATGTGCCCATGAGGGAAGGGTTAGGACAGCCATTATAGTTGGTGATTCGATCATTAGGGATGTAGATAACTGGGTGGCTGGTGGACGTGACGATTGCCTGGTAACATGCCTGCCTGGTGTGAAGGTAGCGGACCTCACGTGCCACCTAGATTAAGGTCTTAGATAGTTCTGGGGCGGAGTCAGCTGTCTTGGTACATGTCGGTACCAATGAAATAGGAAAATGTGGTAGGGAGGTTCTGGAGGCTAAATTTAGGCTTTTAGGTAGGAAGTTGAAATCCAGAACTTCCAGGGTAGCGTTCTCCGAAATGCTTCCCGTTCCACATGCAGGACCCAAAAGGCAGGCAGAGTTTGAGTCTCAATGGGTGGATGAGTCAATGGTGCAGAGATGAGGGTTTTGGATTTGTTAGGAACTGGGGAACATTCTGGGGAAAGGAGGGGCTCTTCCGAAGGGATGGGCTTCACCTTAACCGGGAAGGAACCAGGCTGCTGGCTTTAACCTTTAAAAAGGAGAGAGAGCAGCTTTTAAACTAGATAATAGGGGAAAGCCGACAGTCGCCCAAGAGCGGATGGTTCGGAAGAATGTATCCTTGAAGGATGCTACCAAAAGCAGAGAGGTTCCAAAAAAGAGTAAAGTAGTCCAAATGCCCTAGAGTATAGAGCAGACAGAGCTTAAAGATCCCAAATTACCCATGTCTACCAATAACCAAATTAATATGAATAAAATAGTCTCTAAAATGCTTGTATGCAAATGCTAGAAGTCTAAAAAATAAGTTGGGAGAGTTAGAATATATAGCACTAAATGAGAGGTTAGATATGATTGGAACATCAGAGACATGGTGGAAGGAGGACAACCAGCGGGACACTATGATACCGGGGTACAAACTATATCGTAATGATAGAGCTGATCAAATTGGTGGAGGGGTTGCGCTCTGTTAGAGAGGGCATTGAGTCAGAAAGGATTAGAGATTTGCAGAAAACAAAATTTGCTGTAGAATATCTATGGATTGAAATTCCATGTAAAAAGGGGAAGGCGATGGCAGTGGGGCTGACCGCCTGGCCAGAATGATGGATGATGAAATGCTCAAAGAAATCAAGGACGCTAACAAAAGTTACAGCGCAGTAATAATAATGGGTGATTTCAATTACCCCGGTATCGACTGGGTCAGTGTCACGGTAGGACATGCTAGGGAGATAAAGTTCCTAGATGAAATAGTTCCTAGATGACTGCTTCTTGGAGCAGCTGGTTCATGAACCGACCAGAGGGGAAGCCGTATCAGACTTAGTCCTTAGTGGAACACCAGAACTAGTGCAAGAGATAAGGGTGTTGAGGCCACTTGGCAATAGTGATCATAGCATGATCGCCTTTGATTTAATTAGTGGAGGAGGGATAGTAAGGAAATCCACAGGTACTGCCTTTTAACTTTTGAAAGGGAGACTATGATAAAATGAGGGAAATAGTTAAGAAAAAACTAAAAGGAGCAGTTGCAAAGGTTGTTGAAAAATACTATCTTGGAAGCCCAGACCAGTTGTATTCCACGCTTTAAGAAACATGGAAGGAAGTCCAAAAAACTGCCAGGATGGTTTAAAGGTGAGGTCAGAGAGGCTGTTGCCAAAAAAGCATCTTTCAGACAATGGGGGAAAAAGAGCCAAACGATGAAACCTGGAAACAGCACAAGCACTGGCAAGTCAAATGCAAGGCAGGCAGGCAAAGGGAGAATTTGAGAAGAAGCTTGCTGCGGAAGTAAAAACACGAAATAAAGACTTTCAAGTACATTCATAGCAAAAAATCTGTGAGAGAGTCAGTTGGTCCATTAGATGATAGAGGGGTTAAAGGGGCACTAAGAGGCGACAAGGCGATAGCGGAGAGACTGAATGAATTCTTTGCTTCGGTTTTTACTGAGGAAGATGTAGGGATGTTACCCATGACTGAAGTGCTATTTAAAAGTGCGGAAGAATTGAAGGAAATATTGATACATCGGGAAGATGTATTTCAACTATTAGATAAACTGAAGAGTAGCAAATCACCTGGGCCGGATGGTATACATCCAAGGGTGTTGAAAAAAACTGAAATATGAGATTTGAGACCTGTTATTAGTAATCTGTGAACTATCATTAAAATCATCTCTAATACCTGGCCATCCTCCAATCTTCAATGTAACACCAATTTTTAAAAAGTGTTCCAGGGGTGATCCAGGAAACTACAGACGTCAATACCGGGAAAAATGGTAGAAACCATCATAAAGAATAAAATTACTCGGCATGTAGATAGTCCTGGCCTAATTGGAGACAGCCAACATGGCTTTAGACAAGGAAGATCTTATTTATTTATTTAATCAGTTTTATATACCACCTTATCCTTCATTCAAAGTGGTCAAGGAGACAGCAGAGGAACTACATCGAGGGGGTGGGGGGGAGACAACAAGATAGTACATTACATTAAATTATACATAAACTACAGCAAAATTACATTTCATAATTCATTACAATTACATTAAACAAATAACCTGCAATCTTACAAAATATTATAATTTAAACATTATAGGAAAATTTGAAATTCAAAGGGTTAAAACATTTTGTTCTATTGGAATTAGATTAGTTGCCATATGCTTCAATAAATAGGTACGTTTTAAGGGACTTTCTGAAATCTTTGATATCACACTCATTTCTTAAATCACTAGATCTTGTCTTATTAATCTGTTATGTTTTTTTGAAGGTGTGAATAAACAGGTGAACAAAGGTGAGTCGGTTGATATAGTGTATCTGGACTTTCAGAAAGCCTTTGACAAGGTCCCTCATCAGAGACTTTTGGCAAAACTAGAGTCATGGGATAGGAGGCATGTACTACTGTGGATCAGGAGCTGGTTAAAAGATAGAAAGCAGAGGGCAGGGCTAAATGGCCAAATTTTCCCAATGGAGAAAGGTGAATAGTGGTGTACCCCAGGGATCTGTGCTGGGTCCGCTGCTTTTTGACATATTCATAAATGACCTGAAAAAGGGAATAACGAGTGAGGTTATCAAATTTGCAGATGACACAAAACTATTTAAAGTTGTTAAAACCCAAGAGGATCTTGATAAATTGGAAGACTGGCCATCAAAATGGCAGATGAAATTGAATGTGGACAAGTGCAAAGTTATGCACTTAGGGAAGAACAACCCAAACTATGGTTACACGATGCAAGGTTCCACATTAGGAACCACCACCCAGGAAAAAGATTTAGGCGTCATTGTGGATAACATGTTAAAACCCTCGGCCCAGTGTGCAGCGGCAGCCAAGAGAGCAAATAGAATGCTAGGTATCATAAGGAAAGGAATGGAAAATAAAACAAAAGAGATTATAATGCGTCAATAACGTTCCATGTGGAGACCGCACCTTGAATATTGTGTGCAGTTCTGGTCGCCATATCTTAAAAAGGATATAGCGATATTAGAAAAGGTTCAGAGAAGAGCCACCAAAATGGTAAAGGGGATGGAAAGATACTCCTATGAAGAAAGGCTAAAAAGGTTAGGGCTCTTTAACCTGGAAAAGAGACGGCTGAGGGGAGATTTGATAGAAGTCTATAAATTAATGAACGGAGTGGAACGGGTAAACGTAGATCGATTTGTTTACGTTATCAGAATATAGAAAGATTAGGGGACATGCAATGAAGCTATAGGGTAAACTATTTAAGACTAATAAAATATTTTTTCGCTCAACGTGTAATCAAACTCTGGAATTTGTTACCGGAGGATGTAGCTGGGTTTAAAAAAGGTTTGGACAAGTTCCTGGAGGAAAGGTCCATAAACCATTATTAAGAAGGGACCCAGGATATCAATGCTTGACCCAGTATAAGCATTGTGGAACCTATGTCTTTTGGGGAAACTGCTAGGTACGTATGACCTAGATTGGCCACTGTTGGAAATAGGATACTGGGCTTGATGGACCTTGGTCTGACCCAGTATGGCATATCTTATGTTCTTAGGAGAAGATGTGTCCATCCTTTGTCATTCTGTTGGCACTGAAGTCACCAGGGCCTGCAGAATCAACAATCAAACTTCTCCAGCCCTTGAATCGGAGAACCATTATGCAGCCCTGGAAGTGAAGGAGGTGAAAGCATCCCTGGAAAGGGAAGAACCAGAGCTCAAGTACCCCAAAGTTGCAGAATCGGTGACCACAAGGAAGCCAAGGGTAGTGGTGGTTGGTGACTCTCTTCTGAGGGGTACTGAGGCATCCATCTGCCGACCAGACTTGATGTCCAGAGAGGTATGCTGTCTGCCTGGTGCCAAAAGCCAAGATGTTACGGAGAGTTTGCCGAGACTCATCAAGCCCACTGACTATTACCCAATGTTGCTAATCCATGTCGGAACAAATGATACGCTGAGCGTATCAAAAGTGACTTCATGGCTCGGGGACAGAGAGTGAAGCAGTTAGGTGCACAGGTGGTGTTACCCTCAACAGAGAGGATTGAAGAGAAAGGCCAAGGCAGAGACGTTCGCATCCTGGAGATGAATACATGGCTGTGTGGATGGTGTCATCGAGAGCGTTTTGGTTTCCTAGACCATGGGATGCTGTTCCAAGGGTTGCAGAGCAGAGATGGCATCCATCTGTCCAAGAAAGGGTGACACATCTTCAGTAGTAGACTGGCTAATCTACTGAAGAGGGCTTTAAACTAGATTTGTTTTGGATGGGTGAAGAAAGCCCCCAGATAAGTGATACCCATTTCCATAAAGGTATTTAATGTAACAGGGGTAACATGTTGAAAGTAGTGTGTATAAATGCCCGTAGCATGGGAAATAAGATCCCTGATGTTGAAGCTTTGGTGGGAGTGGCCGACTTGGATTTAGTGGCAGTTACAGAAACATAGTTCACAGAAAACCATGACTGGGATGTAACTATACCTGGCTATACTTTATTCAGAAAGGACAGGGTAGGAAGAAGGGGAGGAAGAATGGCACTATATGTAAAAACTACTATTAAAGCTTTGGAATTACAGAGCTTAAAAGGGAGAGAGGAGGCCTTGTGGGTTAAACTAGAAGGAGAGAGAGAAGAAATCTATTTGCATTGGTGTGATATACAGACCTCCCTCAAGAGGAAGAGGTGGAAAGAGAGTTAATTGAAGACATATGCAGCATTGCTAGTGTCGTTTCTCTGCAGGTGTAGACCCACCTAATATATTACCTGGGTTCTAGGCTTACCCGGCCCTTCTAACAGGAAGGAAAAAAATCAGACAGATTCAACAATATACCATTAATCTAGAGCTCTAGAGAAAGATAGTCAGGAGGGGTCTGGGTGAGCAGAATACTACCTCCAGTCACCTTCGGAAATCCTCCTCCAGTCCCACCTTTTATTTAGTATTTTCAGCTGACAGGATTAAAATTTATCTGACAAACAAGTGACGATAGTCCAGTTACAAAATCACAGGTTAGACAAAAAAATCTGTTTAAGATTATTTTTTTCTGCTGATTCCTAGAAAGTCCATATAAAATATAGGAGCAACCTTACCATTAACTATAAACATAAAATACCACAAGGGGTCGCTAGTATTCTTCTACAAAGCATGATGATTAACTATGCTTATAATTCCTCTTTAAAATCTATTTAATTTCCAGTACAGGTCATGACCGACAGTTCCCTAATTCCGGGAAAGTTCATAAGATTTGCTAATATTAGTTATTCCTTATCGTTCCTCCAGTTTAGTCCTCCACCTCTGGGTTGTGCACCTCCTCCTGCAGCTTGGAGACTGGGCATGTCAAAGTCGTGACAATACTGGATATAGCCTGCTGGTATCTCCCATCAGCCCCCAGTGTGTCCAGTCTCCATGCGGTAGGAGGACGTAGTGAGCCGAGCTTCTGGGCTCACTTGGGGGGAACAGATAAGGAGCATTTAGTGTGACAAATTCTATTCTGATTTTCCTTTGATTTTTACTTTTAATTTTACTTTTCATTCAGTTACCTTTTGGTTAATTGGCAATCAGAGATTAGTTACCTTTAGTTATTAGGAACAAATTTCCTTATATTTACAGTAATTTTAAATTTGAGCCTGGCTCTTTAAGTTAGTAGCAGCTCTCGCCTTCCCTCGTTGTCAGTTATTTTCACTTGCTGCAGGCATTCGCCGGTGCAGATCTCTCTCCCTGGACTGTACGGGAGACAGCTCCAGGTCCCGTACAGCCACACTGAAGCTGTGTGAGACGGAGCTTCTCCGTTGCTGCGGGATTTTAATTTTACTCTGTGGAACTGGCTGAGCGGTCCTCACCGCGGCTGACAGGCGCATCAGCGTGGCTTGAGGATCGGATGAATTCAAGGCGGTAGGAGCAGGCTGCATGGCTTTCGGCCCTGCAGGTAAGGCCTTCGGGCTCTGTCAGTCTGCTGAGGCCTCCTTTTTGCAGCGGCTGTTGTTCTTGGCGCCAAAATTCATTGGCGAAGGGGCGGCCATTTTCTCTCTAGGTATTTGGACCACATGGTGAGAGTTGCAGGGAGCTGCCTCTGTGAGGAAGACGACAGGCAGAATAGCTAGAGTTTTGGGCCTAGTGTTTTTCTTTCTTTTGTTTGTAGGTTTTTTTGAGGATCAGGGGTTTCCTCAGCCTTAAGGGGGCTGTTGTCAGCCCTCTTTATTTTTAAGTTTATTCTTAGTTTTATAGGACAGCATTTTTGGCATTGATCTCTGATACCACATGTTCTTTCCCTCCTAATCATGTCTCTGAGGAGCATCTGTTAAGTCCTGGGATATTAGGCAAATTGCCAGCTTTTAGGTTCAAGAGTAGAGCCCTAACTTGTAGTTGGAAGGAGGGACAGGCTGGAAGTGTGCCTTTGTGTATTCTATAGTGAAAGTTGTCCAAATGCCTGTGCATTCACAGGGAGAGGTTTAGGAAACCTTTAGGATATAAAAAAGTATATAACAGTTCACTGTCAACCAAGAAGTGCCTGTGCTACGGTCTATGGTCACCAGAGGGCAGCTGGTACACTCAATAGTGCCTTTCTGTGACTGTGTGTATGCAGCCATATCAGATTGATCATTCTCTGCAAGTCAGGGAAGAAATAACCACAGGGCCATCTCATGGGCTCTCAGGTGTTAGTGACTAAACAAGCAACTGTAATGTTCTGCAAATCAAGATTATATGACCAAGATTTAAAACTCTTAACTTCTGTATCGTTTGTCGGGCTCTGGTGCCCTAAAGGCCATCGGATGGCAGCGCTGCTCATGAATCACATATAGTATTCAGTGCCCCCATCCCTGGGGGGTGGTGTGGTAAAATACAAAATCGTATTACTCATCAGGTTCACACAGGCAGCAACCTCTAAGACCTCCATTTGCAAGGTTGTCGGTGTATCCCAGTGCTATTTCTCTGACTGCGGGGGGGGGGGGGGGGGGTGCCTGTGTGTTTCATAGTTCCACTTAGCATGCCCTTCCCAGGAAATTCTCATCTATTTCTAGAGCAGGTTTTCATTTCATTTCTCTGGTTATGGTTAATGCACAGCATTAAGGGGCTGTGTTCGAAGGCTTGGGTCCCACGGACTTCGGTGGGATTTCAAAAAGAAAAAAGAAACTCTCTTTAGTGAGAGATAGCCTTGTTCATTTTTAGCTAACACTGTTGATTTATTCGGTGGCCTTTTGCGTCCTGAACCCCAAGGTCGGGACACTGTTTGCTTCCAGGGGTTCTACTCTCTATTTCGCTCTTCAGCTCCATGGCAGACGCAGCAGGCTGGCAGGGGGTGCGCAACGCATCCTGCAACGCTGAATCCCTCAGGATAAGGGGGGAAAGAAAGCTGGGTGCAGCGGGGGCTGGTAGCTTCTTGCAAAACTATTGGAGCTGTTCGGGTAATTTTAGCTGATCTGCTTTGATTTCATTGGAGTTGGCGGAAACTTGGTTTTCGGAGTCCTGTACTTTAAAAAAAGAAAAAAAAAAGGGCATAGCTATGTTGATTTAAAAGAATCTCCTTCCGCTATCCATAGAAGGTCCTATAAAGCGTTAAAGTCGGTTTATATGGCAGGATAATATTTTGGCTTAGCTGCTGTGATATAGCGCTATGATCCGCTGTAAACATATTCAAGTCAAAAGGAATTATGGTGATAACTCTCTTGGACACTTGTAACAGGTGCTTGGGTGAGCACCATGGCCAGTCCACAGATGTGGAATGCTCTGCCATAAGCATTGTCATGAGAGGGGTTTTATAGTTGTGTGATTTCTTACTGGAAAATATTCCCATTTAGTTTTGGCTTTGCCCAAATTATAAGATTTTACGGTAGATTTGTAGTGTCTTAATTTTGGCTGTATGTGGTTTAATTTTACATATGGAAAAGGCAGCTCAGCGGAGAGAGGTTGCAAAATAGAACTCTGGCCTTTGAAGCTATCTATGCTCCCATTCCATTTATCTGAGGTTCTCCAGTACGGAGAGTATCTGCTAGTGTTCAGCGAATGCCTTAATGGGGGCCAGAAGCACGCAGCCAGGCTAGTTCTCTAGCAGCAATAGCAGCAGCTCAGATTCTAGTAGGCATACATCATATGCTGGGCTTACAAGATGGCTTCCACGCTGATCGGCATCAGCCAAGATGGCTGCCGATTTAGACTGTGAATGTGGAGGCAGCCTGGATGAGGGACCTTGCGTTCTCTAGAAAATGCCCTGCTACACTGAATCATTTAAATTCGATCAGCTACTGGCAGGACACAATGCACTCTCGCATGCTTTTTTGCTTCAGTGGTCTAAAAGTGGAGTCTGTACCAGGTGGTATAATGGGAACTTGTCTGCAGTTTCTCGGCTTCTTCATTGCTGACTCAATTGCCACTGCGGAATGAGAAAACTGTATTTCCTAACACCAGGTGCTAGTTGAACTTAAAATATAAAGTCCATCTTTGTGCAGTCAGACGGAATGGGGCGTTACTCTAGCAGGAAGGCTGTGGATTAGTATGCCTGTGTTTGGGAGTTCTTTCTACTTCATATTGTTGGCACGGAAAGAGCTTTTCCTAACATATGCTGAAGGAATTTTTGGTTAAGAGATGTCTTTGTGAAAAGAAAAAAAAAGTATTCAGCTGTCCTGAATTCGCCTGTTCTTGATTGACATTTTGAGGCTAAGCAGGGGCAGGCCTGGGTACTATGTGGGTGGGTGCACACCTTGCACTATCAGGGGGTGTGGATTCACTGGATGGAAGAGAGCCCTAGCAATCTTCTTTAGCGCAAGATAGGAAAGTAGATGGTTCACTGAAGCGATCGTTGGTGGCAATGCTCTGGCCTTACAAGCTTCCATTTGTGGAGCCTGGGGGGGCGAGAGCATGCTTCAGGTGGTCGCAGTGTTTACGGCAGTCTACTCGCCTGGAACCAGAAAAGGATCAGGGAGTGGAATCGATTAGAGCCTGATTTGCTTTATGTGGCAAATGTGCATTATGGTTTAATTCGAGCACTAGCAGATATTATTGGCTTCCTTGGGGTTCACCAGGAGGTCTCTCTGGTGGAGGAATGGGGCGGCTGATGGTTCGTCCAAGTCGAGGCTCAGTAAGCTCCCAGTTAAGTCTTTGTCTTGTCTTTTCCCCGTGGGCTCTCATAGGGCAAGTAGTTAGCGTATCGACATTTTTTCAGATATGTTAGTGAGAAGAGGAAGGGCAAAAGTGGTATTGTCAGACTCAAGGGTGAAGGGGATGAATATGTAGAAGCTGATAAGAATAAAGCGGAATTGCTTAACAAATATTTCTGTTCTGTGTTCACAGATGAAGAACCGGGAGCAGGACCTCAGAAAACACCCACAAACAAGAACAGAAGCGAGGGACATCTTGAACAGTTTTCAGAAGACTGTGTTCATGAGAAACTAGCTCAATTTAAAGTAGACAAAGTGATGGGACCGGATGGGATGCACCCTAGAATACTGAGGGAACTTGGGGATGTTCTAGCAGCTCCACTGACTGACCTTTTCAATGCCTCGTTGGGAGTCTGGAGTGGTGCCAAAGGACTGGAGAGAGGCTCATGTGGTGCCTTTACACAGAAGCGGAAGTAAGGATGTGGTTGAAAACTACAGGCCAGCTAGTTTAACTTCGGTGGTAAGTAAATTATTGGAACGCTGCTGAAAGAGAAAATAGTGAGGTTTCTGGAGTCCAGCGGATTACAGGATCCAAGGCAGCATGGATTCATCAGAGGCAGGTTTTGTCAGACAAATCTGATTGATTTCTTTGACTGGGTGACCAGGGAGTTGGACCGAGGGAGAGCCCTAGATGTGGTGTATTTAGATTTCAGTAAAGCCTTTGACACCGTTCCTCACAGGTGACTTATAAACAAACTGAGCACCCTAGGGATGGACCCTAAAGTTACTGCTTGGGTTAGAAATTGGTTGGGTGGGAGGCAACAAAGAGTACAGGTAAATGGAGCTCACTCTGAGGAGAAGGATGTTACCCGTGGTGTGCCCCAGGGATCTGTCCTTGGTCCGATTCTTTTTAACATCTTTGTTAGTGATATAGCGGAAGGGCTGTCGGGTAAGGTTTGCCTCTTTGCGGATGATACCAAAATCTGCAATAGAATAGACACTCATGAAGGTGTTTATAACATGAGGAGGGATCTAGCTAAGCTTGAATGGTCTAGAACTTGACAGCTGGGATTTAATGTTAAAAAATGTAAGGTCATGCATTTGGACTGCAGCAATCCAAGGGAGCAATATAGTATAGGGGGTGAAGCAAGTTCTGCTTTGAGGAGATTTATTTTATTTATTTATTTATTTACATTCTCTTATATACCGCGCTATTCTGCATCAGTGCGATTTACATTGAACAAATTGAAATTACATTGAACAGGGCATTATAACTTGGAGATAACTATTTTACAGGGAACATGGGCTATGGAGGGTTAAGTGGCTTGCCCAAGCCCACAAGGAGCACCTGTGGGACTAGAAACCCCAGTCCTTCCGGCCCAAGGTTGCTGTCCTCTAGTGGGATTTGAACCCCCGACCTTCCGGCCTGAAGTACCTTGCCCCAACCACTAGGCCACTCCTCCACTCCACGTTGGATGAGGGTGAAGGGGGAAATATTTCTTTACGGAAAGAGTGGTGGATCCATGGAATAGTCTCCCAGTGGAGGTGGTGGAGATGAGGACAGTAACTGAATTCCAAAAAAGCATGGGACAAACATAGGATCTTTAAAGGAAAAAAGGAGACTATTGTAGTTGATATGAAGGACAGACTAGATAGGCCATGTGGTCTTTCTGTTGTCATGTTTCTGTTTCTATGTAGGACAACCCTGTTTGAGAAATTAGATCAGTTTATTTTGATTTTATCCTGTTGTAAAGGGGTCCACTGTGTCTGTCCCATGCCATTTTGAGTTCTGTCACTGTGTTTGCCCCCACCACTTCCTTTGGAAGGACATTCTAAGCATCCAACACCCTTTCAGTGAAAAAGTATTTCCTGACATTGCCTTTCAATTTACCACCTTGCAAGCTTCATGTTATGCCCTTTAGTTTTACAGCTTCCCCGTCTTTGGAAGAGGTTGGTTTGTTCATTATTTCTCTTTAAATATTTAAAGGTCTGAATCATATCTCCCCTTTCCCTCCTCTCCTCCAAAGTGTACATATTTGTCTTCAAGTCTCTTCTCATAAGGCTTCTCACACAGGCTCCAAATCATTTTGGTCGCCTTCCTTAGGATTCCTAACATTCTATTTGCTTTCTTGGCCACTGTTGCACACTGCAAGAACAGTCCAGACAAGTGAGTTATGCTCCTTTGAAAGGTGGAGGCTGACTTCAGCATCTTTCAGCAGTCATCAGATGGTATAAACTACAAGTGCAGCACTAAATAATTGTTTCCAGCAAATGGCAAGGTGATACATTTGGTGCAATAGTGCAGATAGATACTGGTGGAGTGTCCTAGGATGAAGTCCTTTAGGACCCAGTGGAGCTTGTCAAGGGCACGCTCTCTTTCCTCTAGGGCTAAAGAGGAGCAGGAAGGCCCCATGGGTCTGTTGAGATTGTGCTAATAAGTTGGGTTTATGATCCCCTTTCTTCTTTATCTGCTCGCTAATAATTTTTTTTTTTCTAAATTTATTTTTTACATTTTTCTACTTTTAAATGCGTCCTTCCTAATCGTCCCTCCAGACTAGTCCCAGACCTCTGAGTTTAAGCACTTCCTCTCGCGGCTTGGAGACTGAGCACGCCACCCTTTTTGGGTGTCACCAGTATAAGTAGTCACCAAGGCAAAGCAGCACACTGCCACGCAGGCAAACAGCAAACGGTACAAAAACGTAGGCAGGTATGAACTCACACCGATACTTTATTGATCCTAAAAGTGCCATTAATTGAAAACATACTAGGCTGTCATGATATGAAAAACTGAGGAGTGGTGTCATTTAAAAAAAGGAGAAAAAGAACCGTCTGGATACGGAATTCAAGGTATGATATCCCACTGACACCACTCCTCAGTTTTTCATATCATGACAGCCTAGTATGTTTTCAATTAATGGCACTTTTAGGGTCTGAATAGATGAATGAATTCTCTACATGTAATAAGTTTTCCAATATATAACCCCCTCTTTTTTTCATCTAATTTGCAGTTACAGAAGGTTGTTTAACTTTCAGTGCAACAATTTAATTTCATTGGCGTATCCCTATTATGGTTTTAAGGTACCGTATATACTCGAGTATAAGCCGACCCGAATATAAGCCGAGGTACCTAATTTTACCACAAAAAACTGGGCAAAACTATTGACTCGAGTATAAGCCGAGGGTGGGAAATGAGGCACCTACTAGTCAATGTAAAAAATAAAGATATAGCCCTCTGCTGTTTCCCCAGCTCCTTGGATGACATCTCTAATTCTTCTCTGTGATCATAGAATAGCATTTTATACCATACTTCCACTCTTAGGGATGGATGCTAGATCACTTAAAACATATCATAAACTGGGAACCCTCCCTTTGCAAGAAAGTTCCCCATTTTAACAAACAGACACTGGAAAGATAACTTTTGTATAGATCAATAGGTGGGGCATTGGTAATCTAAGTCCACCTATTTACCGTTAGGCTAACGTTTTATGTGAAGGCACATTTAGATAGTATGTGGAGATCGGAATTGAGACGTCAGAGTTGGAGCCTACTTATTTCCGAAGGTATTTCAGAAACAGCTCTGCCAAATGTGGAGCGGTTTCTAAAATACAGATCCACGTGCGGTGGGAGGAGCCATTGTACAAAGTTACACATGGGAAAAACTGATGGAGAAAACCTGCCGGCTTACATTTACAAGTGTCGGCATTTCACAGCGTGCACATGTCAATACTGGTGCATGTGCAGCTGAGCCGTTTTGCAAATATAAAGGTGTAGCTGCTGCAGCTTAACTACAGAGGGTCTATTTTTATCTACCGGTAAATACAATTTAGAAAGGACGTGCTCCGGCGGCCAGCTGGTATTATGGATGCTGTCCTTAAATAAATATTACCTTTGTGTTGATTTACTTGCTCCATGATGGGGAAAAGGAAGGGGAAGGTCACATACCCCGAAGCTGATCTTCCGCCCAAGCAGCAGCCCATAACCAAGTTTGTTACCATCAGAGCTATGCAGAGTTCTGCCGGGGTTAGCGTCGGAGCTGACTTGAAGGTGGTCCTTTCGACCTCGGTTGTGAGTCTGAGCCCCGAGCAGCATGTCCCACCTGATGAGCCTTTTCTGCTGTCCGTTGGACCGGATTCCTGGCTGCAGTCACACCTAGATGAGGTAGTTGCTGTTTCGCCATCTTTGGGGGCAATGCCGAGCAAGGGGTTGCTGCTGAATGCTCCTTAGCACCCGCCGCTCGCACAGCGCCCCCTGCTAGACATCTGCAGACATTGACTCGAGTATAGGCCGAGGGGGCCGTTTTTCAGCACAAAAAATGTGCTGAAAAACTAGGCTTATACTCGAGTATATATGGTAATAGTTTTTTCACTCCTGCTCCTTGTCCTCCATCTCTCCTGCTTTTTCTCCATGCTGAATTGACACGTTTACTTGTACTTTTTTCATGTGGTGATAATGATATTTATAATATGTTTTTTAAATTATTTATTGTTTTTATTTAGATCTATTAGTTTTAGATTAATATCTGCTCGTCACTATTGTTTTACATACACATTGTGGTGTTTTAGTTTTAAAAGGGAGCATTGTTTCAGCACCTAATAGATTTTATGTTTCATACGTTTAGGCTTTTATATGTCTTAGTGTGACACATATTAATATATGATTTTGCTCATGAGTTTATGTATATCATACATATCATTTATTTATTATCGTGTTCTTACAGTTTTTTTCAAATTATGTATTTCGTTTATTTATGGTTTTATGCTTGTGTTTTAATTTATTTATAATGTGTTTTTAGTATAAGGTGAGCCAACTCCTGAAGAAGAGTTTATCGAAACACGGCCTGTGTCGGGTCAGGTCTCCCTTTACATATATGGATCAATAAAGTATCGGTGTGAGTTCATACCTGCCTACGTTTTTGTACTGTTTACCAGTATAAGTAGTCCAGGGTCTGCCCATCTGCTCCAGTAGTCTGTCTCCAAGCAGCTGGAGGAGCAGCTTTGAGGTCCGGGGCTCACTGGAGGAATGATTAAGGAGAGTTCCTTGACGTCCCTCCAGTCTAGTCCCAAAAACTTCTGGGTTCCGCACCTTTCACAGCAGCTTGGAGACTGAGACACACCAACTTCTTGTGATGACCGTGAACTATATTCTCCCAGGATCCGCCTCCTCAAGTCAGTAAATCAGTCTCCAAGCAGCTGGAGATTAGCGGAGCCAGGAGGGCTCCACAGAGAGACAATTAAGGAGTGTTTATTAGAGTTGTAGGATAGGGAGCGTTAATTTCTAATTGGGGGAGGGAAAGTGTATTGAGGCCTTTCCTCATTCTCTCATTCGGCTTGCTCCTTTTATTTTTATCTTTACTCCTCCCCCCCCCCCTCAGCTTAGTTCTAACAGGCGATTTCTCGAGGCGACAAGGCCCGGTTACAGCGCATACAGAAGCTTTGCCTGTTCCGCGCTGGGACGGGCTGCTGCGGTCACGATCTCGCTTGCGGTCTCTTGGCCCCGACGCTGTCAGCAGTTAGTTCGGGTGAACAGAGCCGCGACCGCATGCGCATACAGAGGCCCGCGCTCTTTTTCGGAGTCTGCCTAATCCCCTCGGGCGTTCAGCGATCTGGCAGCTGCGCTGAGCTCCGGGGGTGCGGGAAGAAAAGCACTTCTGTCTGCCCTCCAGTTCCCGGCGAGGTAGCTAGTGCCGCCGGTTGAACGGAGCAGCTCTGTGCTAGCGCGCTTAAAGCGCCCTCCAGGTAAGACAGCGGTTCTCTTTCCTCTGCCTTGGAGATTTAGGCGGGAAACGCTAACGGCGCCACAGGCCCTGTAGCGGTTTCTCCTTTGAGCGGGAGGACTATTTGTTCCCGGCTAACGGAGTGAGTTGGTGTTTTTAGTTAGTGTTATTTGGATTTAAAAATAATATTAAAAGAAACTATATTAAAATACAAGAGAAGAATCAGCGTTTTGGGGCTTCCTGCGTTGTCTACATAGATTTTCATCCTCCAATGGAGGGCATGCCGTCCAGACCGCATTGCTTTGTCTGTGGTTCTAAACGAAGTGTGGTTGCTGAAACAGGGGTTTGCCAGCGCTGTACCCAGGAGGCGACTACCATGGAACACAGTTTGCAGGGGGCCACAGGGGACCAGAGAGAGCCGGTAGGGACACAGGAGCCCGCTGCTTTGTCCCTTCCATTGGAGGAGCCCGTCGCCGGTCCCTCCTCAGCCCTGGACCGCCCTTCTTCCTCTCTAAGGGGAATGTCAGGGAGCCTGCAAGCCATTTTTACTCCGGACTTTGTGGCTCTGCTGCAGCAGGCCTTGGGGCGTGTCACAGCGGAGCAGGAGGCGGGTCAAATGAGTATTCCCCAAGGGGAGAAGAGGCCTGCGACCCCTTTACAAACGGGGAAGGCGCCACTACCTTCAAAGAAGGCTAGATTGGAAAAGGAATTGAAGGAGTAGGTTGTGGACTCCGAGGGTTTCCAATCGGATGAGGGAGACCTGGAGTTGGAAGCGGACGAAGAGTTAGAAGAAGGTGAAATCACGGACAGAGAAGATCAGGCAAGAGTTGTTCGAGTGTTTCGGAGGGATGAGCTGCCCGCGCTCATTTCCGAGTCTCTTAAGGCGCTCAACATACCCTCTCCGGGTCCAGCAGAGGACGCTTCTTTGGAGGATCCTTTGCTGCAGGTTTTTCGGAAAACACAGAGGGCCTTCCCGATTCATAGAGTCGTCCGAGAGATGATTCAGGAAGAATGGGACCTGCCAGAAGCGGCCCTTAAGGGAGCTAGGGTCATGAGTAGACTTTACCCCCTGGCGGACCAGGATCGCGAGTTGTTTAAGGCTCCTAAGGTGGATGCGGCTGTTGCTGCGGTGACAAAAAAGACTACCATCCCGGTTGAGGGTAGTGCTGCCCTCAAGGACGCCCAGGATAGGAAACTCGATGTCTTGCTCCGTCAGGTGTTTGACGTCAACGCTTTGTCCGTCCAAGCAGCCATTTGTGGGGCTTGGGTAGCTCGGGCCTGTCTGCGTTGGTCCCAGTGGGTTCACGGTGGACCTGAGACGGACATGGAGGCGGAAGCAGCCAGACTGGAGTCTGTAGCGGCTTACTTGGCGGATGTTCAGTATGACCTTATTCGCGGATTGTCGAAGAGCATGGCATCGGTGGTCGCGGCGCGGCGTTATCTTTGGCTACGCAACTGGGCGGCAGATGGGTCCTCTAAAGCCAGATTGAGCAAACTTCCTTTCCGGGGAAAGTTGCTCTTTGGTGAGGAGTTGGATAAACTCGTTAAGGACCTTGGAGAATCCAAAGGGGGCCGCCTGCCGGAAGACCGGCAAAAGCCAAGTCGCTCTGCTAGCAGTTTCAGGGGCCAGCAAAAGGAGTTTCGACGTTTTCGTTTCCCTAGGTTTGGCCAGGCTCAGCGAGGGAGATTCCCCGCCCGGAACCAGGGGTTTCGGGGCTTTCGTGGAGCGGGAAGGGGTTTTGGAGCCCCTTCCTCTGCGACCTTTCGGAAGCCACAATGAGATCAGGGGTCCCCAGGCAGACCTTATTCCCGTAGGGGGTCGGCTGCGGGATTTTTACCCTGCCTGGGCAAGGATAACGTCCGACCAATGAGTGCTCGAGGTCGTCCAGCAGGGATACGCATTGGAGTTTCAGCGTCCGGTAAGGGAGTTTTTTGTGCGATCCCCTTGCAAATCCTGGCTCAAACGCCGCGCGGTCCGAGAGACGCTCGAAAGGCTTCTTGCCCTCCGGGCAATCGTGCCGGTCCTCCCGGACGAATGCGGTACCGGTCGGTACTCGATTTACTTCGTGGTCCCGAAAAAGGACGGTGCCTTGCCCCCCATTTTGGATCTGAAAGGGGTGAATCGGTCGCTGAAGGTCTCCCACTTTCGGATGGAAACGCTCAGGTTCGTGATCGTAGCAGTAAGGAGGGGGGAATTTCTTACTTCCCTAGATCTGTCAGAGGCGTACCTGCATATTCCAATCCAACAGGCTCATCAAAGATTCCTCAGGTTTGCGGTGCACCTGGGACATTATCAGTTCCGAGCGTTGCCCTTCGGGTTGGCTACCGCTCCCCGGGCCTTTACCAAGATAATGGTAATGGTGGTGGCGGCCTTACGGAAGGAGGGAGTTCTAGTACATCCCTATCTCGACGATTGGCTGATTCGGGCAAAATCCAGGAGCGAAAGCGAGGCCGCTACGGCTCGAGTGGTGACCTTCCTGCAAAGTCTTGGTTGGGTCGTCAATATGGCAAAAAGCAAGCTGGTCCCGTCCCAAAGGCTGGAATACTTGGGGGCTCGCTTCGATACCGAGGCGGGGAGGGTATTTCTTCCGGACAATCGCATGATCGGTTTGAAGACTCTCCTGCGACAATTTGTAGCCCGGCCTATGGCCACGGCGTGGCATTATTTACAGGTGCTGGGCACTATGGCAGCGACGATCGAGCTGGTTCCATGGGCGAGAGCGCACATGCGTCCCTTACAAAGAGCGTTGCTCAGACGATGGTCGCACCAGAACGATTCTTTGTCTCAAAGGTTGCCTTGGCTGTCGGGGACACGGCAAGCTCTTCGTTGGTGGTGGACGTCGGATTACGTCAGCATGGGAATGCCGTTGGAGGCGCCGGATTGGATCCCCTTAACGACGGATGCGAGCCTTGTCGGTTGGGGAGCACACTGTCGGGGCAGATTCGCCCAGGGTCAGTGGACGGCCCAGGAAACGGCCTGGCCGATCAACAGGCTGGAGCTGAGAGCGGTGAGGCTCGCATTGGTATCCTTACAGCCTTGTCTCGACAGGGCGGCAGTCCGAGTATTCTCAGACAATGCCACCGCTGTGGCATACATCAATCGCTAAGGCGGCACCAGCAGTGTTCCCCTGGAAGAGGAGGCAGAGCAGTTGCTCGAGTGGGCCGAAGTGCATCTTCAAGCCCTGTCGGCGGCACACGTGGCAGGGGTAGACAATGTGAAAGCCGATTTTCTCAGTCGAGTAAAGGTGGACCCGGGAGAATGGGTCCTCCATCCAGACGTATTCAATCTGTTGGTACATCATTGGGGACCGCCCGTGATGGATCTCATGGCGACATTCCAGTCAGCGAAGGTCAACCGCTTCTTCAGCCGGAGAAGGGAAAGGATGTCCGAAGGTCTCGATGCGCTGTTGCAGAAGTGGCCAGCGGATCAGCTGCTATACGTGTTTCCTCCGTGGGTGTTAATCGGAAGGGTGATCCAACGCATCGAGCAACACCGAGGGCAGGTGATCTTGGTGGCGCC
The DNA here is from genome assembly GCA_033557465.1 of Ichthyophis bannanicus. Lineage (NCBI taxonomy): Eukaryota > Metazoa > Chordata > Amphibia > Gymnophiona > Ichthyophiidae > Ichthyophis > Ichthyophis bannanicus. Next base: position 27,583,147 of record CM066043.1, on the reverse strand, counting down.
GGATTGGCCATGAAGGCCTTGGTATGCAGATCTGATGAGGCTTTTAGTGGCAAGGCCGTGGCGGCTGCCTCGGCGAGTGGACCTTCTTTCCCAAGGGCCTCTGCGCATGCCGCAGGTGGATCGGTTCTCGCTTACGGCTTGGCTCTTGAAAGGGCGCGGTTAAAAGCGAGAGGTTATTCTCCTCCTGTTATATCGACTTTGTTTGAAATCAAAGAAACGATCTACTTCCTTGACGTATATTAGGGTCTGGCGTGTGTTTGAGGCTTGGGCTGCGGACTGTGGTGTGGAGCCGTTGCGGGTGTCGGTTCCGCAGGTCTTGGCTTTTTTGCAGGATGGTCTCGAGCAGGGTTTGGCGCCGGCGTCTTTAAGAGTGCAGGTCGCGGCGCTGGCCTGTTATAGAGGGAAAATTGGGGGTGTGTCCATTGGCAGTCACCCAGATGTTCGGCGTTTTCTTCGGGCGGCTTCTCTCATTCGGCCACCATGTAGGCAGGTGGTCCCCAACTGGAGTCTTCCCTTAGTGTTAGAGGCGCTCGGAGGGAAGCCCTTTGAGCCGTTGGCCGAGGCGTCCTTAAAGGATCTTACCCTTAAGGTGGTATTCCTGTTAGCCATATGTTTGGCTCGCAGGATTTCCGAATTACAGGCTTTATCGTGTCGGAAACCCTTTCTCTCCTTCTCTTAGTCCAAGGTGGTCTTGAGGACCGTTCCTTCCTTTTTACCTAAGGTGGTGTCTCCATTTCACGTCAATCAGGAGGTCACTTTGCCAGTTTTTCGGGAGAATTCCGCGTCTTCTCCAGAGGCGCGGTTACACAGGTTGGATGTTCGGCGGGCGCTGAAGATGTACCTCAAACGGACGGGGGAGTTTCGTAGGTCTGATCGGCTGTTCATCCTTTTTGGTGGTCCTAGGAAGGGGCTTGCAGCCTCGAAGGCTTCTATTTCCCGGTGGCTTAAGGAGGCTATTGCCACCGCATATCTGTTGAAAGGCAAGGAGGTTCCAGTAGGTTTGAAAGCTCATTCAACGAGGGCACAGGCGGCATCTTGGGCAGAGGTTTCCTTGGTTCCAGCGGTAGAAATTTGTAAGGCGGCCACTTGGTCGTCGTTAAATACCTTTATTCAGCATTACCGGTTGGATGTTCAGGCGCGGAGAGATGCCTGTTTTGGTTCAGCGGTACTTCAGGCTGGACTAGCCGGACCCTCCCCATGATTTGTCTTTACTGCTCTGTTACTCACCCAGAAGTTTTTGGGACTAGACTGGAGGGACGTCAAGGAAGAGTAAATTAGACTTACCTGCTAATTGTTGTTCCTTACGGAACTCCAGTCTAGTCCCATATCCCTCCCAAAGTACTGAACCGGCAGGCCTCCTCGTGAAATAACTGGTAAGAGTTGGTAGACCTTTCTTCTTTTCCCTTTCCTGTACTGATAAAAAAAAAAAAAAGAGAGAAAAAGAGAAGGTAGTCAGCTAAAGTGGAGGGAGTGAGGATGGTCCTCATTTACCTATTTTTTACGTTCTGGTTGGGGTCTCAGTTTAGTTGTGATAAGTTTACTGGTTTATGTGAGTTGCTGCTTAATTGTTGCTCCGAGGAGTCTGCTTTGTCAATAGGTTACTGACTTAAGGAGGCAGATCCTGGGAGTATATAGTTCACGGTCATCACAAGAAGTTGGTGTGTCTCAGTCTCCAAGCTGCTGTGAGAGGTGCGGAACCCAGAAGCTTTTGGGACTAGACTGGAGTTCCGTAAGGAACGACAATTAGCAGGTAAGTCTAATTTACTCTTTGGGCTAGATAGTTAGTGGAAAAGTTTTTAGTGTTGATTAAAAAAAAAAAAAAAAAGAAGGGGGCCCTGTAAACCTCTGTGAAGCGGCAGATAATTCCCTGGCAGGGTTGCTGGAGCAGAGCTGCAGGCCCACAATATCCCCCTCTCTCCCCCTCCCTGCGGGGTCCGACGGGCAGGGAAGTGTCCAGGAGTGTTTGTGGGGCCTCCGGCTCTTGAACCCACGGTTGGGTGACGGGCCGTAGAGGAGTATGCAGACGTGTGACGGCGGAGACGGAAGCGGCCGGGCTGCCTGGATACACGGATAGTGTGGAGCAGAGGAAGGAGTCCTCGGGGCCGCGAAGCAGGCCGAGGTAAGAGGCACTGTTGAGGGCTCCGGGTGGTATATAAGCCGCGGTGCAAGGGTGGCTGAGAGACGTGCTTCGAGCCGCATGCAGCATCGGAGGGCCGGCGCGGCTGGGAGCAGGCACCGGAAAGGGGGCAGGCCAGAGCCACGCAGTAGACGCGCGGGAAAGAGGTGCAGGGGCCTTGTTGCTTCTGGGTTGTGATGCGGCCGTGCGATTTGGTGCAGGGAGGCTCAGAAATTGTTTAGGTAGGCTCGGGGGGCTGTGTTATTGAGGGTGCCCGGGTTTGAGAAAAAAAAAAGGAAGAAACTTTTTATTCTCCACGACCAAGCAGGAAGTCAGTCCTCACTTATGGGTGACGTCGGCGCCGACGGAGCCCTCGCGGAGCAATTTTCCCCAGCTTTCAAAGAAAGCCTTTGGGAATTGCAGCGCGCATGCGCGGTCGTCTTCCCGCCCGAGGGTGCCATCTTAGCCAGTCTTCTTTTTTCCGCGGAGCCCTACAGACGTCCCCGTCTTGTCCCCGCGAAAAAGTCGATTTTTCTTCATTATTTTATTCTTTTTCCTTCGGTTCGACGCCGATCTTTTTCCCGCCCGGACTCGCGACGCCGGTCACGAGTCCTCTTACTTTTTTCGGTTTTTCTGACTTTGTCAGCTTTCGTTTTCGATTTTTCCCTGGCAGCCCGGTCCTTTGACCTCGCAGGGGCCCTTTTTCCCCCGATGGCTGCCAGTGGGTTTAAGCGGTGTGGTCAGTGTGACCGAAATATGTCACTAACTGACACACACGACTTTTGCCTCCGCTGCCTGGGCCCGGATCATGAGGAACTGATCTGTGGGCCCTGCGGCAAAATGTCCTCAAAAGCGTTGAGAAGTCGGCGGCATCAGCGTGATAGAATCTTCGCTGACCCCAGCCGTACCCGGACCTCGTCGGAGGCCTCCGCGTCCAAAGGCTCCAGCTCGGACCGTCGCCGGAGTTCCTCCGACCGGGGTTCTCCCTCCGGGGACCATCGTCGGACGGTGAAACCCGCGAGGGCGGCGTCGGTGGACGCTCCTGGTTCCGCGAGGGCCAGGTCGCATAGCCCCGACAGCCGCCCCGGGTCCTTGGAGAAGGAACACCTCACGAAGCGACCTCGCCTGGTGTCGGAGATGCCTGCTCGGGTAAGTCCTGTGGTCCTTCTGGACTCGCCTCCGCGACAGCCGACGTCGGGCCCGACGCCGTCGGGGCCCGAGTCGGGGGCTGCTGGGTCACCTGAGCTCGGACTCAGGTTGACGGCCTTGGAGAGCAGACTGTCTGCCTTCATGGACCAGCAGCGGGCACGGCTCGCTGGCGCCGCTGCCCCGACCGCCGGGACGTCGACGTCCAAGTCGACCCCGGAGACCGAGCCGATTCTCGAGTCGATGAGAACTCGAGTCGATCCTCGGTCGAGGTCACCCTCGGCCTCCCGTTCGGGACCGAGGTCGCCGACGCCGACTCCCTCGGCGTCGGGGCGGCAGGCGCCGCGCCCTGCCCGGGCTGACCCCACCGAGTCCTCGTCCCAGTCGGTCTGGGAGTCTGAAGAGGAAGAGTCGCCTGATTCTTTCCGGACTCGGTGTGTCCCCTCGGACTCACCGGAGTCCGAGCCTCGGAAGCAGTCCCCCCCGGAGGATGCCCGGTTCTCGGACTTCGTTAGGGATATGGCCAAGGCTTTGGCCTTCCCTGCGGATCCCGAGGAGGAGCCTCGAGCCGAAGAGCTCGACGCCCTCCAGTATGACTCTCCCGCGAGGGAACACTTTACTGTACCGGTTCCTCCTATGCTGGAACGACTACTCTTCCGCATGTGGGAGAGTCCGGCCTCCTCGCCGGTCCTGAGCAAGCGGGTCGATTCTATCTATCGAGTCCGCAAGAGCCCTGGCTTTCAAAAGGCACAGCTGCCACACCATTCCATGGTAGTGGAATCGGCCATGCATCGTCTTAAGAGCCAGAAGATGCACTCCTCGGTGCCTCCTGGCAGGGAGGCCCGTAACCTGGATGGCCTTGGTAAGAAGTGTTTCCAGGGCTCTATGCTCGCATGTCGTGTCCAGACTTACCAGCTATACATGGGCATGTATCTCCGGGATCTGGCTAAAGAGCTAGCCGGATTCTCCGCTGGTTTGTCCGAGGAACCCTTGCGGAGGTTCCTAGCCTTGTCCACTGGCATTCGGGAATGCTCAAAGTTCATGTCCCGGGCAGCCTATGATGGCTTTGAAGCATCGGCTCGAGTGGCCGCAGCCGGCATCGGTGCCCGCCGACAGGCTTGGCTTCAGTCGTCAGACCTTGAGCCCTGGGTGCAGGACAAGTTGGTCGATGTCCCTTGCCGAGGCGAAAACCTCTTTGGCAAGCCCATGGCGGAAAAGGCTGCGCAAATTGAGACTGAGACTCTCACCAGGACCAGGCTTTCTAGGAAGACCTCCGCCCCTTCCCAGAAAAAGAAGGGCTCGGGGAAAAAGTCCTTTTACCCGAGGAAGGCGGCTGCCTACAAACAATACCCCCATTATCAGGCCCCTGCAGCTCCCCAACAGGGCCAGCAGGCCAAGGGACGGGGTAACGTGTCCCGTAGGCAGCAAGCCCCCAAGCCTGCACCACCAGCCCCTGCTCAGCAGGGTGGGGGTTTTTGACTCACAAAGCATAGCCTCTCCCCCCCCGCTGGTTCCTCCCAGCACCGGAGGCCGGCTGGTTCACTTCGCCCACAGGTGGTCCAGCATCACCGCAGATGCCTGGGTGCTTCAAGTCGTGCGGGAAGGCTATCTTCTCCACTTCCACCAGGTCCCTCCCTACTATTTTCCGGGAGAACCTCCACGACCCCCTCTGCACAGGGAATTACTCCTTCAGGAGTTAGCAGGTCTTCTGCAGGAACAGGCGGTGGAACCGGTGCCACACCGCCTGAGAGGTCAAGGCTTTTATTCCAGGTATTTTCTAATACCAAAGAGAACGGGGGGCCTCAGACCCATCCTGGACTTGCGCAACCTCAACAAGTTCCTTGTGCGGGAGAAGTTCAAAATGCTTACCCTTGGAATCCTTCTGCCCTACCTCCAGCAGGGAGATTGGCTATGCTCCTTGGATCTAAAGGATGCCTACACGCACATCCTCATCCACCCAAGCCACCGCCAATACCTACGGTTTGTGGTGGCAGGAAATCATTACCAGTACAGAGTACTGCCCTTTGGCCTGTCCTCCGCGCCGCGAGTCTTCACAAAATGTCTCGCAGTGGTGGCGGCCCATCTCCGGCTTCACGGCCTATATGTCTTTCCGTACCTCGACGACTGGCTCATCAGAGCGGCGTCCGCTCCGGAGGTCACCAGCGCCACACGCCGCACGGTGACTCTTCTGCAGTACTTGGGCTTTGTTATAAATTTCGCAAAGTCCACTTTGCTCCCCTCACAGGATCTCGAGTTCATCGGCGCAAGGCTCCACACTCCTCAGGCACGAGCGTACCTACCGCTCGACAGGGCTCAACGGCTCATGGACCTAGCCGACCGTTTTCGCAGCCAGCCCCTGGTCTCCGCCAGGCGCTTCCTGAGACTGCTCGGCCATATGGCTTCCACCGTCCATGTGACCCCCAATGCCCGCCTGAATATGCGGCCTGCTCAATGGTGTCTCCGCCAGCAGTGGCGACAAGCCACAGGCGGCCTAGCAGACCTAGTGCGCGTCTCCGAGCCGCTGATCTCGTCTCTCCGGTGGTGGCTTCGGCAGCCGAACCTGATATTCGGAATGCCTTTCCAGTCACCTCAGCCGACCCGGGTGCTGACCACGGATGCATCCCTCCTGGGCTGGGGAGCACATTGCCAAGGGGCACGTACTCAGGGCCTCTGGACCACGTGGGAGTCTGCTCAGCAGATCAACTTCCTGGAGCTCAGGGCGATCCGCCTGGCTCTCATGGCTTTCTCCCACCTGACTTCCCACCAGTCTGTCCTTGTCCAGACGGACAATCAAGTTGCCATGTTCTACGTGAACAAGCAGGGGGGCACGGGCTCCTTCCTCCTCTGCCGGGAGGCACAGAAGCTCTGCTCTTGGGCCGTCAGTCACGGCATTCTCCTCAAGGCAGTTTATCTCCCGGGCCAAGAGAATTGCCTGGCAGACAAACTCAGCAGGATCCTCCAGCCGCACGAGTGGCGTCTGGATCCCTTGGTAGTTCAGAAGCTCTTCCTGAAGTGGGGTCTCCCCACGGTGGATCTCTTTGCCAGTCCTCACAACCGGCAGCTTCCTCGCTTCTGCTCTCGTCAGCCACACCCCCTTCGGGTTGCGGCGGACGCTTTTCTAATTTCATGGTCGGGGAGCCTTCTGTACGCTTTCCCTCCCATCCCGCTAGTCTCTCGGACTCTTTTCAAGGTTCTCCGAGACAAAGCCTTCATGATCCTGGTGGCCCCTCGCTGGCCCAGACAGCCGTGGTTTCCGCTCCTACTGCAATTGGCGGTGGAGGATCCATTCCCTCTGGGGGTACAACCGGATCTCCTCACTCAGGATCAGGGGTCTCTACTACACCCCAACCTCAGGTCTCTCAACCTCATGGCCTGGCTGCTGAGAGGGTAGTCCTTGCTCCCCTTCTCCTGCCGGCAGAGGTGGAGGAGGTCGTCTTGGCTTCGCGACGGCCTTCTACCCGCAAATGCTACGCCCTTAAATGGCGTCGCTTTGCCGTCTGGTGTACCCAACAGTCTCAGGATCCCTTCTCCTGCCCGGTGTCGGTGATCTTGCATTACTTGCTACACCTCTCTAATCTGGGACTTAAGTCCAACTCCGTCAAAGTTCACCTCAGTGCTCTTTCAGCACATCATGTGCCGGTGGACGGCAGACCTCTTTCCAGCGACCCTCTCGTAGCGAGGTTTCTCCGAGGTCTCCTTCTACTTAAACCACCTCTGCGCCCGCCAGCGCCTGACTGGGACCTGAATGTGGTTTTGCAGCGGATCACCTGTCCGCCTTTTGAACCTATGGCTACCTGTTCTCTCCGTTTTCTGTCTTGGAAAACACTGTTCTTGATAGCCCTCACTTCCGCTAGACGCGTAAGTGAATTGCAGGCCCTCGTGTCTGATCCCCCTTACACTCGGTTCTACAAAAATAGGGTAGTCCTACGGACTCACCCAAAATTTCTTCCAAAAGTGGTCTCCCCTTTTCACATCAATCAGGAGGTGGTACTTCCAACCTTCTTTCCCAGACCACACTCCAGCCGAGCTGAAACGGTCCTCCATACCCTGGACTGTAGAAGGGCTTTGAACTTCTACCTTGACCGTACACGGGAGCACCGTAAAGCTGCTCAGCTTTTTGTGTCTTTTGACCCCAATAAATTGGGGCTCCCGGTCTCCAAGCGTACTCTGTCCATCTGGGTTGCGGACTGTATCTCTTGGGCTTATGGGGCAGCCGGACTCTCCTTAGAAAGTCGAGTCACGGCTCATTGCGTTCGGGCAAAGGCTACGTCAGTGGCTTACCTCCGCTCTGTTCCGCTGGCAGACATCTGCCGGGCCGCTACTTGGTCTTCGAGCCGGACTTTTGCGGTCCATTACTGTCTCGAGAGGGAGTCCCGCAGGGACAGTGCTTTCGGACAGGCAGTCCTCCGTAATCTCTTTGAGGTCTGAGCAACTCCTACCCTCCATCCCGGATGTGGGCTACCGGTGGGTGATAATTCAGCGAAGATTCTTTCCTTCTGTGCTGCTGAGCTAGAGGGAGCTCATTTTTGTGCTTAGGGTCTCCGGTAGCCTTGAGCTTGGGAGTCCCATAAGTGAGGACTGACTTCCTGCTTGGTCCTGGAGAAAGCGTAGTTACTCACCTGTAACAGGTGTTCTCCAGGAGCAGCAGGAATCAGTCCTCACTACCCTCCCTCCTCCCCTTGGAGTTGCAATCGTCTGCTTATGTTTTTGCAAATATTTTTATGCTGTCTTTTTTTGCTATGTCATCTGACTGGCTAAGATGGCACCCTCGGGCGGGAAGACGACCGCGCATGCGTGCTGCAATTCCCAAAGGCTTTCTTTGAAAGCTGGGGAAAATTGCTCCGCGAGGGCTCCGTCGGCGCCGACGTCACCCATAAGTGAGGACTGATTCCTGCTGCTCCTGGAGAACACCTGTTACAGGTGAGTAACTACGCTAATTGCGGTATCATAAGAGCATAATATATGCCATACTGGGTCAGACCAAGGTCCATCAAGCCCAGTATTCTGTTTCCAACAGTGGCCAATCTAGGTCATACGTACCTAGCAGTTTCCCCAAGAGACACAGGTTACGCAATGCTTGTATTGATTCAAGCATTGATATCCTGGGTCCCTTCTTAATAGTGGTTTATGGACCTTTCCTCCAGGAACTTGTCCAAACCTTTTTTAAACCCAGCTACACTAACAGCCTTTACTACATCCTCCGGTAACAAATTCCAGAGTTTGATTACACGTTGAGTGGAAAAATATTTTCTTTTATTAGTCTTAAATAGTTTACCCTGTAGCTTCATTGCATGTCCCCTAGTCTTTCTATTTTCTGATAAGGTAAACAATCGATCTACGTTTACCCGTTCCACTCCATTCATTAATTTAGAGACTTCTATCATATCACCCCTCAGCCGTCTCTTTTCCAGGTTAAAGAGCCCTAACCTTTTTAGCCTTTCTTCATAGGAGTATCCTTCCATCCCCTTTACCATTTTGGTGGCTCTTCTCTGAACCTTTTCTAAAATCGCTATATCCTTTTTAAGATACGGTGACCAGAATTGCACACAATATTCAAGGTGCGGTCTCACCATGGAACGATATAGAGGCATTATAATATCTTTTGTTTTATTTTCCATTCCTTTCCTTATCATACCTAGCATTCTATTTGCTCTCTTGGCCGCCGCTGCACACTGGGCCGAGGGTTTTAACATGTTATCCACAATGACGCCTAAATCTTTTTCCTGGGTGGTGGTTCCTATTGTGGAACCTTGCATCGTGTAACCATAGTTTGGGTTGTTCTTCCCTAGGTGCATAACCTTGCACTTGTCCACATTAAATTTCATCTGCCATTTTGATGCCCAGTCTTCCAATTTATCAAGATCCTCTTGCAAGTTTCCACAATCCTCTTGGGTTTTAACAACTTTAAATAGTTTTGTGTCATCTGCAAATTTGATAACCTCACTCGTTATTCCACTTTCCTTGTCATTTATGAATATGTCAAAAAGCAGCGGACCCAGCACAGATCCCTGGGGTACACCACTATTCACCTTTCTCCATTGGGAAAATTGGCCATTTAGCCCTACCCTCTGCTTTCTATCTTTTAACCAGTTCCTGATCCACAATAGTACACTGCCTCCTATCCCATGACTCTTTAGTTTTGCCAAAAGTCTCTCATGAGGGACCTTGTCAAAGGCTTTCTGAAAGTCCAGATACACAATATCAACCGACTCACCTTTGTCTACCTGATTATTCACTCCTTCAAAAAAACATAACAGATTAGTAAGACAAGATCTTCCTTGTCTAAAGCCATGTTGGCTGTCTCCCATTAGGTCATGACTATCTACATGCTGAGTAATTTTATTCTTTATGATGGTTTCTACCATTTTTCCCGCTACTGATGTCCGGCTCACCGGTCTGTAGTTTCCCAGATCACCCCTGGAACCTTTTTTAAAAATTGGTGTTACATTGGCGATCCTCCAGTCTTCAGGTATTAGAGATGATTTTAATGATAGTTCACAGATTACTAATAGCAGGTCTGCAATCTCATATTTCAGTTCTTTCAACACCCTTGGATGTATACCATCCGGCCCAGGTGATTTGCTACTCTTCAGTTTATCTAATAGTTGTAATACATCTTCCCGATGTATCGATATTTCCTTCAATTCTTTCGCACCTTTTAATACCACTTCAGTCATGGGTAACATCCCTACATCTTCCTCAGTAAAGACCGAAGCAAAGAATTCATTCAATTTCTCCGCTATCGCCTTGTCGCCTCTTAGTGCTCCTTTAACCCCTTTATCATCTAATGGACTAACTGACTCTCTCACAGGTTTTTTGCTACGAATGTACTTGAAAAGGTCTTTACTTCGCGTTTTTGCTTCCGCAGCAAGCTTCTTCTCAAATTCTCCCTTTGCCTGCCTTATCAATGCGTTGCATTTGACTTGCCAGTGCTTGTGCTGTTTCCAGGTTTCGTCGTTTGGCTCTTTTTTCCATTTCCTGAAAGATGCCTTTTTGGCAACAACAGCCTCTCTGACCTCACCTTTAAACCATGCTGTCAGTTTTTTGGACTTCCTTCCACTTTTCTTAAAGCGTGGAATACAGCTGGTCTGGGCTTCCAAGATAGTATTTTTCAACAACAGCCAAGCCTGATGTACGTCTTTAACCTTTGCAACTGCTCCTTTTAGTTTTTTCTTAACTGTTTTCCTCATTTTATCATAGTCTCCCTTTCGAAAGTTAAAAGGTAGTACTGTGGAGTTCATTACTATCCCTCCTCCACTAATTAAATCAAAGGCGATCATGCTATGATCACTATTGCCAAGTGGCCCCAACAACCTTATCAAGTCTGTGTGGGGGAACTTGACGGCTGGGCAATTGTGCCTTCTAGGCATCGGTGCATAATGTGTGCGGCCAAGAAAGGGTCTGTTTCTGAGGATGGTGTTTGTAGAACATGTGTGCAGGAAGTGGCTATAGGAGGAGAAGCAGCTGAAGGACTGTTTGTTGAGGACAAAGCTGTTAGCTCTCCAGTGCCTATTTCTCCTGATGGACCATATTTGGAGCCTATCCCAGGGCCTTCTATGACACCAGAGGCAGCCATTTTGCAGCTGTTGCAGGGGGGACTGGCGTCAATTTTTTCCTGTGATTTTTTTGGCACTGCTTCAACAGGCTATAGGGAAGCGGGGGTCTGAGGAAGCAGCAGAAGAGCCCAGAAGGAAGCACACAGGGGCTCCTCTGGTAGGGGCGGTGGATAGCATTCTGGGCAAGAAGGCTAAGTTAGGGCCAGACCAGACGGAGCAGGCTGTGGAGTCAGAAGGGCGGTCGGAGGTCTTGGAAGATTCGGATGGAGAGATGGACCTGGAGGAAGGCGAGATAGTAGAGCCGGAAGATCAGGCCCGGGTTGTTGGGGTCTTCAGGCGGGAGGAATTGTCAGCTTTGATTTTGGAGACGCTGAAAGCGCTGAATATGCCAGTGGATGAGCAGGCGGCGGATTCCTCTTTGGAGGATCTGCTGTTGCAGGCGGTTAAGAAGTCTCAGAAAGCCTTCCCAGTCCATAGAGTGTTTAAAGAAATGATACAGGAAGAATGGGACACGCCAGAAGCGGGGATGAAAGGCTCCAGAGTGATGTTGCGTCTTTATCCCCTGAAGGAACCGGACAGGGACCTTTTCAAAGCTCCCAAAGTGGATGCAGCGGTCTCGGCAGTTACAAAAAAGACGACGATTCCGGTGGAAGGTAGTTCCGCTCTTAAGGATGCGCAGGATAAGCGGTTAGATGGTTTATTGAAGCAAGTCTTTGAGGTTAATGCGGTTTCCATGCAGGCTTCTATTTGTGGAGCGTGGGTGGCAAGGGTGTGTCTGCGGTGGTCCCAAAAGATAAAGGGGGATCAGGATGCGATGGTGGTGGAGGAAGCGGCCCGAATAGAGTCGGGGGCAGCTTATCTGGCAGATATACAATATGACCTCATTCGCAGTCTGGCGAAGAGTATGGCATCGGTGGTAGCGGTGCGCAGATATCTGTGGCTGTGTAGCTGGGCAGCAGATGGGGCCTCTAAGTTGAGGTTAGCTAAACTCGCTTTTTGAGGAAAGCTCCTTTTTGGGGAGGATTTGGAAAAGTTGGTGAAGGACCTTGGGGAGTCTAAAGGAGGTAGGCTGCCGGAGGATAAGCAGAGGCAGGGTCGCCTGCCAGTATCTTCTCAGAGCCAACAAAGGGAGTTTCGGAGATTTCGTCTGTCAAGGTTCGGTCAGTTTCAGAGAGGACATTTTAATTACAGATCCCAAGGGTTTCGGGGGTTCAGAGGAGCGGGTAGAGGTTTTGGAGCCTCCCCTTCCTCGAACCTTGAAGTCGCAATGAAGCGAGGGGGGTCCAGGCAGGGTTAGTGCCCGTGGGGGGGTGACTAAAGGAGTTTTATTCTGCCTGGGCCCAAATTACGTCAGATCAATGGGTGTTGAAGGTCATTCAAAGAGGTTACGCCCTAGAGTTCCAGCGCCTGGTGTGGGATGCGTTTGTTCTATCTCCTTGCAGGACGAAGTCAAGGCTGCGGGCAGTTGGAGAGATTGATAGCTCTTCAGGCGGTGGTGCCAGTTCCAGTAGGCCAGTGCGGGTCCGGTCGGTACTCCATATACTTTGGTGCCAAAAAAGGAGGGCTCGTTAAGGCCAATTCTAGACCTTAAGAGTGTGAACCGGTGTCTAAGAGTGTCCCACTTTCGTATGGAAGCGCTGAGGTCGGTCATTGTAGCGGTCAGGCAGGGAGAATTCCTCACCTCACTGGATATCTCAGAGGCATATCTGCATATACCGATCAGATTGGAACACCAACGCTACCTGCGGCTTGCGGTACCCATGGGACACTTCCAGTTCCAGGCATTGCTGTTCGGTTTGGCAATGGCGCCACGTACCTTCACCAAGGTGATGGTGGTGGCGGCAGTGTTGCGCAGAGAAGGCATACTGGTGCACCCTTATCTGGACGATTGGTTAATTCGAGCAAAGTCAAAGAGCAAAAGCGAGAAAGCTACCCTGAGGGTGGTGCAGTTTCTGCAAAGTCTAGGTTGGGTAGTGAATTTGGAGAAGAGCAAGTTCGAGTCTTTGCAGGAGCTGGAGTACTTTGGAGCCCACTTCGACACAAAGAAGGGCAGGGTTTTTCTCCCACACTCCAGGGCCCTACGGCTAAGACAGCTGGTGTGGGATTTCTTGTGGAAAAGTGCCCCGTTGGCATGGCATTATTTGCAGCTGTTGGGAACAATGGCAGCCGCACTAGAGTTGGTGCCGTGGGCCAGAGCGCACATGCGACCGTTGCAGAGAGCTCTCCTCAGGAGATGGTCACATCAGTCGGATCAGTTGTCACAATGGGCATATCAGCCGCCGCGGATGAGGCAAGCCTTGCAGTGGTGGCTGGCTCCAGGGTGTTTAGAGAAGGGAATGCCGTAGGAATCGCTGGAATGGAAACCACTGGCAACGGATGCAAGTCTGTTCGGCTGGGGGGCACACTTCGAGAGACAGTTTGCCCAAGGTCAGTGGAACGAGATGGAGAAGTGGTCGATCAACAGGTTGGAATTACGGGCGGTCACTTTAGCTCTGCGAGAGTTTCGGCAGTTAGTGCAAGGGAAAGCGATTTGTGTCATGTCAGACAATGCCACAGCAGTAGCCTATATCAATCGGCAAGGGGGCACAACCAGCGTGGCTCTCGAAGAGGAGGCAGAAGAGCTGCTGGGTTGGGCCGAGGCGCATCTGGAAGCGTTATCGGCTGTCCACGTAGCCGGAGTAGACAATGTGACGGGCAGTTTTTTTTTTAGCAGAGTCAAGGTGGATCCAGGAGAATGGATGCTGAACCAAGAGGTATTCGAGTTGATAGTACGGTGCTGGGTGCTTACGGTTATGGACCTCCATGGCGATGTTAGAGTCGGCAAAGGTGGAAAGGTTTTACAGCAGAAGGAGAGAGGATGTTGGAGGGCTTAGACGCCCTAATTCAAAGATGGCCGGAGGACCAGCTCCTGTAGGTGTTCCCACTGTGGGCATTGATCGGACGAGTGCTGCAGTGCATAGAGATGCACAGGGGGCTAGTGATCCTTGTGGCACCAGATTGGCCAAGAAGGCCGTGTTTTGCTGACCTAGTGTGGCTTTTGGTGGAGCCTTCATGGAAGTTGCCGGTGAGGAGCGATCTGCTGCTACAAGGACTGCTGAGTATGCCTCAAGTGGATCGGTTTTCGCTTATGGTTTGGCTCTTGAAAGGGCATGGTTGACGGCCAGGGGTTACTCTGCGGCGGTCATTTCGACTACTTTGCAGTCCCGTCGGCGGTCAACTTCAATGGCATATATTCGAGTATGGTGTATTTTTGAGTCTTGGTGTGAGGAGAAGCACGTGGAGGCGTTAAGGGCTTTGATTCCGCAGATTCTTTCCTTTCTCCAGGATGGTTTGGATAAAGGGTTGGCAGCAGCTGCGCTACGAGTATACCTGGCAGTGCTTTCTTGTTATCGGGGGAAAGTGCAGGGGGGGATGCTAGGGGCACATCCCGATGTGAGGAGATTCTTGAGAATAATGATGCTGTTGAGACCACCGTGTAGAGTACCGGTGCCGGCTTGGGATCTTAATTTGGTGTTGGAGGCGTTAGTAGGGGCGCCGTTTGAACCTTTGTCCAAGGCGACTTTGAAGGATCTCACGCTCAAAGTGGTATTTTTGGTGGCTATTTCTTCGGCAAGAAGAATTTCAGAGTTGCAGGCCTTGTCGTGTAGGGAGCCTTTTTTGACGTTTTTTGAAACAAAGGTGGTTTTACGAACAGTTCCTTCTTTCTTACCAAAAGTGGTGTCCGTGTTTCATGTGAATCAGGCCGTGTCCTTGCCAGTGTTCACGAAAGGTGGCAAGGAGGGAGACAGAAGTCGTTTGCATCGCATGGATGTAAGTCGAAGCTTAAGAGTTTATTTGCAGAGAACGGCCTTTTGCCGCAAAACGGACCGGTTGTTTGTGTTTGGCAGTACAACGCAAGGTGAGTCAGCGTCAAAAGCATCTATTGCAAGATGGCTCAAGAAGGCTATTGCGTCGGCGTATATCTTGAAGGGCAGGGCCGTTCTGACGGGCTTAAGGGCCCATTCGACTAGGGCTTAGGCAGCTTCCTGGGTGGAGTTCAGCTTAGTTCCGGCAGTAGAGATCTGTAAGGCGGCTGCGTGGTCATCTCTGTCTTCCTTTGTTAAACATAGATGTGCAGGCACGAGGGGATGCTGGTTTTGGATTGGCAGTTTTTCAGGCTGGTCTGGCAGGTCCCTCCCGTTAAAGTGTTCACTGCTCTGTTACATCCTCAGAGGTCTGGGACTAGACTGGAGGGACGATAAGGAAGATGAAATTAGACTTACCTGCTAATTGTTGTTCCTGGAGGAACCTCCAGTCTAGTCCCATATCCCTCCCAGATCTAGTATGGTATACAGCAGCCTGAAGGAGGTTAACATTTAACGCTCAGCATCAGTTTCCGCTGGGTTGGCTATGGTTCCGGTAGGAAGGAGGCAATTTGGTCGGTCTCAGAGATGCTCTAGCAACGTCGGCAGTGTGTGCTGGGTGCTTCTGGGGACAGGGCGAACTAGGTATTAGTGTGAACCTTTAGGGGGAAAAAAAAAGTGGCCGGGGTAAGTTACCAGGTTAATGGGTGAAGTGTTTATAGTTATGCAGTTTTAGATGTATTTTATGAGTGTTTTCAAACTTGCTTGTTGCTCTGGTGAGTCTACTTTGTCAATAAGTTACTGGAGCAGATGGGCAGACCCTGGACTACTTATACTGGTGACACCCAAAAAGGGTGGTGTGCTCGGTCTCCAAGCTGCAAGAGGAGGTGCTTAAACTCAGAGGTCTGGGACTAGACTGGAAGTTCCTCCAGGAACAACAATTAGCAGGTAAGTCTAATTTCATCATAGACTATATTTAGCTCTTGTTTGCTGCATAAAGTAACTTCAGAAAACAAAACTCAAAAAAAGATTGGGCCTGTTTAGGTGTTAAGGGAAGCCCAGACCGTGTTTCCTTGACTGCCTTTTAGTAGAGGTGGAGAAAGAGAACAGAAATATCTAGAGGTTTCTTATGATGTAGCTAGGGACACACTTCAGTATTTCTTTGTCTCCAACAGATGGTTGATGTAATTTGATGCAGCTGTGTTGAAAATCTGTGAAAATTCTGTTTTACCTTGTGAGCACTGGGCCAACTTTCTCATTGTATCCACAACAAAAACCCAGTGGATAGAAACCAATAAATGTAAAAAAATATTTTTTTGTCGGAGTAGCCAGCCAAATAAGGAAGAGGAACACCACCTACCGCTGTGGCCTGTCCTTTTTAATCAAAATTGAATTTAAAACAACTCGTATACAAAAAAAGCTGATACTTAGCTTTGAAAAGCAACCAGGCTGGAAAGACGCTGGATTCCACAGTATGTCAATTGCAACACGACGTGACACGTTTTGGGGGTATATCCCTGAGCCCCCTGCTTCAGGTAAGACAGCTGTATGGTAACGTCAGCCTGTTGTCTTACCTGAAGCAGGGGGCTCAGGGATATACCCCCGAAACGTGTCACGTCGTGTTGCAATTGACATACTGTGGAATCCAGTGTCTACTCCTTTTTTTTTTTCAGATATTGTTATCATCTGCAAAGAGGCAAATCTTACCCGACAGCCCTTCCGCTATATCACTAACAAAGATGTTAGAAAGAATTGGACCAAGGACAGATCCCTGGAGCACACCACTGGTAACCTCCTTCTCTCGGAGTGAGCTCCATTTATCTGTATTCTTTGTCGCCTTCCACTCAACCAATTTCTAACCCAAGCAGTAACTTTAGGGTCTAAATGCACCACATCTAGTGCTCTCCCTCGGTCCAACTCCCTGGTCACCCAGTCAAAGAAATCAAAATCAGATTTGTCTGACAAGACCTGCCTCTGGTGAATCCATGCTGCCTCGGATCCTGTAATCCGCTGGACTCCAGAAACCTCACTATTTTCTCTTTCAGCAGCGTTTCCAATAATTTACTCACCACTGAAGTTAAAGTAACCGGCCTGTAGTTTTCAACCACATCCTTACTTCCGCTTTTGTGTAAAGGCACCACATGAGCCTCTCTCCAGTCCTTTGGCACCACTCCGAATCCAACGAGGCATTGAAAAGGTCAGTCAGTGGAGTTGGTAGAACGTCCCCAAGTTCCCGCAGTATTCTAGGGTGTATCCCATCTGGTCCCATCGCTTTGTCTACTTTAAGTTGAGCTAGTTTCTCACGAACACAGTCTTCTGAAAATTGTTCAATATGTCCCTCGCTTCTGTTCCTATTTGTGGGTATTTTCTGTTTTTAGTCTTGAACGGATTATACTATAGCTTCATAGCATGTCCCCTAGTCTTTCTACTTTTTGATGACATAAACAATCTGTTTACCCGTTCCACTCCATTCATTATTTTATAGACCTCTATCATATCTCCCCTCAGCCATCTCTCTTCCAGGTTGAAGAGCCCTAACCTTTTAAGCCTCTTTACATAAGTATATCCTTCCTTATCGTCCCTCCAGTCTAGTCCCGAACCTTTGGCATTGTGTACGTCCTCCCGCAGCTTGGGACCGCCTCCTTGAATCAGTTTTCTCAGTCTCCACGCAGCGCAAGGTGGTGTGAGTCCAGAGGTCCGGAACTCACTAGAGCAACGATTAAGGCAGCAGCTAGGTTTTGTTTAGTTGATAGTGCACAAAAAAGATTTGTTAAAAAAAAAAAAGGGGGGTGTTCTTTACCCCTTTAAATTGGTGCTTTGCTAATTGTACTTACCGATCGGTAAGTTGTGCAGGTGGGCTGCCCCTCTTCTCTGCCCTCTTTGTAGCGAGAAGTGTTTGCAGAGTAGTGTGAGGGAGTTGTGCAGGGGCCTCTGGCATCTGTTTCCCTGCGGTGGGAAAGAGGCTGTAGAGGAGCTGCACTGCTGCCGCTTGCCTTGGGAGGCCACAAGGCGCAGGGGCAGAAGTGAAAGGCCCGATGGCTGCTGCAGGCGGAGAACAGGGCCGGAGTCTTCCCGCTCATGAGAAAAGGTGTCCCATGTAGACCGGTCAGTCGGCGTCTTGGAGGTAAGCGCCGGGAACGGTGGGGGACAACGGTTTTGCTTGCCGTGCGGTTGGAAGCAGGCAGTTTGCCTTTACTCAGGGAAGGCGCTGACCGCGTGTATTCATGCGGGAAACGGCTTCGGGGTTGCCATGCTGAGAGCTTCCCGGGGGGCCTATATCAGCTCTAGTCTGGTGTGCAATAGTTCTATTGGCGAATGCTTGTTTGTTAATAAATAAATAAATAAAATAATGCAAGGGGTTTACAGCATAGAACGGGAGTTCTGGGCTCTTGCAGGGCACTGTGCTGAAGAGTGTTCTTTATGCCTAACCGACCTAGGTGCCTCTTGTCTGGGGTGCGGCGAGAGACAGTCTCTGAAGCAGGAGTGTGCAAAGGCTGTACCCTCGAGGCTTCCATGGCGGACATGGCGCAAAAAGGAGAGTTGGATGCTACAGAGGAGGTTACATTGGTGAAGGACTCTCCTGGGTCCCCAGAGGTAGGTCAGGAGCCCATGCCTGGGCCGTCGGCGGCTCCAGATGGCCCCTTACCCCAAGCTCCTTTGCAGGGGGGTCTGGGGGTGATCTTTTCACAGCACTCCTTGGCGATGCTGCAGCAGGCTCTTGGGGGGTCTGGTAGCGGAATGGCTGGGCCCGTGGAGGTGGAGATCCAAGGGTCAAAGAGGCTGGGGGCAGCATTAGATGAAGCCGCAGGTAGTAGCATAAGCAAGATGGCTAAATTGCAAGTGGACAGAGCGGAACAGGAATTGGAGGATCAGTCAGACCTTTTAGAAGAGTCAGATATAGAACAGGACCTGGAGGAAGGTGAGCTAGCGGAGCCAAAGGACCAGGTGAGAATAGTGCGAATGTTCTAGAGAGAGGAGCTTGTGGCCCTGATTGGCACATTCAAAGCTTTTAGTGTTTCTGCAGCCTCGGGTCCGGCAGAGGATATAGTGCCCTGGAGGATCCATTGTTGCAGGCGATTAGGAAGTCAGAGGACGTTCCCAATTCATAGGGTGTTCAAGGAGATGATTCAGGAGGAATGGGATACGCCTGAGGCTAGCCTCAAGGGAGCTAGGGTAATGGCACGGCTGTATCCTCTGGAGCCGGATAAGGATATTTTTAAACCACCCAAGGTGGATGCAGCAGTTACGGCCGTAACTAAGAAGACGACTATCCCGGTGGAGGGAAGTGCCACTCTTAAGGATATGCAGGATAGCAGATTGGATACTTTGCTTAGACAATTGTTTGATGTGAATGCCCTGTCAATACAGGCCTCGATTTGTGGGGCCTGGGTGTCAAGGGCTTGTCTTAGATAGTCCCAGAGACTGAAGGGGATGCATGTGGATAAAGCGGCTGAGGAAACTGCCCGCATTGAATCTGGGGCGGCGTATTTAGCAGACAGCCAGTATGATCTGATTCGGGGCCTATCAAAGAGTATGGCGTCGGTAGTAGTGGCGCGGAGGTATCTCTGGCTGCGTAATTGGGCGGCAGATACGGCCTCCAAAGCGAGGTTAGGTAAGCTCCCTTTTAGAGGTAAGCTCCTCTTTGGGGAGGAGTTAGAGAAGTTAGTAAAGGACCTAGGTGAATCAAAAGGGGGCAGGTTGCCGGAAGACAAGCAGAATCGTCTGGGGGCGCCGTCTAGGAGTCAGCAGAGAGAGTTTAGGCGTTTTTGCCCATCTCTAGGTTTGGCCCGGTGCAGAGGGGTCGGTTCCAGTATAGGTCTCAGGAGTTTCGTGGCTTCAGACGGGCAGGCAGAGGTTTTTCAGCCTCAAGCGTCAAGAAGCCGCAATGAAGTGACCCCCTCATTTCATTGCGACTTCTTGACCCGTCCAGGCAGGAATAGTACCGGTGGGAGGTCGGTTAAGAGTTCATTCCTGCCTGGGCCTGAATTACTTCAGATCAGTGGGTGTTGGAGTTCGTGCAGAAGGGTTATGTGCTCGGGTTTCAACACCCCGTGAGACACATTTGTACAAGCTCCCTGCAGAACAAGATCCAAGGGAAAGGTTAAAACCCTCCGCCCAGTGTGCAGCAGCGGCCAAGAAAGCAAATAGAATGCTAGGTATCATAAGGAAAGGAATGGAAAATAAAACAAAGGATATTATAATGCCTCTGTATCATTCCATGGTATGACCGCACCTTGAATATTGTGTGCAATTCTGGTCGCAATTCTGTATCTTAAAAAGGATATAGCGTTATTAGAAAAGGTACAGAGAAGAGCCACCAAAATGGTAAAGGGGATGGAAGGCTAATCCTTTGAAGAGAGGCTACAAAAGTTAGGGCTCTTCAACCTGGAAAAGAGACGGCTGAGGGGAGATATGAAAGAGGTCTATAAATTAATGAATGGAGTGGAACGGGTAAACGTAGATCAATTGTTTACGCTATCAGAATATAGAAAGACTAGGGGACATGTAATGAAGCTACAGGGTAAACTATTTAAGACAAATAAGAGAAAATATTTTTTCACTCAACGTGTAATCAAACTCTGGAATTTGTTACCGGAGGATGTAGTAAAAGCTGTTAGTGTAGCTGGGTTTAAAAAAGGTTTGGACAAGTTCCTGGAGGGAAAGGTCCATAAACCATTATTAAAAAGGGACCCAGGATATCAATGCTTGACCCAATACAAGCATTGTGGAACCTGTGTCTTTTGGGGATACTGCTAGGTACGCATGATCTAGATTGGCCACTGTTGGAAACAGGATACTGGGCTTGTTGGACCTTGGTCTGACCCAGTATGGCATATCTTATGTTCTTATGGTGGTTAGCTCTCGAGGCAGTGGTGCCTGTGCCGGCAGAGCAGTGAGGAAGCGGTCGATACTCCATATATTTTGTGGTGCCAAAAATGGAGGGCACCTTTCGGCCCATTCTGGATCTAAAAAGAGTGAACAGGTGTCTCCAGGTGTCTCACTTTCGCATGGAGACATTGCGGTCAGTCATTGCAGCAGGGCGAGTATCTGACGTCATTCGATCTGTCGGAGGCCTATCTACACATTCCGATCAGGTCAGAGCACCAACGTTTTCTTCGGTTTGCGGTGCCCATGGTGCATTTCCAGTTCCAGGCAATGCCATTTGGGTTAGCAACAGTACCAAGGACGTTCACCAAAATTATGGTGGTCGTGGCGGCGGCATTGAGGAAGGAGGGGGTGTTAGTTCACCCTTATTTGGACGATTGGTTGATTTGAGCCAAGTCGCAGGTAGAGAGCCAGCAGGCAACCAGTAGGGTAGTGGGTTTCCTGCAGGACTTAGGATGGGTAGTCAACGTATCAAAGAGCAAGTTGGCGTCATCTCACGAGTTGGAGTATTTGGGAGCTCACTTCGACACGCGCAGGGGCAGAGTCTACCTACCACTAGCGCGGATTCAGAAATTGAGAAAGTTAATTTGGGAGTTCCTGGAGAACAGGACTCCTTCGGCATGGCAGTATTTACAGCTATTAGGGACAATAGCCGCCACGCTACAGATGGTGCTGTGAGCCAGAGCTCACATGAGACCTCTACAGAGGGCGCTACTCAGAAGATGGTCTCATCAGTCCGATCCGTTGTCCATAAGGTTGGTGTATCTGCTGGAGGCACGCAGATTGCTACAGTGGTGGCTTCGTCTGGGGGGTCTGGAGAAAGGAATGCTTCTAGAGTCACCGGGTTGGAAACCGTTGACAACAGACGCGAGTGTGTTCGGCTGGGGGGGCGCACTTCGAGGGACAGTACGCCCAGGGCCAGTGATCAGACCAGGAGAAGACGTGATCCATCAACAGGTTGGAATTACGGGCAGTATCGTTAGCCCTACAGGTCTTGCAGTGTTTGCTACAGGGAAAAGTGATCAGGGTGCTCTCGGACAATGCCACAGTGGTGGTGTATCAGTCGGCAAGGCGGAACCAACAGCATGCATCTGGAGGAGGAAGCAGACTGCTTGCTAGCTTGGGCCGAGTTGCACCTGGAAGTGTTATCGGCGGCGCATGTAGCAGGGTGGACAATGTGATGGCCGACTTTTTGAGTTGAGTCAGGGTGGATCCGGGAGAATGGGTCCTTCATCAGGAAGTCTTTGATTCGCTGGTCCAGCAATGGGGTCAGCCAGTGATGGATCTTATGGCAACGTTCGAATCAGCAAAGGTGGAAAGATTCTACAGCAGAAGAAGAGAGAGAATGTCAGAGGGATTAGATGCCCTGATGCAAAGGTGGCCAGAGGAAAGTCTTCTGTACATTTTCCTGCCTTGGGTGCTAATCGGCAGAGTTCTCCAACGCATCGAAAGGCACAAAGGTCTAGTTCTTCTGGTGGCGCCGGATTGGCCAAGGCGGCCTTGGTATGCCGATTTAATGCATCTTCTGGTGGAAACTCCATGGAGGCTATCTGACAGGAGAGACCTGCTAGTGCAGGGCCCTCTAAGTATGCCTCAGGTGAATCGGATTTTGCTTATGGCTTGGCTCTTGAGAGGGCAAGGCTGACGGTCAAAGGATACTCAGCAGTGGTGATTTCTATGTTATTGAGGTCTAGGCATCGCTCCACTTCTATGGCATACGTGAGAGTTTGGCGGCTGTTTGAGGCCTGGTGTGAGGATAGACAGAAGCAGGCATTGAAGACCACGACAGCACAGATTTTGTCCTTTTTGCAGGATGGATTTGATAAAGGCTTGGCAGCGTCTTCTCTTAGGGTGCATTTGGCAGCACTGGCCTGTTATCGAAGGAAGATGCAGGGGAGGACGCTGGTAACTCATCCGGATGTGTGAAGATTTTTGAGAGCGGCCTCATGGTTGAGACCTCCCTGCAGGATTGCGGTTTTGGGGTGGGACCTTATTATGGTGTTGGAGGCACTGGTTAGGGAGCCGTTTGAGCCATTGGCAAAGGCGACTTTGAAGGATCTTACGCTAAAGGTGGTGTTTTTGGTTGCTATCGCTTCGGCAAGGAGAATCTCAGAGTTGCAGGCCTTGTCATGTAGGGAACCATTTTTGTCCTTTTCAAGCAAAAAGGTAGTGCTTAGGACTATCCCGTCTTTTTTGCCTAAAGTGGGATCGGCCTTTCATGTCAATCAGGTGGTATCCTTGCCAGTCTTTGATAGGTCTGAAGATGTGGCTAAAGGGCGGCTGCATAGGTTGGATATAGGCAGGGCACTGAAGAAATATTTGCAGAGGACGGAGGCGTTGCGCAAGTCAGACAGGTTGTCCTGTTTGGTGGATCTTGACAAGGAGAGCCGGCTTCTAAGGCATCTATAGCTTGGTGGATTAAGGAAGCGATTGTGGCAGCGTATCTCTTAAAGGGCAGAGTGGTGCCGAAGGGTTTAAAGGCACATTCGACTAGAGCTCAGGCAGCGTCCTGGGCGGAGTTTAGCTTGGTTCCAGCGACGGAAATCTGTAGGGCGGCAACTTGGTCGTCCTTACATACCTTTGTCAAGCATTACAGGATTGATGTGCAGGCGGAAGGGGATGCTAGATTTGGATCAGCGGTGCTTCGGGCTGGTCTGGCAGGCCCCTCCCGGTAAAATGTTCACTGCTGTGTTATATCTCCAATGGTTCGGGACTAGACTGGAGGGATGATAAGGAAGGTGAAATTAGACTTTACCTGCTAATTGTAGTTCCTTGAGTAACTCCAATCTAGTCCCGCATCCCTCCCTAATGTAGACTGCCAGGATGTAGCCTGAAGACCGGGGAGGGGGATGTTGAAGGGCTCTTAAGGGGCGAGTCGCAAGACGTGTTAGGCTTGCGAAAGTGTAGGATCATAGTTCTTTCTCGCTAAGAGTGAAGGGCCTCTTCAGGGGGCGCAGGAGAAGGAGCAGCCCATGCATCCAGTATTATAATCTTAACATAGAGATAGTGTAAGGCTTAATTGTTCATTTGTTATCCGTAGATATGTGTTTAAAGGTTTATTGTTGAGATTGGCTTACGTTTTGCTCTGGTGAGTCTGCTTTGTCAATAGAGAACTGATTCAAGGAGGCGGTCTCTGGACTACTTATACTAGGGTCACCAAAAGAGTGACATGCTCAGTCTCCAAGCTGCGGGAGGATGTACACAACTCCAAAGGTTCGGGACTAGACTGGAGTTACTCAAGGAACTACAATTAGCAGGTGAGTCTAATTTCACCTTCCATCCCCTTTACCATTTTGGTGGCTGTTCTCTGTACCTTTTTCTAATAGCCTATATCCTTTTTTAAGATACGGTGCATAGAATTGCATACAATATTCAAGGTGCGGTCGCATCATGGAACGATAGAGGCATTATAATATCCTTCCTTATTCTCCATTCCTTTCCTTATGATTCTTAGCATTCTATTTACCTTCTTGGCCACCGCTGCACACTGGGCAGAGGATTTCAATATGTTATTCTTGATGACGCTTAAATCTTTTTCCTGGGTGGTGTTTCCTAATGTAGAACATTTCATTGTGTAACCATAGTTTGTGTTTTTCTTTCCTAGATGCATACTTTTGCACTTGTCCACATTAAATTTCATCTGCCATTTGAACATCTAGTCTTCCAGTTTATCAAGGTTCTCTTTTTTTTTTTTTCTAAATTATATATTAAGTTTTTAAATAAATTGTATCAGTAATCCAGAAAAAGGAAAACAATTTCTTATAGGAGAACAACCCCCCTCCCCCCAAAAAAGTGCAATCCATTCCCAAAGAAAGTAAACAATAGCCCACAATAAAGGAAATAAAAGATCCAAGAAATAAGGAAAATCCTTCAGTAATACAGAAAACAAATACAAGAGAAGCATCCACTAGATCTGTTACTCCAAGGGTCATTACAGTGGTGCCTGTGAAAGTGAAGTCAAGGGATTACCCCCCTCCCTCACAAACAAAAATTCCACAAGTGATTTAGGCTAGAAAATGGTGAAAGTTTTACCCTCGTAACCTATAAGACAAATACAAGGAAATCATAAAACAAAATTTAACCCCAAGGCTCTAGAACGCCTTGGCACCTCTTCTGTGTACTTCTAGAAAAATAAGGAAAAATATGTATTACTGAGCCAAAAAATAGACTTTTGCATAGACCAAAAATACAATTTGAACACTGCATTGCGGTTGAACTCTAAAGCAAATGTTTTAACCCGAGTACACTTCTGGATTATCACCTCCAGTGAGGATTCTAGAGAGTCCGTTAGGTTATCCCCAACAGATCCACCCTTCCCAACAGGAGAAGTGCCCTGGTTGGGGGCAAGATATTGTGCCCTCGCTATAAGAGGGGAGATTTTCAGAGTCCATCCCCAGAGTCTCAGTTCATTTCTATTAATACGGTGAAGAAATATCTAAGGAAGATTTGAGGAAGTTCAGTAAAAGCAAATTATTTTCAAGATATTCCGTTCGACAATTTGTAACATTGCTGTCCTTAACAAACACTTCTCCCATTATCTGCACCACATCAACTTTTAATTCTATAGCTTCCATTTTCAGAGTTAGTCCAACCTTTTGGCTTGATCATCTACAACTTTGGAGACAACAGTCAAATCGCTCACCATCCGATTGGATAAAGTTTGGAGAGAGGAATTAAATCTTCCAGGATATCCTCCCATAGTGATTCCATAGTCACAGCCTGTGGTCTTTGCACCTCACAAAACACAGCCCAGAAGGCTTCTCGCCTCTTTGCGATATTCTCCACTGTTCTCAAATGGGAAGCTGGTTCGTCCTCTGGTGTTCCTGCCAGCGCAGAAGATGATGTAGCTGCCGGTGTTGCTCCCGAGAAGGGCTCTGCACCACCCACATCGGTCTGTAGAAAACCACACAGCACCAGCAGCAAAAGCACGTCTGGGGATTGGGAGGTGACGTCCCTGCACCGGGGCTCAGACACTCCTTCGCTGCTGCTGAGGCGATTTTCCTCTAGCTGACCTGGAGAAGATGGTACCAGTGAGACTGGAGACACGCCAAAATCCACCATCGTCGTCTGGTGCAAGGGGCTGGAAGAGGTGTTCTCTGGGATGGTAAGCTTTCACTTTCCCTTCCTCTTGTCCATTGCCGCTGCAAACACACACAGCTCAACAGTCGGAGAGAGGAAACTGCGTGTCTCACCCCCCCCCCCCCTCCGTGCGTGCCTCTACAGCGCCATCTTGGATCACAGGTCCTCTTGGGTTTTAACAACTTTGAATAATTTTGTGTCATCTGCAAATTTGTTTACCTCGCTCGTTATTCCCATTTCTAGGTCATTTATGAATATGATAAAAAGCAGCGGACCCAGCACAGATCCCTGGGGCACTCCACTATTCACTTTTCTCCATTGGGAAAATTTGTTCATTTAGCCTTATCCTCTGCTTTCTATCTTTTAACCAGTTCCTGATCCACAATAGTACACTGCCTCCTATCCCATGATTTGTTTTTCATTTCTCCAGACAATGGGGAAATAAACACAAAAACATAGAAATTCACTTTCTTACTGATACTTCAGGGAAGCAATCATTGAAGCCATGAACTTGCATGGCTTCTCTCAAATTGTTCAAATTCCTTCTATCTGAAGCCTGCTTTTATAATTATAATTAAAGAGGAAATAATTGAGTCATTATCATAAACCCAAGATAACAGAGTGTTGCTAGAATTCTTTTACAAAACAAGAGCTTATTACAGTGTATTAGATAAAATTTATTTGATTATGACAAAAGTATTTAACTGCAGAATTGCAGAAATGATGCTGTGCCAGCAGTGGTCTATAGTTGACTGTACATAGGCTATGAACTGTACAACCATAGGTCAATGTTTATGCTTTATGCTTACGTTTATGTTAAGCTATTTTAAAATAGTTACACAGTTCTTATGATCAAGATATCTAATTCTGTTTAAAAAGCAGTAGGTGAAAAGCCAAACCGTGAGTGACTGTCATGTTGGCTTTCTCCCATTAAACTATGACTATCTACATGTTCAGTAATTTTGTTCTTTATAATGGTTTCTCCAGTACTGACATCAGGCTCATAGTAACATAGTAAATGACAGCAGATAAAGACCAGCATGGTCCATCCAGTCTGCCCAGCAATATGGCAAGAGTAGGTGCACCTGTCGCTCTGTGCAGGCCACTCCTCCCCATGTCTTTGTTTAGGGGTGAACCCACCACTCTATGTAGGACACCCCTATTTGTTGAGAAGTTAGATGGTTCAGTTTATTTTGTTTTTTATCCTGTTTCTGTAAAGGGATTCGCTGTGTTTGTCCCATTCCGTTTTGAATTCCGTCACCATGTTTGTCCCCACGACTTCCATCAAGAGGGCATTCCAAGCATCCACCACCCTTTCAGTGTAAAAAATATTTCCTGACAATTGCCTTTCAATTTTCCACCTTGCAGCTTCCCCTCTTTGGAAGAGGTTTGTTTGTTCATCGTTTCTCTTTAAGTATTTAATGGTCTGAATCTATCTCCCCTGTCCCTCCTCTACTCCAAAGTGTACATATCTAGGTCTTCAAGTCTCTTCTCATAAGGCTTCTGACGCAGGCTCCAAATCATTTTGGTTGCCTTCCTCTGAACAGTTTCCAGTCTTTTTACATCTTTTGCAAGATATGGTCTCCAAAACTGAACACAGTATTCCAAGTGAGGCCTCACCAGCGACCTGTACAGTGGCATAAGTACCTCTTCCTTTCTGCTGGTAATCCCTCTTTTTTTCGCAGCCTAACATCCTCCTGGCTTTTGCCACTGCCTTGTCGCACTGTTTTGCCACCTTGAGATCATCAGAGATAATCACACCAATCTCCTGAACCGTGCACACCAACCTCTCGTGCCCTATCGCGTACATTTCCCTTGGATTTCTGCTCACCGTTCTGTAGTTTCTCAGATCATTCCTGGAACCCTTTTTAAAAATTGGCATTACATTGGCTAATCTTCAGGCATCACAGATGATTTTAATGATAGCTCACAGGTTATTAATATAGTAGGTCTGCAATTTCATATTTCCTATTCGTCTCTCCGGGCCAGTCCAGGCACATTAGGGGTAGTCAACCTCCTCCAGCAGCTAAGGACTGAATACTGAAAGTCTTGCTGACAGCCTATTCAGCTCTTTCTGGTGTCAGCGAGTCAGTCTTTCAGTCCTCAGCAGCTGAACAGGACATGTGGCTGACAGGCTCCCAGGAGACAAGAATAGGAGAGAGAGCATAGGGTTTAAAAAAAAAAAGGAAAAGAAAATAGTTTTTTGCTTTGTTGCCCTAGCAGGGCAGTAATACAGGAGCAGTTTCCTTATAGGATGTATTAAAAAAAAAAAAAGAAAAAATACATAGAACGAAGAGACAGTCCGCTGCTGCTTTAAGCGACACGAAGGGCAGAGCCTGTCTTACATTGCGGGATCCGTCATTCGGGAGGCGTGGGGGAAGGTGCTGGGAGCCCCAGAATTCACTTCCCTGCCTCAGATCGCCTTGATCTCCGTGGGCCGCTAGCAGCGGAAGTATGGAGATCAGTAGCTCCGGCAAGTTTCTTTCTTTCAGGTAGGAGCAGGAGCGCGGCTGGAGATATTGTGTGAAGGCAGGGCTTTTTAGATCACCGCTGCAGGCGTTAGGCCGTCACTGAGGCTTTCGTTGGACGGGCTGTTTGATCGCAGCACACCGATGCCAGCAGAGTGAGCGCAGTGGTGGAATCGCCGTGCTTGTTGAGTGCCGGTTTCTGACGTTCGGGAGGTTTTTTGAGAGGAGCAGGTTGCCGTTGGCGTCATGGAGCACAAATTGACATCGGGGGATGTAGTGGATAAGCCTCAGGGCTCATTAGAAAAGGCGGGAACAACAGCCATTGTCTGAGCCGGCCGTTTCTCCCGCACAGCATATCAAGTCAGGTAAGAAAAGATCAAAATCAAGCAAGGTGGCTCCTGCTGAGGTCCTGGTCCAGCAGCAGGGGTCTGGAGTGCAGGGGGACTTGCAGTCTGTATTTTCTGCTGATTTTATTTTGGAAATGCATAAGGCTTATTGTTTAAAGATGACAAGTCATTGTGCAAGCCATCAGTTCCCAGCCTGTTGGAGGCTCCGACAGGGGAGTCGAAGGAACTGGGGAAGGGGTCTCTCAGAAAGGCAACAGTGTGGAGGCAGGCTTCAATAGCTTTGGGCCACAGCCCTCTATTCCTCCGGTAGTGGAAGAGGAAGAGGTTCTTTCTGAGACAGGTTTGGACTCTTGGCCAGTGGAATTGGAGGAAGGTGAGTTGGGGGCCAGTCGAAGACCCGAATGTTTTCAGGGTGTTTCGCAAGGAGGAGCTCGGAGCTCTTATCACTCAGTCCCTCGTAGCGTTGAATATAGTTCTTCCAACAGTGCAGCAGGAGCCACTAGAGGCTCCTTTGTTGCAGGGATTTAAAGCAGAACAGCACTGTGTTTCCCTATTCACAGAGTGATTTAAACAGATGAGAGAATCGGAATGGGAATGCCCAGAGGCTACTCCTGAGAGGGGGTCGCGCCATCTGGCATCTTTACCCTGTTCCACAGGAGGAGAAGGAATCGTTGCGGATGCCTAAAGTAGATGCGCTGGTTTCTGCAGTGACCAAGAAGACAACGATCCCAGTCGAAGGGGGTGCAGCTCTTAAAGATTTTATTTATTTATTTATTTACATTCTCTTATATACCGTGCTATTCTGCATCAGTGCGGTTTAGATTGAACAAACTGAAATTACATTGAACAGGGCATTATAACTTGGAGATAACTATTTTACAGGGAACATGGGCTATGGAGGGTTAAGTGGCTTGCCCAAGACCACAAGGAGCACCTGTGGGACTAGAAACCCCAGTCCTTCCGGCCCAAGGTTTACACTTTTGTAACTCCGACAGCATCACCTAGACAGTATCACATGACTCTACAGTCTCTCAATCCAATGCCGCCTAACCAATCTCCTATGATAACTCTCCGCCTCATCCAACCTTCCCCTTTAGGGCCTGTATCATAAACCCAGCTATGATGCAATCCCCTTTTGTATATAATGTATAAAGTTCAATTGTTATCCATGTTTAAATCCCCCTTTGGTATATTATGTATAAAGTTCACCTGTTATCCATGTTTAAATTCCCTGTTTTATGTAAGTTCAATGTATGGCTGTTCCACATTGTACCAACTTGTTCCTTGTAAACCGCGCTGATGTCGAATAGTGCGGTATAGCAAAACGTTAAATAAATAAATAAATAAGGTTGCTGTCCTCTAGTGGGATTTGAACCCCTGACCTTCCGGCTTGAAGTACCTTGCCCCAACCACTAGGCCACTCCTCCACTCCAGTCTTGAAGGACTAGAAAAAGGGACTGTTACTTCTGGAGAGAGATCTGCAACTGTGATTATATACTTCTGGTAATTTTCTAAAAGGAATTCTTTGTATTAAAGCTAAATAATCTGTGAATCCACTATTTTTGTTAAATCAGTCAGGGCCTAGTAGCAGCAGTTTAAGTTTAAATTTAAAACACAGAGGAGAACTTTCTGGTTACATTTCATACCCAGCAGAGAGCTTGTAATTTATATTTAATAGTCACTCAGGGCCTAGTAACAGCAAAGTACTTTTAGTTTAAATTTAAAACACAGAAGAGAGCTTTCTGGTTACATTTGGAACCCAGCAGAGAGCTTGTAGTTTAAATTTCATAAGACGTTAGAGCCTAGCAGCAGCTAAGAGCTATAATTTAAATCAAATCAGAATATAGCTTACCTCAGCAGCACAAGACAGGGTACTGTGTAGCAGCCCTCTTTTACTAAGTGTTATTTCCCTCCCTCCCTCCCCACACCCACCCACCCCTGGGATAATCGTAGCTTTATAGGTACTTACACATCTTAAAAGGCAGGAGATGCTCTCAGGTGAAGCTCATTACCCAAATCAGTCATACACTAAGGACCTGAGATTAGTTAAGCTTCAGGTGAACAAGGTATATTACACGTATTAGGTACAGTTTTATTAGTATAAATATCCATAGCAACCCTTAGTAAGTAAAGAACTTAGATCTAAACACAAGCTTAAAACTAAGATGCAGACAGCAGGCCAGCAGCGGGATGGGGGCTTTCCAGTCTTTTGCATTGAGTGTCACATGTATGATTTTCTCCCAGCTGGTGAGAGGTCTTACGTGTGCACTAGGTGCAAGGAGCTCTTTGCTCTCAGGGAACGAGTCCGTTCTCTAGAGGCTAAAGTAGCAGACTTGGAAAGCATATGACAGACAGGTACATAGACGAGACTTACAGGGATATAGTCCTGAAGTCCCACCTCCAGTCTGGCAGCATCCCTGTTGCCATGGAGGAGAGAGGTCACGTGACAGGAGAGCATCACCCTGATGTGGCAGGAAGTGATCCTGTAACTAGGACCTGTCCTCCAGGTGATGTAAAACCCTCTCGCACCGAGGAAGTTTCTCCAGGGCCATGTGCCCATGAGGGAAGGGTTAGGACAGCCGTTATAGTTGGTGATTCGATCATTAGGCATGTAGATAGCTGGGTGGCTGGTGGACGTGAGGATCGCCTGGTAACATGCCTGCCTGGTGCGAAGTTAGTGGACCTCATGCGCCACCTAGATAAGGTCTTAGATAGTGCTGGGGAGGAGTCTGCTGTCTTGGTACAGGTCGGTGCCAATGACATAGGAAAATTTGGTAGGGAGGTTCTGGAGGCTAAATTTAGGCTTTTAGATAGGAAGTTGAAATCCAGAACTTCCAGGGTAGCATTCTCCGAAATGCTTCCTGTTCCACGCGCAGGATCCAAGAGGCAGGCAGAGCTCCGGAGTCTAAATGCATGGATGAGACAATGGTGCAGAGATGAGGGTTTTGGATTTGTTAGGAACTGGGGAACATTCTGGGGAAAGGAGGGGCTCTTCCGAAGGGATGGGCTTCACCTTAACCGGGATGGAACCAGGCTGCTGGCATTAACCTTTAAAAAGGAGATAGAGCAGCTTTTAAACTAGATATTAGGGGAAAGCCGGCAGTCGCCCAAGAGCAGGTGGTTCGGAAGAATGTATCTTTGAAGGATACTACCAAAAGCAGAGAGGTTCCACAAAAGAGTAAAGTAGCCCAAATGCCCTCAAGTATGGAGCAGGCAGAGCTTAAAGATCCTAAATTACCCATGTCTAACAATAGCCAAATTAATATGAATAAAATACATTCTCTAAAATGCTTGTATGCAAATGCTAGAAGTCTAAAAAATAAGATGGTAGAGTTAGAATATATAGCACTAAATGAAAGGTTAGATATGATTGGAATATCAGAGACATGGTGGAAGGAGGACAACCAGTGAGACACTGATACCTGGGTACAAACTATATCGTAATGATAGAGCTGATCAAATTGGTGGAGGGGTTGCTCTCTATGTTAGAGAGGGCATTGAGTCAGAAAGGATTAAAGTTTTGCAGGAAACAAAATCTGCTGTAGAATCTATATGGATTGAAATTCCATGTAAAAGGGGGAAGGCAATGGCAGTGGGGTGTACTATCGAGCGCCTGGCCAGAATGACCAGATGGATGATGAAATGCTCAAAGAAATCAAGGAAGCTAACAAAAGTTACATTACAGTAATAATAATGGGTGATTTCAACTACCCCGGTATCGACTGGGTCAGTGTCACGTCAGGACATGCTAGGGAGATAAAGTTCCTAGATGAAATAAATGACTGCTTCTTGGAGCAGCTGGTTCATGAACCGACCAGAGGGGAACCATATTAGACCTAATCCTTAGTGGAACACCAGATCTAGTGCAAGAGATAAGGTTGTTGGGGCCACTTGGCAATAGTGATCATAGCATGATCGCCTTTGATTTAATTAGTGGAGGAGGGATAGTAAGGAAATCCACAGTACTACCTTTTAACTTTCGAAAGGGAGACTATGATAAAATGAGGGAAATATTTAAGAAAAAACTAAAAGGAGCAGTTGCAAAGGTTAAAGACGTACATCAGGCTTGGCTGTTGTTGAAAAATACTATATTGGAAGCCCAGACCAGCTGTATTCCACGCTTTAAGAAAAGTGGAAGGAAGTCCATAAAACTGCCAGCATGGTTTAAAGGTGAGGTAAGAGAGGCTGTTGTTGCCAAAAAAGCATCTTTCAGGAAATGTAAAAAAGAGCCAAACGACGAAACCTGGAAACAGCACAAGTACTGGCAAGTCAAATGCAAGGCATTGATAAGGCAGGCAAAGGGAGAATTTGAGAAGAAGCTTGCTGCGGAAGCAAAAACGCGAAGTAAAGACCTTTTCAAGTACATTCGTAGCAAAAAACCTGTGAGAGAGTCAGTTGGTCCATTAGATGATAAAGGGGTTAAAGGAGCACTAAGAGGCGACAAGGCGATAGCGGAGAGACTGAATGAATTCTTTGCTTCATTCTTTACTGAGGAAGATGTAGGGATGTTACCCATGACTGAAGTGGTATTTAAAGGTGCGGAAGAATTGAAGGAAATATCGATACATCGGGAAGATGTATTACAACTATTAGATAAACTGAAGAGTAGCAAATCACTTGGGCCGGATGGTATACATCCAAGGGTGTTGAAAGAACTGAAATACGAGATTGCAGACCAGCTATTACTAATCTGTGAACTATCATTAAAATCATCTCTAATACCTGAAGATTGGAGGATCGCCAATGTAACACCAATTTTTAAAAAGGGTTCCAGGGGTGATCCGGGAAACTACAGACCGGTGAGCCTGACATCAGTACTGGGAAAAATGCTGGAAACCATCATAAAGAATAAAATTACTCAGCATGTAGATAGTCATGACCTAATGGGAGACAGCCAACATGGCTTTAGACAAGGAAGATCTTGTCTTACTAATCTGTTATGTTGTTTTGAAGGAGTGAATAATCAGGTGAAGAAAGGTGAGTCGGTTGATATTGTGTATCTGGACTTTCAGAAAGCCTTTGACAAGGTCCCTCATGAGAGACTTTTGGCAAAACTAAAGAGTCATGGGATAGGAGGCAGTGTACTATTGTGGATCAGGAACTGGTTAAAAGATAGAAAGCAGAGGGTAGGGCTAAATGGCCAATTTTCCCAATGGAGAAAGGTGAATAGTGGTGTACCCCAGGGATCTGTGCTGGGTCCGCTGCTTTTTGACATATTCATAAATGACCTGGAAAGTGGAATAACGAGTGAGGTTATCAAATTTGCAGATGACACAAAACTATTTAAAGTTGTTAAAACCCAAGAGGCTTGTGGAAAATTGCAAGAGGATCTTGATAAATTGGAAGACTGGGCATCAAAATGGCAGATGAAATTTAATGTGGACAAGTGCAAAGTTATGCACCTAGGGAAGAACAACCCAAACTATGGTTACACGATGCAAGGTTCCACATTAGGAACCACTACCCAGGAAAAAGATTTAGGCGTCATTGTGGATACCATGTTAAAACCCTCGGCCCAGTGTGCAGCGGCGGCCAAGAGAGCAAATAGAATGCTAGGTATGATAAGGAAAGGAATGGAAAATAAAACAAAAGATATTATAATGCTTCTATATCGTTCCATGGTGAGACCGCACCTTGAATATTGTGTGCAATTCTGGTCGCTGTATCTTAAAAAGGGTATAGCGATTTTAGAAAAGGTTCAAGGAAGAGCCACCAAAATGGTAAAGGGGATGGAAGGATACTCCTATGAAGAAAGGCTAAAAATGTTAGGGCTCTTTAACCTGGAAAAGAGACGGCTGAGGGGAGATATGATAGAAGTCTATAAATTAATGAACGGTGTGGAACGGGTAAACGTAGATCGATTGTTTACCTTATCAGAATATAGAAAGACTAGGGGACATGGAATGAAGTTACAGGGTAAAATATTTAAGACTAATAAAAGAAAATATTTTTTCACTCAACGTGTAATCAAACTCTGGAATTTGTTACCAGAGGATGTAGTAAAGGCTGTTAGTGTAGCTGGGTTTAAAAAAGGGTTGGACAAGTTCCTGGAGGAAAGGTCCATAAACCATTATTAAGAAGGGACCCAGGATATCAATGCTTGAACCAATACAAGCATTGTGGTACCTGTGTCCCTTGGGGAAACTGCTAGGTACATATGACCTAGATTGGCCACTGTTGGAAACAGAATACTGGGCTTGATGGACCTTGGTCTGGCCCAGTATGGCATATCTTATGTTCTTATGAGTTCTGCTTCCACAGAAGTGGTCTCTGCATGCAGACCAGGTGGCCAAGATTTTTCAAATTTGGGGAACCCCGGACATAGACCTCTTTGCAAGTCCGTGGAATGCCAAACTTCCCCAGTTCTGTTCCACAATTCCGGCTCAGGGGGCTCAGGCTAGGGATGCTTTCCTCCTTTACTGAGGTCAAGACTTCCTGTATGCCTTTCCACCCATTCCCCTAATTCCCAAAACCCTGTTCAAGCTTCAGAGAGACAGAGGCCATATAATCCTTATAGCTCCACATTGGCCACGGCAAGTGTGGTACCCTCTGCCTCTACATCTCTCTCAAGCTCCCTCCCTGGAGTTAGGGTCTGCTCCAGATCTCCTATCCCAGGAGGACGGAATGTTATGGTATCCCAATCCCCAATCTCTGCATCTCAGGGTTTGGTTGCTGAAGGCCTAGTTCTCAAAGATCTTAACCTTCTTCAACAGGTAAAGACCTCCCAAGACCAGGTATGGGACAACTTCCACAAAATCGGAGACCAACAAATTGTAACCATAATCACAAGCATAAACAGCACCACATCCCCTCTCGATCCCTGCCCAGCAGCCTGGGTCAAGGCAGTAAAACAAGACATAGCCCAATACGTCTCCCACATAGTAAACCTCTCATTGCGACAAGGAATCATGCCTACTGAACTAAAAAAATCTATTATAAGACCGATTCTGAAAAACAGTACACTCAGCAGAGAAGACCCAGCATCCTATCGCCCAATATCGAGCATATCATTCCTAGCAAAGATTATAGAAAAGGCAGTCCTACTACAACTCCAGGATCACTTGAATGACATTGCTCCCCTTGATGCCCAGCAATACGGATTTAGACAACATCATGGGGTTGAAACCCTATTGCTAGTCCTGCTTAACAACTTACTCAAAGGCATAGAAAACAAAAAGAAAATGTACATACCCATTTCATCGACATCTCAGCTGCCTTCGATAGTTAACCATGGAACCCTCATAAACAGGATCAAGTCAATAGGAATTGCAGGAACTCCCCTAAAATGGTTCACATCATACATCTCGAACAGAATGCAACAAGTACAGTTCAATGGCGAGAAAGCGGAAGCTTTCCCCCAAACACAAGGTATACTGCAAGGATCTGCCCTCTCAGCACTCCTCTTTAACATATATATACAACCAATATGCAAAA
Organism: Ichthyophis bannanicus; assembly: GCA_033557465.1. Lineage (NCBI taxonomy): Eukaryota > Metazoa > Chordata > Amphibia > Gymnophiona > Ichthyophiidae > Ichthyophis > Ichthyophis bannanicus. The sequence goes on along the minus strand of CM066043.1, from coordinate 27,547,273 downwards.
TTTTCACGCGGCATAAAATCAACTACCACATATATGCCGATGATATTATGTTGTACACACAACTTGACACTAACAACCCAGACTACAGCCCACTCGAATCATGCCTTAGCGAGATGCAACACTGGCTAAAACAAAGCAGCATGGCAATCAACCATAAGAAAACTGAGGTGATGTATATCTCCAGGAAAGCAAATTTTGACCCCCCAACAACAATAACCTTATGCAACAATACCTACCAAATGAAGACAGAAATAAAATACCTTCGACTGCGACCTAAAAATGGAAAAACACCTCCGCAAAACAAACAGAGCAGTTTTCCACAAACTGAGAGTGCTACAACCTATACGGAACATCATTGACCCCCACGACTTCAGATCCATCGCCCAAGCACTCATCTTGCCACATTTCGACTACTGCAACGCCCTCCTTCATGGACTACCTAAAAAAACCCTCAACATCCTGCAAATGGCACAGAATGTAGCCGCCAGGATCATTATGAGGAAAAATCTCACTGACCACATCACACCAGTACTAATTGAGTTGCACTGGCTCCCCATTACAGCCCGCTCAAAGTACAAAATACTGACAACCTCATTCAAGCTCATCCACGGCATCGCTCCATCCTTCCTCTCCACCCTAATTGCCATACAACCCTCCAACAGAAACAGAAGAACCTTCAACTCTAATACCCTCCTCACCCCTACAGATATAAGATCTGTCAAAGTCAACACTAGTAATAGGGCATTCGCCTACACAGCTCCTACACTATGGAACCAACTACCACCCACACTAAGAGCCAGCAAAAATCTGGCAGATTTTAGAAAAAACCTCAAGACGCACCTATTTCAAAGTCATTACAACCTGCCATAATTCCACACGAAGGGAATCTATCTACCCAAAGACCCAGAGGACCTTCTATGTAAAAATGTACATATGTAATCTTTTCCCCCATAGACTAGAAGTAGATAATTTGCTGTGTACCGCCCCCTCCTCCCAAATCAATTATGTATATACCATAAATTTTACTGTTTTGATTTGACAGCTCTCTCTATGTAATCGGACCGCTTCTGATCGCTGGAAGGAGCGGTATACAAATGATTGCTAAATAAATAAATAAAGGATATCCTTTATGCTTCCAGGAAGCCTTCCACAAGACGCTCTTATGCTTTCAAGTGGAAAAGTTTTACCATATGGTGTTCGCAGAAGGGTCTTAACCCCATTGCAATACCTCTAGAATCATTACTGGATTATCTCCTTCATTTATCCAGTGCAGGACTTAAGACTAACTCGGTGAGAGTCCATTTGAGTACTATTGCAGCTTCCTTCAAGCCTCTAAATGGACAACCTATTGTGATAAGGAAGCTTATAGCTCAGGAAGGAGCTGTAGAAAAGGTGAAGTGACTCTGAACAAGCAACCTGTCAGTTCTGGTAGAAATATGAAAACAGAATTTTGCCATAAAAGACTACCAGTCCCAGAATGCACCAGGTTTCCAACAGCCATTAGAGGAGCTGAAGTGAGGTAATGTGTGTTCAATCAGGAGGGCTATGAGGTAATCCCTAAGCACTCATCTCAAAGGGCAGGGCCTGATTCAGCACAGCTGCGCTGTATTAGGGAGGAGCACTCATCTAAGCAGAATAAGAGTAATGTTTATTCTACAGATGACCATCTTCATGATCACCTTGGATATCCAGAGAATTGTCCTCAGTATCCTGAGAATCAGCTTGAGTTTGATCATCAGTTTCATCTGAAGGATCATCAGAAGCAGAAGCAAAACCGGACGGACAGAGAGGGAAAGAGACCCTTTGGAAGAAGGAAGAGAAAAGCCTTTGAGAGGTCTAGAAGAGTCCAAAGCAGTACGTATACTGGGAGGTATTCCAAGGGCCAGCATACACCATTGGACTGGGGAAAGCCAGAGGAATGGTGCTGCAGAGCTAGGAATCACCAGAGGCTACCTGTGAGGGAGACGGCTGCACGTGGAAGGGACCCTAAGACCTGTGCCAGAAGGTATGTGAAGAGAGATCCAGTGTCCAGGGATCTGCATTGGAAGGCTGGACATAAGAACTGGACTACATACTGGCCAGGCTATATAGAGAGGAACTCTAGCAGCAATGGAAGCTCAGGTATGAACACTGATCTATGCCCTAGCTATAACCTTGAAAGACAGCAGAGAAACAAGTATTCTCCTGAAAATGCTCCATTGAGAGATTCATCTGTGCCAATCCATGATATTGAACCCATGCTTGTTGAACAAGGGGGAATAATAGCAGATGATGTTGGTAACTTTCTGTTATAAAGTACAGCAACCATCACAAAGAAATAAAAATTTGTTCTTTAATCTACTCAGAAAAGCTCCTGAAGCAGGATTTGACCCACACAGTAGAAAGCAAGCCAGCTAAGGGGTTTCAGCTGGTAACTGCTAGCAATTAAGCCTTACCTAATTGCTTGTGAGCTAGGAGAGAATCACTTCTGTATCTATGTGGGAAGTAATCAGAAGTTAACCTGAAAAGAACAGTTTGTTTCTTGCTTTGTGGCTTTTCATTTGTTGTTTTCCTGATTTTAACTTTGTTTTTCCAAGTTAACACTGAAAGCAAGTAACCTAATTTATGTGCTACCAAGCATATCTGTGTTGGGAGAAATAACCCCATAAATAAATCTCTTATTGGCTTTACCCCAGGAGCACAACTAAATTATTGTCAGCAGCTGTGTCTGGTGTGAATGAACTACATTGCCCACAATACCTTGCAAATCATATAGAAATATGCACTTGCCAAGAGTGTGAAGATTCTCACCCAGGCAGCCGTCTGACAAGTTTCGGCGTTTCACATGAATCAGGTGGTGTCTCTCCCGGTGTTTGCCAAGGAACGGGGCAAGCACGCGGATAACTCCTTGCACACGTTGGATGTCCGTCGAGCTCTTCGTCGGTATTTGAGGGAAACGGCGGCCTTCCGTAAGTCCGATCGCCTATTTGTCGCATTTGGCGGTCTGCGCAAGGGGGAAGCGGCGTCTAAGTCTTCCATTTCACGCTGGTTGAAAGAGGCGATTTCGTCGGCATACCTTTTACACGGCAGGATGGTTCCTGCCGGGCTTCGGGCTCACTCGACTAGGGCGCAGGGGGCGTCTTGGGCAGAAGTTAGCTTGGTACCGGCGGTGGATATTTGTCGGGCGGCGACGTGGTCGTCCTTGCACACCTTTGCTAAGCACTATCGTCTGGATGTGCAGGCGGAGTCGGATGCGCGGTTTGGGTCTCGGGTGCTTCAGGCTGGACTAGCGAGGCCCTCCCGTTGAGATTTACTGCTCTGTTACATCCTCTATGGTTCCTGGACTGGACTAGAGGGACGCTAAGGAAGAGTAAATTAGACTTACCTGCTAATTGTTGTTCCTTGCGGAACTCTAGTCCAGTCCCGGATCCCTCCCTGTCTATCTATTCTCGCTGCCAGCCAAGAAGGTACATTCATTATAGGAGTCGGCCAGGGTTTTTGTTCTCTATGCTTGCAGCACGCCTTAGTTTCCTTTCGGGGTCAAATCTTGGGGGTGAGCGTAGGCGGGAGGTGGTTGTTACGCAATTGGAAAAAAAAAATAGTTTTTGCTAGTAGTGGGAACTTTAGGGTCAGGATCCTTTTTTCCACTGTGTTGTTATATCTACTTATTTGTTGCTCTGCTTAGTATGCTTTGTCAATAGGTACTGATGTGTGGGCGGTCCTTGGGGCTGCATATAGCTGGATGATCAAAGAGATGAAGATGTTCAGTCTCCAAAGCTGCTGGTGGAGGTTCACAACTCTATGGTTTCGGGACTGGACTAGAGTTCCGCAAGGAACAACAATTAGCAGGTAAGTCTAATTTACTCTTACTTAGAAAGAACGCAGCAACATAGAAAGTCCTCTCAACTCTTTGTTGCTTTTGATCCTTCTCATTTGGGACTTCCAATCTCCAAGAGAACACTATCTAACTGGATTGCTCAGTGTATTTCCTTTGCCTATCAGAGTAAGAATCTTCCTCTGGAGGGCCATGTCACAGCTCGCAATGTGAGAGCCATGACAACTTCAATGGCTTATCTACACTCTGTGTCTATCGACGACATCTATTGAGCAGCTAACTGGGCCTCGGTTCATACCTTCACAGCCCATTACTGCTTGGACAAGGACTCCCGCCGGGATGCCTTGTTTGGTCAGGCTGTTCTTCAACACCTGTTCCATTCCTAATCAACTCCTACCCTCCATCCCTGGTTGGATGCCAGAGATCCATGGGGGGAAGTGGAGCCCTGGTTCAGGGACACACAACTTCTGGGGTCTCTCCCTGGCATTTAGAGCTAGGGAGTCCCCATATGTGAAGTCTACATTCCTGCTTGGTCCTGGAGATAGCATAGTTACTCACCTGTAACAGGTGATCTTCGGGAGCAGCAGGAATTTAGTCTTCACAACCCACCCACCTCCCCTAGGAGTTGTATCTCTCTATCTATTTCTTTCCCTTTCCCTCTCTCTCTTTGTCTCAGCTTTAAAACTCAACTGGAGAGAGGCAGTTGGGAAAGGCGGGAAGGCAGCACGCAGGCGCTGTGGGATGCTCCGAAAAGCTTTCTAATTGGACGCTGGGGAGCGTTCCCTCGCAGGCTCCGTTGGTACCGACGATACCCATATGTGAAGACTAAATTCCTGCTGTTCCCGGAGATCACCTGTTACAGGTGAGTAACTATGCTTAACGCGCCTTACCCTTTTGCAGGGGTTGACGGGGTCTAGCTGGGAAGATCTGGCTGTTTAGACCGCATGGTCAGTTGCTCATCTCTGTTCAATGGCTCACTTGAGTTGGGCTGTAGGAATCGGCTCCGGACTTCTCGCTGTGAAGCTGAGGTGGGAGTTGTTGAATTCAGAGCTTTTTTTCTTCAAATGGTTTCTCGCCACGGTCTCTCGCCTAAGAGCCACGCCAAAGGGCCCTCTGGCGAGGCCCGCCAGGCGCGGGTACACCTGCAGCGTGCAGCTGAATTTATCTTGTGCTCAGGACCCCGATTTGGTTAGAGGGAGCTGTTGGAGGGGCAAACTGCTCTGACCTCTTTTCTGTGCTTGGATAATGAACTATCCAAAGTCTCATCTGCTCTCAACTCAGTGCCTGGAGTTCATCGGAGCCTTTCTGGACTCTACACAGGCCAGAGCTTTCCCCTCTCTGGACCAGGCGCAGTGCCCCGTGTCCCTAGCAGGGGAGATGCAGAGCCACTTCTGTCCACACAGTTTCTGCTTTGTCTCTTGGGGCACATGGCCTCTACCATTCATGTGACTCTGGATGTGAGAGGCCCAGTGAACTCTGAGCTCTCAGTGGAGACAGGCCACGGGCCATCTGGAGGATTGTATTCAGATCACCTGGCCTTTGGCGACCTCTCACCTGGTGACAGAGCCAACCCAACCTCATGGCCTTCCAGGCTCCTACAGCACACCACGCCCTCACTATGGATGCCTCCAGCGACGGTCTACAGTCGCAGGGTACCTAGATCCGGGAGTAAAGTGCCCTCAGGATCAATCTCCTGGAATTCTGGGCTGTGACAAATGCCCTCTGGGTGTTTTAGGTCCACTTGATGTGTCAGATGGTGCTTGTCCAGACGGACAACCAAGTAGCTATGTTCTACATCAACAAATGGGGGGAATGGGCTCACACCACCTCTGTTTGGAGGCGGTTCGCCTGTGGAATTTTGCCATGGAGAATGTCCTGGCCTGACAGGTAGACTGCCCGGTGGATCATTTGCTCGCAGATCAGCTCAGGAGAGTACTCTAGCCTCATGAGGGAAGACTTAAGCCAACTCCTTTCTTCCAAAGTTGGGGGACCATGACGTTTGACCTCTTTGCCAGCCCCGAGAACATGCAACTGCCGCGCTTCTGTTCATGGAGGCCAGCCCCATGCCAAGTGGGCGGCAGACACATTTCTCCTACACTGGTCAGGGAGCCTTCTGTATGCCTGCCTGCCTACTCCCCTGGTTCTCAAAATCTTGCTCAAGGTTCAGGCAGATGGGGCCTCCGTAATCTTCATTGCACCTCTATTGGCTCCAACAGCCATAGTTCCCCCTGCTGCTCCTGCAGCTTTTACGAGCGGCCCAGATACCACTGGGCCAGGACCCGGATCTGCTCTCGCAGGAGAATGGGACTCTTCTCCATCCCAACCTTCGATCCCTTGCCTTGACGGCATGGATGCTGAAAGGCTAGCCATAGCACATTTCCACCTCTCCAGAGAGGTGGAGGACATTCTACTGGCATCGTGCAAGGTTTCTACATTCCGTGCATATGCTTTCAGCCCCTTCTTCTCTTGCTCGGTGCAGGACATCCTGCAATATCTCCTGCATCTCTCCCTGACTGGCCTGAAGTCCAGTTCTGTCAGGGTGCATCTCAACACCCTAGTGGTGCATCACCACCTCATCGATAACCAGCCTGTCTCTGTGCACCTGTTGGTGAGTCGCTTCATGAGGGGGGCTTCTTCTCTCATGGCCCCTGTACACCCATTGCTGGTGGAGTGGGACTTGAACGTCATCCTAGGGAAGCTAATGGCTCCCCCTTTTGAGTTTCTGGCAACATGCCATTTCAAGTACTTGTCATAGAAAGTAGTGTTCCTGGTGGCACTCACTCCAACCAGAAGAGTCAGCAAGCTGCAGTCGTTGGTGGCTCATGCCCCTTACACCAGGTTCCAGAAAAACAGGGTTGTTCTCTAGACACATCCTAAATTTCTGCCTAAGGTGGTGTCCGCTTTTTACATGAATCAGGAGGTGGTCTTTCCCATGCCTCATTACACACCTTGGACTGCAAGAGGGCTCTGTCCTTTTACCTTCACAGCCCTATCGCCGCTCGTCGCAGCTGCTCATCTCTTATGATGCTAACAGACTTGGTGTTGCAGGCTTCAAGCGTACCCTGTCCACCTGGGTGGCAGACTGCATCTCCTTCACCTTCGAGCAGGCTGGACTCTCCCTAGAGCATCATGTTTACTGCATATAATGCCCGTGCCATAGTGGCCCACCTACGCTTGGTCCCTCTGCTGGACCTTTGCCAATCCGTCATCTGTTTTTTGGTCCATACCTTTGCAGAACATTACTGCTTGGAAGAATGCTTGCGGTGTGACAGAGCCTTCGGCCAGGCAGAACTTGGCCACCTCTTGGCCACCTCCTTCCCTCTGGCCCATTGTATTCAGGCTACCAGTGAGGTGTTTCCATGCTTAATGCTGCAGTTGTGTTTCTGGACTTCGTCATGCAGCTCTTCTTGCTGCCATGATTATTCACTTTTTTGTGTTGCCGTGGCTCCTACAGGTTTTTTTTGGTAGTCTATAGCTTGGAAGTCCCATATGTGAGAACTGACTTTCTGCTTGTTCCCGGAGAAAGCGTAGTTATCAATAATATTTTCTGGGAGCAACAGGAATCGGTCCTCACAACCCTCCCTCCTCCCCATGGAGTTGTTTTTATTTTTATGCTTGATTGAGCTATGTCCTCATATTGAGGCATGATAGCACCTTTGGATGGGAAGGTAACCGCATGTGAGGTCTAACTCCCAAAGACTTTCTTTGAAAGCTGGGGAGTCAACCCTCGCAAACTCAGTCGGTGCTGACATCACCATACGTAAGGACTGTCCCCAGAGAACACCCATTACAGGTGAGTAAGTGCACTCATTCTGCTGCTCCTCACTTTCTTTCCTCTATCTCTCCCTCGTCCTCGTAAACTCTGCTCTTCTGTTAGAGCGTTTCTATCTGTGCCCCTCTTCTACTGCTAACTCCAGACTTCAATCCTTTCACTTTTCTCCTCCTTATGCCTGGAACAAACTACCTATGTTTATGCATCAGATTTCTTCTCTGGTCCTTTTCAAATCCAGACTGAAAACTCACCTCTTTGAGGCTACTCTTGGATCCTGATCCACTTAGTCTCTAATGTGTTTCCTTAACATTTCCCCTAGATCTATCCTTGTCCTCAGCTTTTGTGCTGTCTTAACTAGATTGTAAGCGCTGATTTTAGATATCTGTACAGTACAGCGTTTGTTTTGTAACGCTAAACAAATGATCAGAAGTATAGTAGTTGATTTTCAGAAAGCCTTTGAGAAGGTCCCTCATGAGAGACTCTTGGCAAAATTAAAAAGGCATGTAGTATTGTGGATCAATAACTGGTTAAAAGATAGAGTAGAGCTAAATGGGCAATTTTTTCTCAAATGGAGAAAGGAGAATAGTCAAGTACACCAGGGATCTGTGTATTAACAGGACACTTATACCACTTTATCATTTCAGTCAAAGTTTACGGTGTAACTTAAACTTGGTAATGTACATTAAACAGGAACATTGCTAACTTGGATTTTGTCTGAGGCAGTGGAGGGTTAAGTGAACATAAGATATGCCATACTGGGTCAGACCAAGGTCCATCAAGCCCAGTATTCTGTTTCCAACAGTGGCCAATCTAGGTCATACGTACCTAGCAGTTTCCCCAAGGGACACAGGTTCCACAATGCTTGTATTGGTTCAAGCATTGATATCCTGGGTCCCTTCTTAATAATGGTTTATGGACCTTTCCTCCAGGAACTTGTCCAAACCTTTTTTAAACCCAGCTACACTAACAGCCTTTACTACATCCTCCGGTAACAAATTCTAGAGTTTGATTACAAGGCCACAAGGAGTGCTAGTGGGAATCAAATCCTGATCACTTGGTTCCCAAGCCAGTGCTCTAACCAGTAGGTTACTCCTCCACTCCTACTTTTTAACATATTCATAAATGACTTGGAAATGGGAATGATGAGTGAGGTGATCAAATTTGTAGATGACACAAAATTATTCAAAGTTGTTAAAACACCAGAGGATTGTGAAAAATTGCAAGAGGACCTTGATAAATTGGAAGACTGGGCGTCCAAATGGCAGATAAAATTGAATACGGACAAGTGGACACTGTTCCCTCTAAGCTGTGCGCGTGTGCGCGCGCACACACCTCGCTGAGTGAGCGCACATACTTTACAACAGAGCGCACAAAAATTACGGTTCTGATTCTGATAGAAAACAACACAGACATTCTTAAAATTGAAAAGTTGTTGTGTATTTATGGTTTTCACAAGTTCTACAATATTTTCTAGTGCAATCAATGTGGTGTACATACTGTATTCTGACGTGTAGTCAAATTTTAATGTATATAACTCGGAGTGTCGTTATGTGGCGCACAAAAAATTAACCTTCCTTCAAAAGCTGCACAGCTGATATTTTATGCGCACACAGCCTACAGAAAATTAGAGGGAACATTGCAAGTGGAAAGTTATGTATCTAGGAAAGAACAACCCATACTTTGGTTACATGATGCAAAGTAACCAAAGATTGCAGTGTTTGTTTATTTATTAGCTTTTATATACCACACTATTTAGTATCAGCGGTTTACAAGGAACATTAACAGTCAAGCAACTTACATAGAACAGGCAAATAACAGGCATAAAACATGAGAACAGGCAACTTTACCTTAACAGGCAACAAAGGGAAGGAGCTAATTAACATGCAAATGCTGCAACTAAAAGGAAAGGGTGGAGGGAGAAAAGGGGTAGGGGTGGTATCGAGGCAGGGGAAGTAGGAGGAAGGAGAACTAAGTACAACTTCTTGTTCTTTTTTAGACAGCATTATTTATTTTTATTTTATTTAGTATACATTTGTATACCGCTACTTCCAGCGATCAGCAGCGGTTTGATTACAGATTGGAAATTGTCAAATCATGACAGGAAATTTTTGAGGTATAAACACATTGATTAGACAGGAAAGCACAGCACACAGAGAACTATTTTACAGGGAACATGGGCTATGGAGGGTTAAGTGGCTTGCCCAAGACCACAAGGAGCACCTGTGGGACTAGAAACCCCAGTCCTTCCGGCCCAAGGTTGCTGTCCTCTAGTGGGATTTGAACCCCCGACCTTCCGGTCCGAAGTACCTTGCCCCAACCACTAGGCCACTCCTCCACTCATTATGAGATTCCTACATTGTATTATGTAGTCTGCAATATGAGAGTCTTTCATTATGTGGTCACAAGCAGTCACAAGCCTGAGGCGAGTGCCTATCTGCAAGTCCTTGGATCCATGGCAGCCATGTTGGAGTTGGTGGCCTGGGCCAGAGCACATGTGCCCTCTACAGCAGACGTTATTGACCAAGTGGTTGATGCAGAGGCAGTTGTGGCACAGGATGGTGCTGCCGGAGGAGGCCTGATTTTTAAGCCTTCACTGTTTGCTGGACTCTACCAAGCTCTCGGTGGGAGTCCCCCTAGAAAGTCTCAAATGGCTCATAGTCATGATTGATGCCAGTTTGTCAGGATGGGGGGACCTACTGTCCGTTATACATGGCACAGGAGCAGTGGTTTCCGGAGGAAATGGTCGATCAACCACGTGCAATATTTTTGGCACTGAAGGCCTTTTTTCCCCCTGATCTGTTGCAAAGCAGTATTGGTTCTGTCTGACAATGTGATAGCTTGCATCATTTGCTAAGGGGGGGCACCAGAAGTGCGCAAATGGCAATGGAGGTGGCGCTTTCCTGATATGGGTGGAGCTGCATCTCCTGGCTCTATCCATTTATTTTTAGCTTATGCTTTTCCAGTAATAGATTAAGGCAAGTTACATTCAGGTACTAAGGAGGACTTTATAGGATGATGTCACAAAACCAGTGGTTCTCGGTCTCCATCTGCTGGTAGGATAGCATAAACCCATGCAACTGGGCTGGAGGGACACAAGGAAAGAAAATTAGCAGGTAAGATCTAATTTCACCTTGGAAATTGTTTCAGCCAAATTTTTGTATATTTGCAATGAAGTAATTATTTCTCAAGTGGCAAGAAACCAAATAGTGTTAATCTGTAGAAAATGCTTCATTGCATTTCACTCACTACTTACTGTACTGCCCCTATTGTAAACAAGGCTGCTCAGTGCAGTGTACAGTTAAAAACAACTGACCTTGATATGAAGGAGGTATCGCAAAATGGGTCTTATTTCTCTCTCCCTCTTTCTCTTTCTAGCTGCTCTCTTATTGGCATTATGTCTGGAAAATGGAAATCTGCAAAGAAAGAGAGGCATGGAATGAGGAGTCTGAAGAATAGCTGCAGTAAAACATACCAGGTATGAATGACGTGGCAATGAGTGAAAGATGAAAACTAGGGGGCATGGAAAAGAGAGGAAGGGGGCTTGAGGAGAGGTTGAGTAGGGGAGAAGACAGTGATGTAAAGAGCAGGCTTGGAAGGGCAAACATGAAGTAGGAAGTTGGAGAAAGCAGGAGGATAATAGAAACATAGGCCATGTGATCTTTTTCTGCTGTCATGTTTTTCTAGTCTGCCCTTCCATATCAACTACTACAATAGTCCCCTTTGTTTCCTTTATTTAGCCGAGTTTATATACTGCTGTATCTACAAGTCAGAGGCTTATATAAAGCAAACAGACCCAAATGAGCTTAACATGAAACAAAATTTGAGATAAGGTGGAAGTAAGTAAGATAAAACCAAAAAAGTAGTAGTAATACATTGTGCAACGATTTACATGGAAGAATAGAAACAACGAGCTATAATTTAAGTAGATGCAGTGAAAGTTATAAGGTCGTTAATGGCATGCAGGTGATCAGGAATAGCATTCCATAGTACAGGAGCAAAGAGGGAGGAGTAGCCTAGTGGTTGGGACAAGGTACTTCAGGCCGGAAGGTCGGGGGTTCAAATCCCACTAGAGGACAGCAACCTTGGGCCGGAAGGACTGGGGTTTCTAGTCCCACAGATGCTCCTTGTGGTCTTGGGCAAGCCACTTAACCCTCCATTGCCCATGTTCCCTGTAAGTATTAGTGTATGTGTCTCATATCCCTGCATGTTAAATGTATCCCCCAATTGTGTTGTGACCGCTTTGATTGAAGGATAAGGCAGTATACAAAACTCTAAATAAAATAAAAAATAATAAATAAGAGGGAGAAAGCCCTCTTTGAAGCAGTATATTAGAAGCAGTAAGCTAGAATGTCTGTTCAATGTAACGTATACACAAGTTGTTGAATTGTTCCATGTAAACCGCCCCTGATCTCTGGAAGGGGCGGTATAGAATAAATAAATAAATAAAGTATATGATGTTTTAGTGCTCAGTTAAGGCATACATAAGGTGTTGAGTGAGTGTGTTCTGTGATTCCTATTGTTTGAGCTTTCTTGAATCAGTGTATAAATGTAGATTGAGGATACGTTGTGAGATGCTTTGTAGATGATATATAAGCATTTGTACTTTATTCTCTGTAAGGATGGGAGTGATATGTTCTTGAAGTGTTGGTGAGAATGCGTGCCATTTGTAGAGGGTGAATGGTAGTAATTGGGAGGCCTTTTCCAGCTGCTCCCAAAGCCCCGATCGCCATCAGGTGAGAGGAGCAGGATAGGGAAGCCCCTTCTCGTCCCCCACAACCAAGGCCTATCAGGCCGAAGAGGAAGGACACTCACCATCTCTAAAAGCAACACCTAATCAGGCATGCCTGTGCTTGAGGGCCTCTTGGCGTGGCCCTTGGTTGTAGATCCTAGGTGACAACTCCATCACCCACGGCACACAAGCACAAATCATCTTAACAACATAGCAAGGTTAGTCTAACAAAGTATAATTGCTAAAGGTAATGTTTTCTCATTTGTTGAATCGCTGATGTAACTTAAATATCACTGCCAGCCACACTGTGATTCTTTGATTCACCTTACACTGTATCTTACCGCAAACATTGTTTGGATTTAACTTATATTTCACTGATTTAACATACATGCAGCTATTTAAAGTATTTAACTTATTTGCACTACATGAATTTATATTTCACTGCCAGCCCCACTTAAGCTTTGTAATATACGTAACGTTGTATATTGTCACAACCATTATCTATCTGATACAACTTGGAACTGATAGTATTTTCCTCCAACAAGAATGAATTTACCCAATATTATATCCTTAACATACTGCACCTTACTACTATCCTGTCTGAGTCGACCTAAATGCCCAACTTCCTGATCGTGTCCCCAGTCTAGTCCCGGAACCACTGGGTTCCCTATCTCATCCAGCAGCTTGGAGACAGAAACTCCCACTTTTGTGACATCACCAGTATAACTCTCCGGTGTCCGCCTCCTGCCATCAGTTACCTCAGTCTCCAAGCAGCTGGATAGATAGGAGCCCGGGGGTCCGGGCTCACTTGAGAAACAATTGAGATTTTTTTGTTAGGTTCTGTTGGTACCTGGGGGGCTAAATTGTGAGGCTGGTAGTTTGGAGGACTGTGCCTTTAAATCTTGTTTCAGTCCAGCCCCTTGTCTGTACCTGTTTCTTTAATCTTTCTTTGGGTTTTTTCCTCTGCTGATTTCCCCCCCCCTCCTTATTCTTCAATTGCTTAGCGTTACCTTGGGGGTTTGAGCAGCGAGGGTCCCGCCTTGCCCAGATGCCGTTGCCCTGAGTTCAGCGGTGTCTGTGAGCAGCGTGGAGGAGCTTGCTTGTGGGAAAGCTCGGATCGAGCACAGCCGACGCCGCGCAGAAGCCCTGCCTGCCGGTGCGTCTAACGGCTCTCCCCTCTGCACAAAGCTGTCTCCCGGATTCGGCAGCGCTGTGTGGTATCGGGGCCGGGGTTGTCGAGGAATCCCGGATCTGCCTGCGGGCGGAATCTTCGCAGCGACGGTCATAGCACTTTCGGCAGCTGTGCAAGGTAAGCGCTGCTCTCACTGGTCATATTGCCTCAGCGCGGTTTTGTCGCGCTTTTGGGGAAGTAGGCCCTGCCGCGTGGTGACGGCGTACCGGGTCCTCTGGCCCAAGGGGGATGTCGTTTTTTATTATTTTGGGGTCTGTTTAAGTCCTTACTCATCACTAAAAGCCAGGGGTTTCGGGGGTTTCGGGGAGCTGGTCGGGGTTTCGGTCCCTCTGCCTCTTCCTCGAATAGCTTCAAGAAGCCGCAATGAGATGAGGGGGACCCAGGTTCCCCTACGTTCCGTGGGGGGGCGTCTGCAGGAGTCTTATCCTGCCTGGGTCCAAATCACGTCAGATCAGTGGGTGCTGGAGGTGATCCGTGAAGGCTATGCTCTGGAGTTCTTGCGCCCCATAAAAGACGCCTTTGTCCGGTCTCCCGGCAGGTCGGTTGCAAAACGGAGGGTGCTGTGGGAGACCGTGCAAAAGTTGCTAGACCTCAAGGCCATTGCCCCGGTGCCGTCCGACCAATGCGGCTGCGGTCGTTACTCCATCTACTTCATTGTGCCGAAAAAAGATGGGGGAAGTCGTCCGATTCTGGATCTTAAGGGAGTCAACTGGTGTCTTCGGGTGTCGCATTTTCACATGGAAACTCTGCGCTCTGTTATAGTGGCCGTGCAGAGCGGAGAATTTCTTACGTTGCTAGACCTCTCGGAAGCATACCTTCATATTCCTATCAGGCCGGACCATTACCAGTTTCTCAGGTTCGCAGTACCTTTCGGTCATTATCAGTTCCAGGCGTTGCCCTTCGGTCTCGCCACAGCTCCGAGGGTCTTCACCAAGATCATGGTGGTAGTAGCGGTGGCTCTTCGCAAGGAAGGTATCCTCGTGCACTCTTATCTGGACGATTTGGCTCATCCGAGCAAAGTCTCGAGCCGAGAGCGAGAAGGTGACGACCAGAGTGGTGACATTTTTGGAGAGCCTGGGGTGGATAGTCAATGTCGTGAAGAGTCACCTGCATCTGTCCCAGAACCTGGAATACCTAGGGGCTCGCTTCGACACCCAGAGGGGCAAAGTGTTTCTCACAGCTCAGCGAGCTCAGGCCCTGCGCCGGCTAGTGGGCAGGTTCCTACAGTTCAGGGCTCCCTCGGCATGGCATTATCTGCAGTTGTTGGGCACCATGGCGTCGTCAATATGAGTCCATTACAAAGGGCGTCTGTGCGTGCTGGTCACATCAGTTGGACCCTCTATCCCGCAAACTGGTCTGCCCGGAGGAGACACGGCAGGCCCTGCACTGGTGGTTGCTTCCCGAGTCCTTGGAGCGAGGGAGATCCTTGGAGACTCCGGACTGGGTGGCAGTTATGACGGATGCCAGTCTGTTGGGATGGGGGGCACATTGCCAGGGCAGCTTTGTTCAGGGCCGCTGGACTGCGCCAGAAAGAGAGTGGCCGATCAACAGGTTGGAGTTGCGAGCGGTGTTCCTAGCTCTGGAGGGGTTCCACTCCTCGCTCGTAGGTTGGGCGGTCCGCGTGTTGTCCGACAATGCGACGGCGGTGGCCTATGTCAACAGGCAAGGAGGCACCAGCAGCGCAACGCTGGAGACCGAAGCCGCAGCCCTGTGTGCCTGGGCGGAAGCGAATCTCTCGGACTTGTCGGCGGCTCACGTAGCTGGAGTGGACAATGTAGAAGCCGATTATCTCAGCAGAGTGAGGGTAGACCCGGGAGAATGGGTCCGGAATCCCGAGGTCTACGACATGATTGTTCACAGATGGCGGTCCCAGTCATGGACCTGATGGCGACCTTCGAGTCCGCAAAGACCAGTCGATTCTTCAGCAGGCGTCGAGAAAGAATGTCGGAAGGGCTGGATGCCCTTCTACAGGCTTGGCCGGCCGGTCAGCTCCTGTATGTTTTTCCCCCGTGGGTCCTGATTGGAAGAGTCCTGCAATGGATAGAGAGGTACCGAAGGCACGTAATTCTGGTAGCGCCAGATTGGCCGCGTCGTCCCTGGTACGGGATCTGGTGCGGTTACTTGTGGCACAACCCTGGCGGCTTCCGTGCAGAGGGGATCTTCTCTCCCAGGGTCCCCTCCTTATGCTGCACGTGGCTCGATTCTCGCTTACGGCTTGGCTCTTGAAAGGGCTCGGTTGAGATCCCGAGGGTACTCGCCGGTGGTCATTGCAACCTTATTGAAGTCAAGGAAGCGTTCTACGTCCCTAGCGTATGTGCGCGTTTGGAGAATCTTTGAAGCGTGGTGCGGGGTTAAGGGGTGTGAGGCCCTGAAGGCCTCTGTTCCTCAGATCTTGGATTTTTTGCAAGATGGTTTTGACAAGGGTCTGGCGGCGGCCTCGTTGCGCGTTCAGGTAGCGGCCTTGTCATGTTATAGGAGCAGCCTAGCGGGGCAATCGCTCGCGGTCCAACGAGATAGTAAACGTTTTTTGCGAGCAGTAGTCCTTGTTCGACCTCCTTCTCGGCGTGTTTTTCCCAAATGGCACCTTCCCTTCGTGCTAGATGCTTTGGAGCGGGAGCCGTTCGAGCCGTTGGCGAGGGCTTCTCTCAAGGACCTTATCCTGAAGACGGTATTTTTGGTGGCGGTCTGTTCAGCACGTCGGGTGTCAGAGCTTCAGGCTCTGTCCTGTAAGGAACCCTATCTCTCTTTTTTTGCAGCCAAAGTCGTTCTTCGGCCGGTGCCGGCCTTTTTGCCAAAGGTAGTCTCGTCTTTCCACCTGAACCAGGAAATTGTGTTACCGGTTTTTTCGGGAGACGTTCCAGGTTTTTCCTCTAGAAGGCTGCATCTGCTGGATGTGAGGAGAGCGTTAAAGAAGTATCTCCGGGGCACGGAATCTTTTCGAAAATCCGACCGACTGTTTGTGCTGTTCGGGGGTCCGAGAAAGGGGGATGCGGCATCTAAGGCTTCCATCGCTCGGTGGATCAGAGAGGCCATTGTGTCGGCTTATGTGCTCAAGGGACGGGTAGTGCCGGAGGGGTTGAGAGCTCATTCCACTAGAGCTCAGGCTGCATCCTGGGCAGAGCTTCGCTTGGTGCCGCCGGTTGAGATTTGTAAGGCGGCGACATGGTCCTCCTTGAACTCCTTTGTTCGGCATTATCGTCTCGATGTTCATATGGAAGAAGAAGCCTCTTTTGGTAGAGCGGTCCTTCAGGCTGGTTTGCCTGGACCCTCCCATACTTGAATTTCTTACTGTTCTGGTACTGACCAAGAGGTTCCGGGACTAGACTGGGGACACGATCAGGAAGGTGAAATTAGACTTACCTGCTAATTGTAGTTCCTGGAGTGGAACCAGTCTAGTCCCATATCCCTCCCGGCGTGCACAGGCAAACAGAAGCCTGAAGTATCTCTGTGGATTACAGGTAGGACATATTTTTTGTGTTCTTTGCGCTAAGGGCTCTGTCGGATTGCAGAACTTTTTCTTAATGGTAATACGCATATCAGCGGGGGTGGGGTCCACCATTTCTTTTCTTCGGTTGGGTCTTTCACTTTCCCTTTCTTTCTGCAGTGGGTTTGACCTGTTTAAGGTTTTTAGTCACGGTGTTGAGGGGCTGTTTCTTGTTCTCCTCTCCGTATTTCTAATGTTATTAAGTTGAATGCTTACTTGTTTCTCTGGTGAGTCTGCTTTGTCAATAGGATACTGATGGCAGGAGGCGGACAACAGAGAGTTATACTGGTGATGTCACAAAAGTGGGAGTTTCTCAGTCTCCAAGCTGCTGGATGAGATAGGGAACCCAGAGGTTCCGGGACTAGACTGGTTCCACTCCAGGAACTACAATTAGCAGGTAAGTCTAATTTCACCTTGCTACACAAGACCACTACCAATCCATTCCAATAAATACAGCACCATCACAAGGAATACCTCAAAACAAGCACTCAAACAGAGCAACGCTATTGTTCGAAGACTCAACCATATCACCCTACCTGGACATCCAAACCCAATAATCAAAATGAGTATCCTCAGCAGTCCGTGCTTAAATGCTCACTTGTAAACGCTAGGTCAATAAAAAATAAAATCCTTATTTTGGACCATATGCATGATGCTAAGCCTAAACTAATTTTCATAACAGAATCCTGGCTATTAGACTTTGCCGCTCTTGTTTGTCCTGGGGGTGTGTGAAAAACTTCATAATTGGAGTCCCTTAGTTGGTTTAATAGTACTGCGTCTGAGGAGTCGTCATCATCACAAGTCACTCAATGCTTTGCTAACCCTTTCCAACACCATCTTGGATATAGACATGCTGATAATAGAAAATAAATATATGGCATTCTACCTCCTATATAGACCCCGAACCGCAGATCCAAATGGCTTAACAAATATCTTAGAAACCGTCTGCTCATTGTCAAGCAAGAAAAAGTTAATCATATTGGGCAACTTTAACCTTAACTCATTTATTTTATTTTATTTATTTCTTTATTTAGCTGTGCTTATATACTGCTTTACATCAGGTCAAAGCTCATTACAACAAACACATTCCACTTCATTTCTTGATGCCGTGGAAGACTATAGTAGACAATCTGATAACTCTGACATTCTAATTCAGAGATTGCAAAAAATTGACCTATTGAAATCATTCTGCCTCAACATAATCTACAATATTCTCCGGGAGCAAGCAGGAAGTCAGTCCTCACATATGGGTGACATCGGCACCAACGGAGCCCTCGCAGAAGCATCCCCCCAGCTTTCAAAGAAAGCCTTTGGGAGATATGCTACCACGCATGCATGGTCCCCTTCCTGTCCAAGGGTGCCATCTTGCTCAGTCTCCTTTTTTCCACGGAGCCCTTCAGACGTTCGTCTGGCTTGTCCCCAGAAAAAGTTCATTTTTTTCCTCTGAGTCATATTCTCCTCCAGTATCGCACCAGTACTCTTCCTGCCACCAGACCTTGCTGCCTTGGCATCGAGTTTGGGTCTATTTTGTGTTTTTTCGCTCTTTAATTTTCTGGTGTCTTCGCGCTTTTTTTTTTTAATCACCTGGCAGTGGTACTTTTCTTCCCCATTGCTACTAGTGGCTTTAAGAAGTGTGATAGGTGCTCAAAAATTGTCTTTGACAGACACACAAGCCTGCTGCCTCGTGCCAGACCATGACCCGGCAGCATGCGGTCTTTACAAGAGGATGTCCAGCAAGGCCCTCGAGCCGCCAGACAGGAGGTTTGGGGCTTGGCCCAGCAGGACTAGAGTGCAGCGGGAGCCAAGGCTACCTGGGCCACCTGGGGGCAGTTAGTATAACTGACACCCTCTCACTCTGGACCTTGAAGGTCCTGGTGACCAGGGGGGTTGGTGGGAATGCAGAGAGTAGGGCTTCTGACCACAAGATCAGGAAGGCATCTGCCGCCACTCTCTCCAGTTGCGGTTGACGCGAGCAGAAGCGAGGCAGCTAAACGTAGATTGATTGTTTACGTTATCAGAATATAGAAAGACAAGGGGACATGCAATGTAGCTACAGGGTAAACTATTTAAGACTAATAAAAGAAAATATGTTTTCCACTCAACGTGTAATGAAACTCATTGTTACTGGAGGATGTAGTAAAGGCTGTTGGTGTTGCTGGGTTTAAAAGAGGTTTGGACAAGTTCCTGGAGGAAAGGTCCATGAACCATTATTCACATTCACTCACACACTACTTCTGTCCCAATACAAGCATTGTGGAACCTGTCTTTTGGTGAAACTGCTAGGTACTTCTGACCTAGATCGGCCACTGTTGGAAACGGCATACTGGGCTTGATGGACCTTGGTCTGACCCAGTATGGCATATCTTATGTTCTTATATGCCTCCTCTTAGTGCCCCTTTTACCACTCTATCATCTGATGCATCTGACTGCATCACAGGTTTTTTGCTCCGAATGTACTTGGAGTAGCCGCCTAATGGTTAGAACCCTGGCTTGGTAAACAATGCCCAGGGTTCAGTCCCCTCTAGCACTCTTTGTGGCCTTGAGCAAGTCACTTAACCCTCCATTGCCTCAGAAAATTCCAAGTTATCAATGTCCCTGTTTAACGTACATTACCAAGTTTAAGTTACAATGTAAACCACTTTGATTGAAATGATAAAGCGGTATAAAAGACTTGTTAAATATTGCACGTTGTTGCTTCCATGGCAAACTTCTCAAATTCTCTCTGCCTACCTTATCAATGCCTTTCATTTAACTGTCAGCGCTTATGTGTTCAGTTTTCGTCATTTGGCTCCTTTTTCCATTTCCTGAAAGATGCTTTTTTGGCAGTAACAGCCTCTCTAACCTCACCTTTAAACCATGCTGACAGATTTTTGGACTTCCACTTTTATTAAAGCGTGGAAGACAGCTGGTCTAGGTTCCCAAGATAGTATTTTTAAACATCCATGCTTGATGTAAATTTTTAATCTTTGCAACTGTTTTTTTCAGTGTGTGTTTTTTTTGTAACTATTTTCTTCATTTTATCATAGTCTCCCCTTTGAAAGTTAAAAGTACTGTGGATTTCCTTACAGTCCTTTATCCATTTATTAAATCAAAAGCTATGATCACTATTGCCAAGTGGCTCCAACACACATACGTCTTGCACCAGACTTTATGTTCAAAATGGCTTCCCCTCTGGTCAGTTCATGATCCAGCTGCTCCAAGAAGCAGTCATTTATTTCATCTAGAAACTTTATCTCCCTAGCATATCCTGCCATGATACTGACCCAGTCGATACTGGGTTAATTAAAATCACCCATTATAATTACTGTGCTGTAACTTTTGTTAGCTTCCCTAATTTCTTGGAACATTTCATCATCCATTGGTTCATTCTGGCCAGGTGGGTTGATAGTACACCCCCACTGCCATCGCCTTCCCTTTCCCCTTTTTACATGGCATTTCAATCCATAGATATTCTACAGTGAATTTTGTTTCCTGTAAAACTTTAATCCCTTTTTAACTCAATGCCCTCTCTAACATAGAGCAGATCAAATTGGTAAAGGGGTTGCACTCTAATTATAATATAGTTTGTACCCAGGTATCAGTGTGTCACACTGGTTGTCCTCCTTCCATCATGTCTCTGAGATACCTCTCATTTTAGTGCTATATATTCTAACTTTCCCATCTTATTTTTCAGACTTCTAGCATTTTTATACAAGCATACAAGATTGGCCAATACCTCAGGGAGTCGTTAGTGGGATGGGAACAGCTGGGGGATGTAGAAAAACAGTGGGCAAAACTGAAAGGGGGTATTTTAAAGGCAACCAACCTTTTTGTTAAAATGGTAAAGGCAAAAGGAACAGGAGACCGCTATGGTTTTCGAAGGAAGTAGCTGAAAAAGTGAAGAAAAAGAGGGAGGCCTTCATGAAATACAAGAGATCACAGAGAGAGGAAGACAGGCATCTGTATTTGGAAAAACTTAGAGAAGCTAGCAAAGTAGTCAAGAAGGCAAAGATTCAAAAGGAGGAGGAAATAGCCAATGCAATAAAATGGGGGGATAAGACATTTTTCAGATATATTAGTGAGAAGAGGAAGGGCAAAAGTGGTATTGTCAGACTCAAGGGTGCAGGGGGGGAATATGTAGAAGCTGATAAGGATAAAGCGGAATTGCTTAACAAATATTTTTGTTCTGTGTTCACAGATGAAGAACCAGGAGCAGGACCTCAGAAAACACCCACAAATAAGAACAGAAGCGAGGGACATCTTGAACAATTTTCAGAAGACTGTGTTCGTGAGAAACTAGCTCAACTTAAAGTAGACAAAGCGATGGGACCGGATGGGATACACCCTAGAATACTGAGGGAACTTGGGGACATTCTAGCACCTCCACTGACTGACCTTTTCAATGCCTCGTTGGAGTCGGGAGTGGTGCCAAAGGACTGGAGAGAGGCTCATGTGGTGCCTTTACACAAAAGCGGAAGTAAGGATGTGGTTGAAAACTACAGGCTGGTTAGTTTAACTTAAGTGGTGAGTAAATTATTGGAAACGCTGCTGAAAGAGAAAATAGTGAGGTTTCTGGAGTCCGGCGGATTACAGGATCCGAGGCAGCATGGATTCACCAGAGGCAGGTCTTGTCAGACAAATCTGATCGATTTCTTTGACTGGGTGACCAGGGAGTTGGACCGAGGGAGAGCTCTAGATGTGGTGTATTTAGATTTCAGTAAAGCCTTTGACACTGTTCCTCACAGGCGATTTATAAACAAACTGAGCACCCTAGGGATGGACCCTAAAGTTACTGCTTGGGTTAGAAATTGGTTGGGTGGGAGGCGACAAAGAGTACAAGTAAATGGAGCTCACTCTGAGGAGAAGGATGTTACCAGTGGTGTACCCCAGGGATCTGTCCTTGGTCCGATTCTTTTTAACATCTTTGTTAGTGATATAGCGGAAGGGCTGTCTGGTAAGGTTTGCCTCTTTGCGGATGATACCAAAATCTGTAATAGAGTAGACACCCAGGAAGGTGTAGATAACATGAGGAGGGATCTAGCTAAGCTTGAAGAATGGTCTAGAATTTGGCAGCTGGGATTTAATGTTAAAAAATGTAAGGTCATGCATTTGGGCTGCAGCAATTCAAGGGAGCAATACAGTATAGGAGGTGAAGTACTTTTGTCCACTAAAGAAGAGCGGGACCTAGGCGTGGTTGTGTCTGATGATCTTAAAGTAGCTAAACAGGTAGAAAAGGCGACGGCAAAAGCTAGAAGGATGCTTGGGTGCATACGGAGAGGAATGGCTAGCAGAAAAAAGGAGGTGATAATACCTCTGTATAAGTCTTTGGTGCGACCTCATTTGGAGTATGGTGTGCAATTCTGGAGACCGCACCTTCAAAAGGATGTGAACAGGATGGAGTCGGTGCAGAGGGTTGCTACTAAAATGATTAATGGGCTTCATTATAAAGCATATGAGGACAGACTTAAGGATCTTAATATGTACAGCTTAGAGGAAAGGCGGGATAGAGGTGATATGATTGAGATGTTTAAATACCTCCGTGGCATAAATGTTCAGGGAGAGAGCCTCTTTCAATTGAAAGCAAGTTCTGCTACGAGGGGACATGGGATGAGGGTGAAGGGAGATAGATTCAGGAGTGATATGCGGAAATATTTCTTTACGGAAAGAGTAGTGGATCCGTGGAATAGACTAGATGGGCCTTGTGGTCTTTTTCTGTCGTCATGTTTCTATGTTTCTATTTTAAAGGCTGTATTTTCTTCATATTAATCTGGCTGTCGGTAGGTAGGGGTAATTTGGAATCTTTAAGCTCTGTCTGCTCTGTACTCAACGGCATTTGGGCTACGTTTATCTTTATTGGAATCTCTGCTGATATGCCCTAATTTCATTCTTTCGCTAGTATCCTTCAAGGATAGATTGTTTTGAACCATGTAACCTTTGGGTGACTGTCGACCTTTCCCTATTTTATTTATTTAAACAGTTTTTATATACCACGCCTTCCAACGATCAGGGCGATTTACATTGAACAGTAGAACATCATTATAGGGAGCATTTTGAACTATATTACAATGAAACTGAAACTATATACATAACAGTAATCACATATCTCCAGGAACAAGCAGGAATGAGTCTTCACATATGGGTACGTCGGTACCAACGGAGTCTGCGTGGGAATGCTTCCCAGCGTCCAATCAAAAAGCTTTTGGAAGCATCCCACCACGCCTGCGTGCTGCCTTCCCGCCTTTCCCAACTGCCTCTCCTCAGTTTTAGTTGTCCGCGGAGCCAGCAGGACGTCCTCCTGTCACCGCAGTAAATTCTTGTTTTATTTCTTTAATTTTCTTGTGGTTGCGGCTGTCTTCCCCGACATCACCGGTACCGCCGGTGTTTTTGTTTCTTTTCTTGTAAAATCTTCCTTTTTCAAGGGATATTTTTTCTTCATAGTGTCTCACGGTTTCTCAGGCCTTGTAGGACTCTTCTTTTTCCTTCATGGAACCGCCAGCCACTTTCTCCAAGAAATGTTCAACCTGTGGCGGTACAACTTTATTTTTAGACCCTCGAAGTCGGTGTCTAACCTGCTTGGGTCCTGACAACAGTTTGGTGAGAAGAGGTTTTCAACTTCGAGGTTCCCTCGATACACGGTTTCCCTCCAACTTCGGGGCACCGTCCCTTTCTTCTTCTACACAGGATCAGGTAACCCACAAACAGTCTGTTAAGACTAGCCAGCCCTCGAGTGGTAGGTCTCATGCACAGCATGTAGACGGCTCCGGCCTTGCCCTCGAGGGCCCACTGGCTTCAAAACCCCGGCAGGAGTCTTCGGTCTACAAAGCGTTTGAGGGGTTTCAGGTTGTTCCTGGGGTTCATCCCTCACAGAACATATCTGAGCCGTGTCCGGTGCTGGCATCCAATTCGAGCGGTACCGATACCCCGGCATCGGCACTGGTGTTGGATGAAACACTCCTCACCAGGGATGGTCATCTGGTGTCCTCGGTGCCTTCGGGACCGGTGGATACTCTCCAGACTGACTTTCCATTATCGGTACCAGCACCGATAGTACCACCGATGTCGGTACCCTCCAGACGTGCATCGATGCCGAGTCTGGAATCGATCTCCATTCTGGAGGACTGGGTACCGACTCGCCTTGGTACCGGCTCTCGGCGGTACTGAAGGCTCGGTTCCGATGATTCGGATCTGCAACTCTTGGTTCCTCCGAGGCCGTTTGAGTTGCCACTGGTTGACCTTCATCCACCGGTATCAGACACGGTACCGAAGTCGGTACCGATGTCCTCATTACCCTTGCGGTCGGTGCCTTCCATGCTTCGCTCATCAGGCTCTTTGCCCTCGATGCCGAGTTTGGAATCGATCTCTAGTCTAGAAGACTGGGTACCAACACGCTTTGGTACCGACACCGATCGATACTGGAGGCTTGGTACCGAGGATAGCGGCCAGAGTTTTTCGGTTACCTCGGTACCGATTCAACTGTCACCGATGGCTGCTCCAATGTCTGTGTCGGGCTCGGCTCCGACATCGGCATCGGTACCGGTATCCACAGTAGCATCGTGGCCAACTCCTGCCATGCTTTTTTCAACAGGATCGCTCCCTTCTATACCAAGCTTGGAGTCGATACCTGGCATGGACGATGTGGTACTGACGGTCGCTGCTCCTGACAGCCAGTACCGGCGAACATCCCTTAAGGATATTCCTATGTATTTGGATAGCTCTTTCGATGCTCAGGCTAGTTCTTCAGATCTAACCTGTCCAAAGGAGATTCCCGTTGGAGATCCCTCTTTTCAGAGTTTCCTCCTGGATATAGCAAGATCTCTTGCCATTCCTATCCCGGGATATGATCCTGCACAAGGCTCTGTTTCTACCAAAGCAAAGGAGAACATAATGCTTCCTTTGCATCATTCCTTGCAGGATCTCCTTCTAGGAATGTGGGAAACACCTTTAAGGGTACCCCCCACCTTCCAGAGCAACTGATCTCTTTATATCAGGTGCTCCCCTCTCTAGGGTTTCAAAAGACTCAACTTCCTCATCATCCCATAGTAGTGGAATCAGCAATGAGGCGGGTAAAGAGTAAGAAAAAGCACTCTTCTTATCCGCCAGGTCGTGAGTCTAAGACACTAGATGCCTTTGGACGTCAAACCTTCCAGACATTTATGCTTTCTGCACGAATTATTTCATATATTTTTTATATGAGTCTATCTCTTGAGGAGGTCACAAAGCAATTACATCTTTTGACTCCTTCCCTTCCAGAGTCCAAGAGTGCAGGCTATTCTTCACTGCTTAAGCATCTTCAGAATATCTCTTGGTTTCTTACTCGTGCTTCCCTAGACTCTTTTGAGTCTGTTAGCAGGACTTCTGCTATAACTATAGGGGCACGGCGTAGAGCCTGGCTCCAAGCTTCAGACTTGGACAAATGGGCACAGCAAAGACGGGGACATACTCCTTGCACTGGAGACAATCTTTTCAACAAGGAGTCTTTACGTCAGGTTACTCAGTTGTCCACTGACTTACCTGTTCCTAGGGGCTCTTCTGTCCCAGTAGGTAGGAAATGTCCTGCCAAACTTTCTTCCCATAGGAGAAGGTTTTATGCATCATCTGCCCATCATACAGATGTTCCCAAACAAGGGAAGCATCGTCCTGGTCTGCAGAGTTCAACCTCTCACCAGGCTCAGCAAACCCAGCAACCACAGGGTTTCTGATCAATCCATCAGATGCTTGTGACTCTTGGGATTAGAATCTGCAGTTGCTTCTTCTCAATAGAGGCAATCCACTGCTGTCATTCTAAATCCTAAACATGGATCTCTTCCCGAAAGACATCCATTTCTTTCTATGTTTCTATGAGCTGTCAGGATGTTCATGCTTCTAGGTCACAGGGTTCTCCTCTTTTTCCTGCTAGGGAAAGAGGTCTATCCACTATCAAACGATAGTTTCCTGTGCCAGCATGTCTTTTTTCCTTTCTATAAACTTACTACTTTGTAAGTTTTCTTCAGCTCCATTCTCTTTACCCTCTTACCAAGCTTTTCCTCTGTAAGAGCGGTATTGCTTCACTGGAGGGCTTTTTCTTCAGCCTCTCTAGTTTTGTTAGTTTTCCAGTGTGGAGTTCTCCTCTCTGAGTTGACTCCTCTTTTTCAATCTTGCTTTGAGGCAGTTCATCAGACATGTTCAGAGTTTTCTACTCCTGTTCTGTCCTTTCTATTTTTAAACAGTAAGATTCTTTCTGCTGTCTAGCAAGCAGCTGCCAATGCAGGAGCCTTAATGTTTGGACCACTAGTTCTTGTCCACCAGCAACCAGATTTGTCCTCCACTAACATTCTGTCTGGTCTTAGTAGTGGCTCTAAGTCAGTGCTGTCATCTGTCTTGGAAATTCTTTCACTACAAGCTTCTTGGATTGTCTTCTCTTTCTACCATCTCCATTCCCCTGGGTTTGGCAGCATAGTTGACATAGGTGCTGGCTCTCCAGCAGCCAGTTGTATCAACCTCATTCTCCTGCATCATGCTCTCTGCAATTCTACAGAGAAGCTCTCCACTATGGGCCCTTGTTAGAGAGCATAGGGGTTTTTTCTCCAACAGCTATCCTAGATGGTTGGAAAAGGCTTTTTCAGTCATGTCTCCCATGACTAGAAAGGTTCTCCCTTTTTTCACTATCTCAAAGGAGTTGCCAATTCCCTGCTTTGGTCCATACTATTTTCAATCGGAATATGCTTTTCTCCTTGCAGCTCGTCCTTGTGGTAAGAACGCATGATACCTCTTTGCCCTTAAGCAGGTCAGCATGGTATCTCATTTTTATGCGTCTTCTGTTCACTTACCATGCTAGAGTTCTGGAATACTCGGGACTTGCTGGCTGCAGACTGATTTCATCCTCTGTTTTTCATGTAACCATCCTGGTTATTTCACTAGCTAGCATCCCTGTAGCTCATAACCAGTGGGAATAGATTCTCTATATATCTATATGTGGGAGGAGTGGCCTAGTGGTTAGGACAAGGTACTTCAGGCCGGCGGGCCGAGGGTTCAAGTCCCACCTGGGGACAGCAATCTCAGGCCGGAGGGACTGGGATTTCTAGTCCTATAGGTACTCCTTGTGGTCTTGGGCAAGCCACTTAACCCGCCATTGCCCATGTTCGCTGTAAGTATTAGCGTATGTGTGTCATATCCCCTCGTGTTAAATGTATCTCCCAATTGACCGCTTTGACCCGGTGAAAAGCGGGATATAAATACAGCTAAATAAATAAATAAATAAATATCTTCTCAAGTAGGTTCCACCTTCTTGTTATTAGATGAATCTGTCCTCTCCACATTTCCTATGTGAATACCGTTCTGTAGGCATATCTGTCTGCTTCTTGCAGACACCCATATAGAGGCCTATATATATTCATATTTGTAGTATACATCTTACAGATGTCTGTCTATCATTTGTGTGTATCTTATGCCCTTTCATATCTCACTATATATATATTCTTATACGTATATCTATATCATATATATATGTATGTATGTATGTATGTGTCGAGATATTCTATTATCGGTAGATATGTATCTACATATTTGTCTACCTGACTGTCTAGGCTCATATAGCTGTATGATTCTGACAGATGGGCTTTACCCATACCTATGCTATCCAGCATGTTTGGGGTTCTACACGCACAACCACTTTCTGTGGTAGTTAACAACTTCCTCCATAACCTTACGGTTTAGGTACCCCTGAAGCTCTCCATGTTCCAGTATCTCTCCTAGCTGACTCCAGTTAGGAGAGACATTGCGAATCTTCAGTTAATCACACGCTCTAACGCCTCAGGCATTTGTCCTTTCTTTTTGGGATACAAGGGGTTTCCATACCTTTTCCTCCCACAAGGACTCTGCCTGTTTGTCCAAATCGGTCAGCCTTCTCTTTTTGCTCCTAAGGGTGAGCCACTCTGTTGCCAAAAGAGTCCGACTTTTGTCATAAAGCCTTCCGCTGAAGGCCCGCCGTTTTTGTACTACCCCAATTATTACTGGGGTTCCCTCTTACCTTTCAGGAATCTGACCTCCACTGTTTTTTCCTACAGGTTTATTACCTCCATTTCACAGTGAGGTCCTCCTTGAGGTTCCTCTACTGGGTCCCCAGTAGATCCCATGAACCTCCTTACTACTGTCTAATCCTGTTAGGGGAGGTCCATATTGCAATATTTCTTTCAATATCATTGATGATAGTTATCATCCACACATGGACTCCTTGTCTGCAGTCCTATGCTAGGTTAGCTGTTCCACAGCACTTTTCTTTTTTCAACTCCTACCCTCCATCCTCAGGATGCCTGGTGTTGTGGGGGATAGCATGTTCCATCCTATGACATGCTGGGACTCCAGGCATCTTAGCTTGGGAGTCCCCATATGTGAAGACTCATTCCTGCTTGTTCTTGGAGATAGCACAGTTACTTAACCTGTAACAGGTGATCACTGGGAACAGCAGGAATAAGTCTTCACAACCCACCCACCTCCCCTAGGAGTTGTATCTCTCTATTTCTATCTTTCCCTTCTCTCTCTCTCTCTCTTTGTCTCAGCTCGAAACTTAACTGAGGAGAGGCAGTTGGGAAAGGCGGGAAGACAGCACGCAGGCGTGGTGGGATGCTTCCAAAAGCTTTTTGATTGGACGCTGGGAAGCGTTCCTGCGCAGACTCCGTCGGTACCGACGTACCCATATGTGAAGACTTATTCCTGCTGTTCCCAGAGATCACCTGTTACAGGTAAGTAACTGTGCTATACAGAAGCATAGGGTTGCTGATTTTCTTAACTATGTTCAAGGCCTTGTGACTAGGGGAAGAAAGTGAGGGGGTTTATGTTGTTTGGGGGGGGGGGTGGTTAGGGGTATGGCAGGATGAGTTGAGAGTGGAAGAGTTATAATATTCAGCGAATAGGTAAGTTTTTAATTGTTTCTGAAAGTCAGTAGGTCCTTAATTGCTCTGATTGAATCAAGGAGAGTATTCCAGAGGGTGGGGGCTGTGAATCTGAAAGCCCTATTGCTATTGTTTTGGTTTTGCAAATTATGGAGGCTATTAGGTTCTGGCTGCTTTTGCGCCTGACTCTGGTTTCAGTTTGTGGTTGAATTGTGGTGGAGAGGTAGCAGGGGGCGTTCCTTATCGTCCCTCCAGTCCAGTCCCGAACCTCTGGGTAGTGCACCTCCTCCAGAAGCTTGGAGACTGAGTACATCACATTCTTGAGAGCACCAGTACTAATACCACTGGCTCCTCCCATGAACTTCCAGTACACTCAGTCTCCAAGCAGCTGGAGGACGTGTGAGCCTAGGTTGGGGGCTCACTGTAGGAACAAATAAGGAGTTTTTGTTGAGTTTCACATTGGTTTGATTTGCTGAAATTATTTAGGTTCATTTAAGTTCATTTATTTAAAAAAAAAGCAACATAATATTTTAGTTAAAGCAGAATCGGGACAGCACCTTCTACGGGGATTGTCTCGGCTGTGACTAAGAAAACAACCATACCGGTTGAAGGCAGTGCAGAACTAAAGAATGCACAAGACAGAAAATTGGATACCCTCTTGAAAGAGGCTTTTGATGTTAATGCTCTGTCATTGCAGGCTTCTATTTGTGGGGCCTGGGTGGCTAGAGCTTGCCTGTGTTGGTCCCAACGACTGCAGAAGCCGGAGAGTTCGGCTCTTGAGCAGGGGTCCGAAATTGCTAAGAGAATCAGGAGCGGCTTATCTTGCGGATGTATGAGATCTTATTCGCAGTTTAGCTTGGAGTATGGCCTCTATGGTAGCGGCTCGTCGTTACTTATGACTGCGGAATTGGGCAGCGGACACTTCCTCCAAGTCCCGCCTTAGTAAGCTTCCCTTTTCAGGGAAGACTTGGAAAGGCTGGTTAAGGATTTGGGTGAATCCAAGGGAGGATGCTTACCGGAGGATAAGTCAAAACAGGGGCGCAATGCTCCATGCCAACAAGGAGGGGAGAGCAGGCAAAGGGGACAGAAATAAACTGGAGGGAGAAAAGAGACTCCTCTAAATCTCTTCCGATCCCCTCTGTCCTTGCTTTTTTTTTAAACAAGCTTTAATGAGTTTTAAAGCTACAGATCAAAAGAAAAAAAAGACGTTATAAGGAGAAAAGAAAAACCAAAAACCCTAGCTAAGCTGCCTAAAGCTCCTTATCTGCTCCTCTAGTGAGCCCAGCACCTAGGCTCACTACCTCCAGCTGCATGGAGACTGGAGACACTGGGAGCTGGTGGGAGGTGCCAGCAGGATATCTACAGTGGTGTGTCAGTTCTGACATGCCCAGTCTCCATGCTGCGGGAAGAGGTGCACAACCCAGAGGTGAGGGACTGAACTGAAGGGACGATAAGATAAGAACAAAGACATTTCAAATATCAACTTACAAGCCTGATGAAATACAGTTCTGCGGGCCTTGTGGGTGAACCACTCAACAGGTTCCAGACCCTCCTCAATTCCGTTGTGGAGTGCTCAAAATACCTACCTCTCCTGTGCCGCCTTCGACAGCTTCGGCTGGAGTCGCAGCCCTGGCATCGGGCCCCAGTGCCAGGCATGGCTCCAGTCCTCAGACTTGGAGCAGTGGGTCCAGGAAAAGCTCCTAGATGTACCCTGCCTTGGTGAACAGCTCTTCGGTAAACAGATGGAGGATAAGGCCACCGAGATTGAGACTGAGTTCGTCACCTGTACCCGCCTCTCACACAAGATCATCTCCCTTCCTCGAAACAAACGGCAAACTAAGAAGCCATTTTTTCCACGTAAGAGCCTACCCATCCAAGGCTACCCACCTATTCCCGCACTGACAACCGCAACACAGGGAAAGCCTGGGCTACATGGCCATCACAAACCGAAAGTGCTCAAGGCCCAAACCCCGGTGCCGCCTTTGCCTGCCCAGGGGTTTTGATGCCAGCAGCGTAGCCTTTCGCCCCTAGGTAGCGCTGCAGCCGGTGGGGGTGACGCCTGTCCTCCTTCGCCCCTCAGTGGGCATCCATCATGTCGGACACTTGGGTCCTCCGAGTAATCCGGGACTGCTACCATCTCTGTTTGGACAGGCTTCCCCCTCTCTTCTCCCCAGTGGAGCTTTCTCGACTCCCGGTGCACCAGTCCTTCCTACAGTGGGAGTTAAACAACCTCCTCGCTGAGTGAGCAGTCGAGAGGGTACCAATACACCTCCATAGTCGGGGCTTCTATTTCCGTTACCTCCTTGCCCTGAAGAAGACAGGGGGCCTACGGCCCATCCTCGACCTCCAAAAACTAAACAAGTTTCTATTGCGGGAGCAGTTCAAAATGCTATCTCTTGGCGTCCTGCTGCCCTTCCTCCAGCAAGGCGACTGGCTCTCAGGGACGCTTACGCCCACATTCTGATTCACCCCCAGCACAGGCAGTTCCTGCGCTTCAGGGTGCAAGGGGAGCATTACCAATACTGGGTGCTCCCCTTTGGACTCTCATCTGCTCCGCGAGTCTTCACAAAGTGCCTCTCCACAGCTGCTGCCTCTCTGACGGCTGGGCATACCAGTCTTCCCTTACCTCGATGACTGGCTCGTCACAGGGCCCTTGGCTAGGGAAGCCCACCTCGCTGCATCATGCACAATCCTCCTCCTTGAGTGCCTGGGATTCTTGGTCAACTACCCCAAGTCCCACCTCATGCCAGCATAGGCCTTGAAGTTTATTGGCGCATGCCTCGACACTCATCAGGCGATCGCTTTTCTGCCGGCAGACCATGCGACTCGCCTGAGCATTGGCGGCCCAGGTCCAGAGCAACACTTGGGTCATGGCACGGACTATGTTGCACTTCCTGAGGCACATGGCCTCCACCGTTCATGGGATCCCACATGCCCGCATGCACATGCGGATGGCCCAGTGGTGCCTCAGCACTCAGTGGAGCCCAGCCTCCGGTCACCTCAGGTACACCATTCAGGTCTCCCTCAGCCTTCGCAGGGCCTTAAGACTGGTGGCAGGACCCCCACAACCTTCTTCGGGGACTGCTCTTCCAAGCCCTGCAGCAAGAACAAGTGCTGACAACGGACGTTTCCCTGTTGAGATGGGGAGCCCACTGCGGTGCAATGTGCACGCAGGGGCAATGGTCACCCGAAAAGTCTCTATAGCAGATAAACTTCCTCGAGCTTCGAGGACCATCTCTAGGGAAAGTCGGTACTCATGTAGACCGACAACCGAGTAGCGATTTTCTACATCAAAAAGGAAGGGGGCACGGGATCACGCCTCCTCTGCCGGGAAGCAGTCCTCCTCTGCTCCTTCACCTTCCGTCGAGAGATGACCCTACAAGTGGTCTACCTCCCGGGCCACGAGACCATCCTTGCGGACAAACTTAGCAGGATCCTCTGCCCTCACGAATGGCAGCTGGATCCGGAAGTTACTTGATGGCTGTTCCATCGATGGGGCACCCCGACCATGGACCTGTTCACCAGCCTGGCGAATACTGTGCTCCCATGCTTTTGTGGCCCAGTTCCTCACCTGAGGAGGGAGGTGCAGGATGTCTTCCTCTTGAGCTAGACTTCAGGGCTTCTCTACGCATTCCCTCCCACTCCTCTCATTGCGAGGACCCTCCACAAAGCCCAGCGGGAATGAGCGTCTGATACTAGTCGCTCCCTCATGGCCTCGGCAACTGTGGTTCCCACTCCTACTCTGTCTCGCCTCCGATTCCCCTGGGCTGTGCAAGAGGAGGGGCGGGTGCTACACCTGAACCTGGCCTTGTTATCACTTGCAGCCTGGCCTCATCACCCTAGCCATACTAGACCTCCCGGAGGAGATTGAGGAGGTCCTCCTTGTGTCGAAGGTCTCGATGAGATGAGCATACACCTTCAAGTGACGATGCTTCTCGGTCTGGTGCTCTGAGCTCCAGATTGACCCCTTCTTGTGTCCCACTCGGTGGGTCCTCCAGTACCTGTGAGAGAGTCAGTTGGTCCATTAGATGATAGAGGGGTAAAAGGGGTAGTAAGAGGGGGACAAGGCTATAGCAGGAAGACTGAATTAATTCTTTGCTTCGGTCTTTACTGAGGAAGATGTAGGTATGTTACCTATGACTGAAGTAGTATTTAAAGGTGATACTGCAGAAGAATTGAAAGAAATATCGCTACACCGGGAAGATGTATTGTAAAAGGGGGTGCTTGTTATGAAGGTACCACCATCTTGGCAAGTATGTAAATTAACTGTCTTGCAAAGGATTGTGGTTATTGAAGTCCATTCACACAAAGCTTGCCTTTTAAAATAAATGAAAACTCTTGTAGTTGGTCGAGTGTAAGGTAAAATTAGAGTTTATTTATGGAGTGAATATCCCACACACAGATATGCTTGGTAACACCATCCAGATAACTTCTCCAGGGTTTATTCAACAAAAATAAGGCAACGGAACAAAACTTATGCAAATAAGTATCAAAGTCCTTTATGGAACAGAAAGGCTTCCTTACAGCCACTGCTAATAAACTCCTTAGCAGTGCTGAGGTGAAACAAATCAAAGAGGAAAACCTCTTTATACAAAAACATAGCTCACTTTCTCCATACAGAAAAGAAACTTTTAAACACCATGTGTGCACGGCTTGTGCTGGGCTCTCCTCCACCAACAGGTGACAATTAACTGCAATCAGTAGCTTGATTTCAGCACACGTGCAAACTTTCCAACAAAGCCTTTTCTTTTCAACAAAACTTTATGGTAAGCCAATATTTAGAATGTTTCCTTTTGATGTTTTCTCTTATATTTAGGATTTTCCTAAAATAACAACCTACTCAAAGAAAGTCCATATAATCATCCTCTGTATCAGATATTAAACCTTGCTCTTGAAATTGCATAGATTCAGTTTCTCCGTCTGACTCAGGGCTTTTGGAACTGACCTCTATACGGAGAGAAACTGTTTTCCTGCTGTTTGCACTGCTCAAAGCTAGAGAAACGTTCAGTTCCTACCTGAATCCAGGCAAGCATCAGGCTGCTTCTTCTGGTATTCTGGCCAGTATGCAATAGAGCTTCTGTGTCCTGTCCTCCAGTTGGTATCTCTGGACCTCAGGATCTTTTCTCCAGACGTCCTCCAAGAGGTATTTGGGCTCCTTTCCTCCTTAGCTGCAACATTCCTCTTCCTTGGTGTTGCTTGAGGGTCCCTGGCAGTGGATCTACAGACCTCTGGCTTTCTCCAGTCCTCTGAAGGTTGTTTCCCCCAGGTATCTCTCCAGGCATAGGTACTTTTCTGAGCTCCTCTTGGACCGTCTGCTTCCTTGTCCTCGTTCCTTCAGGTTCCGGTTGTTCTTTCTTCTGTTCTCCTTCTGATTCCCCTTCTCTGTCTCCTTCTCTCTCTGACTCCCTGAAGATTCCCCTCTAGTTTTAAAGGGCTTAGATTGCAACTCCTCCCTTGCTTTCTTCAGGTGTTGTGGATTAAGCATTCTTCTAGAGGCTGTTTGATTAGGGATGACATAATGCTTTCTCTGATTAGACTCATGCTTTTCCACTCTAGCTCCCCTAGGGACTTTCTGCATACTGGTGCATTCTGGAACATGTAGTCTTTTAGGGAAACAAGCTGTCTTATTTCTATAACCTGCCAGCACAGGTCCCTTGATCAGAGTAACTTCTCCTCTTGTCATTACTCCCTGAGCTTTGATAAGCTTCCTTATCACAGTATTGCAACTATTTGATAAACTGAAGAGTAGCAAATCACCTGGACCGGATGGTATACATCCAAGGGTGTTGAAAGAACTGAAATAAGATTGCAGACCTGCTATTAGTAATCTGTGAACTATCATTAAAATCATCTAATACCTGAAGATTGGAAGATCGCCAATGTAATGGCAATTTTTAAAAAGGGTTCCAGCGGTGATCCAGGAAACTACAGACCGGTGAGCCTGACGTCAGTACTGGGAAAAATGGTATAAACCATCATAAAGAACAAAATTACTCAGCATGTAGATAGTCATGGCCTAATGGTAGACAGCCAACATGGCTTTAGACAAGGAAGATCTTGTCTTACTAATCTGTTATGTTTTTTTGAAGGTGTGAATAAACAGACAAAGGTGAGTCGGTTGATATAGTGTATCTGTACTTTCAGAAAGCCTTTGACAAGGTCCCTCATCAGAGACGTTTGGCAAAACTAAAGAGTCATGGGATAGGAGGCAATGTACTATTGCGGATCAGGAACTGGTTAAAAGATAGAAAGCAGAGGATTGGGCTAAATGGCCAATTTTCCCAATGGAGAAAGGTGAATAGTGGTGTACCCCAGGGTTCTGTGCTGGGTCCGCTGCTTTTTGACATATTCATAAATGACCTGGAAAAGGGAATAACGAGTGAGGTTATCAAATTTGCAGATGACGCAAAACTATTTAAAGTTGTTAAAAAGCCATGAGGATTGTGGAAATTTGCAAGAGATAAATTGGAAGACTGGGCATCGAAATGTGGCAGATGAAATTTAATGTGGAGAAGTGCAAAGTTATGCACCTAGAGAAGAACAACCCAAACTATGGTTACACGATGCAAGGTTCCACATTAGGAACCACCACCCAGGAAAAAGATTTAGGCATCATTGTGGATAACATGTTAAAAACCTCTGCCCAGTGTGCAGCGGCGGCCAAGAGAGCAAATAGAATGCTAGGTATCATAAGGAAAGGAATGGAAAATAAAACAAAGGATATTATAATGCCTCTGTATCGTTCCATTGTGCAACTGCACCTTGAATATTCTGTGCAGTTCTGGTCGCCGCATCTTAAAAAGGATATAGTGTTATTAGAAAAGGTTCAGAAAAGAGCCACCAAAATGGTAAATGGGATGGAAGTATACCCCTATGAAAAGAGGCTAAAAAGGTTAGGGCTCTCTAACCTGGACAAGAGACGGCTGAGGGGAGATAGGGGCGATATGATAGTCTATAAATTATTTAACGGAGTGGAACGGGTAAACGTAGATCGATTGCTTACGTTATTAGAATATAGGAAGACTAGGGGACATGCAACGAAGCTGCAGAGTAAACTATTTAATACTAATAAGAGAATATTTTTTCACTCAACATGTAATGAAACTCTGGAATTTGTTACCAGAGGATTTAGTAAAAGCTGTTAGTGTAGCTGGGTTTAAAAAAGGTTTGGACAAGTTCCTGGAGGAAAGGTCCATAAACTATTATTAAAAAGGGACCCAGGATATCACTGCTTGACCCAATACAAGCATTGTGGAACCTGTCTTTTGGGGAAACTGCTAGATACATATAACCTAGATTGGCCACTGTTGGAAACAGGATACTGGGCTTGATGGACCTTGGTCTGACCCAGTATGGCATATCTTATGTTCGTATATACCTTCATCTCTCGAAGGAGGGGCTGAAGTCAAACTCTCTCAGGGTTCACCTGAGCACCTTTTCGGCACATCACTTCCCCTTAGAGGGCAAACCCCTCGGAGCAGCCCTTGGTCTTCCACTCATGCAGGGCCTCTTGCTGTCCACACCCCCCATCTGACAGCCTCCGGCAGAATGGGATCTGAATGTAGTGCTCATGTAGCTTACGCGTTCACCCTTCGAGCCGATGGAGACATGCTCGCTTCGGCACCTGTCCTGGAAGGTGGTCTTCCTGGTGGCTTTGACCTTGGCCCGTTGAGTCAGTGAACTCCTGGCTCTCATGGCTGAAGCCCCTTACACCAGGTTGTATAGGAACAGAGTGGTCCTCCGTACCCAACCCAAGTTCCTGCCTAAGGTTGTCTTGGATTTTTATCTCAGTCAGGAGACAGTCTTACCGACCACTTTCCCGAGACCCCATGACAAGCAGGTGTCGGCAGTTTTGCATACACTTGACTGTAAAAGGGCTATTGCCTTCTATCTGCAGCGCACCCAGCCTCATGGCAAGTCTAGCTGGCTTTTCATGACCTACGATCCCAGTTGCCTGGGGCAAGCAGTCACAAAGCGCATCCTCTCTATTTGGGTGGCGGACTGCATCACCTTTGCTCACGCAAAGGCAGGCGCCCTGCTGGATCGGCAGGTCACCGCATACAGAATCCAAGCCAAGGCAGCCTCGGAGAGCACTCATTGCTCTCTGACATCTACCGGGCTGCGACCTGGGCTTCGGTGAACTCTTTTTGCCTCGCATTACTGCCTGGAGAGGAAGTCCCGCCGGGACAGCGCCTTCGGCCAGGCGCTGTCCCGGCGGGACTCCGTAATCCGTTTGGGGTATAAGCAACTCCTGCCCTCTGACCCTTCTCGACGGCTACCAAGGGTTTTGCCCCGGGGACGTGAAGACTTGGGCTCCTTCGGGCATTGGTTTATGCTCACAGCCTCATGGAGGCATTTTTCAGTAGCAGGTTTGGTAGCCTGTAGCTGTGGAGTCTGTCCCATAAGTGAGGACTGACTTCCTGCTTGTTCCTGGAGAAAGCATAAATCTACAGGAACAAGAAGGAATGTAGTCTTCACATATGGGTATCGTCGGTACCGACGGAGCCTGCACAGGAACGCTCCCTAGCGTCCAATAGGAAAGCTTTTGGGAGTATCCCACAGCGCCTGCGCGCTGCCTTCCCACCTTTCCAACTGTCCCTCTCCAGTTCTTCGTTTACCGTGGAGCTGACAGGTCACATACCCTGTCACCGCAGAAAAATTTAGTCTTAATCTTTGTTTTTGTGGTTGCGTCTGCCTTCCTTCGACACCATACTGGTACCGTCGGTTCTTTCTTCTTTATTTTAAAAAAAAATAAAAATTATAGTTTTTAAAGTATTTTACTTTGGAAACGTTTTTCCTTGGTGCTACGTGCCATTTTGGGCACTAGACCAATTTTTTTCTTTAAAAATGGAAAAACCTACTTCAGTTTTTAAGAAATGTTCTAAATGTGGCTGTACCATTTTCGTCACAGACACCCATGATTGGTGTCTCAAATGTTTAGGTCCTGACCACTCTATTTCAGAGTGCCTCTCCTGTGGAATGATGTCAAAAAGGGGCCACCCGAACCGAGCTGCTAAGCTTAGCACCCTTTTTCCCTCAGACGTGGCATCTGTTGCATCGATGTCCTCCCGGGCCTCATCTTCCTCCCATGGATCTCAGGTAACTAAACATAAATCTAGCCGGTCCTCAAATGGTAGATCTCCTTCTAAGTATTGAGATGCCCCTGGCGTTGCCCTTGAGGAATTGTCACCGGTAAAACTACTCCGGTGGGAGGCTTCGGCTTCCAAAGCACTAACGGGGTTCCAGGATGTTCTCGAGGCCTCAACCTCAGCAGAACTACTGGCGCCATGCTTTGAGGTTCCAACCGCTTCTACCGGTACCGACACCCAAGCATCAGCAGCATCAATAGACCAGAGAGTCCTTGATATCGAACGCAGTCTAGCGGCTCTTCTCACGGCTTCGGTACCGTTGAAACCGCTTCAGACACCTCAACTGATACCGGTACCAACAGCGGTACTGGAACCGGTACCGACTGCATTAATACCGGCAGGTACGCCACCTATACCGAGTCATGCATCTGTCTCTGGCATCGACAGATCGGTACCGGAACAACCCGATGCCGACTTCGATAGGTACTGTGCTTTGCACGATGACCGGGATCGGAGGTATTTTGAATACTCTGAGTCTGAAGACTCTGCTAATACAAGAGTACTTCCCCCTGAGGATTCCTCTTCTTCTCAGCGCAGAATGTCTCTGCCAGATGATATGTCCTTTCAGGACTATCCGTGTTGTGGCCCGAGGCTTTTCCATCACAGTAGCTCCTGAAAAAGAGCCTAGGGCAAAGGAGTTGGAAATTCTCCAGTACCCTAAGGCTCCCAAAGAGGCAGCTACTCTGCCTATTGATAAGATCTTACATGATCTTATGCTAAGGATGTGGGAAACACCTTTAACCACATCTCCTCATTCTCGAAGACTCGATACCATGTATCGAGTTCCACCTTGTACTGGCTTTCAAAAAACTCAATTACCACACCATTCAATGGTGGTGGAATCAGCCATGAGAAGGATGAAAAGTGCAAACACATGCATCCAATCCTCCAGGTCGTGAATGTAGGACTCTTGATGCCTTTGGGCGTCGATGCTTCCATGCTCTCAGCTAGGATCAGTTCCTATATCTTGTATATGGGAATGTTCCTTAAAGAGGTCACGGGAGACTTGGAGCTTTTGAGCCCCCTCCTTCCTGATAACAAAAGGCAAGACTATCTTACTCTAGTCAAACATGCTCAGGATGTTTCCAAGTTTGTAAATCATGCAGCCTTTGACTGTTTGAGTGCATAAGCAGAACCTCTGCTATTGCCATTGGTGCATGTCGGATAGCCTGGCTTCAGGCATCTGACTTGAAAATTTGGGTACAGGATAAATTAGGAAACATTCCTTGCAGAGGAGAGAATCTCTTTGGCAAGAATTGGCAGGAAAAGGCTAACGAGAGAGATTCTGACAATATCACTTTGGATAGGTTGTCCAAATCTGCAGCCGATCCTGCAAGGAAAAAATCCTTTAAGAAACCATTTTTCAATACCCAGCAGGCACACCGTCCAGGTCAGACTGCCCAAAAGGGACAACAGCAACAACCTAGACAACAAAAGAAGCCAAAAGCTGCAAAACCTCAGTCAGCTGAGCAGGCTCAGCCTCCTCAGGGGCTTTGACTCCTTCAAAGAGAACTTTGCCTTCCTGCCTCTGAATGGTCCAGAACCCTCGACCATCCCAGGCAGGTTATGTCATTTTGCCCACAGATGGTACCAAATAACAGCAGAAAATTGGACTCTGTCCATTGTACGAGATGGGTACAAGCTTCATTTTCACAGCATGCCCCCTCCTACAATTCTAAAACAGTTCAACTCTCAGACCTCTCGACAGTCTCTTAGGTCAAGAAGTCACAATTCTCTTTGCTCAAGAAGCAATAGAGGAAGTACCCATTCCCCCTCAGGATACAGGGTTCTACTCCCCCTATTTCCTTATTCCAAAGAAAACAGGAGGACACAGACCCATTTTAGCCCTCAGAGAATTGAACAAGTACTTGTTCCAAGAGAAATTCAAAATGGTCTCTCTAGGAACTCTGCTGCCATACCTTCAAAGTCAGGATTGGCTTTGTTCTCTAGATCTCAAGGATGCGTATACTCATATTCTCATCCATCCAAATTACAGGAGATTCCTCTGATTCCTGTTTCAAGGAAAGCACTATGAATACAAGGTTCTTCCCTTTGGCTTGGCTTCTGCCCCAAGAGTGTTTACAAAATGCATGGCTGTGGTAGCAGTATTTCTCCGCACTCGGGAATGTTCGTCTTCCCTTACTTAGACGACTGGCTCTGCTCTGTTTCGCACAATGCGAATCCTTCAGTATTTGGGACTGGTAATAAACTTCCCAAAATCCAATCTTGCTCCCACTCAGTTCCTAGAGTTCATAGGAGCTCACCTGGACACCAGACAGGCAAGGGCTTTTCTTCCGCAGGCCCGCTGTCTTCGCATAGTACAACTAGCTTCCCAAGCAGTGCTCAAACCTTGTCTTACTGCTCGGGAAATGCTACAATTGCTAGGCCACATGGCATCCACTGTACATCTGGTTCCATATGCTCGCAGCCCAGTGGACTTTATCCACTCAGTGGACACTGGCCTCAGGCTGCCTGTCGGGCAAAATAACAAACTGAAACAGTCTTATTTTGTCCCTCCAGTGGTGGCAATCACCCAGAAGCCTTCTGGTGGGGTCTCCTTTCCAGCAACCCCTATCCCAAGCCACCCTAACAGATGCATCACAGGTGGGATGGGGAGCCCACCTGCACGATCTCTCTACCCAGGGTACCTGGACTCCACAGGAGGCCTGTCTTCATCAGTCTCCTGGAGCTCAGAGCAGTCTTCTTTGCTCTTCGAGTATTTCACGCCCAGCTCAACTACAAGACAGTCCTAGTTCAAACGGACAATCAGGTAGCCATGTTCTTTGTGAACAAGCAGGGCAGAACAGGCTCTAAGAAGAACATAAGATATGTCATACTGGGTCAGACCAAGGTCCATCAAGCCCAGTATCCTGTTTCCAGCAGTGGCCAATCTAGGTCATAAGTACCTAGCAGTTTTCCCAAAAGACACAGGTTCCACAATGCTTGTACTGGGTCAAGCATTGATATCCTGGGTCCCTTCTTAATAATGGTTTATGGACCTTGTCCAAACCTTTTTTAAACCCAGCTGCACTAATAGCCTTTACTACAACTTCCAGAAACAAATTCTAGAGTGATTACACGTTGAGTGAAAAAATACTTTTTTTTACTAGTCTTAAATAGTTGACCCTGTAGCTTCATTGCATGTCCCCTAGTCTTTCTATATTCTGATAACGTAAACCTTCGATCTACGTTTACCCGTTCCACTCCGTTCATTAATTTATAGACTTCTATCATATCTCCCCTCAGCCGTCTTTTTTCCAGGTTAAAGAGCCCTAACCTTTTTAGCCTTTCTTCATAGGAGTATCCTTCCATCTCCTTTACCATTTTGGTGGCTCTTCTCTGAACCTTTTCTAATATCGCTATATCCTTTTTAAGATACAGTGACCAGAATTGCACACAATATTCAAGGAACGATATAGAGGCATTATAATATCTTTTGTTTTTTATTTTCCATTCCTTTCCTTATATCTAGCAATCTCCAGGAACAAGCAGGAATGTAGTCTTCACATATGGGTATCATCGGTACCGACGGAGCCTGCGCGGGAACGCTCCCCAGCGTCCAATTAGAAAGCTTTTGGGAGCATCCCACAGCGCCTGCGTGCTGCCTTCCCGCCTTTCCCAAATGCTTCTCTCCAGTTCTTTGTTTTCCGTGCAGCCAGCAGCTCCGTTGTTCCTGTCACCGCAGAAAATTTTCCTTATTGCCCTCCTTTTTTGTGGTCGCGTCTGCCTTCCTCGATGCTTACCGGTACCGCCGGTTCTTCTTTATTTTTTCTTTAAAAAAAAAACAACAACTTAGTACTACTTTTCCCATTTTTTCCAGGTGCACGCGACATTTTGGGCCTTAGGCCCAGAATTTTTTCCACAATGGAAAAACCAGCTTCGGGTTTTAAAAAGTGCACCAAGTGTGGCAGTACCATCTCCATCACCGACACCCATGAGTGGTGTCTTAAATGTTTAGGTCCTGACCACTCCATCACCGAATGTGTGGCCTGTGCCATCATGTCCAAGAGAGGTCGACAGAACCGAGGTGCTAAGCTCAGTACCCTGTTTCCCTCTGATGCAGCCTCGGTGGCATCGACGTCTTCCAGGGCTTCATCTTCCTCCCATGGATCTCAGGTAACTAAACATAAGTCTAGCCGGTCCTCAAAGGGTAGATCTCCTTCTAAGCATCGAGATGCCTCTGGCTTTGCCATTGAGGATTCTGCACCGTCAAAATTGCCCTGGCGGGAGGATTTGGCTTCCAAAGAATTATCGGGGCTCCAGGACGTTCTCTTGGCCTCGACCTCGGCAGAACTACTGGTGCCATGCTCTGGGGTACCGGCTGTTTTCTCCGGTACCGACATTCAGGCATCGGCAGCGTCATAAGAACATAAGAACATAAGACATGCCATACTGGGTCAGACTAAGGTCCATCAAGCCCAGTATTCTGTTTCCAACAGTGGCCAATCTAGGTCATATGTACCTAGCAGTTTCCCCAAGAGACACAAGTTCCACAATGCTTGTACTGGGTCAAGCATTGATATCTTCGGTCACTTCTTAATAATGGTTTATGGACCTTTCCTCCAGGAACTTGTCCAAACCTTTTTTAAACCCAGCTACACTAACAGCCTTTACTACATCCTCCGGTAACAAATTCCAGAGTTTGATTACACGTTGAGTGAAAAAATATTTTCTTTTATTAGTCTTAAATTACTTATCCATTTTTCACATTACAATGCCTAACCATGCACTTCATATGATGTCCTAATCTTTTACCTACATAACACTGTACATAGTTTTCATCCCTGTTCTTCCAAGTTTGTATCCCTTGTTCATTGTAAACTCAATGTAACTTGTTACATTGTTGTATATATTGTTAAATGTAAACCGCACTGATTGTAATAGCGCGGTATATAAGAAATGCCAATAATAATAATAATAATAAATAGTTT
Organism: Ichthyophis bannanicus; assembly: GCA_033557465.1. NCBI lineage: Eukaryota > Metazoa > Chordata > Amphibia > Gymnophiona > Ichthyophiidae > Ichthyophis > Ichthyophis bannanicus. The sequence goes on along the minus strand of CM066043.1, from coordinate 27,504,356 downwards.
ACCCTGTAGCTTCATTTCATGTCCTCTTGTCTTCCTATATTCTGATAACGTAAACCATCGATCTACGTTTACCCGTTCCACTCCGTTCATTAATTTATAGACTTCTATCATATCTCCCCTCAGCCGTCTCTTTTCCAGGTTAAAGAGCCCTAACATTTTTAGCCTTTCTTCATAGGAGTATCCTTCCATCCCCTTTACCATTTTGGTGGCTCTTCTCTGAACCTTTTCTAAAATAGCTATATCCTTTTTAAGATACGGCGACCAGAATTGCACACAATATTCAAGGTGCGGTCTCACCATGGAACGATATAGAGGCATTATAATATCTTTTGTTTTATTTTCCATTCCTTTCCTTATCATACCTAGCATTCTATTTGCTCTCTTGGCTGCCGCTGCACACTGGGCCGAGGGTTTTAACATATCCACAATGACGCCTAAATCTTTTTCCTGGGTGGTGGTTCCTAATGTGGAACCTTGCGTCGATAGACCAGAGGTTCCTGGCTATTGAACGCAGTCTGGCAGCTCTCCTTGCGGCATCGACACCCTCGGAACCGCGTCAGACAGTTCAACCGGTACCGGCACTGACTCCAGCACCGGCACTGGTATCGGTACTGGTACCGACAGCATCGACATCAGTGTCTGCATTGCCGGCACCCAGTCATGCAATGCCTTCCGGTACCGATACGCCGGTACCTATTCCCCCCCGGTACTGACTTCGGTCGGTACGGGTATCGGGCTCTTCAAGAGCATCTGGAAAGAAGGTACTTCGAGTCCTCAGAGGAATCTGAGGATTCTGACAGTTCTGTCGATGCGGGAATACTTCTCCCAGAGGAGCCTTCCTCTCCTAAACACAGGGTGTCTCCTCCAGAGGACATTACCTTTCAGGATTTCATCAGGAAGGTGGCTTGAGGTCTGTCCATTACTGTGGCTCCTGAAACAGAGCCCAGAGCAAAGGAGTTGGAAATTTTACAATATCTCAAAGCTCCTAAGGAGGCAGCTACTTTGCCCATCCATGAAATCTTGTATGATCTCATGCTAAGAATGTGGGAGACGCATCTTACCACCCCTCCTCACCCTCGTAGAGTGGATACCATGTATCGGGTCCCTCCTTGTCCTGGTTTCCAGAAAACTCAGCTTCCTCACCACTCTATTGTAGTGGAATCAGCTATGAGAAGGATCAGGAGTACAAAGAGGCATGCCTCTAATCCTCCAGGACGTGAGTGCAGAACCTTGGATGCTTTTGGACGTCATACCTTCCAAGCTTCCATGCTTTCTGCCAGGATCAGTTCCTATATTTTATATATGGGAATGTTCCTGAAAGAAGTCACAGGAGATTTAGAGGTTTTGAGTCCTCATCTTCCTGAGGATAGAAGGCAGGAGTTTCTCACATTGGTCAAACATGGCCAGGATGTTTCTAAATTTGTCAACCGTGCAGCTTTTGACTGTTTGGAGTGCATAAGCAGAACCTTCTGCTAACTAAGCCTCCCATCAGGCCACCACCGGTGGCATGGGACTTAAACCTTATTCTTGGTCAGCTCATGAAGCCACCTTTCGAACCCTTAGCCACTACCTCATTGAAATTCCTTTCTTGGAAGGTTATCTTTCTCATTGCAATCACATCAGCACGTCGCATCAGTGAGTTGCAGGCACTAATGGCTGATCCACCTTATACAAGGTTCTATCATGACAAGGTAGTCCTCAGGACTCATCCACACTTTATGCCAAAGGTGGTCTCGCCTTTTCATCTAAACCAAGCGGTCTACCTACCCGTGTTCTTTCCAAGGCCTCATGCATCAAATGCAGAAAGGAATCTTCATACTTTGGACTGTAAAAGAGCTTTAGCCTTTCACTTACAAAGAACACAGCAACATAGAAAGTCCTCCCAACTCTTTGTTGCTTTTGATTCTTCTCATTTGGGACTTCCAGTCTCCAAGAGAACACTATCTAACTGGATTGCTCAGTGTATTTCCTTTGCCTATCAGTAAGAATCTTCCTCTGGAGGGTTATGTCACAGCTCACAATGTGAGAGCCATGGCAGCTTCAATGGCTCATCTACACTCTGTGTCAATCGACGACATCTGTCGAGCAGCCACCTGGGCCTCAGTTCATGCCTTCACAGCCCATTACTGCTTGGACAAGGACTCCCGCCGGGATGCCTTGTTTGGTCAGGCTATTCTCCAACACCTGTTCCATACCTAATCAACTCCTACCTACCATCCATGGTTGGATGCCAGGGATCCATGGGGGGGAAGTGGAGCCCTTTTTTCAGGGGCACACAACCTTTGGGGTCTCTCCCTGGCATCTAAAGCTAGGGAGTCCCCATATGTGAAGACTACATTGCTGCTTGTTCCTGGAGATAGCATAGTTACTCACCTGTAACAGGTGATCTCCGGGAACAGCAGGAATTTAGTCTTCACAACCCACCCACCTCCCATAGGAGTTGTATCTCTCTATCTCTTTCTCTTTCCCTCGCTCTCTCTCTCTTTGTCTCAGCTTTAAAACTCAACTGGAGAGAGGCAGTTGGGAAAGGCGGGAAGTCAGCACGCAGGCGCTGTGGGATGCTCCGAAAAGCTTTCTAATTGGACGCTGGGGAGCGTTCCCGCGCAGGCTTCGTCGGTACCGACGATGCCCATATGTGAAGACAAATTTCCTGCCGTTCCTGGAGATCACCTGTTACAGGTGAGTAACTATGCTTTCTCTTTGCTCTCTTTGTCGCCGCTGCACACTGGGCCGATGGTTTTAACATGTTATCTCCAGTAACAAGCAGGAATGTAGTCTTCACATATCGGTATCGTCGGTACCGACGGAGCCTGCGCGGGAATGCTTCCCAGCGTTCAATTAGAAAGCATTTGGGAGCATCCCACAGCGCCTGCGTGCTGCCTTCCCGCCTTTCCCAACTGTGTCTCTCCAGTTCTTTTTCCCCGGAGCCGGCAGGTTGCACTTCCTGTCACTGCAGAAAATATCCCATTCTTCTTTTTTGTGGTCGCGTCTGCCTTCCTTCGACGCTACACCGGTACCACCAGTTCTTTCTTTCTTTTCCTTGTTAAAAAAAAAAAAAATCTTTTCCTGGAGTCGTCTAGTTTTTTTCTCCTCTGGTGCCACGTACCATTTTGGGCAGTAGGCCCAACTTTCCTCTACAATGGAAAAACCCGCTTCGGGTTTTAAAAAGTGTTCCAAGTGTGGCGGTACCATCTCCTTCACCGACACCCATGAGTGGTGCCTCAAATGTTTAGATCCTGACCACTCTATCTCCGAGTGTGTTGCCTGTGGGATGATGTTGAAGAGGGGTCGGAAAACCGAGCTGCTAAACTTAGCACCCTTTTTCCCTCCGATGCAGCATCTGTGGCATCAACATCTTCCAGGGCTTCGTCTTCCTCCCATGGATCTCAGCTAACTAAATGTAAGTCTAGCCGGTCCTTAAATGGTAGATCTCCTTCTAAGTATCAAGATGCCTCTGGCGTTGCCCTTGAGGGACTCACACCGGCAAAATTTCCCCGGAAGGAGGCTTCGGCTTCCAAAGCATCATTGGGGCTCTAGGATGTTCTCGAGGCCCCAACCTCAGCAGAACTACTGGTGCCATGCTCTGGGGTACTGGCCGCTTTGTCCAGTACCGATATCCAGGCATCGGCGGCGTCAATAGACCAGAGATTCCTGGCTATTGAATGCAGTCTTGCGGCTCTTCTTTCGGCATCGATTCCCCCGAAACCGCTTCAGACAATTCAACCGGTACCGGCACCTACATCGGTACCGGGGCCAATTGCATCGACGTCGGCAGGTGGACTACTGTTACTGACGCATGCTGTGCCCTCCTGTACTGACAAGTCGGTACCAGACCCTGTCAATACCAACTTCGATTGGTACCGGTATTGTGCGCTGCACGATTACCTGGACAGGAGATACTTTGAATCCTCCAAGTCAGAAGAGACTGACAGCTCTGTCGATACCAGAGTACTTCTTCCTGAAGATTCTTCCTGTCCTAAACATAGGATGTCTCCTCCAGAGGATATATCCTTCCAGGATTTTATCCGGGATGTGGCTCTGTCTTTCCATCACAGTGGCTCTTGAAATAGAGCCTAGGGCAAAGGAATTGGAGATTTTACAGTATCCTAAAGCTCCCAAAGAGGCAGCTACTTTGCCTATTCATGAGATCTTGCATGATCTCATGCTAAGGATGTGGGAAACACCTCTCACCACTTCTCCTCATTCTCGTAGGCTCGATACCATGTATCAAGTTCCTCCCTGTCTTGGATTTCAAAAAACTCAGCTGCCCCACCATTCCATGGTGGTGGAATCAGCTATGAGAAGGATCAAGAGTGCAAAAAGACATGCATCTAATCCTCTAGGACGAGAGTGCAAAAAGACATGCATCTAATCCTCCAGAACGTAAATGTAGAACTCTTGATGCCTTTGGGAGTCGAACCTTCCAGGCCTCTATGCTTTCATCCAGGATTAGTTCCTACTTTTTATATATGGGAATGTTCCTTAAGGAAGTTACAGGAGATCTAGAGCTTATGAGCCTCGCCTTCCTGATAAGTGCAAGATAATCTTGTCTCTTATCAAACATGCTCAGGATGTTTCCAAATTCGTAAATCATGCAGGTTTTGATTGTTTTGAGTGCATAAGCAGAACTTCTGCTATTGCCATAGGCGCATGTAGGATTGCCTGGCTCCAGGCATCTGACTTGAAACTTTGGGTACAGGACAAACTGGGGAATATTCCTTGCACAGGAGAGAATCTCTTTGGCAAAAATTGGCAAGAGAAAGCTAATGAGCTAGGTGCTGATAATCTCACCTTGAATAGATTATCTAAATCTACAGCTGATCCTGCAAGGAAAAAGTCCTACAACAAAACATTCTTAATCAGAAAGAAGTTCTACCTCTCCTATACCCAGCAAGGGCATCGTTCAGGTCAGTCTGCCTAAAAGGGTCAGCAACAACCTAAACAAAGAAAAACGAAGGCTGCTAAGCCTCAACCGGCTCAGCAGACTCAGCCTCCACAGGGGCTTTGACTCCCATCTAGAGAACTTTGTCTTCCTGGCCCTGAAAGGGCCAGAGCCTTCCACCATTCCAGGAAGGTTATGTTATTTTGCCCCCAGATGGGGGCAGATAACAGCAGAAAGTTGGACTCTGTCCATTGTAAGAGAGGGATACAAGCTTCACTTCCTCAGCATGCCCCCTCCTACAATGGTAAGACAGCTCAATTCTCAGACCTCTCTCAATGGCCAGTTAGCTCAAGAGGTCACTGTGCTCCTTGCTCAAGGGGCAATAGAAGAGGTGCCCATTCCCCAACGGGGTACAGGGCTTTACTCTGCTTATTTCCTTATTCCAAAGAAAACAGGAGGACACAGACCCATTTAGACCTCAGAGAATTGAACAAATTCCTGTTCAAAGAGAAGTTCAAAATGATTTCTCTAGGAACTCTGCTGCCATACCTTCAGAGGCAGGATTGGCTTTGTTCTCTAGATCTCAAGGATGCGTACACTGATGTTCTCATCCACTGAACGGTTCTTCCCTTTGGCCTGGCCTCTGTACCAAGGGTGTTTACAAAATGCATAGCTGTGGTGGCAGCATTTCTCCGCACCCTGGGAATATTCGTCTTCCTTTACTTAGACGACTGGCTCATTCGAGCCCCTTCAGAGCCAGAGGCCACGGTTGCTCTCTCTCGCACAATGCGCATCCTTCAGTATTTGGGACTTGTCATGAACTTCCCAAAATCAACCTTGCTCCCACTCAGTCACTAGAGTTTCTAGGAGCTCTGCTGGATAGCAGGCAGACAAGGGCCTACCTTCCACAGCCCTGCTGCCTTCGCATTGTGCAATTAGCTTCCCAAACAGTGCTAAAGTCTCACCTCACTGCTCGGGAAATGTTACAATTGCTAGGCCACATGGCATCCACCGTGCATGTATTCCCTTATGCCCGCCTCCATATGAGGGCAGCCCTGTGGACTCTATACACTCAGTGGACTCAAGCATCAGGTTGCCTGTCAGACAAAATAGCAACCTCAGATCGTCTTATTTTGTCTCTCCAATGGTGGCAGTCACCCCAGAATCTGCTGGTGGGGTCCCCTTTTCAGCAACCCCAACCCCAAATAACTCTAACAAAAGATGCCTCACAGGTGGGTTGGGGAGCCCATTTGCAAGGCCTCTCTACCCAGGGTACTTGGACTCCACAGGAGACCGATCTACACATCAATCTCCTAGAGCTCAGAGCAATCTTTCTTGCTCTTCGAGTGTTTCACACCCAGCTCAGCTACAAAACTGTCCTAATTCAAACGTACAACCAGGTAGCCCTGTTCTATGTGAACAAGCAGGGCGGAACAGGCTCTCTGTCGCTCTGCAACTGTTCCCTCTAAGCTGTGCGCGTGTGCGCGTGCACACACCTCGCCGAGCGAGCGCACATACTTTACAACAGAGCGCACAAAAATTACAGCTCTGATTCTAATAGAAAACAACACAGACATCTTAAAATTTAAAAGTTATTGATTGTAATTACTAGAAATTTCACACTTCATTTAGTAATCGTCTATTTTCATTTAATTTGATTAAAATCAATGTGGTGTACATACTGTATTCTGACGTGTAGTCAAATTTTAAAGTATATAACTCCGAGTGTCGTTATGTGGCGCACAAAAATTTAACCTTCCTTCAAAAGCTGCACACAGCTGATATTTTATGCGCACACAGCCTACAGAAAATTAGAGGGAACATTGGTCACTATGCAACGAAGCTTTGTGACTATGGGCCCTCGCCAGAGAGCATCAGGTTCAAGCAATATTAGACCTAGTCCTTAGTGGAACACCAGATGTAGTGCAAGAGATAAGGGTGTTGGGGCCACTTGGCAATAGTGATCATAGCATGATCACCTTTGATTTAATTAGTGGAGGAGGGATAGTAAGGAAATCCACAGTACTACCCTTTAACTTTCGAAAGGGAGACTATGATAAAATGAGGAAAACAGTTAAGAAAAAACTAAAAGGAGCAGTTGCAAAGGTTAAAGACGTACATCAAGCTTGGGTGTTGTTGAAAAATACTATCTTGGAAGCCCAGACCAGCTGAATTCCACGCTTTAAGAAAAGTGGAAGGAAGTCCAAAAAACTGCCAGCATGGTTTAAAGGTGAGGTCAGAGAGGCTGTTGTTGCCAAAAAAGCATCTTTCAGGAAATGGAAAAAAGAGCCAAACGATGAAACCTGGAAACAGCACAAGCACTGGCAAGTCAAATGCAAGGCATTGATAAGGCAGGCAAAGAGAGAATTTGAGAAGAAGCTTGCTGCGGAAGCAAAAACGCGAAATAAAGACCTTTTCAAGTACATTCGTAGCAAAAAACCCGTGAGAGAGTCAGTTGGTCCATTAGATGATAAAGGGGTTAAAGGAGCACTAAGAGGCGACAAGGCGATAGCGGAGAGACTGAATGAATTCTTTGCTTCGGTCTTTACTGAGGAAGATGTAGGGATGTTACCCATGACTGAAGTGGTATTTAAATGTGTGGAAGAATTGAAGGAAATATCGATACATCGGGAAGATGTCTTACAACTATTACATAAACTGAAGAGTAGCAAATCACCTGGGCCCGATGGTATACATCCAAGGGTGTTGAAAGAACTGAAATTTGAGATTGCAGACCTGCTATCAGTAATCTGTGAACTATCATTAAAATCATCTCTAATACCTGAGGATTGGAGGATCGCCAATGTAACATCAATTTTTAAAAAGGGTTCGAGGGGTGATCTGGGAAACTACAGACCAGTGAGCCTGACATCAGTACCGGGAAAAATGGTAGAAACCATCATAAAGAATAAAATTACTCAGCATGTAGATAGTCACGACCTAATGGGAGACAGCCAACATGGCTTTAGACAAGGAAAATCTTGTCTTACTAATCTGTTATGTTTTTTTGAAGGAGTGAATAAACAGGTGGACAAAGGTGAGTCGGTTGATATTGTGTATCTGGACTTTCAGAAAGCCTTTGACAAAGTCCCTCATGAGAGACTTTTGGCAGAACTAAAGAGTCATGGGATAGGAGGCAGTGTACTACTGTGGATCAGGAACTGGTTAAAAGATAGAAAGCAGAGGGTAGTGCTAAATGGCCAATTTTCCCAATGGAGAAAGGTGAATAGTGGTGTACCCCAGGGATCTGTGCTGGGTCCGCTGCTTTTTGACATATTCATAAATGACCTGGAAAGTGGAATAACAAGTGAGGTTATCAAATTTGCAGATGACACAAAACTATTTAAAGTTGTTAAAACCAGGAGGATTGTGGAAAATTGCAAGAGGATCTTGATAAATTGGAAGACTGGGCATCAAAATGGCAGATGAAATTTAATGTGGAGAAGTGCAAGGTTATGCACCTAGGGAAGAACAACCCAAACTATGGTTACACGATGCACGGCTCCACATTAGGATCCACCACCCAGGAAAAAGATTTAGGCGTCATTGTGGATACCTTGTTAAAACCCTCGGCCCAGTGTGCAGCGGCGGCCAAGAGAGCAAATAGAATGCTAGGTATTATAAGGAAAGGAATGGAAAATAAAACAAAAGATATTATAATTCCTCTATATCGTTCCATGGTGAGACCGCACCTTGAATATTGTGTGCAATTCTGGTCGCCGTATCTTAAAAAGGATATAGCGATTTTAGAAAAGGTTCAGAGAAGAGCCACCAAAATGGTAAAGGGGATGGAAAGCTACTCCTATGAAGAAAGGCTAAAAAGGTTGGGGCTCTTTAGCCTGGAGAAGAGACGGCTGAGGGGAGATATGATAGAAGTCTATAAATTAATGAACGGAGTGGAACGGGTAAACGTAGATCGATTGTTTACCTTATCAGAATATGGAAAGACTAGGGGACATGCAATGAAGCTACAGGGTAAACTATTTATTTTATTTATTTATTTATTTAACAGTATTTCTAAACCGCCTTATCATAATAATCAAGGTGGTATCACAGCAAACAATCTGGTAGTGTGAGTGTGTTATACATGCAGTGAGGGAGAAAATTTAGTTGGGTGCGTGTTGTGTTGTGTGCTAGATTAGTTTGAGTTATGTACAGTGTGGGCTATATACAGTGGTGCTAAAAACATCTTATATACATACAGTGTTAGGCGGTGACGTGTGCTGATATACGGCTATTTAGACTATGTGATGTGTCCATAGTGTTCTATGAACAGCATGGTTTTCAGCTGTTTCCTTAAGTCCTTGAGGTCTGTAGTTGCCCTCAAATCGTCCGGTAGTTTGTTCCATATTGTTGGAGCAGCCATGGAGAGTGCTCGGTCTGTTGTGTCCTTGCGTGTGTGTTTGTATTCACTCAACGTGTAATCAAACTCTGGAATTTGTTACCGGAGGATGTAGAAAGGCTGTTAGTGTAGCTGGGTTTAAAAAAGGTTTGGACAAGTTCCTGGAGGAAAGGTCCATAAACCATTGTTAAGAAGGGACCCAGGATATCAATGCTTGAACCAGTACAAGCATTATGGAACCTGTGTCCCTTGGGGAAACTGCTAGTTCTCCAGGACCAAGCAGGAAGTCAGTCCTCACTTATGGGTGACGTCGGCGCCGACGGAGCCCTCGCGGAGCAATTTTCCCCAGCTTTCAAAGAAAGCCTTTGGGAATTGCAGCGCGCATGCGCGGTCGTCTTCCCGCCCGAAGGTGCCATCTTAGCCAGTCTTCTTTTTTCCGCGGAGCCCTGCAGACGTCCCCGTCTTGTCCCCGCGAAAAAGTTGATTTTCCTCTTATTTTATACTTTTTTCTTTCGGTTCGACGCCGATCGTTTTCCCGCCCGGACTCGCGACGCCGGTCTCGAGTCCTCTAACGTTTTTTCGGTTTTTCTGACTTAGTCAGCTTTCGTTTTCGTTTTCCCTGGCAGCCCGGTCCTTTGACCTCGCAGGGGCCCTTTTTCCCCCGATGGCTGCCAGTGGCTTTAAGCGGTGTGGTCGGTGTGACCGAAATATGTCACTAACCGACACACACGACTTTTGCCTCCGCTGCTTGGGCCCGGATCATGAGGAACTGATCTGTGGGCCCTGCAGCAAACTGTCCTCGAAGGCGTTGAGAAGTCGGCGGCATCAGCGCGAAAGAATCTTTGCTGACCCCAGCCGTACCCGGACCTCGTCGGAGGCCTCCGTGTCAAAGGGCTCCAGCTCGGACCGTCGCCGGGGCTCCTCCGACTGGGGTTCTCCCTCCGGGGACCATCGTCGGAAGGAAAAACCCGCGAGGGCGGCGTCGGTGGACGCTCCTGGCTCCGCGAGGGCCAGGTCGCATAGCCCCGACAGCCGCCCCGGGTCCTTGGAGAAGGAACACCTCCCGAAGCGACCTCGCCTGGAGTCGGAGATGCCTGCCCGGGTAAGTCCTGTAGTCCTTCTGGACTCGCCTCCGCGACAGCCGACGTCGGGCCCGACGCCGTCGGGGCCCGAGTCGGGGGCTGCTTGGTCACCTGAGCTCGGACTCAGGTTGACGGCCTTGGAGAGCAGACTGTCTGCCTTCATGGACCAGCAGCGGGCACTGCTCGCTGGCTTCGCTGGCGTCGCTGCCCCGACCGCCGGGACGTCGACGTCCAAGTCGACCCCAGAGACCGAGCCGATCCTCGAGTCGATGAGAACTCGAGTCGATCCTCGGTCGAGGTCGCCCTCGGCCTCCCGTTCGGGACCGAGGTCGCCGACGCCGACTCCCTCGGCGTCGGGGCGGCTGGCGCCGCTCCCTGCCCGGGCCGACCCCACCGAGTCCTCGTCGGAGTCGGTCTGGGAGTCTGAGGAGGAAGAGTCACCTGATTCTTTCCGGACTCGGTGTGTCCCATCGGACTCTCCGGAGTCCGAGCCTCGGAAGCAGTCCCCCCCGGAGGATGCCCGGTTCTCGGACTTCGTTAGGGATATGGCCAAGGCTTTGGCCTTCCCTGCGGATCCCGAGGAGGAGCCTCGAGCCGAGGAGCTCGACGCCCTCCAGTATGACTCTCCCGCGAGGGAACACTTTACTGTGCCGGTTCCTCCTATGCTGGAACGACTACTCTTCCGCATGTGGGAGAGTCCGGCCTCCTCGCCGGTCCTGAGCAAGCGGGTCGATTCTATCTATCGAGTCCGCAAGAGCCCTGGCTTTCAAAAGGCGCAGTTGCCACACCATTCCATGGTAGTGGAATCGGCCATGCATCGTCTTAAGAGCCAGAAGATGCACTCCTCGGTGCCTCCTGGAAGGGAGGCCCGTAACCTGGATGGCCTTGGCAAGAAGTGCTTCCAGGGCTCTATGCTCGCCTGTCGTGTCCAGACTTACCAGCTATACATGGGCATGTATCTCAGGGATCTGGCTAAAGAGCTAGCCGGATTCTCCGCTGGTCTCTCCGAGGAGCCTTTGCGGAGGTTCCTGGCCTTGTCCACGGGTATTCGGGAATGCTCGAAGTTCATGTCCCGAGCAGCCTATGATGGCTTTGAAGCCTCGGCTCGAGTAGCCGCAGCCGGCATCGGTGCCCGCCGGCAGGCTTGGCTTCAGTCGTCCGACCTTGAACCCTGGGTACAGGACAAGTTGGTCGATGTCCCCTGCCGAGGCGAAAACCTCTTTGGCAAGCCCATGGCGGAAAAGGCTGCACAAATTGAGACTGAGACTCTCACCAGGACCAGGCTTTCTAGGAAGACCTCCGCCCCTTCCCAGAAAAAGAAGGGCTCGGGAAAAAAGTCCTTTTACCCGAGGAAGGCAGCTGCCTACAAACAATACCCCCACTATCAGGCCCCTGCAGCTCCCCAACAGGGCCAGCAGGCCAAGGGACGGGGTAACGGGTCCCGTAGGCAGCAAGCCCCCAAGCCTGCACCACCAGCCCCTGCTCAGCAGGGTGGGGGTTTTTGACTCGCTCAGCATAGCCTCTCCCCCCCCGCTGGTCCCCCCCAGCACCGGAGGCCGGCTGGTTCACTTCGCCCACAGGTGGTCCAGCATCACCACAGATGCCTGGGTGCTTCAGGTCGTGCGAGAGGGCTACCTCCTCCACTTCCATCAGATCCCTCCCTCCTATTTTCCGGGAGAGCCTCCGCGCCCCCCTCTGCACAGGGAGTTGCTCCTTCAGGAGTTAGCAGGTCTTCTGCAGGAACAGGCGGTGGAACCGGTGCCACACCACCTGAGAGGTCAAGGCTTCTATTCAAGGTATTTTCTGATACCAAAGAGAACAGGAGGCCTCAGACCCATCCTGGACTTGCGCAACCTCAACAAGTTCCTTGTGCGGGAGAAGTTCAAAATGCTTACCCTTGGAATCCTTCTGCCCTACCTCCAGCAGGGAGATTGGCTATGCTCCTTGGATCTAAAGGATGCCTACACGCACATCCTCATCCACCCCAGCCACCGCCAATACCTAAGGTTTGTGGTGGCAGGAAATCATTACCAGTACAGAGTACTGTCCTTCGGCCTGTCCTCCGCACCGCGAGTCTTCACAAAATGTCTCGCGGTCGTGGCGGCCCATCTCCGGCTTCACGGCCTCTATGTTTTTCCGTACCTCGACGACTGGCTCATCAGAGCAGCGTCCGCTCAGGAGGTCACCAATGCCACGTCCCGCACGGTGACTCTGCTGCAGCACTTGGGCTTTGTCATAAACTTCGCAAAGTCCACTTTGCTCCCCTCACAGGATCTCGAGTTCATCGGCGCAAGACTGCACACTCCTCAGGCGCGAGCGTACCTACCGCTCGACAGAGCTCAGCGGCTCATGGACCTAGCCGACCGCTTTCGCAGCCAGCCCCTGGTCTCCGCCAGGCGCTTCCTGAGACTGCTCGGCCATATGGCTTCCACCGTCCATGTGACCCCCAATGCCCGCCTGAATATGCGGCCTGCTCAATGGTGTCTCCGCCGGCAGTGGCGACAAGCCACAGGCGGCCTAGCAGACCTAGTGCGCGTCTCCGAGCCGCTGGTCTCGTCTATCCGGTGGTGGCTCCGGCAGCCGAACCTGATATTAGGAATGCCTTTCCAGTCGACCTCAGCCGACCCGGGTGCTGACCACCGATGCCTCCCTCCTGGGCTGGGGAGCACATTGCCAAGAGGCACGTACTCAGGGCCTCTGGTCCAAGTGGGGGTCTGCTCAGCAGATCAACTTCCTGGAGCTCAGGGCGATCCGCCTAGCTCTCAAGGCCTTCTCCCACCTGACCTCCCAACAGTCCGTACTTGTCCAGACGGACAATCAAGTTGCCATGTTCTACGTGAACAAGCAGGGGGGCACGGGCTCCTTCCTCCTCTGCCGGGAGGCACAGAAACTCTGCTCTTGGGCCGTCAGTCACGGCATTCTCCTCAAGGCAGTCTATCTCCCGGGCCAAGAAAATTGCCTGGCAGACAAACTCAGCAGGGTCCTCCAGCCGCACGAGTGGCGTCTGGATCCCTTGATCGTTCAGAAGCTCTTCCTCAGGTGGGGTCTCTCCCCATGGTGGATCTCTTTGCCAGTCCTCACAACCGGCAGCTTCCTCGCTTCTGCTCTCGTCAGCCGCACCCACTTCGGGTTGCGGCGGACGCCTTTCTGATCTCATGGTTGGGGAGCCTTCTGTACGCTTTCCCTCCCATCCCGTTAGTCTCTCGGACTCTTTTCAAGGTTCTCCGAGACAAAGCCTTCATGATCCTGGTGGCCCCTCGCTGGCCCAGGCAGCCGTGGTTTCCGCTCCTGCTGCAACTGGCGGTGGAGGATCCATTCCCTCTGGGGGTACAACCGGATCTCCTCACTCAGGATCAGGGGTCCCTACTGCACCCCAACCTCAGGTCTCTCAACCTCATGGCCTGGCTGCTGAGAGGGTAGTCCTTGCTCCTCTTCTCTTGCCGGCGGAGGTGGAGGAGGTCGTCTTGGCTTCGCGACGGCCTTCTACCCGCAATTGCTACGCCCTTAAATGGCGTCGCTTTGCAATCTGGTGTTCCCAGCAGTCTCAGGATCCCTTCTCCTGCCCGGTGTCGGTGATCTTACAGTACTTGCTACACCTCTCTAATCTGGGACTTAAGTCCAACTCCGTCAAAGTTCACCTCAGTGCTCTTTCGGCACATCATGTGCCGGTGGACGGCAGACCTCTCTCCAACGACCCTCTCGTAGCGAGGTTTCTCCGAGGTCTCCTTCTACTTAAACCACCTCTGCGCCCGCCAGCACCTGACTGGGACCTGAATGTGGTTTTACAGCGGATCACCTGTCCGCCTTTTGAACCTATGGCTACCTGTTCCCTCCGTTTTCTGTCTTGGAAAACGCTGTTCTTGATAGCCCTCACTTCCGCTAGACGCGTAAGTGAATTGCAGGCCCTCGTGTCTGATCCCCCCTACACTCGGTTCTACAAGAATAGGGTAGTCCTACGGACTCACCCTAAGTTTCTGCCTAAAGTGGTCTCCCCTTTTCACATGAATCAGGAGGTGGTACTTCCAACCTTCTTTCCCAGACCACACTCCAGCCGAGCTGAGACGGTCCTCCATACCCTGGACTGTAGAAGGGCATTGAACTTCTACCTTGACCGTATGCGGGAGCACCGTAAAGCTGCTCAGCTTTTTGTGTCTTTTGACCCCAATAAATTGGGGCTCCCGGTCTCCAAGCGTACTCTGTCCACCTGGGTTGCGGACTGTATCTCTTGGGCTTATGGGGCAGCCGGACTCTCCTTAGAAAGTCGAGTCACGGCTCATTGTGTTCGGGCAAAGGCCACGTCAGTGGCTTACCTCCGCTCTGTTCCGCTGGCAGACATCTGCCGGGCCGCTACTTGGTCTTCGAGCCAGACTTTTGCGGTCCATTACTGTCTCGAGAGGGAGTTCCGTAGGGACAGTGCTTTCGGACAGGCAGTCCTCCGTAATCTCTTTGAGGTCTGAGCAACTCCTACCCTCCATCCCGGATGTGGGCTACCGGTGGGTGATAATTCAGCGAAGATTCTTTCCTTCTGTGCTGCTGAGCTAGAGGGAGCTCATTTTTGTGCTTAGGGTCTCCGGTAGCCTTGAGCTTGGGAGTCCCATAAGTGAGGACTGACTTCCTGCTTGGTCCTGGAGAAAGCGTAGTTACTCACCTGTAACAGGTGTTCTCCAGGAGCAGCAGGAATCAGTCCTCACTACCCTCCCTCCTCCCCTTGGAGTTGCAATCGTCTGCTTATGTTCTTTTTGCAAATTTTTATGCTGTCTTTTTTAGCTATGTCATCTGACTGGCTAAGATGGCACCTTCGGGCGGGAAGACGACCGCGCATGCGCGCTGCAATTCCCAAAGGCTTTCTTTGAAAGCTGGGGAAAATTGCTCCGCGAGGGCTCCGTCGGCGCCGACGTCACCCATAAGTGAGGACTGATTCCTGCTGCTCCTGGAGAACACCTGTTACAGGTGAGTAACTACGCTGTACGTATGACCTAGATTGGCCACTGTTGGAAACAGAATGCTGGGCTTGATGGACCTTGGTCTGACCCAGTATGGCATATCTTATGTTCTTATGTTCTCCTTGTGGTGTATCTTCCAGGAATTCAAAACTCTTGGGCAGACAGACTCAGTCGAGTTCTGCTTCCACACGAATGGTCTCTCCATGCAGACCAGGTTGCCCGACTATATTAGATTTGGGGAACCCCAGACATAGACCTCTTTGCAAGTCTGCTGAATGCCATACTTCCCCTGTTCTTTTCCGGCATTCCGGCTTGATGTTGTCAGGCAAGGGACGTCTTCCTCCTTCACTGGGGTCCGGACTTCCTATATGCCTTCCCACCCATTTCCCTTATCCCCAAAACCCTATTCAAGCTTCAGAGAGACATAGGTCATATGATCCTCATAGCTCCACGTTGGCCACGGCAAACTTGGTACCCTCTGCTCCTACATCTCTCTCAAGCTCTGCCTCTGGAATTGGGATCCGCTCCAGATCTTCTCTCCCAAGAGGGACGAGATGCTCTGTCATCTGAATCCCCCGTCTCTGCCTCTCGGGGCCTGGTTGCTGAAAGCCTAGAACTTCAGTATCTTAATCTTTCCCAAGAGGTAAAGGATATCCTTCATGCTTCTAGGAAATCCTCCACAAAACGCTCATTTGCCTTTAAGTGGAAAAGGTTTACCATATGGTGCTCTCAGAAGGGTCTTAACCCTCTTGTGATACCTCTGGAATCAATAGTGGAGTATCTCCTTCATCTGTCAAATGGGGGTCTCAAGACAAATTCACTAAGAGTCCATCTTAGTGCTATTGCAGCTTCTTACAAGCTTCTAAGTGGACAACCTATTTCCTCTCATCCTCTCATAGCGAGATTTATGAGTGGCCTTCTTTTAACAAAACCTCCCTTTAAGCCAGCACCAGTGGCATGGGACTTAAATCTGGTGCTCGGGCAGTTCATGAAACCACCCTTTGAACTATTAGCCACTGCATTTTTGAAATTCCTTTCCTGGAAAGTCATCTTCCTCATTGCAATCACATCAGCACGTCGCATCAGTGAATTGCAAGCGTTAGTGGTTGATCCTCCTCATACATTGTTCCACCATAATAAGGTAGTTCTTAGGACTCATCCACACTTTATGCCAAAGGTGGTTTCCCATTTCCATTTAAACCAAGCGGTTTACCTTCCTGTATTCTTTCCAAGGCCTCATGCCTCCAGTGCAGAAAGGAACCTTCATACCTTGGACTGTAAAAGAGCTTTGGCCTTTTACTTACAAAGGACACAGCAACATAGAAAATCTTCTCAACTTGCTTTTGATCCTAGTCATTTGGGACTTCCAGTATCCGAAAAAACTCTAACTGGATTGCTCAGTGCATATCCTTTGCCTATGAGAGTAAGAACCTTCCTCTTGAAGGCCATGTCACAGCTCACAATGTGAGAGCCATGGCAGCCTCAATGGCTCATCTTCACTCTGTCATATTGACAACATCTGTCGAGCAGCTACTTGGGTTTCGGTACATACCTTCACAGCTCACTACTGCTTAGACAAGGACTCCCGCTGGGATGCTTTGGTTGGCCAGGCTGTTCGTCAACACCTTTTTCAGACTTAATCAATTCCTACCCACCATCCCTGGTAGGATGCCAGAGATCCATGGAGGGGGGGGGGGGGGGAGTATGGCCCTTTAACAAGAGCTAACAACGTCCTGGGGCCATCTCCCTGGCATCTGCAGCTAGGGAGTCCGCATATGTGAAGACTACATTCCTGCAGATAGCGTAAGTATTCATCTGTAACAGGTGATCTCCGGGAACAACAGGAATTTAGTCGTCACAACCCGCCTACCTCCCCTAGGAGTTCTCTCTCTCTCTCTCTCTCTCTCTCTCAGCTATAAACTCAACTGGAGAGGGACAGTTAGAAAGGTGGGAAGGCAGCACGCAGGTGCTGTGGGATGCTCCCAAAACCTTTCCTATTGGACGCTGGGGAGCATTCCCACGCAGGCTCCATCGGTACCGACAATACCCATATGTGAAGACTAAATTCCTGCTGTCCCTGGCAACACCTGTTACAGGTGAGTAACTACGCTATATGGAAAAGGGAGACGAAATTCTATGATGGATTTTGCAGTGTTAATGTATTTGGACAGCTGGTGTGTTTTTTCTTATTTGTATGAGTTTGTACTGTAGTATGGAATGGAGTAGCCTAGTGGTTGGGGCAAGGTACTTCAGGCCGGAAGGTCGGGGGTTCAAATCCCACTAGAGGACAGCAACCTTGGGCCGGAAGGACTGGGGTTTCTAGTCCCACAGATGCTCCTTGTGGTCTTGGGCAAGCCACTTAACCCTCCATTGCCCATGTTCCCTGTAAGTATTAGTGTGTGTCTCATATCCCTGCGTGTTAAATGTATCCCCCAATTGTGTTGTGACCGCTTTGATTGAAGGATAAGGCGGTATACAAAACTGTCTAAATAAAATAAATAAATAAATAGATTGGGATTGGAATTGGAATGTATTGTACACTGAAGTAAGAACCTTTAGAAGCAGACAGTACAGATAACAAGCCTGGCAGAGTTGTGTGTTTACAATAACTCTGTAGTGCGAGATACTGCGTGCAGTTATCTGGCTAGAAGACTTTGACTGCAATTTTTGTTAGAGAAGTTCATTAAAACAAAAAGCTTATAGTTAAAGTACAGCCTGAATGTTGCTAACTTTTTCTTTTTTCCCTGTGAATATATAATAACTTCTGATTCCATTTGGCAGGATTATTGAGAAATCTGCATGATCGTAATTGTATTATGTTTAAGATTATCTGGATTTGACTAGTGTGATAGAGGAGGAAGAACATTAACCATTTCTTTATTTGTGTGCACTAAATACATTTAATCCATGATGTGTAAGTTTTGTTTTCTAGGTTAGGGATCTGAGTGTATCCTGGTTAAGAAAATTTGTCTGCTGATTTCATTTGGTGTATCAAGAGATTAGAGTAGCAATGTCCTGGTCTGTTATGCTGTTTGTGCTGAATAAAATGTTAACAAAGAGAAGTTATAAACAATGACAACTGAATTTCTAACTGGGTTTAAATTCTGTTTTTGAAAGTTTTGTGCTTATGAATGTATTTATTACTTTTTGTGGAGCATATTTCTTAGAATTCTATGTAATGACCCATGATGTATCCGTTTCCTTTTGTTTTGTGTCCTGATGTCCTTCCTTTATGAGCTGAGATATCTGTGTCAATCAGACAATGTTCAGGGTAAAGAGTCAAGCCATTACCTGAGAGAAAAGAGCTTTCCTAAGAATTTTTGGTAAACAATTGTATTGAGTTTAATTTCCTGTGCGGATATCCAGTTTAGTCCTCCACAATCGGGTAGTGCACCTTCTACTGCAGCCTGGAGACTGGACCAATCAAATCTTCTGTAGTACATATCCAGCTGGAGCTCCCAGAAGCCCCCCAGTGTGTCCAGTCTCTTGCAGCTTGAAGACGTAAAAGTGTGTCCTCCTGGGCACACTGAGTGACTCTTGCAGGAGCAACACTTGTTAGTTAGTCTTTTAGGGTTTGTTTTTGGGACATTTACTTACTATTTATTTAATAGCTAGCTGTATCCTTAAAAGGAAAAGGAAAAGAAGCCTGGCTCCCTGGAGCATTGTCACAGGAGACTAGGGGGAAGTCAGACCTGCAGGCTCCTGCCTTCCTGCCTGGCAAATTTTAACAGCCCTGGGTGAGCTTCCCCTGGACAGTACGGGGAATTGCCATACCTGATACAGCAGTGACTGGCACTGGGAGATGTTGACTGTGTCCTTGCTGTTCCTGAGCTGGTAGGAGTTTTCACTTCTTTCTTTGTGAGCAGTGCTCTGTCAGAGCTGCCAGCGTTCTGTAGGCTCTCCTGAGCCCATTTGGCAATTTTTCTTCAAATTGGTCGTTTGCCCTGCATTACAGGGTCGTTTTTATTTATTTTCCATATTATTTGGTTGCCGTTGTATTTTCGCGCCGTTTTTTGCCGCGGGTGAAACAGTGCGGCGGCCATTTTGGATTTTTAAAGTGTGCTTTTAAGGCACTTTTGCTCACTTGTGCAGGTTCCCCTAGCGTTTTTTGGGGTTCCTTTTGCTGGCGATTTTGCTCAGGGCACCCCAGGGTGTCTGGGGTTTATTTTATTTCTTGTAAAAAAAAAAAAAAAAAAAAAAAAGTTTTAATTTTAATCCGGGGCTGATTTGCATAGGATTGCCCCTGGGCTGTGGGTTTTCCTGTGACTGTTCCATTCTATCCCGTTGGGCGGAGGTGGCCTTGGGATGGCTTCCATACCCCAATGTGTGATTTGTGGGTCCCGCAGAGCGGCAGGGACTGACTCTGGCATCTGCAGGGGCTGTGCTGCAGTGCCCGCAGGGATAGAGCAATCTGTGAATGTTCAGGAGCAGGCTACCTCTGGGGATGCTTTACTTCAGGGGACAGTATTCTTTCTCCGAGCATCCCTCAGTTTGGGTCGGTGGCTGCGCTGCAGCAGGCGGCTACAGTTGTCCCACCTATGGAATTCTCCCCTGATTTCGTGCTCCTCATGCATCAGGCGTTCCGCTTGAGCAGGTCCGGTCAGTTGCCGGAAGTTTGCCCCCCCTCTCTTCCCTCGGGGTCCTCGGCGGCTGCTCAGTGCTCCTCACAACCCGGGGTCAAGCGGCTTCGGTTGGGGGAACAGGAGCAGGATGCCCTGGGTCTTCTGGATTCCGAGGCGGAGGGCGATCCTGAGGCTGAAGCGGAGGAGTTGGAGGATGGGGAGATCCCTGAGCTGGAGGATCAGGCTCGGGTCATTCGAGTGTTCCGTAGGGACGAGCTGGTTCCTCTGGTAACGGAGTCCCTTCAGGCGCTTAACCTTTCGGCGGTGCGGTCCCTGGAGGAGGAGGGTCTTGCGGATCCCCTGATTCAGGCAGTCAGAGATGCCCAGGTGGTTTTTCCCGTCCACCGCGTGGTCGAACAGATGATCCAAGCGGAGTGGGAGCACTCGGAATCCGGTTGGAAGGGGATTCGGACCATGAATCGGCTTTATCCCCTTGCCGACAAGGACAGGGACTGGTTCAAGTCCCCACGGGTGGATGCTGCGGTTTCCGCAGTGCCCAAGAAAACCACCATCCCGGTTGAGGGAGCGGCGGCCCTCAAGGACGGTCAGGATAAGAAGGTGGATAATTTGCTCAAGCAAACCTTCGATACTGATGCCGTGTCATTGCAAGCCTCTATTTGTGGGGCTTGGGTGGCTCGGTCGTGTCTGCGGTGGTCGCAGCAATTGCGCTCGAGCCCCGGGCTAGACCAGCAGGGCCTGTTGGAGGTTACCCGGTTGGAGTCCGGCTCGGCCTATTTGGCGGATCTGTTTTATGATTTAATCCGCGCGTTGGCTAATAGTATGGCATCCGCGGTTGCGGCACGCCGGTCCCTCTGGTTGCGCAACTGGGCGGCGGACGGTTCTTCCAAGTCCCGCCTCAGTAAACTGCCCTTTAAGGGCAGATTGTTATTTGGGGAGGCTCTCGAGAAATTGGTAAAGGATCTCGGTGAGTCCAAGGGGGGCCGGCTTCCGGAGGATAAGCCAAGGTCCAACAGGCCCTCCTCTTCGGCGCGGGGGTCCTTTCGGGATCAGCGCCGGTTTCGTTCCTCCCGCCTGTGGGCATCGCAGCGGAGCCGGTTTGGAGCCCGTAATCAAGGCTTTCGTGGTTTCCGAGGATCCGGCAAGAGGTTTTTCCGGAGCCGCCTCTTCCTCGGTCTCTTCCTTTGGGCGCAAGCCACAATGACGCGAGGCAGGCTCTGGAGGGGGGCCCGATTATCGGGGGTCGCTTGCGCGACTTTCTTCCTTCTTGGGCCCAAATTACGTCAGATTGCTGGGTGCTACAGATTATAGAAGAAGGTTATGCTCTGGAGTTTGCGTTCCCGCTTCCAGATTCCTTTGTTCTGTCTTCCAGCAGGGGTGAGCAAAAGACGCGGGACATCCGCGTGACCCTGGATCGGTTGTTAACTTTGGGAGCTGCGATCCCGGTTCCTCCCTTGGAAAGAGGCGCCGGTCGCTACTCCATCTATTTTGTGGTCCCCAAAAAAGGGCGACTCCCTGCGTCCGATCTTGGACCTCAAAGGCGTGAATCGCGCACTCAGGGTGCCGCATTTCCGTATGGAAACCCTGCGGTCAGTCATTGTAGCAGTGCGACAGGGGGAGTTTTTAACGTCCCTCGATCTTACCGAGGCCTATCTGCACATTCCGATACATCCATCTCATCAGCGGTTTCTCCGCTTTGCGTTTCCGTGGGGCCACTTCCAGTTCCGGGCCATGCCGTTCGGCTTAGCTACGGCTCCGCGCACCTTCACCAAGGTGATGGTGGTCGTCGCGGCGGCCTTGCGCAAGGAGGGCATTTTGGTCCATCCATATCTCGACGACTGGTTAATACGAGCAAAATCCAGTCGGGAGTGCATGCGAGTCACAAGCAAGGTAGTGGCTCTGCTGCGTTCTCTCGGCTGGGTGGTGAACGAACGAAAGAGTTGTCTGCGTCCCTCGCAGGACCTCGAGTATCTGGGGGTGCGTTTCGACACCGCCCGGGGACTGGTATGCCTCCCCGAGCGCCGCGTCCTGGCGTTGCGGGCTCTTGTCCGACTTTTTCGGGGGATGCCCGCTCCGTCGGCGTGGTGGTACTTGCGGCTCCTCGGAACAATGGCGGCGACCTTGGAGGTGGTGCCGTGGGCGCGGTTCCACATGCGCCCGCTACAGAGGGCACTCCTTCGCCGTTGGTCCAACCAGTGCGACTCCTTGAACAGGAGATTGCCCTGCCCGAAGACAGTGCGACGGTCGCTCCGATGGTGGCTCTCCTCCGAGAATTTGACGCGGGGGATTCCCTTGGAGCCTCCTCGGTGGGTTCCTCTCACTACGGATGCGAGCTTAGCCGGCTGGGGAGCGCACTGCGAGACCCGCTTCACACAGGGGGTGTGGTCCTCCCGGGAAGCCTCTTGG
The DNA here is from genome assembly GCA_033557465.1 of Ichthyophis bannanicus. Taxonomy (NCBI): domain Eukaryota; kingdom Metazoa; phylum Chordata; class Amphibia; order Gymnophiona; family Ichthyophiidae; genus Ichthyophis; species Ichthyophis bannanicus. Next base: position 27,482,121 of record CM066043.1, on the reverse strand, counting down.
TCGATCAACCGTCTCGAGCTTCGGGCGGTCAGGCTTGTCTTATTGGCCCTGGAGCCTCTGGTCCTGGGTCGGGCGGTCCGAGTCTGGTCGGACAATGCGACCACGGTGGCGTACATCAATCGCCAAGGGGGCACAGGGAGCGTGGCACTGGAAACAGAGGCGACGGCCTTGTTCAGTTGGGTGCAGACCCGTCTGCCGGCAATCTCGGCGGCACACATAGCAGGCGCAGAAAATGTCCAGGCAGACTTTCTCAGCAGAGTGCGGGTGGACCCCGGAGAGTGGGAGTTAAATCCACAAGTATATGCGCAAATAGTTCGGCGGTGGGGTCCGCCCATCATGAATCTCATGGCGACCTTCCAAACGGCCAGGACGAGTCGCTTCTTCAGCAGACGGCGGGAGCGAATGTCCGAGGGACTCGACGCTCTCATTCAGCCGTGGCCGACGTCCGGGCTCCTGTATGTCTTCCCTCCGTGGGCACTCATCGGCCGGGTCGTTCAGCGCATCGAGTGCCATCGGGGTCGAGTGCTGTTGGTGGCTCCGGATTGGCCCCGGAGACCCTGGTATGCCGACCTCGTCCGGCTTCGAGACGGCGTTCCGTGGCGCCTTCCTGCGCTGCCGGACCTTCTCCTTCAGGGGCCCTTGCGGATGCCCCAGGTGGCTCGATTCTCGCTTACGGTTTGGCCATTGAGAGGGCTCGGCTGAAAAAGCAGGGCTATTCGCCCGCGGTGATTTCCACCTTACTGCGGGCAAGAAAGTCATCCACTTCTCTTACTTATGTTCGAATTTGGAGGATTTTTGAGAACTGGTGCTCCCGGCGGGGAGTCCGGGCGGCGACGGCTTCTGTGCCCGTCGTGTTAAGTTTTCTTCAGGATGGGTTCGAGAAAGGTCTCGCGGCCGGTTCCCTGAAGGTTCAGTTGGCAGAGATCTCTTGTTATAGAGGCAAGGTCTTGGGCCGTCTTCTCGGCGCTCATGCGGATGTGCGGCGTTTCTTGACCGCCGTTTTTCATTTACGGCCTTCCCGCAGAACGTTGATTCCTCTGTGGGATTTGAATCTAGTTCTGCGAGCTCTGGTGCGGGAACCCTTTGAGCCCTTGCGGAGGGCGTCTTTGAAGGATCTCTCCTTGAAGACGGTTTTTCTGGTAGCCATTTGCTCGGCAAGGCGCATTTCGGATCTTCATGCTTTGTCCTGCCGAGAGCCTTTCTTGTCTTTTTCCGCGGAGCGGATTGTGCTCCGTCTGGTTCCTTCCTTTCTGCCAAAGATAGTGTCTCCTTTTCACCTGAATCAGGCGGTGTTTCTGCCAGTGCTTTCGGCGAGTTCTGTCGAGTCGGTGGACAAGGGTCTTCACCGGCTTGATGTGGGCCGCACGCTGCGTCGGTATTACAGTCTACCGAGCCCTTTCGGAAGACTGATCGGCTCTTTGTGCTCTTTGGGGGTGCAAGGAAAGGTGAGGCGGCGGCTAAGGCCTCCATTGCTCGATGGCTCAAGGAAGCGATCGCGTCCGCGTATCTGTTGCAGCGGCGGCCGGTTCCGGAGGGGCTCCGAGCTCATTCTACTCGGGCTCAGGCGACCTCTTGGGCGGAGCATAGCCTGGTGCCGCCGGCAGAGATCTGTAAGGCGGCCACTTGGTCGTCTCTGCATGCTTTCAGCAGGCACTATCGCTTGGATGTGTCAGCGGCTCGGGATTCCTGTTCTGGTTCGGCGGTTTGGCGCGCCGGCTGGCAAGGTCCCGCCCGGTCTTAACTGCTCTGTTACATCCCGATTGTGGAGGACTAAACTGGATATCCGTACAGGAAATGGAAATTACACTAACCTGGTAATTGTAGTTCCTGTAGGATCCAGTTTAGTCCTCCTTCCCTCCCGACTATCTGTATGCTCTAGCGGCGCGCTGTCCCGAGCGGGTGACTATGAGACGGTTTTTCGTCCCGTTCGGACTCTGTCGACAGCGGTGCTTATCGCTATGACTCTGTGTAAATTTAATGGCGTCGGGGCAGGCGCCATGCCATGTCTGACTTCCTCGTTTGGGGAGGGAGTTGGTTATTCCAGGGGGGGAAGTATATTGTTTAATACTATGAAGTGTTGCTTCGTTAAGTATGCTTTGTTACTAGTACACTGGGGGGCTTCTGGGAGCTCCAGCTGGATATGTACTACAGAAGATTTGATTGGTCCAGTCTCCAGGCTGCAGTAGAAGGTGCACTACCCGATTGTGGAGGACTAAACTGGATCCTACAGGAACTACAATTACCAGGTTAGTGTAATTTCCATTTATTTGCCATAAATGGTTAGTTTGTGTTTTGATGTTTGTTACCCCTCAAGTAATAAGATTAAGTAATGCTTTGTATATTGTCATGGTTGAAGAATAAATTACAAACATAATTAATGATATGCATATGTAAGTTGTGCTCTTGATAAAAGGTGTGTCTATCAGGTCACATGCTAATTTTAATGTGATAAAGAGAAAAATTAAATGTAGATGCAAAATAGAAATATGTCGAAAGCTAAATTGGTATACATATATTCAAATAAGTTGTAATAATTTAATGCTAGCAGTAGATGTATTGTAATTAACTAGATAAATCATGGGGGCTACCAGTTCTCCCACACACCTTGATCTACTAGTCGCGGTGGTGGCGTTGGCCTCCTACTCTCTCCCTTCTGCCAATTCCAACCACTCCTGCCACCCCAATCACACTCCCCCCCTCCTTCAAAGTTCACTCCATTCGCCTCCTCACACCACTTCCCCTCCGAGTAGTTGTTATCTATCGCCCACCCGACAAATCCAAATCAACTTTCCTCACCGACTTCGACTCCTGGCTCTCTGCCTTTATGGATCCCTCCTTCCCCACTCTTATTCTTGGCGATTTCAACCTTCACATCGACAACCCCTCCAACCTCCATGCCTCAAAGTTCCTTGATCTTACCTCCTCATTCGACCTCCAACTTTGTTCCACTGCCCCCACACATCTACACGGTCACTGCCTTGACCTAATACTCTTCTCCAATTCCTCTCCCTCCAACATCCGCAAATCAATCCTTCTCTCATCTTACCATCACCTCCTAACATTTACTCTTCAGCTTCCGCCATCCCAACCTCGTCCTGTCTCCTCCGATCTATTTAGAAACCTTCATAATATTGATCCTCTGATGCTCTCCTCCACCATTTCTCCATCTCTTTCCTCCATTTTATCCTCCAAGTCCATCAACGAGGCAGTATCCTCATACTGTGATAGGCGATGGCCTACTTCATCTTGTAAATGTAAGAATGTGGCAGAGGCTTCTCTCTTCCTGCCTGTCAGCTCTGCGTGAGTCCTCCCCCCTCCACCTCAGAGTATTATAACTGACTCTGGAATATTACAGAAATTACCAGTAGCTGTTAGAAACACTTCTCAGCTTTGCTTTGCCTTGATAAGAATGTCCTCTGATAAGAACGTAAAACTCTTCCACCGTTTTTGTTATGTTTTAAGCACAGATGTCTGTGTCAGTATTATTGCTTGCACACTGTATCCTTGCTAATACACTGACCTTGTAGAGAGAAGCAGATTGAAATTCAGCAGAATATATTATGTCTAAAGTTTTGAGCCATGGCGAGAGAGATGTGCACGGGGGGGAACATGGGGGTAAGCCCAGTCACAGATGGCTATTGGATGAAAGTAGCTGGGCCACCAAGACCAATGAGGAGGTTGACCTGTATTAGATTCGGGAAGAAAGGTATTTAAACTGTCATTTCTCTGAGCTCTGGGCTCAGCCATTTTGTATGTAATCATTGTCTGAGTCTGTGCACATTAAACTGGCTTGAATTCTAGTCAATAGACTCCGGGTTTTATTGGTTGCGGACACTTCGCTATTACATATTCTTGGTGCGTTGGCCGGGAAGGCGTAATACGCAAATGGTCCGCAAGTGATACTACCACGTATTACCGCCTCCAGGTTTGGTCCGGCTGGGACCACAGCCGACCGACGTGGAGAGGATTCCAGGCGCTGACCGGTCCCTTGCATCGGAGGGTTCCGCCCTGCCTCGGCGGCCTGCTGGGTCCAGCTGGCCAACACCTCGAACCCAGAGGAGTCCAGGATTCAACCCAAGGTGGAACTGGTTGCGCAGTGCATTAGCTACCCGATCTGGTGAGTATTGATTTTTCTGGTTCTTAGATAGCTTTGGGAAAGTCTCGAGACGAATTTGGTACAGTAACAGTTAAAGGAAGTCTGATCAACTTCCAGGGCGGCACTAGTAACCTTGCATGAGTATGCGCGGGGCGAAGCTGCTGACCCTTTTGGTTTGGTAATTTTGGTTTAGTCAGCCGGGGAGTTTTGGAATTTGGGAAATGCTAGCATGTTTGGTTGTGTGAAGTGTGCTTGAGAGGTATGGCAAGTGTGATGATGAAGGCAGTTCAGAGGCTATGGAATGCCAGGAGAATGAACCCTGTGCCTTTAAGAGTGAGAGCATTCAGGGTTTCCCCAGCAACCAAGAACTTCTGACTCATAGCACAGTCACCATTAAGCCCCGCCCACTTCACGTCAGGGCTGGAGTGAAGCCTAGCAGCTCCCACATGTGCTGGGAGAGAGGCGTGGTCCCTGAGAGGGAGCAGTTTAAAACTCCTGTGTTTGGAAAGTCAGTTAGAGGTAGGAGTGGAGGAAGCAGAAGAAGTAGTAGCCAAGGAGGGAAACGAGCCTGGAAGCGAGTCTGGAAGAGAATTCAGAAGAGAATCCAGGGAAGGACTTGGAGGGTCCAGAGGAACTGGAACCAGGACTGGAACCAGAGGAGAAAGGGGCTCAAGGAGGCACGAGAGGTGCTGGGCTCAAGCTCAAAGACAAACAGTGGGATCTGCTTGGAACCGGTCCAAGGCAGTCCCAGCAGAAAGGAAGTTTGCTACAACAGAGAGAAGTGTCTGCAGAGGGAAAGCAGCATGGCTCTGGCAAGGAAAGAGGAGACTACTAAATGGCCCTGAACTAAGGCAAGTGTGTCTTCCAGAATTCCTCCCTGAAAGGAAGTTAAGAGAATTAGTTCCTGGTAGAAGGAATAATTATAATAACCAGCTAAGCTTCAGCAGTAGAAACAATAGCTTGTCTGCATGTCAGTATTCTCAGCTCTCTGAAGAAATAGAGCAGAAAAAGGTTCTATTAGAGAGATTGAATGAAATGCTCCAGAAACAAACTAGTCAGCTCTACAGTCATTACCCTCTGAAGAATGTTGTGAGGATGCCATTGAAGAAATGGATATAGGAAGCTGCTGTGAAGACTATGAAGATAGTTCTGATGAGATGCAGTGTTCTTATTGTAAAGCTAATGATTTAGAAGTGTGCTAAGCTTTAAACCCGTTTGAGTGAGTGAATGCTATAGTAAGGAACTTGACCTGATTGAAGGACACAGCACAGAGAACAGCTGAAGGTTGTTAATCAAGCCGTTGCTGTGTAAGGCTAGAAACTGAAGGGAAAGCTCAGTGGACATTTTTTAAAGCTGTTTCTGTTATGAAGGAGCTGTGAAGTAAACACTCCCATAAGAAGCTAATGTGCCCATGAGAAGCTTTATAACCTGAGCTTTGAAAGCAAGTTCCTAAGAGGCTATCTGTTGCAGATACTAGTAATCCTGTGCTAACTTTTGTAAAAGTTATACCTTTGCTTTGGAGAAGAATCCCCTTATTGTTTATTCAGCCTGTTACCTGTGAATGTGATGGAAACCCTAGAACACAACAAATAAATATTTCTCTGTTTCGCCTGACCACTTGTCTGCACAACTACTTTGGCCTAAGAAGGATAAGTAAAACTACATTTCCCAGCAGCCCTCCTGGCAGCCATATTGGGAGGACTTATTCTAGGGCAGCAAGGCGACTCCATCCTGGTGCCCGGCTATATGCCCAGCCAGGTGGGGGCGACACAATACAGGCCAAGCGAGAGCGGACTCCTAAGTAGAGCAGTTCCTGGCAGGGTGACCTCGCCCAGGTCGCGAACAGGAGGAAGCGTTTGTTGTTTGTCCCCCTCATTGTTTTGTGGGCTACGCGGACCCCTTACCCGTAGCCATCCTACCTACCCTTTCTCTTTGCTGTCTTGTACGTTATATGTTATAATGGGAGGGGCGGAGTCCGTACAAACTCCGCTGAACTGTATGATCACGAATTTTAAGAAAGGTTTTAGTGGTGATTATGGGATAAAAATGACAGCGACCCGCTTAGAAATATTGTGTAGTAGGGTGTGGCCGGCGCTGGACGCCGGGTGGCCACCAGAAGGTACTTTTGATATCCAAACTGTGTCCCGTGTGCACAAGATTGTTCGGGACTATAGCTGCGCACTGTTTTCCTATATAGATTCCTGGTTAGGTATATGTGAGAAGCAGCCTTCCTGGATGAAGAGTTGCAGTGAGGGACAGAGAAAAATTATGTTAGCAACTGCCACGAGAGTCCCTGCCAAGAAAGAGAAGCCCCCTATTTATGTAGCCCAAGAGTCTCCAGAGATCCCAGGGTATCCACCCGCCTTTCTGTATACTCCAGTCCCGTCAGCACCACCCCAAGTACCCCCATTAGTACCTCAAGTGGAGCCGGAGGTAGCGAGCGTACCTCCAGCCGAGGTGCCTCCACCGGAGCAAGTGAGCGTACCTCCAGCCGAGGTGCCTCCACCCGAGCAACCACCTCCAAAACTTGAAGAGCAGACCCCTCCCCACGGAAGTCGGAGCCCTAGTCCTGAGCAGCGCTCTGACGTGGAACAATCATCCCCCGAAGAATCCGCTAGTGGAGGGTCAGATGCCAGTCCAGGGCCATCCACTAGTTCAGACACCGGTAGTAGAGCCACCCCCAGGTCCGCTAATCTGCGTTACGCCCTTAGAAGCAGAAAAGCGGGCCCGAAAGAAGTCCGCCAACTGCCACTGCGGCAGGTCCCAGGATTACCCATTCAAAATGAGGAGGGTCAGGTTGTGCCCAGACCTACCAGTCTAGTCTATGTGCCTTTCTCCACAACAGATTTATTGAATTGGAAAATGCATTATGCCTCCTATACTGATAATCCCCAAGATTTGACAGAGTTAATGACTAGTATTATGCAAACTCATCAGCCCACCTGGTCTGACTGTCGCCAGCTCTTGGCTACCCTCTTTACTACTGAAGAGCGGGCACGGATAGTGCGAGCAGCCACTAAATGGTTGGAAGAGAACCCTGAAGTTGGGAGAAACCTAAATCTAGATCCCCGACAGGCAGCAGCCGCAGATTTCCCCAATGAAGATCCCGGATGGGACCCGAATAGTGATGTAGGAGAAAAGGCCCTCACCCGGTTTCGCCAGGCTCTACTGCAGGGCCTAAAGAAGGGAGGCCAGAAAGCTATGAATATTGGAAAAGTAGCGGACGTTCTTCAGCGCCCAGATGAGAGTCCAGCTGCTTTCTATGAACGATTAACTGAAGCCTATAGACTTTACACCCCCTATGATCCAGCAGCCCAGGAGAATTTACGCATGGTGAATGCTGCTTTTGTGAGTCAGTCCCAGGGAGACATAAAACGAAAACTGCAGAAATTAGAAGGATTTGCGGGCATGAACTCAGCACAGCTAATGGAAGTCGCACAGAAGGTATATGTTGTCACAAGGTAGACCTAACGGAACCTGAGAAAATGCAGATCAGCAGGAATGATCAGGGAAGAGATGACAGCGTAAACAGAAAACTGTCAGATGGTTGCTATAGACAACCAGGGCACACGTGGATAAGGGCTAGGAAGACACACCCAGATAGCAAGCAAAGGGAGTTTGCATTGCCTGATAGGAATCAGCTGGGTGGAGGTGGAGCCCAAAGACACAGATATAAAACACGCTCACAAATAGTTAGAGGGGGAGAGGAGGTGAGCCAACGAGGGTCACAGCAAGAGAGACAGCAGCAAGGGCAGCTGAAGCTGTGGAAAGAATGGAACTGGAATGAAAGAGAGAGAGAAGGAGAGAATGAACTATTGGATCAGCAGAAGAACCAACACGAAGGTCTGAGTGAGTCCCTTTACCTGTGTGAGAAGTGTGGAAATCAGCAGCCAGATACTGTGTGTATGCGTGGAGGGCACGAGAGACGTAGGAGATCTTCCATAGAAGGTAACAAAGCAGGAAATGCTAATAGAGGCTGTTTCCTACCTGAGTGGGTAAAACCCCGAAGTAACAGGAAAAGCCAACATAAAACAAGCTTAAGAGAAACAGAGAATAACTTCTTCCCTTGTGCTAGAAGCTTTAAAAGAAGAGAAGTTTTCTTACCTGAAGAAGCTTGTGATTTTGCTAGCAAGTTTAAACTCCCAACCTGTGATAAGGTTCCGTCTCAAGCAGTGCAATCCAGGGCAGCTGTGTTGCAAGGGCTAGACCCGAGCAAGCTCAGAACATACCACAAATGCTCTAGTAGCAGAGCTAGTGAAGGTTTGAAATATCCTTTTGGTTACCAACAGGGGCAGAGCTCCTATGAGCCCCATTCAAAACCTTATGGTATTTCCCAGCAAGGCATTTGTGCAGAGGGACAGAGCAACTTCCTGTTTGACGGAGCAAACCAGCCTTATCCCTGTGAAACAGCTGATCCTAGAATTAAGGGTTCAGATGAATATGAATTAATGGAATGTGAGAATTCAGATATACCAGTTGTTCCTGAACCAATGGACTGTTCATTATCTGTGATTGACCCAGAGCTCTCTCTAAGGTAAATGGTTGAAGATAACCAGAGTTTAAAGCAGTAGAAGTGAGCTGTGCTGTAGCAACAAAAGAAAAGGCTGTATTAGGAACAGTGAGGCTGTTTAATTCTTTTCTTTTGTTTGTGTTTAAAAGCTGAAGTAAGCTATTTTTGTTATACATTTAATTTGTTATATGCCCGAAGTGGTCTGTTATTTGTTTTGCCAAGAAAGAGAAAAAAAACCTCGTGGACGGGGAATAAAGCCCTGATTTGGAATTGAAGTGTGTTATGTGGTTCATATAATAGAAAGGTACAACTACCACTCTCAGAGGGCCAGGCAAGGCTGCCTGCAGTACTGACAGAGCCAAGAAGAGGAATCATCAGGCAATACCTGACCCCACCGATAGGGCCCCTGGGGGTGTGACAATGTGAATCGTGATCAAGAAAGCAAACGGGAAAGTGAAAGAAGGATGAGGAAGAAAGTGGATTTGCTCGCTGCAGCACTAGTGGAAGGATGCGGAGGAGGGATATCCTAACCGAAGAGCCAGAGGACGGGGAAGGGGCTGAGGGAGCTCTCGGCCCCCCTTAGGTGCAAATCAGTGCGCTTATTGTAAAGAGGAAGGACATTGGAAGGATACATGCCCGAACATGAACTCCGCCCCCTGGAGGGGACGCAGAAGCGCCGGGGGGGGGGGGGGCGATTCCAGCAACAAGGGGGTATGCAGCGCGCACAGTTCCAGCAAAATGAGACTGCCATGCAGGGAGTGGCAGTCACCGAAGCAGATTTCATGGATGATGAGGAATAGGCCAGACCGGGCTCCAAATTCTTCTTAGGTCTCCAGGAGCCTATGGTCAATGTAAAAATTGGAGACCAACATATGGACTTTATGGTAGACACAGGGGCTGAGCATTCAGTAGTAGCCAAGCCTGTGGCCCCTGTGTCCTCTCGATCTGTAACAATTGTGGGAGCTACTGGAACTAGAAGCACAAGACCTTTCCTGCAGAACCACGCCTGTGAACTAGGGGGGCAGCAAATAACACACCAGTTCTTGTACATGCCTGAATGCCCAGTTCCCCTTTTGGGCCGAGACATGCTTGCAAAACTCCAAGCCCAGATATCCTTTGTTGAAGGGGGAAAAATGGAAATGACTATAAACTCAAAAGCTGCTGGCCTGATGGTGTTAACTGTCCCCCGAGAAGAAGAATGGCGGTTCTATTCACCTACATCCAAAGCAGCAAGTTCCTGTGTACTTACCAGCATTGCAGCCCCACCTGGAGTATGGGCAGAGAATAATCCACCTGTCCTAGCAAAGAATATAGCTCCTGTACTTGTTACCCTTAAGCCAGGAGCAGAACCAGTGCATGTGCGTCAGTATACCCTCCCACGACCAGCAATTGAAGGTATTCATCGTCACCTGAAGAAATTATTGCAGTATGGACTTCTTAGAGAATGCCAATCACCCTGGAACACCCCCCTTCTCCCAATCAAGAAGCCTGGGACAGGTGACTACCGCCCAGTGCAGGATCTACGTCGAGTAAACTGTGCAGTTGAAACTATACATCCAGTAGTACCAAATCCTTATACCCTCCTGGGACTGATTCCAGCAGAAGCCACTCATTTCACTGTTTTGGACTTAAAAGATGCTTTTTTCTGTATACGCCTGGCAGAGGCCAGTCAGCTTTTGTTTGCATTTGAATGGGAAAACCCTACCACAGGAAGACAAGGACAACTCACTTGGACTCGATTACCACAAGGATTTAAGAACTCACCCACTATCTTCAGTGCAGCCCTCAGTCAAGACCTGTCAAGTTACCCTGTAACTCCGGGAAAAAGAATTCTACTCCAATATGTAGATCTGCTCATAGCCACCAACAACGAAACTGATTGTGTGCAAGCTACAAGTGATCTCCTGCACCTTTTGAATGAGGCTGGATACAAGGTCTCAAGAGCCAAGGGGCAGCTGTGTCAGACAGAAGTGAAATACTTAGGGTTCCACCTGTCCAAAGGAACCCGGAAATTAGGACTTGAGTGGAAGGAAGCAGTATGCCGCATCCCAACCCCCACAACCAGAAAACAGGTGTGAGCTTTTTTGGGAGCGGCAGGCTATTGCCGAATATGGATACCAAATTTTGCGCTCATGGCAAAACCCTTGTACCAAGCCACCCAGGGAGTTGAACGATCCCCCCTGGAATGGGGCCCAGAACAAGATAAAGCATTCAAATCATTGAAAACAGCATTTATGTCATCCCCAGCCTTGGGCCTACCGGATGTGCAGAAACCCTTTCGTCTGTATGTCCATGAGTCAAGCGGAAACGCATTGGGAGTCTTGACCCAGCCTCTTGGGTCCTGGCAGCGACCTATGGCCTACCTGTCAAAACAATTGGATCCTTTTGCCAAAGGTTGGCCACCTTGCCTGAGAGCTGTAGCAGCCACAGCCCTCTTAGTGAGCGAAGCTGACAAGCTCACCTTAGGACAAAGTCTTCGAGTCACTGTACCACACTCTGTTCTAACCCTGATGGAACACAAAGGAAACCATTGGCTCACTAATGCCCGAATGTTAAAATATCAAAGTATGCTATGTGAGAATCCGCGATTGCAATTGAGTGTCAGCCAAACTCTGAACCCAGCTACCCTATTGCCAACCGGTCCAGGCCCTCCTGACCATGATTGCTTGGAAGTAATGGACACTGTATATTCAAGTCGCCCAGATTTAACTACTGATCCCCTGAGCCATCCAGACAAAACATTCTTCGTGGATGGGAGTAGCTGTGCTGGTTATGCAGTGGTGACTCTGGACATGGTAGTGGAATCGTCAGCCCTAGCCCCAGGAACCTCAGCACAGAAGGCTGAATTGATAGCTCTTACACGTGCACTCAGAATTGGAGCAGGAATCAGCCTGAATGTATATACAGACTCTAAATATGCTTTTACAACACTACATGCCCATGGGGCCCTGTACAAAGAACCTCAGGAGGCAAGTCTGTCAAGTATGGCCCAGAAATATTGACTTTGTTGGAAGCAGTATGGGCCCCCAAACACGTTGCTGTAATGCATTGCCGAGGCCATCAAACTGGAGATGGAGAAGTGTCCCGAGGAAACAGATTTGCTGATGCCTCAGCCCGAGAAGCAGCTATTGCAGGACAAATTATCACCCCAAATGTCACAATACAAGCAGCCATATTTCCAGTGCCTCTTAGTGCGTGGACACCCAGATATACCAAAATGGAGATGGACCATTACTGTCAAAGGGAGGGGGGGGGGGGCAATTATCAGAAACTGGATGGATAGTGTTGCCACCGCCTGAAGGGATCTCCACCCCTGGTATGACCGTGATTCCTGAAGCACTAGGCCCTGCCTTTGTTTTTATTTATTTTTATTTAGCAAGCATTTGTAGCCCGCTCCTTCCAGCGATCAGAAGCGGGTAGGATTACTATTGTGAAACTGCCGAATCAAGGCAGGTACAAATTTTGTTTACATACAGATTGTCAGAAAAGCACATCATACAGCGTTAACACTTCTTAGCTATGGGGGAGTTCATTTACATATATACATAAATACATATATACAGGATAATCTTCTTGGACACAGTGGTCAGGGGCTGCTCCATCTGTGGGTTTAGTTTAGGTTGAAATGTGATTGGAAAATGTGCGTTTTGAGTTCAAGCCTTTCATCAAGCCACACACTATGGAAAAACAAAGATGGCAGATGCTCTGAAGCCATATTTCTATATCTCCTTGCTAGGACCTTTGACCACCTCAGTAGCCCGACGATGTGTGACTTGTGCTAAGAACAATGCCCGGCAAGGGTCCTGTATCACCCCCACGAGTTCAGTCAGTAGGAGTTACCCCCATGGGAAATATCCAAATAGACTTTGCAAAAATGCCCCGAGCAAATGGATATCGTTACTTGCTAGTCCTAGTTTGTACTTTTTCTAGATGGGTGGAAGCTTTTCCCACCAGAACTGAGAAGGCCAGAGAAGTCACTAAGGCCTTGCTCCATGAGATCATTCCCCGATTTGGAATACCATTGACCATGGGGTCTGACAATGGGCCCTCTTTTATATCACAAGTAACTCAGCAGCTAGCCCATGCCCTGCAAATACAATGGAAGTTACACACAGCTTATAGGCCCCAGAGTTCAGGGAAAGTAGAGAGAATGAATCGTACCCTGAAATCTCAGATATCCAAACTTTGTCAGGAAGCCCACCTGAAGTGGCCCCAAGCTCTCCCCATTGCCCTCCTCCGAATACGTTCAGCCCCCACCATGCCATTAGGAGTATCCCCATTTGAGATTTTGTATGGGAGGCCCCCGCCTATAATACAGGGGATAAGAGGGGATATGAATCAGATTGGATCAGAAATCACTAGGCAAGAATTGTTGGCTCTAAGTTCTGTTTTGCAGAGCCTTCATACCTGGGTGCAAGACCAGTTGCCTATCAATCTAAAAGAGCCATTGCATCCTTTCAAGCCTGGAGCCTCGGTGTGGGTAAAGGAGTGGAAGAAGACACCGTTGGCGCCTCATTGGAAGGGACCATACATCGTTTTGCTATCCACCCCAACAGCAGTTAAAGTGGCCGAAATCGACTCCTGGATCCACCACTGTCGAGTGAAACCAGCCACAGTACCTGAGAGTCGTCCCTGGACTTCGATCGCTAATCCTGCAGCACCATTGCGACTCACGCTGCATAGAAAAGATCCGTCATCATAAAGGCTTTGCAAGCCTGTTCCTGAAAGAGACATCCTTCAGTTTTTGTATCACCCTATCAATCCTTATCTATCTACCTCAATCAACCAATAACTACCTCAGTAATCATCAGAGACTATAATCATGATGATTACGAATTGCTGCTATTTCCTTCTTGGGGTAGCCCTGGGACTCTTGAGAACCACTCTTGCCTTGCCCCCTTGTGCAGCCTGTATAACCACCACCCGAACTGGAATGCAGGTCACTCAGACTCTACTCTATCACTCTTATTATACTTGTACTGGTATAGTCAGCAGGTGTATCTATAATGGTACAGAACTGAATGTCTGCACTAAGGGAAAGACTTGTACTTGCTTCAGACCTCGCTAGAACCCATCTTACTATGTCCTGGAACTGAGATGGAATGATGAAGATGGAGCCCTTATCAATGCTACAAGTTAACTCTCTGATCCCAGCCAACCTGCTTACCTGTATTTTGATGCTTGTGACTTGATTAATAGAAATAATTATTACAGGTGTGGATCATGGGAGCAAGCTTACTATTATGATGAGAAGTATATGTGTCCTGAAGGTGCGTACAACTGGGGAATATGCACTGGGATACATTCCCCAACAACATATAGCAAATCATCAGAAGCAGATTACTTCTGTCCGAAATGGGATTGTGTGTACTATGCTACCTGGTCTGGTAGCCCTACAGGACAGACTGGAGATGATCGCCAGGCGCTGCTGGAAAGATTACCCTTACTGAAACCTGAACAGTGCAAGAAAAGTGCCTGCAATCCCCTACGACTTCAGATCCTCGACCCCAGCCAGTGGAAGCAAGGATTTCGATTCGGCCTGCGTATAGCAGGAGGTGGAACTGATCCTGGAACCATTATGTTCATTTAGCTGAATGTAAAGACTCATGTTTCTTCGCCTTATCGCATACATCATACCTTCTACGAGGCCATGAAGGCAGAATTTGTTGTTCCCCACACCTAGCAGAATTTGTTCATCGAACTAGCTGGAGCTGTGGCATCCAGCCTCCAGATCTCGGACTGTCTCTTTTGTGGAGGAACTCAAATGGGAGACCAGTGGTCTTGGGAAGCACAAGAACTATATTATTCCGTACCATATAACCAAACTGATGTGCATAACACTACCAATGAATGGGTCCTCGCCCACTCCATAGTGGGTAGACTGTTTTGTACGAGCAGGACCACAATTAACTGCATTGGTAGGACAACTGGTCTGTTTGAACCAAAAATATTACAATGCCACAACTGGAAAGACTTCTTGGTGGTCAGGTGCCAATACTCCGGAACCTTCTAATCCTCTGATCATCTTTCCTTATTTGGCCAGGATATGGACAAATCTGTCTACACACAGCACTTGGGAAGCTCCACCTGGACTATATTGGATTTGTGGCACCCGAGCATATGCTAAACTCCCTGCCAAATGGGGAGGAGCATGTGTTCTTGGAACAATACGACCTTCTTTCTTTCTTTTGCCCCTTTCCCACGGAGAACAATTGGGGTTCCCTGTATATAAAAGTCGACAGAAACGAGAGGCTCTGAAAATTGGCCAGTGGGACAAATGGGATGCAACCTCTGAAGAATGGCCACCAGGGAGAATTGTTTCTTACTATGGACCTGCTACCTGGGCGCAAGATGGTTCTTGGGGCTACCGCACCCCTATATATATGTTAGATCGTATTATACGTTTGCAAGCTGTTGTTGAAATTATAACCAATGAAACTAGTAGAGCACTAACCTTGTTAGCTAAACAAGCCACACAGATGCGTACAGCCATTTACCAGAACCGCTTAGCTTTAGATTATCTGCTTGCAGCTGAAGGAGGAGTATGTGGCAAGCTGAATTTAACTAACTGCTGCTTGCAAATAGATAATGAAGGACAGGTTGTAGAAGACATAGCCAATCACATGAGAAAACAAACTTATGTCCCAGTCCAAACGTGGCATGGCTTGCAACTAGATGGCTGGTTTGGTTCTTGGTTTTCAGGCCTAGGCGGCCTGAAGACACTTGTCATACTTGTATTCCTGATTGTAACTGTTTGCTTATGTATCCCATGTTTCCTTCCCTTATGCTTGCGTATGCTACGCTCCATTATTGATAATAGTCTTGACCACAGGGAAGCAGCACAAATATTAGCAACATGGGACTACTACCCTATACCCCGAAGTGATCCCTCTGCTATAGTTTAAGGTACTGCCATATATGTGTGATTAGATTCTCACCCTTTCTCATGTGCGGGTGTGAATAATCAAAAGGAGGGAATGTGATAGGCGATGGCCTACTTCATCTTGTAAATGTAAGAATGTGGCAGAGGCTTCTCTCTGCCTGCCTGTCAGCTCTGCGTGAGTCCTCCCCCCTCCACCTCAGAGTATTATAACTGACTCTGGAATATTACAGAAATTACCAGTAGCTGTTAGAAACACTTCTCAGCTTTGCTTTGCCTTGATAAGAATGTCCTCTGATAAGAACGTAAAACTCTTCCACTGTTTTTGTTATGTTTTAAGCACAGATGTCTGTGTCAGTATTATTGCTTGCACACTGTATCCTTGCTAATACACTGACCTTGTAGAGAGAAGCAGATTGAAATTCAGCAGAATATATTATGTCTAAAGTTTTGAGCCATGGCGAGAGAGATGTGCACGGGGGGGAACATGGTGGTAAGCCCAGTCACAGATGGCTATTGGATGAAAGTAGCTGGGCCACCAAGACCAATGAGGAGGTTGACCTGTATTAGATTGGGGAAGAAAGGTATATAAACTGTCATTTCTCTGAGCTCTGGGCTCAGCCATTTTGTATGTAATCATTGTCTGAGTCTGTGCACATTAAACTGGCTTGAATTCTAGTCAATAGACTCCGGGTTTTATTGGTTGCGGACACTTCACTATTACAATACAATGCTACACTATCCTCGGCCCTCGACACTCTTACCCCTCCCACCCCATGCCCTGTCAAACGACCTACTCCCCAACCCTGGCTTTCACCCACAATTCGTTACCTACGCATCTGCGCCCGTTCTGCCGAACGAGCTTGGTCCAAATCCCGCTTCCTGGAAGACCACCTACATCTCAAATTCATGCTTGGCTCCTTCCAGTCAGCCTTAGCACTTGCCAAACTTGATTACGACATCAATCTGACCAGCTCCCTTGCCTCTGATCCTCGCCGTCTCTTTAATACCCTCAATTCCCTCCTCAAGGTCTCCCCCGCCCCGATCCCTCCCTCCCTTTCTGCCCAAACCCTAGCCGACTACTTCCACGACAAAGTCCACAAGACTACCCTCCAATTCCCTTCCCCCTCACCTTCCTCCCCTCTTCCCCAATTCTCCTCCCCCATCCATGCCCCCCCCTGCCACCCTCTCCTCCTTCCCTCCGATCTCTGAAGAAGAAACCACACTCTTTCTTTCCTCCTCCAAACCCACCACCTATTCATCGGACCCTATCCCCACCCATCTCCTACATTCCATCTCCCTCACCATTGTCCTCTCCATCACTCATATCCTCAACCTTTCACTCTCCACTGCAACTGTCCCTGTTGACTTCAAACATGCTATTGTCACACCCCTCCTCAAGAAACCCTCACTTGATCCCACATACCCTTCTAACTATTGACCCATCTCCCTCCTTCCCTTCATATCCAATCTATTAGAACGAGCAGTCCACCATCACTGCCTCGACTTCCTCACCGCCCAGGCCCTCCTGGACCCACTACAATCCGGCTTCTGTCTCCTACACTCCACTGAAACAGCACTCACAAAAGTCGCCAATGACCTGTTCCTGGCTAAATCTAAGGGCCTCTATTCTATCCTCATCCCTCTTGACCTTTCTGCTGCCTTTGACACCGTTGACCACGACCTTCTCCTCACCACCCTCTCCCCGATTGGCTTCAAGGACCTCTGTACTATCCTGATTCTCCTCCTACCTCTTCCATCGCTCATTCAGTGTATGCTCTGGTGGCTTCTCCTCCCCTACCCTGCTCCATGTACGTGTACCCCAAGGATCTGTCTTGGGGCCCCCTCCTCTTCTCTCTATACCCAAGGCCTTGGCGCGCTTATCTCCTCCCATGGCTTTCAGCACCATGTCTATGCTGATGATTGCCAGATGTACCTCTCTACACCTGATATTTCTCCAGCTACCCAGTCCAAGATCTCTGCCTGTCTTTCAGACATCGCTGCCTGGATGTCCCATCGCCGATTGAAACTGAACATGGCCAAAACTGAACTCCTTGTCTTTCCACCCAATTCCTCTCCCCCCCCCCCCCCCACTTCCCCCTCTCTCAATCCATGTGGATGGATCTACTATGCTTCCTGTTCCCTCTGCCCGCAATCTAGGTGTTATCTTTGACACCTCTCTCTCCTCCGCTCATATCCAGCTTGTAGCGAAGACCTGCCGCTTCTTTCTCTACAATATCATCAAAATCCACCCCTTCCACTCTGAACACACTACCAAAACGCTTATCCACTCCTTAATCTCCTCTCGCCTCGATTACTGCGCCATACTCCTCGCTGGTCTCCCCGTGAGCCACCTCCTTCCCCTTCAATCCATACAAAATCATGCTGCTTGACTAATCTTCTGCCAGCCTCGTCATACCCACATTACTCCTCTTCTCAAGTCGCTTCACTGGCTTCCTGTCCAATTCCGCATCCAATTCAAGCTGCTCCTGCTGACCTATAAATGCATTCAGTCTGTGGCCCCTCAATACCTCTTATCTCTTCCTATGTCCCTTCTCGAAATTTTCACTCCGCTAACAAGTTATTTCTATCAGTGCCTCTCACCCCCACTGCAAACTCCCGACTGCGCTCCTTTCACCTTGCTGCACCTTATGCCTGGAACAGCCTAGTTGTGTCTGTGCGCCAGGCATCCTCCCTGGCCCTCTTCAAATCCAGGTTGAAGACCCACCTCTTCACCGTTGCATTCAGATCCTGACTCCAACCAAATCTTACCCTTACCCTAATCCCCGTCAACGTTTATGACCAAACTGTACTGACTTGCGCAGAACTGACTAGTGCTCTGTACTGTTTTAACTAGATTGTAAGCTCCGATGAGCATGACTCTGATGGGCAGAGACTGTCTTGTATGCTGGCTACCTCTTGTAGGATAGCTGTGCAGCGCTGCGTGCGTGGCGCTTTATAAGTGATGGATAGTAATAGTAGTAGACAAAATAATTCTGTTCATTTCTATATTGCCGTTAGCAGTGGTGCTTATTTGCAATTGTGAGGAATCGGAGGAGTGTTGTAGTGGTGAGTTTTGGTTCTGCAAATTATATATTACATGCACTGAATCCTATGGTTCGAATACGATTACTGTGAATGAAAGGAAGTCTGCAATCCTGCTGAAAGCCGAATAGAAGCAAAGATCAGCCATTCTATCACTGCTCCAGAAAGATACACATGCAGCCTTGAAGCTGGGTAGACAGTCACTGAAACTGTCCAAAATGTGCATAGTGCAGCCCAGAGTGAAAAAGAGAATGCTGCTGGAGAACTTACAGTTGTGACCACTGTCAGATATTTTGCTTGTAAGGATTTATTTATTTATATTCTCTTATATACTGCGCTATTCTGCATCAGTGCGGTTTACATTGAACAAACTGAAATTACATTGAACAGGGCATTATAACTTGGAGGTAACTATTTTACAGGGAACATGGGCTATGGAGGGTTAAGTGGCTTGCCCAAGACCACAAGGAGCACCTGTGGGACTAGAAACCCCAGTCCTTCTGGCCCAAGGTTGCTGTCCTCTAGTGGGATTTGAACCCCCGACCTTCCGGCCTGAAGTACCTTGCCCCAACCACTAGGCCACTCCTCCACTCGAGGATAATTGGTAGAGCCTTACTGTATACATTCTTAGACTGAGACCTAGCAAGACCAAACGGTGGCTGACTGGAAGTGGCTGACTTGGATTTAGTGGCAGTTACAGAAATATGGTTCACAGAAAACCATGACTGGGATGTAACTATACCAGGCTACACTTTATTCAGAAAGGACAGGGTAGGAAGAAGAGGAGGAGGAGTGGCACTATGTGTAAAAAATAATATTAAAGCTTTGGAATTACAGAGCTTAAAAGGGAGAGAGGAGGCATTGTGGGTTAAACTAGAAAGAGGGAAAGAGAAATCTATTTGCATTGGCGTGATATACAGACCTCCCTCACAAGAGGAAGAGGTGGACAGAGTTAATTGAAGACATAAGCAGTATTGCTAGGAAAGAGGAAGTGCTTCTTATAGGGGATTTCAATATGCCAGATGTTGATTGGCACATTCCTGCTACAGTATCATCTAGAAGTAAGGAGATCATGGATTCTCTATAGGGAGAACTTTTCAGGCAATTGGTAACAGACCCCCACATGTGAAGGGGCATACTGGACTTGGTGCTTACCAATGGTAAAAGTGTTTTTGATGTTACAGTGGGAGATCATTTTGCATCCAGTAATCACCAGATGGTGTGGTTCAGTATAAGGACTAGGGCTGTTAGAATCCATTCAAAAGTGAGGGTTTTAGACTTTAGTAAAACTAACTTTGCCAAGATGGGCCAATACCTCAGGGAGTTGTTAGGATGGAAACAGCTGGGGGATGTAGAAAAATAGTAGGCAAAACCTTTTCGTTAAAATGGTAAATAAAGGTAAAAGGAAAAGGAGACCGCTATGGCTTTCGAAGGAAGTAGCTGAAAAGGTGAAGAAAAAAAAAGGGGCCTTCATGAAATACAAGAGATCACAAAGAGGGGAAGGACAGACATAAGAACATAAGATATGCCATACTGGGTCAGACCAAGGTCCATCAAGCCCAGTATTCTGTTTCCAACAGTGACCAATCTAGGTCACACGTACCTAGCAGTTTCCCCAAGGGACACAGGTTCCACAATGCTTGTATTGGTTCAAGCATTGATATCCTGTGTCCCTTCTTAATAATGGTTTATGGACCTTTCCTCCAGGAACTTGTCCAAACCTTTTTTAAACCCAGCTACACTAACAGCCTTTACTACATCCTCCGGTAACAAATTCCAGAGTTTGATTATACGTTGAGTGAAAAAAATATTTTCTTTTATTAGTCTTAAATAGTTTACCCTGTAGCTTCATTGCATGTCCCCTAGTCTTTCTATATTCTGATAAGGTAAACAATCGATCTACGTTTACCCGTTCCACTCCGTTCATTAATTTATAGACTTCTGTCATATCTCCCCTCAGCCGTCTCTTTTCCAGGTTAAAGAGCCCTAACCTTTTTAGCCTTTCTTCATAGGAGTATCCTTCCATCTCCTTTACCATTTTGGTGGCTCTTCTCTGAACCTTTTCTAAAATTGCTATATCCCTTTTAAGATACGGCGACCAGAATTGCACACAATATTCAAGGTGTGGTCTCACCATGGAACGATATAGAGGCATTATAATATCTTTTGTTTTATTTTCCATTCCTTTCCTTATCATACCTAGCATTCTATTTGCTCTCTTGGCCGCCGCTGCACACTGGGCCGAGGGTTTTAACATGGTATCCACAATGACGCCTAAATCTTTTTCCTGGGTGGTGGTTCCTAATGTGGAACCTTGCATCGTGTAATCATAGTTTGGGTGGTTGTTCCCTAGGTGCATAACCTTGCACTTGTCCACATTAAATTTCATCTGCCATTTTGATGCCCAGTCTTCCAGTTTATCAAGATCCTTTTGCAATTTTCCACAATCCTCTTGGGTTTTAACAACTTTAAATAGTTTTGTGTCATCTGCAAATTTGATAACCTCACTCGTTATTCCACTTTCCAGGTCATTTATGAATATGTCAAAAAGCAGCGGACTCAGCACAGATCCCTGGGGTACACCACTATTCACCTTTCTCCATTGGGAAAATTGGCCATTTAGCCCTACCCTCTGCTTTCTATCTTTTACCCAGTTCCTGATCCACAATAGTACACTGCCTCCTATCCCATGACTCTTTAGTTTTGCCAAAAGTCTCTCATGAGGGACCTTGTCAAAGGCTTTCTGAAAGTCCAGATACACAATATCAACCGATTCACCTTTGTCCACCTGATTATTCACTCCTTCAAAAAAACATAGCAGATTAGTAAGACAAGATCTTCCTTGTCTAAAGCCATGTTGGCTGTCTCCCATTAGGTCATGACTATCTACATGCTGAGTAATTTTATTCTTTATGATGGTTTCTACCATTTTACCCGGTACTGATGTCAGGCTCACCGGTCTGTAGTTTCCCGGATCACCCCTGGAACCCTTTTTAAAAATTGGTGTTACATTGGCGATCCTCCAATCTTCAGGTATTAGAGATGCTTTTAACGATAGTTCACAGATTACTAATAGCAGGTCTGCAATCTCATATTTCAGTTCTTTCAACACCCTTGGATGTATACCATCCGGCCCAGGTGATTTGCTACTCTTCAGTTTATCTAATAGTTGTAATACATCTTCCCGATGTATCAATATTTCCTTCAATTCTTCCACACCTTTAAATACCACTTCAGTCATGGGTAACATCCCTACATCTTCCTCAGTAAAGACTGAAGCAAAGAATTCATTCAATCTTTCCGTTATCGCCTTGTCGCCTCTTAGTGCTCCTTTAACCCCTCTGTCATCTAATGGACCAACTGACTCTCTCACAGGTTTTTTGCTACGAATGTACTTGAAAAGGTCTTTACTTAGCGTTTTTGCTTCCGCAGCAAGCTTCTTCTCAAATTCTCCCTTTGCCTGCCTTATCAATGCTTTGCATTTGACTTGCCAGTGCTTGTACTGTTTCCAGGTTTCGTCGTTTGGCTCTTTTTTCCATTTCCTAAAAGATGCTTTTTTGGCAACAACAGCTTCTCTGACCTCACTTTTAAACCATGCTGGCAGTTTTTTGGACTTCCTTCCACTTTTCTTAAAGCGTGGAATACAGCTGGTCTAGGCTTCCAAGATAGTATTTTTCAACAACAGCCAAGCCTGATGTACGTCTTTAATCTTTGCAACTGCTCCTTTTTGTTTTTTCTTAACTGTTTTCCTCATTTTATCACAGTCTGCCTTTCGAAAGTTAAAAGGTAGTACTGTGGATTTCCTTACTATCCCTCCTCCACTAATTAAATCAAAGGCGATCATGCTATGATCACTATTGCCAAGTGGCCCCAACAACCTTATCTCTTGCACTAGATCTGGTGTTCCACTAAGGACTAGGTCTAATATGGCTTCCCCTCTGGTCGGTTCATGAACCAGCTGCTCCAAGAAGCAGTCATTTATTTCATCTAGGAACTTTATCTCCCTAGCATGTCCTGACGTGACACTGACCCAGTCGATACCGGGGTAGTTGAAATCACCCATTATTATTACTGCACTGTAACTTTTGTTAGCTTCCTTGATTTCATTGAGCATTTCATCATCCATTTGGTCATTCTGGCAAGGCGCTCGATAGTACACCCCCACTGCCATTGCCTTCCCCCTTTTACATGGAATTTCAATCCATATAGATTCTACAGCAGATTTTGTTTCCTGCAAAACTTTAATCCTTTCTGACTCAATGCCCTCTCTAACATAGAGAGCAACCCCTCCACCAATTTGATCAGCTCTATCATTACGATATAGTTTGTACCCAGGTATCAGTGTCTCACTGGTTGTCCTCCTTCCACCATGTCTCTGATATTCCAATCATATCTAACCTTTCATTTAGTGCTATATATTCTAACTCTACCATCTTATTTTTTAGACTTCTAGCATTTGCATACAAGCATTTTAGAGAATGTATTTT
Organism: Ichthyophis bannanicus; assembly: GCA_033557465.1. NCBI lineage: Eukaryota > Metazoa > Chordata > Amphibia > Gymnophiona > Ichthyophiidae > Ichthyophis > Ichthyophis bannanicus. The sequence goes on along the minus strand of CM066043.1, from coordinate 27,459,103 downwards.
ACTCATATTAATTTGGCTATTGTTAGACATGGGTAATTTGGGATCTTTAAGCTCAGTCTGCTCCATACTTGAGGGAATTTGGGCTACTTTACTCTTTTGTGGAACCTCTCTGCTTTTGGTAGTATCCTTCAAAGATACATTCTTCCGAACCATTCGCTCTTGGGCGACTGTCGGCTGTCCCCTAATATCTAGTTTAAAAGCTGCTCTATCTCCTTTTTAAAGGTTAATGCCAGCAGCCTAGTTCCATCCCGGTTAAGATGAAGCCCATCCCTTCGGAAGAGCCCCTCCTTGCCCCAGAATGTTCCCCAGTTCCTATCAAATCCAAAACCCTCATCTCTGCACCATTGTCTAATCCACGCATTGAGACTCCGGAGCTCTGCCTGCCTTTTGGGTCCTGTGCGTGGAACAGGAAGCATTTCGGAGAACGCTACCTTGGAAGTTCTGGATTTCAACTTCCTACCTAAAAGCCTAAATTTAGCCTCCAGAACCTCCCTACCACATTTTCTTATGTCATTGGTACCGACATGTACTAAGACAGCAGACTCCTCCCCAGTACTATCTAAGACCTTATCTAGGTGGCGCGTGAGGTCCGCTACCTTCGCACCAGGCAGGCATGTTACCAGGCGATCCTCACGTACGCCAGCCACCAGCTATCTACATGCCTAATGATCGAATCACCAACTATAACGGCTGTCCTAACCCTTCCCTCATGGGCACATGGCCCTGGAGAAACTTCCTCGGTGCGAGAGGGTTTTACATCACCTGGAGGACAGGTCCTAGTTACAGGATCACTTCCTGCCACACCAGGGTGATGCTCTCCTGTCACGTGACCTCTCTCCTCCATGGCAACAGGGATGCTGCCAGACTGGAGGTGGGACTTCAGGACTATATCCCTGTAGGTCTCGTCTATGTACCTCTCTGTCTGTCTTATGCTTTCGAAGTCTGCTACTTTAGTGTCGAGAGAACGGACTCGTTCCCTGAGAGCAAAGAGCTTTTTGCACCTAGTGCACACGTAAGACCTCTCACCAACTGGGAGAAAATCATACATGTGACACTCGATGCTAAAGACTGGAAAGCCCCCATCCCGCTGCTGGACTGCTGTATGCATCTTAGTTTTAAGTTTGTGTTTAGATCTAAGTTCTTTACTTACTAAGAGTTGCTATGGATATTTATACTAATAAAACTGTACCTAATACGTGTATTATACCTTGTTCACCTGAAGCTTAACTAATCTCAGGTCCTTAGTGTATGACTGATTTGGGTAATGAGCTTCACCTGAGAGCACCTCCTGTCTTTTAAGATGTGTAAGTACCTATAAAGCTATGATTATCCCAGGGGTGGGTGGTTGTGGGGAGGGAGGGAGGGAAATAACACTTAGTAAAAGAGGGCTGCTACACAGTACCCTGTCTTGTGCTGCTGAGGTAAGCTAAATTCTGATTTGATTTAAATTATAGGTTTTAGCTGCTGCTAGGCTCTAACTTCTTATGAAATTTAAACTACAAGCTCTCTGCTGGGTTCTAAATTTAACCAGAAAGCTCTCTTCTGTGTTTTAAATTTAAACTAAAAGTACTTTGCTGTTACTAGGCCCTGAGTGACTATTAAATTTAAACTACAAGCTCTCTGCTGGGTATGAAATGTAACCAGAAAGTTCTCCTCTGTGTTTTATATTTAAACTTAAACTGCTGCTACTAGGCCCTGACTGATTTAACAAAAAATAGTGGGTTCACAGATTAATTACACAGGTACACTAAAAAAATAATTTTTTTTAAACTGCCTCTAATGTTTCGATTGATTTTTACGTTTTTTGGTGTGCTGAATCCAAATCTGGTAACCAATTTGCTCCATCACGTACAGATTTTTTGCTACATTGGGTTAGCAGTTTGAGGTGAACGTTTCAGATTGAGTGCGATCGAGATAAAAGTTTCTTGGATGAATTCTTTATACTAATTGTTTAGTAGTTATTCAAATAAGAATAAAGAAAATTGTAACAAGGCAGCACATAAGAATAGAGTAATGTCAACAAAACACACTGTGATGGTAGCAAAATTGTCTGCACTTAAAACAGCCACATACATGTGCACAAACATTGAGCATATAAGAGCGAGGTTAGACACAAAGCAAAGCAAAGAAATGTGCAAAAAATGTTGTACAGGTATGTATGTAAGAATAGAAAACGCAAACCGCACCATTGCAATACATGAAGACAAACACCCGATGGTGTGAAAATAAAATTCTAATAAATGAGATCCGACACTGTGGTAATAACTAGCAAATTTTTATTTCAAAGTTTAGTAAAAACACGATATTTGTCAACACAGTTTAGATTTTAAAGTCATTCTTGGGTCAATCAATCTCCTGGTGGGCCCGTTTCTTCTTCCCCCGAATGCTTCTCTTGGTGCGCTGCTTGGCATATTTTTCATCTGGGGTTTCCCGCAGCAGCAACCAGCAGAAATCAGCCATCATAGTGGTGTTCCATCTTCCTTGGTACCTTCTCTCTGCGTCCTTGATGTCCTGGTGAAACCTTTCACCTTGTTCTTCACTGTACGCCCCCAAGTTTTCGGGAAAGTAGTTCACATGGGAGTGCAAGAAATGGACTTTCAGGCTCATGTTACAGCCTTGTTCTTTGAAGGCATTGAGCATCCTGGCAACAATATCCTTATAGTTCTCATCCCGCCTGTTCCCCAAGAATTTGAGAACAACATCCTTGAAGGAATCCCAGGCTTCTTTTTCCTTCTCAGACATCGTTTCAGCGAATGCTCCATCTGAAATGAGTTTCCTTATCGTCACTCCAGTCCAGTCCCTTTACTTCAGGGTTACGCAACCCTTCCAGCAGCTTGGAGGCTGAGCCCAACCTTTTTGGGGTGGAGCGGTATATATACCACTGGTGCCACCCACCCACTCCAGTATTCTCAGCCTCCAAGCAGTTGGAGGGTTCCGTAAGCCTAGGGCTTACTGGAGTCCTAATTTTATCCTTAACTTTAATTTTATCTTAATTTAATTTTAACTCTTATTGTTTTAATTTATTTCCTCTGCTGTTGATTCTTAACTTAAGTTTAGTTCCCTCTTGGAGTACTCTCTCCTCCTCTCCCCCCCCCCCCCCGCGGCCCGATTCGGGTTCCTTGGAGATTTCCTCTCCCCACTGCTACAGCGAGGAGGAACGAGCAGAGCTCCTCTCGCTGTGAGGGCGACCGACCCATCTGCTGCCCTGCCTGAATCCGTTCTCGCGCCGAAGCCCCCGCCGGCGGCTGAGCGCTAGACGACTCACCGGTCAGGAAGGAGAGGGTGCTACTGCCTTCAGCTCCTCCCCTCTTCAATCCGCGGCGCGATCGAGGGCAGCATCGGACTCCGGAGCCGCGAGGGAGGCTCCAGCGTCTGTCGGGTTGCCGCAGCTAATCTCCTCTTCACCTCCGGAGCGGCCGGGACAGTAAGATCAGCTCTTGGGCGAGCTCCGCTGCAGACGGCTCCACGTGGTCGAGGCCTAACCACGTGTAGAGCCGACACCGGAGAATCACTGCCTCGGGCCGGGAGAGAGGCCTTAAAACCGCAAGTACTCAGCGGTTGCGCTGAAAAAAGTCTTAGACCTTGCAAAGTCCATTTACTTTTGTTACTCTGCCTGAAAAGTGTATTTTTGATTGATAAAAGGGTTTTTTTTGTTGTGCCGGTTTGTCCTCGGGATTGCTTCCCTTTCAGGCCGGTTACTGGGGAACATTGCCTTTGTTATCCGGCGATAATTTGTGCAATCTTAATTTTTAATTGCAATTTATTGATTTAATTTGATTTTTATTTGATTTAGTTTGATTTTAAGTTGTTATTTCCCTTATTGCTTTGATTAGGGTAGTTTCTTTCCTTCCTTTCTTTAAGGGAAACTCTGTTAGCTACTCCCAGGAGCATGGCAGGCAAACCTAGGTGTCCATCTTGTGGCACCCGGAGAGGTACTGCATCGGAGGCAGGGGTCTGCAGGGGCTGCGCTGCAGTCGCCTCCTCAGTGGAACAGGAAATTAGCCTTGCCATGTCCCAGGTCTCACAGGGGTCCTCGGAACCGTCGGAAGGGGAAGTAGCGTCCCAGTTGTCTCCTCCTCACTCAGAGGCCCCCCTTCTCCCTATTCCTCCCCCCTCCCTCCCTGCAGGAGAAGGGGGAGCTGGGGACTTCTTCTCTCCTGATTTCATTCTATTGCTGCACCAGGCCTATTGCCTGCGAAAGAAGGGTCTTGGTGCGGGGGAAGCGGGTCCTTCGGCCGAAGCTAAACTGGTCAGACCCATGAAGTCTAACGCCCAGGACTCTGGGATACCCTCAAAGCGCCCCAGACTGGTGGTGGAAGAGCCCCTCACTCCGACCTCCCAGGTCTTGCCTGAAGAAGAGACCTCGGATAAGGAGTTGGAGGAGGAAGAGGAGGAGCTGGAGGAAGGGGAGATCCCGGAGGAGGACCACTCTCGTATAATAAGAGTATTTCGGCGGGAGGAGTTGCCCGCTTTAATAAATGACTCTCTGAAAGCTCTCAACGTGGCCTCGGACGCCCCTGCAGAGGAGGAAGCTTTGGAAGATCCCTTAATTCAGGCCATCAGAAGGTCCCAGAAGGTTTTTCCTGTCCACCGGGTGGTGCGTCAAATGATTCAGGAGGAATGGGATCAACCTGAGTCAGCTTTGAGGGGCATCAGGGCCATGTCTCGGCTCTACCCTCTCCCAGAAGCAGACAAAGAGCTTCTGAAGTCCCCCAGGGTGGATGCGGCGGTTTCGGCAATGACAAAGAAAACCACCATCCCAGTGGAGGGCAGCGCGGCCTTGAGGGATGCACAGGACAGAAGATTGGACACTCTCCTTAAGCAAGCCTTTGACGTGAGCGCTCTCGCCTTACAGGCCTCAGTCTCTGGGGCATGGGTGGCACGAGCCTGCTTGAGGTGGTCACAACAATTCCAGGCAGAGGAGAGCTCCTCCGAGGGGGTCCTAGCCAACGCGGCTAGGTTGGAATCAGGTACGGCCTTCTTGGCGGATAGCCAGTATGACCTCATCCGGAGCTTAGCTAAGAACATGGCCTCGGTGGTGGCAGCCAGACGCTATTTATGGCTCCGGAATTGGGCCGCGGATGCCTCCTCCAAAGCCCGCCTGAGCCGGCTTCCCTTTAAGGGGAAACTTTTATTCGGAGAGGATCTTGACAAGTTAGTCAAAGACCTGGGTGAGTCCAAGGGCGGCAGGCTTCCCAACAAACACTCCTTCCTTTAGCTTTGCTTCAGAAAGTCGGGGGAACTTTGAGCAAAGGTACCGAAAGCACTCACCATCTTTTGGAAGGGACTTGATGAATTGCTTAATGAGACCCAACTTAATGTGGAGAGGTGGTAATAGAATTTTATCACGAGGTACCAAGCTCTCATGAAGAACATTTTTCTCACCAGGTCTCAAATACTCCTGAATTGGCCAGTCTTTTTTCCCCCAGTGTAGGTCGCGGGCCCAGCTATCCCACAAGCAAAGGAAGCAGGGATATTTGGTGAAACCGGATTGCTGCCCTAATAGCATGGATAGAATTTTAAAGTCTCCACAAATCATCCACTTATGCTCATCATAACGAATCTTCTGAAGAATCAGGGCCAAATTCTCGTATTTTTCTTGGAGAATAACAGAGTGAGCAATAGGAACTGAAGCGAATGTGTTGCCATTATGAAGAACACCTTTTATGCTGTCTTTTGACGAATCAATGAACAGCCGCCATTCAGCAGGATCATACTTGAGTTTAAACTTTTCCATCACTCCGTATATATCGTTGCGAAATACCAAATCTTCCTCTTTGCTGAAATACTTCAAAAATTGTGTCTCGCGGTTGCGGTACCAATAAAAAGTTGTTCCTGGTGACAATAGATTTTTCTGTTTAAGCCGAGAACCTAGCAGTTGGGCAGCATCTTTTGGGAGTCCTGAATCCCGGACTAAATCATTCAATTCAGCTTGAGAGAAAAGTTCAGGTTTCGGATCTGGTTCAGTTTCAAACTCGGAAGTACTGGACTCATCGGGAAAAGCCATCTGATGAGTCTCATCATGATCAGAACCGTCCACACAAATATGATCCAAAGATTTTGGTGGTTCAGGCACAGGTACTTCGTTGCTATGAGGCATAGGCCTAATTGCTGAGGGAAGGTTGGGGTAACTTATTACGTTCTTATTTTTTAAGTTGTATCCCTTCACAATGCAAGAGCAAAAATAGCAGTCACTGCTGTGGTCTCTTTGTTCACGCCACATCATAGGTATTCCGAAACGAAATGCTTGTTTTTTACCTTTCATCCATAAGCGTAGATCTTCCTCACATGTCTTGCACACTTTGTGAGGAGCCCACGGTATGTCTTGATCGCCTAACTTCAAACCGAAATAGGCGAAACATACTTTTTTAATAAATGCAGAAATGTTCCTCTGCCGCTTTTTCACGGTATATTCCCCACAAATAAAACAAAAACTGTCCGGAGAGTTGACGCAACCTCTGGCTCTGTGAGCCATCACAAATACACAGCACTGCAGACTACAACTGTAGTGAACCACTTCGGAATAAAGCTGGATTACGACTGAGCAAACAAAAGGTAATAATGAACTTGCAAGAAACTGAAATTTGACAGGAACGTTCATGTCGCAACCACCGTGTTTGAGCGAGCGAACGAGGCGAGGCGAACAGGAAAGAACATGCGCCAGCGCGAGTACTGGATTTAGCCCCCCGCCTCCCAATTGTCCTGTTAATGTATAAAATGAATACAAAACACTCTAAAATATCATGAGGGAGTGTTTCTAGTTAGTTAGCTATTACAACCTCTATTTTGGGCCAAGAAAATAAACTGCAGTCGGCTAAAAAGAAATTATGTAAACATTCCTTATATGGGTAAGAAATCTAATTTTGCAAGAAAACGTGACGTGATGGAACATTTTGGCTATTTTTCCTGGATTCAGCACCCCAAAATCTATAGGAATCAGTTGCAAAACTGGTGGCAGTTTTTTGGTAGTGTACCTGTGTTAGCTTTAATACAAAGAATTCCTTTTAGAAAATTACCAGAAGTATATACTCACAGTTGCAGATCTCTCTTCAGAAGTAACATTCCCTTTTTCTAGTCCTTCAAGACATTTATATTCAGAAAAACTTAGAAGCTAGCAAAGTAGTCATGAAAGCAAAGATTAAAAAAGAGGAGGAAATAGCCAATGCAATAAAATGGAGGGATAAGACATTTTTCAGATATGTTAGTGAGAAGAGGAAGGGCAAAAGTGGTATTTTCAGACTGAAGGGTGAAAGGGGGGGGGGGGGCGGGGGAGAATATGTAGACGCTGATGAGAATAAAACGGAATTGCTTAACAGATATTTTTATTTTGTGTTCACAGATGAAGAACCCAGGAGCAGGACTTCGGAAAACACCAACAAACAGGAACAGAAGCGAGGGGCATCTTGAACAGTTTTCAGAAGACTGTTCATGAGAAACTCAGCTTAAACTAGACAAAGTGATGGGACCGGATGGGATACACCCTGGGATACTGAGGGAACTTGGGGACGTTCTAACAGCTCCACTGACTGACCTTCCAATTCCTCGTAGGAGTTGGGAGTGGTGCCAAAGGACTGGAGAGAGGCTCATGTGGTGCCTTTACACAAAAGCGGAAGGAAGGATGTCGTTGAAAACTATATGCCGCTTAGTTTAACTTTGGTGGTGAGTAAATTATTAGAAACGCTGCTGAAAGAGAAAATAGTGAGGTTTCTGGAATCAGCGGATTATAGGATTCGAGGCAGCATGGATTCAGCAGAGGCAGGTCTTGTCAGACAAATCTGATTTCTTTGACTGGGTGACCTGGGAATTGCACCGAGAGAGAGCCCTAAATGTGGTGTATTTAGATTTCAGTAAAGCCTTTGACACCATTCCTCACAGGCTACTTATAAACAAACTGAGCACCCTAGGGATGGAAGTTACTGCTTGGGTTAGAAATTGGTTGGTTGGGAGGCGACAAAGAGTACAGGTAAATGAAGCTGACTCTGAGTATTAGGAAGTTACCAATGGTGTGCCCCAGGATATGTCCTTGGTCTGATTCTTTTTAACATCTTTGTTAGTGATATAGCGGAAGGGTTGTTGGGTAAGGTTTGCCTCTTTGCGGATGATACCATAATCTGCAATAGAGTAGACACCCAGGAAGGTGTAGATAAGATGAGGAGGGATCTAGCTGAGCATGAAGAATGGTCTAGAATTTGGCAGCTGGGATTTAATGTTAAAAAAAAATGTAAGGTCATGCATTTGGGCTGCAGCAATCCAAGGTAACAATATAGTATAGGGGGTGAAGTACTTTTGTCCACTAAAGAAGAGCGGGACCTAGGCATGGTTGTCTGATGATCTTAAAGAAGCTTAACAGGTAGAAAAGGCGACAGCAAAAGCTAGAAGGATGCTTGGGTGCATACGGAGAAGAATGGCTGGGCAAAAAAGAGGTGATAGTGCCTCTATATAAGTCTTTGGTGCGACCTCATTTGGAGTATAGTGTGCAATTCCGGAGACCGCACCTTCAAAAGGATATAAACAGGATGGGGTCAGTACAGAGGGTGGCTACTAAAATGGTTAGTGGTCTTCATTATAAACATATGAGGACTGACATAAGGATCTTAATATGTACACCTTAGAGGAAAGGCTGGGTAGAGGTGATATGATTGAGATGTTTAAATACCTCCTTGACATAAATGCACAGGGGAACAGCCTCTTTTGAATGAAAGCAAGTTCTGCCACGAGGGGTCTTGGGGTGGGGATTCAGGAGTGATATGTTGAAATATTTCTTTACAGAAAGAGTGGTGGATCCATGGAATAGTCTCCCAGTGGAGGTGGTAGAGATGAGGACAGTGTCTCAATTCGAAAAAGCATGGGACAAACAGAGGATCTTTAAAGGAAAAAAGGGGACTGTTGTAGCTGTTGGTATGGAAGGACTGATTAGATAGAAAAAGTCCACATGGCCTATGTTAAAACAGTGTTACTTAATTTTAGTTAATTTGCAGGATGCTTGTAATCTTTTTTTCTATATTGTCAAATGAAGCATATATATAAAGACTTCCTCCAACCAGCAAGATGAAGTTCGCCTGTGAACCAGATATGGTGCTTAGAGCTCTGAAGCAAGTGAAGATAATTCTTCTGACATAGTAGAGAACATCTTTATCTTGGACTTGGATATTTTTGAGCTATCATTCATTTGTAGTGTTTCTGTCCAGAATCAGAGGGGGCACTGTTGGAAGTAATTTGAATTGAGGTCCCAGGGCCCTCTGAAAAGGGTTGATTTGGAGAACGGCTTGGAATGTTGCTGACAGTCTAAAGTCCAGCAGTCTGGAGAGAGATGTTATAAAAACCAATGTTTTACTTTGAGATGACATTGTTCGTGAGAATGAGATAGAATGCTTTTGTTTTTAGAATACTGGAGCAGAAATGTCTCTGCTCTGTCCTAGAACATCTAGATAAACAAAGCTTGACATAGAGCTGAATTTGTACAATGTAAGAGTTTTTCCCTTTTATTAGGGAGGTGCGATGGCCTAGCTGATGGGGGAGGGAATCATGGGAATATGCACAAGTGTGCACATCTGTGACTTCCTCATTTAAGCTTAAGTTATACCGTTTTATATAACTCTGTGTTTGCTTTCTTTATTTGCAGTTGAATTTAGAGAACTGAATTCCAAGGATGGAGTTTGAGTTTGCTATCTGGTCAAAAGTAGGCTACAGGCTCAGAGATCCATTTAGTTGGTGCCGTCCATGGATCTTTCAGGTTTTGTTGCTGGTGAGGGTGAAGCAGGCTGTATATATATATTTATTTCAAATAGTATAGGTCATCAGGAGGAGACATACATGTATTCCCCGACAACTTCTTAAACAATAATTCTAACAGTTTTCACAGTGTATGTTTCAAGACTGAAGAGAGTTCTTCCCTCTGACTTTCTGACCTAGTTTTTCAGTTATCTGAACTTTTAGCAAAGTTTTTAGTAATCTCCAGGAAAAAGCAGGAATGTAGTCTTCACATATGGGTATTGTCGGTACTGACGGAGCCTGCACGGGTACACTCCCCAGAGTCCAATAGGAAAGCTTTTGGGAGCATCCCACAGCGCCTGTGTGCTGCCTTCCCGCCTTTCCCAACTGTGCCTCTCCAGTTCTTCATTTTCTGCGGAGCCGACAGGTCTCACAGTCTGTCACCGCAGAAAAAATTCCCTTCTATTCTATTTTGTGGTCACGTCTGCCTTCCCTCGACGCTACACCGCTGGTGGTTCGTTCGTTCTTTTCTTAAAAAAAAACAAAAAAACAACCCTTTATTTCTGGAGTCTTTCCAGTATTTTTCTCTTCAGGTGCCACGCGCCATTTTGTGCACAAGGCCCAACTTTTTCCTTCAAAATGGAAAAACCCGCTTCGGGTTTTAAAAAGTGTTCTAAGTGTGGCGGTACCATCTCCGTCACCGACACCCATGAGTGGTGCCTCAAATGTTTAGGTCCTGACCACTCTATTTCAGAGTGTTGCCTGTGGGATGATGTCGAAAAGGGGCTGGCAAAACCGAGCTGCTAAACTTAGCACCCTTTTTCCCTCCGATGCATCCTCTGTGGCATCGACGTCTTCCAGGGCTTTGTCTTCATCCCATGGATCTCAGGTAACTAAACTAATCTCAGGTAACTAAACTGTAAATAGTTCTGAAGTTTCATAACTGTGCGAAGTTGCTTAGAGTTAAATGTATTTGTTAGTTATTATCGTTTCTCTGTATTTTCACATTGTTCTCTGTATTTTGACTTATGTTCAATGTAAACCGCCACTGATCTTGGGAAATGGCGGTATATAAAAACGTTGCAAATAAATAAAATAAATAAATAAAAACATAAATCTAGCCGGTCCTCAAAGGGTAGATCTCCTTCTAGACATCGAGATGCCTCTGGCGTTGCCCTTGAGGGACTTTGACCGGCAAAATTGCCTCGGCGGGAGGCTTCGGCTCCCAAAGCACTAACGGGGCTCCAGGATGTTCTCAAGGCTTCAACCTCGGCAGAACTACTGGTGCCATGCTCTGGGGTGCCGGCCGCTTCATCTGGTACCAATACCCAAGCATCGGCAGCGTCGATAGACCAGAGATTCTTGGCTATTGAACGCTTCACAGTAATACTAAAAACAAAAATTCGCTCAACGGAACTCATTAATTTGGTTTCACTTTTTCGTTGTTATATGTATTCTCTCATCACAAAGTCTCAGACAACCTTTGGCACTATTATATGGACATAATATACGTCCTAATAATGTGCTTGTTGACATCAATGACCTCTGTGCTGAGTAAAGGTTAATTTTCAAAATATTCTGCCAAAAGACTTTCTACTGCGGAACTTCAAAGGGAGTATTTAGCTTCTCTCAAATCACTACTCCTCTTCATCTGTTCCTTTTGCAAATTCCTAGGGAACCACCACCCAGGAAAAAGATGTAGGCGCCATTGTGGATAACATGTTAAAACCCTCTGCCTAGTGTGCAACGGCAGCCAAGAGAGCAAATAGAATAGTCATGGCCTAATGGGAGACAGCCAACATGGCTTTAGACAAGGAAGATCTTGTCTTACTAATCTGATATGTTTTTTTGAAGGTGTGCATAAACAGGTACATAAGAACATAAGATATGCCATACTGGGTCAGACGAAGGTCCATCAAGCCCAGTATTCTGTTTCCAACAGTGGCCAATCTAGGTCATACGTACCTAGCAGTTTCCCCAAGGGACACAGGTTCCACAATGCTTGTATTGGTTCAAGCATTGATATCCTGGGTCCCTTCTTAATACTGGTTTATGGACCTTTCCTCCAGGAACTTGTCCAAACCTTTTTTAAACCCAGCTACACTAACAGCCTTTACTACATCCTCCGGTAACAAATTCCAGAGTTTGATTACACGTTGAGTGAAAAAATATTTTCTTTTATTAGTCTTAAATAGTTTACCCTGTAGCTTCATTGCATGTCCCCTAGTCTTTCTATATTCTGATAAGGTAAACAATCGATCTACGTTTACCCGTTCCACTCCGTTCATTAATTTATAGACTTCTATCATATCTCCCCTCAGCCGTCTCTTTTCCAGGTTAAAGAGCCCCAACCTTTTTAGCCTTTCTTCATAGGAGTAGCCTTCCATCCCCTTTACCATTTTGGTGGCTCTTCTCTGAACCTTTTCTAAAATTGCTATATCCTTTTTAAGATATGGCGACCAGAATTGCACACAATATTCAAGGTGCGGTCTCACCATGGAACGATAGAGGCATTATAATATCTTTTGTTTTATTTTCCATTCCTTTCCTTATCATACCTAGCATTCTATTTGCTCTCTTGGCCGCCGCTGCACACTGGGCCGAGGGTATTAACATGGTATCCACAAGGACGCCTAAATCTTTTTCTTGGGTGGTGGTTCCTAATGTGGAACCTTGCATCGTGTAACCATAGTTTGGGTTGTTCTTCCTTAGGTGCATAACCTTGCACTTCTCCACATTAAATTTCATCTGCCATTTTGATGCCCAGTCTTCCAATTTATCAAGATCCTCTTGCAATTTTCCACAATCCTCCTGGGTTTTAACAACTTTAAATAGTTTTGTGTCATCAGCAAATTTGATAACCTCACTCGTTATTCCACTTTCCAGGTCATTTATGAATATGTCAAAAAGCAGCGGACCCAGCACAGATCCCTGGGGTACACCACTATTCACCTTTCTCCATTGGGAAAATTGGCCATTTAGCCCTACCCTCTGCTTTCTATCTTTTAACCAGTTCCTGATCCACAGTAGTACACTGCCTCCTATCCCATGACTCTTTAGTTTTGCCAAAAGTCTCTCATGAGGGACCTTGTCAAAGGCTTTCTGAAAGTCCAGATACACAATATCAACCGACTCACCTTTGTCCACCTGTTTATTCACTCCTTCAAAAAAACATAACAGATTAGTAAGACAAGATCTTCCTTGTCTAAAGCCATGTTGGCTGTCTCCCATTAGGTCATGACTATCTATATGCTGAGTAATTTTATTCTTTATGATGGTTTCTACCATTTTTCCCAGTAATGATGTCAGGCTCACCGGTCTGTAGTTTCCCGGATCACCCCTCGAACCCTTTTTAAAAATTGGTGTTACATTGGCGATCCTCCAATCCTCAGGTATTAGAGATGATTTTAATGATAGTTCACAGATTACTGATAGCAGGTCTGCAATCTCAAATTTCAGTTCTTTCAACACCCTTGGATGTATACCATCCGGCCCAGGTGATTTGCTACTCTTCAGTTTATCTAATAGTTGTAAGACATCTTCCCGATGTATCGATATTTCCTTCAATTCTTCCACACCTTTAAATACCACTTCAGTCGTGGGTAACATCCCTACATCTTCCTCAGTAAAGACCGAAGCAAAGAATTCATTCAGTCTCTCCGCTATCGCCTTGTCGCCTCTTAGTGCTCCTTTAACCCCTTTATCATCTAATGGACCAACTGACTCTCTCACGGGTTTTTTGCTACGAATGTACTTGAAAAGGTCTTTATTTCGCGTTTTTGCTTCCGCAGCAAGCTTCTTCTCAAATTCTCTCTTTGCCTGCCTTATTAATGCCTTGCATTTGACTTGCCAGTGCTTGTGCTGTTTCCAGGTTTCATCATTTGGCTCTTTTTTCCATTTCTTGAAAGATGCTTTTTTGGCAACAACAGCCTCTCTGACCTCAGCTTTAAACCATGCTGGCAATTTTTTGGACTTCCTTCCACTTTTCTTAAAGCGTGGAATACAGCTGGTCTGGGCTTCCAAGATAGTATTTTTCAACAACACCCAAGCTTGATGTACGTCTTTAACCTTTGCAACTGCTCCTTTTAGTTTTTTCTTAACTGTTTTCCTCATTCTATCATAGTCTCCCTTTCGAAAGTTAAAGGGTAGTACTGTGGATTTCCTTACTATCCCTCCTCCACTAATTAAATCAAAGGCGATCATGCTATGATCACTATTGCCAAGTGGCCCCAACACCCTTATCTCTTGCACTAGATCTGGTGTTCCACTAAGGACTAGGTCTAATATTGCTTCCCCTCTGGTCGGTTCATGAACCAGCTGCTCCAAGAAGCAGTCATTTATTTCATCTAGGAACTTTATCTCCCTAGCATGTCCTGTTGTGACACTGACCCAGTCGATGCCGGGGTAATTGAAATCACCCATTATTATTACTGCACTGTAACTTTTGCTAGCTTCCTTGATTTCTTTGAGCATTTCATCATCCATTTGTTCATTCTGGCCAGGCGGACGATAGTACACCCCCACTGCCATCGCCTTCCCCTTTTTACATGGAATTTCAATCCATAGAGATTCTACAGCAAATTTTGTTTCTTGCAAAACTTTAATCCTTTCTGACTCAATGCCCTCTCTAACATAGAGCGCAACCCCTCCACCAATTTGATCAGCTCTATCATTTCGATATAGTTTGTACCCAGGTATCACAGTGTCCCACTGGTTGTCCTCCTTCCACCATGTCTCTGATATTCCAATCATATCTAACCTCTCGTTTAGTGCTATATATTCTAACTCTCCCATCTTGTTTTGTAGACTTCTAGCATTTGCATACAAGTATTTTAGAGACTGTATTTTATTCATATTAATTTGGCTATTGGTAGACATGGGTAATTTGGGATCTTTAAGTTCTGTCTGCTCCATACTCGAGGGCATTTGGGCTACTTTACTCTTTTTTGGAACCTCTCTGCTTTTTGTAGTATCCTTCAAGGATACATTCTTCCGAACCATGCGCTCTTGGGCGACTGTCGGCTTTCCCCTATTATCTAGTTTAAAAGCTGCTCTATCTCCTTTTTAAAGGTTAATGCCAGCAGCCTGGTTCCATCCCGGTTAAGGTGAAGCCCATCCCTTCGGAAGAGCCCCTCCTTTCCCCAGAATGTTCCCCAGTTCCTAACAAATCCGAACCCCTCATCTCTGCACCATTGTCTCATCCACGCATTGAGACTCTGGAGCTCTGCCTGCCTATTGGGTTAATGAAGGGAACAGAATGCTTGCACTGGCTGGGAATTGAACCCAGGTCTCTTGCATGGCAAGCAAGAATTCTACCACTGAACCACAAATGCCTTGACTAGATAAAGGTAGATAAAGGTGAGTCGGTTGATATAGTGTATCTGGACTTTCAGAAAGCTTTTGACAAGGTCCCCCATCAGAGACTTTTGGCGAAGCTAAAAAGTCATGGGATAGGAGGCAGTGTACTATTGTGGATCGGGAACTGGTTAAAAGATAGAAAGCAGAGGGTAGGGCTAAATGGCCAATATTCCCAATGGAAAAAGGTGAATAGTGGAGTACCCCAGGGATCTGTACTGGGTCCGCTACTTTTTGACATATTCATAAATGACCTGGAAAAGGGAATAACTAGTGAGGTTATCAAATTTGCAGATGACACAAAACTGTTTAAAGTTGTTAATACCCAAGAGGATTGTGGAAAACTGCAGGAGGATCTGGATAAATTGGAAGACTGGGCATCCAAATAGCAGATGAAATTTAATGTGGACAAGTGCAAAGTTATGCACCTAGGAAAGAACAACCCACACTATAGTTACACGATGCAAGGCTCCACATTAGAAACCACCACCCAGGAAAAAGATTTAGGAGTCATTGTGGATAACATGTTAAAACCCTCCGCCCAGTGTGCAGCGGCGGCCAAGAAAGCAAATAGAATGCTAGGTATCATAAGGAAAGGGATGGAGAATAAAACAAAGGATATTATAATGCCTCTGTATCGCTCCATGGTACGACCGCACCTTGAATATTGTGTGCAATTTTGGTCACCGTATCTTAAAAAGGACATAGCGTTATTAGAAAAAGTACAGAGAAGAGCCACCAAATTGGTGGGGATGGAAGGCTACTCCTATGAAGAGAGGCTAAAAAGGTTAGGGCTCTTTAACCTGGAAAAAAGACGGCTGAGGGGAGATATGATAGAGGTCTATAAATTAATGAATGGAGTGGAACGGATAAACGTGGATCAATTGTTTACGCTATCAGAATATAGAAAGACTAGGGGACATGTAATGAATCTACAGGGTAAACTATTTAAGACAAATAAGAGAAAGTATTTTTTCACTCAACGTGTAATCAAACTCTGGAATCTGTTACCGGAGGATGTAGTAAGGGCTGTTAGTATAGCTGGGTTTAAAAAAGGTTTGGACAAGTTCCTGGAGGAAAGGTCCATAAACCACTATTAAAAAGGGACCCAGGATATCAATGCTTGACCCAGTACAAGCATTGTGGAACCTGTGTCTTTTGGGGATATTGCCAGGTACGTATGACCTAGATTGGCCACTGTTGGAAGCAGGATACTGGGCTTGATGGACCTCGGTCTGACCCAGTATGGCATGTCTTATGTTCTTATGTTCTTAATGCTAGGTATCATAAGGAAAGGAATGGAAAATAAAACAAAGGATATTATAATGCCTCTATTGTTCCATAGTGCGACCGCACCTTGAATAGTGTGTACAGTTCTGCTCGCTGTATCTTTAAAAGGATATAGCGTTATTAGAAAAAGTTCAGAGAAGAGCCACCAAAATGGTAAAGGGGATAGAATGATACCCCTTTGAAGAAAGGCTAAAAATGTTAGGGTTCTTTACCCTGGAAAAGAGATAGCTGAGGGGAGATATGATAGAAATCTATAAATTAATGAACGGAGTGGAACGGGTAAACGTAGATTGATTGTTTACGTTATCAGAATATAGAAAGACTATGGAACATAAAATGAAGGTACAGGGTAAAGTATTTAAGACAAATAAGAGAAAATATTTTTTCACTCAGCGTGTAATGAAACTCTGGAATTTGTTACCGGAGGATGTAGTAAAAGCTGATCTCCAGGAACAAGCAGGAATGAGTCTTCACATATGGGTACGTCGGTACCGACGGAGTCTGTGCGGGAACGCTTCCCAGCGTCCAATCAAGAGCTTTTGGAAGCATCCCAGCACGCCTGTGTGCTGCCTTCCCGCCTTTCCCAACTGCCTCTCCTCAGTTTTCGTTTTTCCGCGGAGCTGGCAGGACGTCCTCCTGTCACCGCAGAAAATTCTTGTTTTTATTTTTTAGTTTTCTTGTGGTCGCGGCTGTCTTCCCAACGCCACCGGTACCGCTGGTGTTTTTCTTTTCTTTTCTTGAAAACCTTTTCCTTTTCCACGGGATATTTTTTCTTCATAGTGTCCCACGGTCTCTTAGGCCTTTTAGGCCTCTTCTTTTTCCCTTCATGGAACCGCCAGGCACTTTCTCCAAGAAATGTTCACACTGTGGCGGTACAACTTTATTTTTAGACCCTCAAAGTCGGTGTCTAACCTGCTTGGGTCCTGACAACAGTTTGGTGAGAAGAGGTCTTCAATATCGAGGATCCCTCGATACACGGTTGCCCTCCAACTTCGGGGCACCGTCCCCTTCTTCCACACAGGATCAGGTAACCCACAAACAGTCTGTTAAGACTGGCCAGTCCCTCGAGTGGTAGGTCTCATGCACAGCATGAAGACGGCTCCGGCCTTGCCCTCGAGGGCCCACTGGCTTCAAAACCCCGGCGGGAGTCTTCGGTCTCCAAAGCAGATAAGGGGTTTCAGGTTATTCCTGAGGTTCACCCCTCACAGAACATACCTCAGCCGTGTCCGGTGGTGGCATCCGCTTCGAGCGGTACCGGTACCCCGGCATCGGCACTGGTGTTGGATGAAACACTCCTCACCAGGGATCGTCATCTGGCGTCCTCGGTGCCTTCGGGACCGGTGGATACGCTCCAGACTGACTTTCCATTATCGGTACCAGCACCGATACTACCACCGCCGTCGGTACCCTCCAGACGTGCATCGATAGACTCGCTTCCTTCGATGCCGAGTCTGGAATCGATCTCCAGTCTGGAGGACTGGGTACTGACTCGCCTTGGTACTAGCTCTCGGTGGTACCGAAGGCTCGGTTCCGATGATTCGGATCCACAACTCTCGGTTTCTTCGAGGCCGATTGAGTTGCCACTGGTTGACCTTCCTTCACCGGTGTCAGACACGGTACTGAAATCGGTACCGACGACCTCATTACCTTTGCGGTCGGTGCCTTCCATGCTTCGCTTATCAGGCTCTCTGCCCTCGATGCTGAGTTTGGAATCGATCTCTAGTCTAGAAGACTCGGTACCAATAGGTTTTGGTACCGACATCGATCGATACCGGTGCTTCGGTACCGAGGATACTGGCCGGAGGGTTTCGGTCACCTCGGTACCGATTGAACTGTCACCGATGACTACTCCGATGTCTTTGTCGGGCTCGACTCCGACATCGGTACCGGTATCCACAGTAGCATCGTGGCCAACTCCTGCCATGCTTTTTTCAACAGGATCGCTCCATTCTATACAAAGCTTGGAGTCGATACCTGGCATGGACAATGTGGTAAGGACGGTTGCTGCTCCTGATACCCAGTACCAGCAACCATCCCTTAAGCATTCCACACTGCACTGTGCAGGATCTTCTATTCCTATATATCTGGATACCTCTGTGGGTGCTCAGGCTAGTTCTTTAAATCTAACCTGTCCAAAAGAGATTCCTGTTGGGGATCCCTCTTTTCAGAGTTTCCTCCTGGATTTAGCAAGATCCCTTGCCATTCCTATCCCAGGACATGATCCTGCACAAGGCTCTCTTTCTACCAAAGCAAAGAGGAACATAATGCTTCCTTTGCATCATTCCTTGCAGGATCTCCTTCTAGGAATGTGGGAAACACCTTTCAGGGTACCCCCACCTCCCAGGGCAACTGATCTGTTATATCAGGTGCCCCCCTCTCCAGAGTTTCAAAAGACTCAACTTCCTCATCATTCCATAGTAGTGGAATCAGCAATGAGGCGGGTAAAGAGTAAGAAAAAGCACTCTTCCTATCCGCCAGGTCGTGAGTCTAAAACACTAGATGACTTTGGACGTCAAACCTTCCAGACATCTATGCTTTCTGCAAGAATTCTCTCATATATTTTTTATATGAGTCTTTCTCTTGAGGAGGTCACAAAGCAATTGCATCTTTTTTCTCCTTTCCTTTCAGATTCCAGGAGTACAGACTATTCCTCACTGCTTAAGCATATCCAGAATATCTCTTGGTTTCTTTCTCATGCTTCCCTAGACTCTTTTGAGTCTGTTAGCAGGACTTCTGCAATAGCTATAGGGGCACGACGTAGAGCCTGGCTCCAAGCTTCAGACTTGGACAAATGGGCACAACAAAGGCTGGGACATACTCCTTGCACTGGAGAAAATCTTTTCAACAAGGAGTCTTTACGTCAGGTTACTCAGTTGTCCACTGATTTACCTGTTCCTAAGGGTTGTTTTACCCCTTCCTCTGTCCCAGTAGGTAGGAAATGTCCTCCCAAACTTTCTTCCCACAGGAGAAGAAGGTTTTATTCATCATTTGCCCATCATACAGATGTTCCCCAACAGGGGAAGCATCGTCCTGGTCTGAAAAATCCAACCTCTCACCAGGCTCAGCAAACCCAGCACCTGCAGGGTTTCTGATCATTCATCATCAGATGCTTGTGACTCTTGGGGTTAGAATCTACAGTTGCTTCTTCTCAATAGAGGCAATCCACCATTTTATTCTAACCCCTACACATGGATCTCTTTCCAAAAGATATCCATTTTTTCTATATTTCTTTGAGCTGTCAGGATGTTCATGCCTTTAAGTCACAGGTTTCTCCTCTTTTTCCTGCCAGGGAAAGAGGTCTAACCACTATCAAATGATAGTTCCTGTGCCAGCATGTATTTTTCCTTTCTATAGACTTCCTACTTCATAAGTCTTCTTCAGCTCCATTCTCTTCACCCTCTTACCAAGTTTTTCCCCTGTAAGAGGGAATTACTTGCTGGGAGGCTTTTTCTTCAGCCTCTCTACTTTTCTCACTTTCTAGTGCGGAGTTTACCTCCTCTGCTCAATCTTGCTTTGGGGCAGCTCATCAGACATGTCCAGAATTTCCTACTCCTGTTCTGTCCTTTCTGTTTTTGAACAGTAAGATTCTTTCTGCTGTCTTGCTAACAGCTGCCTATGCAGGAGCTTTAATGTTGGACCACTGGTTCTTGTCCACAAACAACCAGATTGTCCTCCACTAACATTCTGTCTAGTCTTAGTAGTGGCTCCAAGTCAGTGCTTCATCTCTCTTGGAGATCATCTCACTACAAGCTTTCTAGATTGTCTTCTATTCTGCCATCTTCTTTTTCCTGAGTTTGGCAGCATACTTGGCAGAGATACTGGCTCTCTAACAGCCAGTTCTATCTCCTCATTCTCCTGCATCATGCTCTCTGCAATCTACAGAGAAGCTTTCCCCTATGGGCCATTGCTAACGAGCATAGGTTTTTTTCTCCAACAGCTACCCTAGCTGGTTAGAAAAGGCTTTTCAGTCATGTCTCCCATGACTAGAAGGTTCTCCCTTCTTTTACTATCTCCTTTTTTGATATAAAGGACATAGGCCTTCTCTTACGTGAAAGCTCAAGGAGTTGCCAGTTCCCTGCCTTGATCCATAGTATTCCCAATCGGGGATATGCTTGTCCTCATGGTAAGAACGCATGATACCTTTGCCCTTAAGCAGGTCAACATGGTATCTCATCTCTAGGCGTCTTCTGTCTACTTACCCTGCTAGAGTCCTGGAAGACTCGGGACTTGCTGGCTGCACTTTGACATTATCCTTTGTTTTTCACGTAACAGTCCTGGTTATTTTTCACTAACTAGCATTCTTGCAGATCATTACCAGGAGGAATAGATTCTCTATATGTCTTCTCAAGTAGGTCCACCTCCTTGTTATTAGATGAATCTTTCCTCTCCACATATCCTGTGTGATCACTGTGCTGTAGGCATATCTCTGTCTGTTTAATTGCAGACACCCATATGTAGGCCTACATATCCATATTTATTTTTTGTGTGTATTTTATGCCCTGCCATATCTCACTATAGATATATTCTTATCTGTCTATCTATCTATCTATCTATCTATCTATCTATATTGTCATGCAGCAAGGGCTGAGAGGAAAAAAGGTGTTTTTCACAGAGAAAAAGACTTGCAATATTCCCAGGAACCAGCTAGAGGGAGCAAGAGTGTCTTCAGGGAGACTGAAGAGCCACACCCAGCTGGTCACGAGGAATTGCTAACCAGCTTCCAATCCTCAAAGGCAGGAGGGCTTCATAAGGGGAGTGTGGAAGACTGGGGAGGAAGGAGAAGAGGCGGCACAGGCAACAGACGAAGCAGCAGCAGAAGTAGCAGCCCGAGCAGAAGCAAGGGGAGAAACACTGGCAGCACCAAGAGAGAGAGGTGGAAGTGGAAACCTGACTACTCTAGTGCTAGAGGATTCCCAGGAGGGAGAGGTGATTTCTCAGGAGCTGAGGAAGGACCTAAGGGAGGTGTCAGCTCAAGCCAAACCGAGAGCTGTTTGCCCTCAGAGGCAAAAGCCCTGCTGTAACTGCAACCCTAAGCCAAACAAGAATCAGCTGGAGAAGCCAAGTCACACTGAGCCAGAAAGCCAGAAGCTGGGCTTGTACAGAGGCAGGTCTTCACCAGGAGAAGGAAGTCAAAGGCTACAGGGTAAGCCTAACCTGCATAGAAAAGGATTTCACCAAGCTGCTGCCTGGGAAAGGCAGGCAGTGGAAGAAAGCCGGTTACTTGAAGATTGCTGCCATACAAGGTATGAGAAATGTATGCCTAATAAGAAAGTTGTGAATGGTAAAAGCTATGATAAAGCTACTATAAAGCCTCTAAGGAAAGAGGGTACTTTAAAGCCTCACACAGCACGTGGCCGACGCCCTAGGCTAGGCCAAGGACATTGGGACTTGCTACAGAAAATATACAAAACCCCTTAATGTGTTTTACAAGAAACCAGGGATATAGAATCAGAGCTTTCTGATATCGAGCCAATGCAAGTGGAACTGGCAGGAGATTTATCTGACCATGAGATGGACTGTACGCTCTGCATTTCTGAAAGTTTAGAGTCAATGCCAGACTTGTGATTGGGTGAATTGCCAGCAGAGCATTCTTTATTTGTTTGAGCACCTCCATTCCTGTGACGTATAACAGTTTTTGCTTTGAACCCTGAGTTTGTTTTCTACCTGAATTAAGGACATTTGCTTTAAAGTTGTAACCCACTATTTAGAACCACTGTGAAAAGGGAAATAAAAGCCTTATTAATTCCCACCACTCAGCTTGATTGTTTCATTGAAGATTGGAGCAAAGCAACTACAAGGACCAAGAGCCATTTGGGCCCTTTAGAAGACTCTCCAATCTTAACCTTATATTTTTGTGTCCCACCTGCCCTGGCGTCCACTGGCCACCAGGGAAGTGGTGCTGACAATATATATATGTGTGTATATGTATATATATGTGTGTATATGTATATATATGTGTGTATATGTGTATATATGTGTATGTGTTGAGATTTTATTATAGATATGTATCCACATATTTATCTATCTCACTGTCTATCCTCATATAGCTATATGATTCTGACAGAGGGGCTTTACCCATACCTATGCTATCTAGCAGGTTTGGGTACACACACAACCACTCCTGTGGTAGTCAACAATTTTTATACCATAACCTAATGGTTTAGGTACCTCTGAAGCTCTTCGTGCCCAATATCTCTCCTAGCTTACCCCAGTTAGGAGAAACATTATGGATCTTCAGTTAATTACAGGCTTTAACGCCTCAGGCATTTGTCCTCTCTTTTTGGGATACAAGGAGTTCCCACACCCTTTCTCCCCACAAGGACTGTGCCTGTTTGTCCAAATCGGTTAGCCTTCTCTTTTTGCTCCTAAGAGTGACTCACTCTGCCTCCAAAAGAGCTAAGGTTTTTCTCATAAAGCCTTCCGCCGAAGGCCCACCGTTTTTTGGACTACCCCAGTTTCCCTACTGGGGTTACCTGTTACCTTTCACGATTCTGACCTCCACTGGTTTTCCTACAGGATTATTACCTCCACTTACAGTGAGGTCCTCTTCAAGGTTCCTCTACTAGGTTTCCCAGTAAATCCATGAACCTCCATACTTCTCTGAAATCCTGTCAGGGGAGGTCCATATTGCAATATCCTTTGCAATATTATTGATGACCATCATCATCCACACATGGACTCCATCTCTGCAGTCCTATGCTAGGTTAGCTGTTCCACAGCATCCTTCTTTCTTCAACTCCTACCCTCCATCCTCAGGATGCCTGGTGTTCTGGGAGATAGCATGTTCCAGCCTATGACATGCTGGGACTCCAGGCATCTCAGCTTGGAAGTCCCCATATGTGAAGACTCATTCCTGCTTGTTCCTGGAGATAGCACAGTTACTTACCTGTAACAGGTGATCTCTGGGAACAGCAGGAATAAGTCTTCACAACCCTCCCACCTCCCCAGGAGTTGTATCTCTATCTTTCCTTTCCTCTCTCTCTCTCTTTGTCTCAGCTTTAAAACTTAACTGAGGAGAGGCAGTTGGGAAAGGCGGGAAGGCAGTACGCAGGCGTGCTGGGATGCTTCCAAAAGCTCTTGATTGGACGCTGGGAAGCGTTCCCGCGCAGACTCCGTCAGTACCGACGTATCCATATGTGAAGACTTATTCCTGCTGTTCCCAGAGATCACCTGTTACAGGTAAGTAACTGTGCTTTAGTGTAGCTGGGTTTAAAAAAGGTTTGGACAAGTTCCTGGAGGAAAGGTCCATAAACAGTTATTAAAAAGGGACCCAGGATATCACTACTTGACCCAATACAAGCATTGTGGAAGCTGTCTTTTGGGGGAAACTGCTAGGTACGTATGACCTAGTTTGGCCACTGTTGGAAACAGGATACTGGGCTTGATGGACCTTGGTCGGACCCAGTATGGCATTTCTTATGTTATGTTCTTATGTAACTCTGACCTCTGATCTGTTGCCATCCTGATTAGAGAGAGCAACATCTGCATCCTCGGACTGAAGACTGGCACCTCCTCCTGCCCTCACAGATCTTATGGCTTTTATTCCTTTTCCATGGGATCAAGCCTATGTAAATGCAAGCCAGACTTTATTTAACTATTTTTATAAACCACTTTTATCTGAAAGTCAAAGCGGATTTGCAGAGTAACTGGAACTTTAAACTTTTCCATAAAACATGAGATACCACAAAGAACTTCTACATAGAGTGATAGGGTCCCAAGCCAGTGCTCTAACCATTACGCTGTTCCTCCACCCCTGTTGACTTTTGCGTTGGGGTTGGTAAATGTGTTGCTCTGTGCTACTTCTGATTCTGTTTCTTTTTCTGTGTAGTAAAGATTGCTGGTAGTCCACTGATCGATTGTGGGATATTTTGAAAATGATCAGGAAGACTTCATATGTTAGGGCTATGATGGGAAGTCAGTGCAGTAGCCTTAGTATCGGTGTTGTGATCAGTTTTGGAAACGCTGGATAGAATGAGGACAGCAGTGCTTTATACCAGGCATGTCCAACAGGTAGATCGCGATCTACCTGTAGATCACGGAGGGGTCAGAGGTAGATCGCCAGCTCCACTTGGCTCCATCTCTCCAGCAGCTCACCCCGTCGCTAGGAGAGCTCGTGCTGGCAGGTCATCTGCGAAAGGCTTGCCGCTGCTGCTGATCCTTTGCCTGTCTTTTTTTCCTGCTTGCGGGTGTATTGGGGGCGCTTGTTGTTTTCGTGCCGTTTATGGGTACCCCAGGGGGCTGCCACCTGCGCCCCGCGACGAGACACCACAGGCCCGTCGTCATACCTGGTCTCCTGCCTCTCAGAATCACCCATTCCTGCCCCCGCCCCAACACCCCTTTGAAGTGTGTTATATCTGGCGATATCCATTCGCCCATGCTTTACCTGAATACACTTACTGTATTAGTTGTGTCGCGTGCTGGTCGTTGGTCGCTTTATAGTTCGTTTTTGGGCAGACACAACAAAGTGTCAAGAATTTGGCGATTTTGGCGGGCTTTTCCAATTTTGTTATAACTTGCCTATGCCGTGCCTTCGAATTGGTTCAAACCACTGACTTGCTTGCCTCTGCAATTTTATTTTGCCTAGCCTTTGCATTGATTCTACACTGCAATTTTATTTTGCCTTCCCTTTGCGTTGTTTCTACACTGTGTGCAGAATTTATTAAATCGCATGTGGTGGTATTTGAACTTGATTGGCGATATTTGATTTTATCTGGTTTGCTAGACAAGTGTGTTGAGTTTTTTTGATGATTGTTTGGTGGTATTTGATTATTGGTGCCAGTATGATGAATTCTTATTTTTACTTTTAGAACTGCATGTGTGGTTTTGGCATCTCCAGTCCTTGTATTGCACATCATGCAGAGGTCTTCAGTTCCTGTTGATCTTTAATACTTTGGGACAGTGACAGCCACCCCAGTATAACAAAGATGAGCGTTCCAAAGAAGAGCAAAACCTACCACTTTCATGATGAATGGGAAATGGACTACTTCATCATGGTGAAAGACAAGTGTTGTCTAATTTGTAACGCCCCAGTATCCTTGCCCAAAAAGGGTAATCTGCAACATCGTCATAAGGCTCTGCATAGCAATAAGTTTGATGCTGATTTTCCACCCAAAAGTGAAATTCGTAAACTGAAGCTCAAAGAACTCAAATCGAAATTGGCTACTCAGCAACAGTTGATGGCGAAGCCAAGGTCACATTCGGGCAATGCAACCATAGCATCCTTCAAGGTCAACAATCTGATCGCAAAGAAATGCAAACCTTTCACTGAAGGGGAATTTGTAAAAGTGTTTTTTTTTTTTAAGGATTTAAAAATAAGAAAGAGATCATAGCTGCTATTCAAGATGTAGAATTGTCAAGAAACACCGTCATGCGGCGAATAGAAAAGATGTGTGGAGAGACAACTGAACAATTGTTGGAGGATGTTTCAAATTATGTTGCTTTCTCACTCCAACTGGATGAATCTACAGACATAAGAAACATAGCCCAGTTACTAGTCTTTAGCCGGATGGTTTTTGAAGACTTCATTGTTAAAGAAGAACTACTTGGAATGATTCCTTTAAAAGGGAGATCTACCGGTCAGGAAATATTCAGTTCTTTCCATTCTTTTGTGACAATGTAATCTTCCATTGCATAGACATGTTTCCATCACTACTGATGGAGCATGAGCAATGACAGGTGAGGTTAACGGTTTCATAGCTCTCTGTAGACAGCATGACTTCCCAGATTTCCTTTCTTACCACTGCATCATTCACCAGCAAGTTTTGGCAAGCAAGAGACTCAATACAAAGACTGTCATGGACATCACTTTTAAAATTGTAAATTCAGTTCATGGAAGATAACTTCAAAGACGGCTTTTCAATCTTACTCTTGATGAAGGGGCAGTGGAAATCATTTTGCACACAGATGTAAGGTGGCTAAGTAGGCACAAACTTTTGCAAAGATTTCGTGATTTGCTGAATGAAAAGTTTTTTGAAGGAGAGGGGAGATGACCAAGCAGAGTTGGAAGATAAGTGGTTATGTGATCTGGCATTTCTTGCTGACTTTACAGGCGAACTAAGTGATATGAACCTTGAACTACGAGGTAAAAAGAAATGCATTGGCGAGATGAGCACATTTTCATTCTAATGATGACTGACCTTGCAAACAACACTTTTGATCATTTTCCTAATACGCGTGACCATCTGGGACAATATCCAAATTTTGTTTTTCAGAACGAGAAGTATGTGACAGAAATCTGTTCTGTTATCCAGGAATTCGAAAATAGATTCTGTGAGTTCCAAAAAATTGGAACAGTTGTGGAGTACTTGTCATACCCATTCAAAGTAGATGTGGACATTAAAGAAACTGCAGCTGCTATCAGTAAAAATTACTCATTGAACAAGCCATCTCTTGAAAACGAAATATTAACCCTTAAAATGACATTTTTCTCAAGACCCGTGCTGAGCAAGAATCATTTTGGAAGCTAGTGCCTAGAGATAAATTTCCCAACTTCGGAAGATGCAGTGAAGCTGTATACTCCTGTTTCGGTTCAACTTATTTGTGTGAATCTGCGTTTTCCCATCTGAAAATGACAGTGTACACAAGGTTCCAACATGACAGATGAACATCTCCAGGATTCCCTGAGACTGGCCCTCATGCAGTATTCACCCAACTTCAAATAACTGGTGGATGAAATGCAGGCTCAGACGTCTCACTAATGAGCAAGAGCGAAATATTAAAGATTGTGCAAGATAAGTCTGGATCAATACTCGACCTAAATTTAACACAAATCACTCAATAAAAGTTAAAGAAAGTTATTAAGACATTTAATTATTACTCAATAAAACTTGAAGAAAAAATGTACTTTCCATTTCCCCCTCGCAGTTCTTACTGGATCTTTGTCTGTTTTGTTTTTGCTTAATTTGCTTAACAGCTGATCACATCCAAGTAAATGACAGAAGGCTTTTTAAAAATGGGGGTGGGGGGTTGGGAATCCTCCAACTTTATTGGGTTAAAATTGAATTTGAAACTAATTTGAAACTTAATTTTCATGGCTGTAGATCACCAGCACTTTTGGCCGGAAAAAGTAGATCATGACCTGTTCAAAGTTGGACATGCCTGCTCTATACAATCTGCAGTGGGTGTACTGCGTATTCCAGTATACCTTGGAGGATTATATTCCAGTAATCAAAATACAGTAATGCAAGGGCCTGGAAGACTGTAAAGAAATCATGGACTTAAAGTAATGGTCAGGCGCTGTAGTTTCCTATCTTGAGGTATACTATCCTTAAGATATGAGATTGCAAGATTAGTTTGTCTAAGGTTATTCCTAGATAGCGTACCTCCTTTAATTCTGCTTCCAAAATCTTTAATGTTGCTAGTGGATTGAAAGTTGAGTCTCTGATGCAGAAGACTTCGTTTTTTAATGGTTAACATACAAATTGTGGTTGGACAGAAAACGTGTGCCTGCATCAAAGCATTTTATTAATGGTGTGTATATATAAGAGCATAAGCAATGTCATACT
The DNA here is from genome assembly GCA_033557465.1 of Ichthyophis bannanicus. Lineage (NCBI taxonomy): Eukaryota > Metazoa > Chordata > Amphibia > Gymnophiona > Ichthyophiidae > Ichthyophis > Ichthyophis bannanicus. Next base: position 27,431,243 of record CM066043.1, on the reverse strand, counting down.
GGTTCAGACCAAGGTCCATCAAGCCCAGTATCCTGTTTCCTACAGTCATCAAACCAGGTCACAAGTACCTGACAGTTTCTTAAAATTACACAGAGGTTCCACAATGCTTGTATTGGGGCAAGAGGTGGATTTCCCAGGTCCCCTTTAATAATGATTTATGAATCTTTCCCCCAGGAACTTGTCCAAACGTTTTTTAAACACAACTAACTCGCATCTTTTACTATATCTTCCAGTAACGAATTTCAGAGTTTATTTATTTAATCAATCAGTTTTGTATACCACCTTATCCTTCAATCAAAGTGGTTAACAGGACAACAAAAGGGTTTACATTGGGGCATGGAGGACAGAGACAAGACATTGTAATAAATTACAGTACATTGTAATAGTATATAAAGATAAACTATAATATTATACTATAATATAACAAAATTGAGTAGCAACAGTTAGTAAGGTATCTTAAACTTTTATGTGATAGGTTGTTTGCCATAAGCCTCGATGATTACGCATGGAGTGAAAGAATATTTTCTCTTATTAGTCTTTAATGGGTTACACTGTACCTTCATTGCATGTCCCCTAGTCTTTCTACTTTTTGATGGTGTAAAGAATCAATCTGTTTACCTGTTCCACTCCATTCATTAATTTATAGACCTCTATCATATCTCCCCTCAGCCGTCTCTTTTCCAGGTTGAAGAGCCCTAACCTTTGTAGCCTCTCCTCATAGGAATCCTTTCATTACCATTTTGGTGGCTCTTCTCTGAACCTTTTCTAATTCCATTTTATTCTTTTTAAGATACGGTGACCAGAATTGCACACAATATTCAAGGTGTGGTCACACCCTGGAACAATATTATAATATCCTTTGTTTTATTCTCCATTCCTTTCCTTATGATTCATAGCATTCTATTTGCCGCCTTGGCCGCAACTGCACACAGGGCAGAAGGTTTCAACACCATGACTCCTAAAGTTTTTTTCTGGGCAGTGGTACTTTGCATTGTGTGACCATAGTTTTGGGTTGTCCTTTCCTAGGTGCATAACTTTGCACTTGTCTACATTAAATTTCATCTGCCATTTCAACGTCCAGTCTTCCAATTTATCAAGGTCCTCTTGCAATTTAATAACTGAGTAATTTTGAATCTGCAAATTTGATTACCTCACTTGTTCCCATTTCCAGGTCTTTTACAAATATGTTAAAAAGCAGAAGACCCAGCACAGATCCCTGGGATATTCACCTTTCTCCATTGGGAAACTTGGCCATTTAGCTCTACCCTAGTTTGGTATATGTTCCTAGTATGGCATTGTGCTCAGCTGGAGTTTGGTTGCTGGAGTTTCCCGGGCCCAGTCAGATATGACTACAGTGATGGCGCATGTGTATGTTTTCTGTGGCTGTTTTGATGTTATGGAAATCTTTGCCAGCGATATTGTGTGCAGAGTCAAACTTGTTGCAATTTTGCAAGGGCCTAAAAACCTTCCTCCTTCCTAGTATTTCCTGGTGAGCCAGGAGGGTGGTGAGACAGCAGTGGTAAGGCAGCATTTTGGGTGCTGGGGGGAGGGTGTTGGTATAAGATCTGTTTGTGTAGGGTTTGAGAGTTGCTTGTGTTTTATGTGATTGTGTTCTGTGTGATGTACACCACCTAGAATACTTCACATCAGGCAGTATATAAATTAAAATATGGGCTTTGACATAATGACAATTGGGTTTGTTTGGTAAGTTGATCAAGTCAATGCTGACTCCTGGTGACCCAGCAGCTCCTGTGTTTTCTTGGAAAGGTATGGCTGGAAGTAGATTGCCAGGCCTTTTCTGAGGCAATGGAGGGTAAAGTGATTTGTCCAAGGTTAAAAGGGTGCCAGTAGGAATTGAACCCAATCTCTTGGGTATTAGGCTGTTGCTCTAACCATTAGGTGGCTACTCCACTCCAAATTGGTATTAGATAGGACTTTATCGATTTTGCATAATATATGTTTGATATGTATATGTAATTTCTTATTTTTATAAATAATTGCTGCTGAGATATAACAAATTATTACCTTTTATGCTAAGTGCTGGTACACTTTTTTTTTTTTTTTTGAATATTGTTTATTGAGCCAGTAACAGAACAATAACACCAAGGTGTGGTGGGTACACTTACACCTCACCCGGGCTTAATACATACAACAACAAATTTTTAGGTTTTTGTTCATTTGTGATATGCCTGCCCATGCACCTTCCCTTCTCTCCCCACTCCCCTCCCCCCACCCACATCCCAGAATGGCCTGCAGTCCTTCACGGTCAATTTGTTTATTAGCTTAAATATGGAGTGCTCTCCTGGTAGTCCCGAGGGCCAGCAGTCTGAGCACCCCTACCAACTCAGTTCCTTACATAGTCCATAATTCGTTACGCATGTGATGTCATTGTATAAATATATTGCCCCCACAATGCAAGAAATGCTTTCCATTTATGGTGAATCCCCCTAGCGTCTAACTGCTCTAGAAGTATCAGTTGATGAAAGTGATTCCTCCATTCTCAAAATGTGGATGCCATGGGGTCTCTCCAATGATGGAGAATGGGTTGCTTGCCCACCACGCAGGCCTTGCGCATCAGCAGTCACATCCAATGCTCTCTGGGACCATTCTGGGCCAGTTGATCCAAAATTACTAAAGACCTTGTTCATTCTACTCCCTGCCCGACTATCTCACTGATATAAGCCTAAATCTGACCCCAGTAGCACTAAATCTAATCGCATGACCACCACATATGGCTAAGTATGTCCAACGGAGCAGAACATCATGAGCAGCCTGGTTTACTGCCTGCTATTGTACTTCCCTTAATTTTGCCTACTGAGTCAATTTTGGGATTCATAGAAACATAACAGAAAAAGACCACATGGCCTATCTAGTCTGTCCTTCCATATCAAGCACTACAATCGTCCCCTTTTTTCCTTTAGAGATCCTCTGTGTTTGTCCCATGCTTCTTTGAATTGAGATATTGTTCTCATCTCTACCACCTCCACTGGGAGACTATTCCATGGATCCACCACTCTTTCCGTAAAAGATATATTTCCGCATATCTCTCCTAAATCTATCCCCTTTCACCCTCATCCCATGTCCCCTCGTAGCAGAGCTTGCTTTCAATCAAAAGAGGCTCTCCTCCTGTGCATTTATGCCACGGAGGTATTTAAATGTCTCAATCATATCATCTCTATCCTGCCTTTCCTCTAAGGTGTACATATTTAAGATCCTTACATCTGTCCTCATATGCTGTATGATGAAGACCACTAACCATTTTAATAGCCACCCTCTGTACTGACTACAGCCTGTTTATATCCTTTTGAAGGTGTGGTCTCCGGAATTGCACGCAATACTCCAAATGAGGTCGCACCAAAGACTTGCACAGAGGCACGATCACCTCCTTTCTTCTGCTGGCCATTCCTCTCCCTATGCAACCAAGCATCCTTTTAGCTTTCGCTGTCGCCTTTTCTACCTGTTTAGCTACTTTAAGATCATCAGACACAATCACGTCTAGGTCCCACTCTTCTTTAGTGGATAAAAGTACTTCACCCCCTATCAATGTTCCCGCTAAGCTGTGCTGGGTCCACCGCCAACATTCCTGCCGGCAGGGGGGGATGCAGAGCGATCGATCGCTCTGCCCCCCCCACCGGCGGGAATGCCGGCGAAGGACCCGACGCAGATTGAAGAGAACATTGCGAGGGTGCTGCGGTGTAACGTTCAGTTCCTTAGCGTCTCTCTAGTCCAGTCCTGGAACCATAGAGTTGTGAACCTCCACCAGCAGCTTTGGAGACTGAACATCTTCATCTCTTTGATCATCCAGCTATATGCAGCCCCAAGGACCGCCCACACATCAGCATCTCAGTCTCCAAGCAGCTTGGAAGTTAGAGCCCAGAACTGGGCTCCTTAGGAACAAATAAGCAGAGCTTTAGTGTTTTATTATTTTCTAGGTTTAGGTGCTGGGCTGCTGCTGTGGAGGAATTCTTTGGCTGTGTCCCTTCTGCCTTTATCTGATCTGTTTTTTCTCTCTTTCTCTCTCTGTCAGTCTCCCCATAGGGCAAACAAGCAGGGGAGCTGCAAAGGACACAGGTCTCCTTTCTACCGAACCCCCTTGGTGGGTGAGGAAAAGGTTGAAGGCAATTAACTGCAGCAATTAAATACAGCAGTAGGCTCTGAGGGTCCCCTAACTGATTTAGGGGTTCCCCGAGCTGCCCTGAGCGGTTATTAACTCTGATATTGACTCTGATAACTGCTACTCAGAGCTTGTGGCAGGCACGCTGGACAGCACTCAGAGTTTTGACCCTCCCTCCTCTCCTGTGTGTGGGTGAGTAGAGTTTGGGGCTTTTTATTTCTAAAGGCAGTGATAGAGGCCTTGGGGTAGCCTGGAATCAGCTCTGGGGAGTTTGTTTAGACCTTTTGGGTACTTTTTATAGTCCTTTTTTTGGCGGGATCGGGTCCGGCGGCCATTTTGGATTTTCAACGTCATTTTTCTTCGTGTTTTTTTTTTAGGGATAGGAGCTTCGTTTTTGAATTTTTTGGTCAGATATCAGCTAATTGACCCCAGCTCTATCTAATCCCGCGATTTGGAGCATTTTTGAGCACTTTTAAAATCGCGATTTTTTTTCGGCTCTGTTTGCTTCAGCAAGGTGTCTCTACTTTGCTGGTAGAGGGCTGTGGGCATAGGCATGCCTCCTAGTCCTCGGTGTCTGGTTTGTGGCATTCGTAGAAGTAGTAATTTGGAAGCCAGAGTCTGTGCCACTTGTTCTGCTGTGGGTGCTATCATGGAGGATCCTCTGGAGGGCTCCAGTGCGGATCTTCCTCCTGTCTCTACAGGAGGGACATCAGGGCAGGCAGAGACGGTCCTTGATCTGGGGATTTCTGAGGTGCCAGAGCGCCTGTTGACGGGGGGGCGTCCAGGAGGGATCCCTGGGAATTCCACCCGCCTTTTTCTCTCTCATGCAGGAGGCTCTGGCTCTCTTGCAGCCGGCGGGTGGAGGTTCGGTTCCGCTCCGCCGTGGGCTAAAGCGCCCACTTTCAGTAGAGGGAGACACCGGGCCACAAAAGAAGAGCCGGCCCCCGAGTGTTGCGGATTCTGCGCCTCCTGGGGATGAGTTCCACGAGGGGCTGGGGGAGGCTCTCGGGCTAGAGTCTGCGGAAGATTTAGAAGACGGCGAGTTGTTTGACGACGAGCAGAGTAGTAGAATAGTGCGTGTATTTCGTAAAGAGGACTTCCGGTGCTGATTGCCGAAACCCTCAAAGTATTGAACATACCCGTGGAAGATTCCGCTGCGGAGGACCAGTTGGAGGATCCCTTGATGCAGGCGGTGCGCACTTCCCACAGAGTCTTTCCGCTCCATAGGGTTTTTAAGGCTATGATCCAGGAGGAGTGGAACAGTCCAGAATCCGCCTTGCGCGGGGCTAGACTGTTGCCTAAGTTGTATCCTCTATCGGAGGCTGATAAAGAGCTCTTTCGTTCGCCGAAGATGGACGCGGCAGTTTCCGCGGTTACTAAACGGACTACTATCCCGGTGGAAGGTGCTGCGGCGTTGAAGGACGCGCAGGATAGAAAGGTCGAGAGCTTGTTGAGACAGGCGTTTGATGTTTCTGCCCTGTCAATGCAGGCGGCGGTGGCCGGGGTCTGGGTGGCGCGCGGCTGCCTCCGCTTGTCTCAGCAGTTGCAGGGGCCCCAGTCGGCGGAACAGGAGGCCGCGGTGTCCAGATTGGAGTCTGGTACCGCTTATTTGGTGGATATCCACTATGACCTCATTAGGGGGTTGGCTAACGGCATGGCGTCGATGGTAGCGGCGCGTCGTTCTCTTTGGTTGCGCAATTGGGCGGCTGATGGTTCTTCTAAAGCTCGCCTTAGTAAGCTGCCGTTTAAGGGCAGGCAGTTATTTGGAGAAGACTTGGATAGGTTGGTAAAAGATCTCGGGGATTCTAAGGGGGGTCGGCTTCCGGAGGATAAGCCCAAGCAGGGGAAGCCGACCTTCACCTTCCGGGGGTCTCAACAGTCCTTTCGGAGATTTCGTGCCTCCCGCTTTGGTCAGTCCCAGCGTTCCAGATACCCGGGGCGCGGACAGAGTTTCCGCAGGTTTCGGGGGGCAGGTAGAGGTTTTGGCTCCTTCCAGGCGCAGGTCCCCAAAAAGTCACAATGAAGCGAGGCCGGCTCCGGTGGCGGTGATCCCCGTAGGGGGCAGACTACGGGATTTCTACCCTGCCTGGGCCGCTATCACATCCGATCAGTGGGTGTTAGAAGTGATACGAGAGGGATATGCGCTCGAGCTGCATCGACCGGTGCTAGATTCCTTTGTTATGTCCCCGTGCAGCGCTCCCTGGAAACGAAGAGCCGTATCAGATACACTTTCCCGGCTGCTTCGACTCCGGGCAGTCGCCCCCTTGCCGGAGGGGCAGTTAGGGTCTGGTCGATACTCCATCTACTTCGTGGTGCCGAAAAAGGAGGGCACCTTTCGACCAATCCTGGATTTAAAGAGAGTGAATCGGTGCCTCCGGGTGTCGCATTTTCGCATGGAAACGCTGCGCTCGGTCATAGTGGCGGTCCGCGAGGGGGAATTCCTAACGTCCCTAGACCTTACGGAGGCCTATTTGCACATTCCCATTCGTCGGGAACATCAAAGATTTCTGCGGTTTGCACTGCCGATGGGCCATTTTCAGTTTCAAGCCATGCCCTTCGGCCTAGCGACGGTGCCATGGGTCTTCACGAAGATCATGGTGGTGGTAGCGGCGTTCCTGCGGAAGGAGGGTGTCCTCGTGCATCCCTATCTCGACGACTGGTTGATCCGGGCGAAGTCGAGGGAGGAGAGTCTCTGAGCGACGGCGCGGGTCGTACAGATTTTGCAGTCGTTAGGCTGGGTGGTCAATCGGGCGAAGAGCAGCCTTCTTCCCTCGCAGACCTTGGAGTATTTGGGGGCGCGTTTCGAGACCGGCAACGGGAAGGTTTTTCTCCCAGTGCACAGAGCGCGGGCCCTGAGGCGGCTGGTGGAGCAGTTTCTAGCGAGACGGTCATCCTCGGCTTGGCAATACCTTCAGCTTCTCGGCACGATGGCGGCGACCATCGAGGTAGTTCCGTGGGCAAGGGCGCACATGCGGCCCCTGCAGCGAGCGCTGCTGCGTCGATGGTGTCATCAGTCCGATTCGCTAGCTCTTCAGTTAGTTTGCCCCTTGGGGGTTCGGCGCAGCCTTCGCTGGTGGTTACGTCGGCGCTCTCTGGCGAACGGTATGCCCTTGGAGACTCCCGTCTGGCGTCTGCTGATGACGGATGCCAGTTTGAGCGGCTGGGGGGCTCATTGCGAGGGTCAGATTGCTCAGGGCCAGTGGTCCTCGCGGGAGAGCCAGTGGTCCATCAACCATCTGGAAATGAGAGCCGTGTGGTTGGCTCTGACTGCGTTTCAGCCTTGGCTGCAGGGAGCGGCGGTCAGGGTGCTGTCCGACAATGCCTTCACGGTAGCCTACATAAATCGCCAGGGAGGCACAGGCAGCGCGGCGTTGGAAGCGGAGGCGGATCTGCTTCTGGAATGGGCAGAGCGGCATCTTCAATGTCTGTCGGCCCAGCATGTCGCGGGGGTTCACAATGTGGAGGTGGACTTTCTGAGTCGTCGCAGAGTAGACCCCGGAGAGTGGTCTCTACATCCCGAGGTATTTGCGTTGCTGGTCCGTCGTCGGGGTCTGCCGATAATGGACCTCACGGCGACCTTCGAGTCCGCGCAGGTCGAACGGTTCTTCAGCAGGCGTCGGGAACGCATGTCGGAAGGCCTCGATGCATTGGCACAAAGGTGGCCAAGGTACGGGCTGCTCTATGTCTTTCCTCCGTGGGCTCTGGTGGGTCGCCTGGTGCAGCGGTTCGAGCGGCTTCCGGGTCCCGTGGTTTGGATTGCCCCGGACTGGCCTTGTCGGCCTTGGTATGCGGATCTGGTGCGGTTGAGTGTGGCCGATCCGTGGCTGCTTCCTCCTCGGCCGGATCTCCTTCGGCAGGGGCTGCTGCCGATGCCTCAGGTGGCTCGATTCTCGCTTACAGCATGGCTATTGAGAGGGCGCGAATGAGAGCTAAAGGTTATTCTCCGGAGGTCATTGCTACCTTGTTGCGGGCACGGCGTCGGTCCACGTCGCTAGCATATGTCCGGGTCTGGCGTATTTTTGAGAGCTGGTGTGCGGATCACGAATTGCGGCCTTTGCGGACCTCCGTTCCTCAGATCCTCTCCTTCTTGCAAGCAGGGGTGGACAAGGGCCTGGCGGCCAGTTCCTTGAGGGTACAACTTGCAGCTCTTGCGTGTTTTCGAGGCAAGGTTCAGGGCCAGCTATTGGGGTCCCATGCTGATGTGAAGCGCTTCTTGCGAGCGGTGTTGCTTATGCGTCCTCCTTGCAGGGCTTTCGTTCCCTCGTGGGACTTGAACTTGGTGTTGAGGTCTCTGGTGGCTTCGCCGTTTGAACCCTTGGCGCAAGCTTCGTTGAAGGACTTGACGTTGAAAACGGTGTTTCTGGTGGCGATCTCGTCAGCTCGCAGGATCTCTGAGTTGCAGGCTCTTTCGTGTAGGGAACCCTATCTGTCTTTCTCGGCCGACAAGGTGGTATTGCGACCGGTTCCCGCGTTATTGCCTAAGGTAGTTTCGGTGTTTCACATTACTCAAGTGGTGTCTCTCCCGGTGTTTGCCAAGGAACGAGGCAAGCACGCGGATAACTCCTTGCACGTGTTGGATGTCCGTCGAGCGCTTCGCCGGTATTTGCGGGAAACGGCGTCCTTCCGTAAGTCCGATCGCTTATTTGTCGCCTTTGGCGGTCCGCGCAAGGGGGAAGCGGCGTCTAAGTCTTCCATTTCCCGCTGGTTGAAAGAGGCGATTTCGTCGGCATACCTTTTACACGGCAAGGTGGTTCCTGCCGGGCTTCGAGCTCACTCGACTAGGGCGCAGGCGGCATCTTGGGCAGAAGTTAGCTTGGTGCCGGCGGTGGATATTTGTCGGGCGGCGACGTGGTCGTCCTTGCACACCTTTGCTAAGCACTATCGTCTGGATGTGCAGGCGGCATCGGATGCGCGGTTTGGCTCTCGGGTGCTTCAGGCTGGACTAGCGAGGCCCTCCCGTTGAGATATACTGCTCTGTTACATCCTCTATGGTTCCGGGACTGGACTAGAGAGACGCTAAGGAAGAGTAAATTAGACTTGCCTGCTAATTGTTGTTCCTTGCGGAACTCTAGTCCAGTCCCGGATCCCTCCCTGTTTCTCAGTTCTCGCTGCCAGCCAAGAAGATACAGTCATTATAGGAGTCTGCCAGGGTTTCTGTTCTCTATGCTTTCGGTCAGAGCTCCTCTGCTTGCAGCACGCCTTAGTTCCCTTTCGGGGCCAATTTGGAGGGTGAGCGGTGGCGCCTCTTGTTGCTTGTGTTTTGCACAGGGGTCGCCACGGCCGTTCTGGTCCGCCTTCCTGTAGGCGGGAGATTGTTCATAAGACATACAAAAAAAAAAAAATTTTCGCTAGTAGTGGGATCTTTAGGGTCAGGATTCCTTTTTTCCACTGTATGGTTCTATCTACTTATTTGTTGCTCTGCTTAGTATGCTTTGTCAATAGGTACTGATGTGTGGGCGGTCCTTGGGGCTGCATATAGCTGGATGATCAAAGAGATGAAGATGTTCAGTCTCCAAAGCTGCTGGTGGAGGTTCCGGGACTGGACTAGAGTTCCGCAAGGAACAACAATTAGCAGGTAAGTCTAATTTACTCTTTGTTTATAAGTTGCCTGTAAGGAATAGTGTCAAAGGCTTTACTGAAATCGAAATATACCATATCTAGGACTCTCCCTTGGTCCAAGTCCCTGGTAACCCAGTCAAAGAAATCAATCAGATTTGTCTGACAAGACCTGCCTCTGTTGAATCCATGCTGCCTCAGATTCTGTAATCTGCTGGACTCCAGAAACCTTACTATTTTCGCTTTCAACAGCATTTCCAATAATTTACTCACCACCGAAGTTAAACTAACTGACCTGTAGTTTTCAACCACATCCTTACATCCGCTGTTGTGTAAAGGGATCGCATGAGCACCTCTCCAGTCCTTTGGCATCACTCCCGACTCCGAGGCATTGAAAAGGTCAGTCAGGGGAGCTGCTAGAACGTCCCCAATTTCCCTCTGTATTCTAGGGTATATCCCATCCGGTCCCTTCGTGTTGTTTACTTTAAGTTTACCTAGTTTCTCACGAACACAGTCTTCTGAAAATTGTTCAAGATGCCCCTCGCTTCTGTTCCTTTGTGTGGTGGTTTTCTGTGAACCATGTTTCTGACTAAATCAAAGTCAGCCACTCCCATTAAAGCTTCAACATCAGGGATCTTATTTCCCATGCTACGGATATTTATACACACCACTTTCCATATGTTGCCCCTTTTACCCATTTCCATAAAGGTATTTAATGTTTCACTTACCTGTGCGGTTTCTTCACCCATCCCCAACGAATCTAGTTTAAAGCCCTCTTCAGTAGATTAGCCAGTATGCTACTGAAGACACGTCGACCTTTCTTGGACAGATGAACGCCATCTCTGCTCTGCAACCCATGAAACAGCATCCCATGGTCCATGAAACCAAAAGCTCTCGTTGAGACCATCCATGCTCCCATGCATTCATCACTAGGATGCGAGCTTCTCTGCCTTGGCCTTTACCCTCAAGAGGGAGGATTGAAGAGAACACCACCTGCACCCCTATCTGCTTCACCCTCTGTCCCAGAGCCATGATGTCACTTTTGATACGCTCAGAGGGATACCTGCCAGTATTTCTGCTGAGATGAGGGCTCTCAGTTCCACTGCCTGTTCAGTAAGTCATGGCAGAGAGATGTCCTGTAGATAGGTTATAATTTGGTTTGTTGAAATCTCCTCCCTTGTATAAAGTCTGATAAAAGACTCGTAACAGGCGTTCTATGCCTGCAGTATTTTTATTCAGTGTACCTGTCTCATCTCATAATGCCGCTACCACCTGTGGTCTCCTGCCTCCCTTCAGGCAATGTGCCAGAAGCCTGCCAGACTCTAAGACAGGCTGGGTACAGGACTACAAACTTGACCTTGGCGACCATTTTGGCAGATCCCGGCGTGCACCCTACGCTTCTGATTGAGCACCGCTGAATAGTCCTGGAAGGCCCGGATTTTGGCTCCTTCGTGGAGCAGTTGGCTCTTCGCTTGGGTTGCATGCAGCACCTCTTCCTTGTGTATTTAGTTCAAAAAGCGGGCTAGCACTATCCATGATTGTGCTGGGCCCACCCGATGTGCCCTTTCAGGAACTATGGGACCTCTGGAAGCCAGAGAATATATGGCCCATTGTATTATTGTTTCCAAATACCCTCTGCATCTCTCACTGTGTCTGGTACTCCAGTGAACCGCAAGTTGTTCTGCTGATTACGGTTCTCAAGATCCTCCAAATTGTTGGCCTGCCAGTTCACCAGAACAGAGACGCTTCAGTTCATTTCCCGCCTCTGAGGTTGTATCCTCTTTGCAATAAGCTGCTCTGCATTCTGTAAACACTGCCCATATTCAGCAAAGGTTTGTGCCATAGTGTCTAGTTTATTGATGAGTTCATCTGGTTGAGAGCCCAGGGTCCCCACCACCGCAGTCATTACCTCTGCTGCTAGCGCTGCTTGTTACAGGGAAGCTGGAGCAGTTATCTCCACCATTTTAGCGATTACAGAGGTATGCCTCTCCTGGTCCTTCCTGGCTGATTTCATCGACAGATCTGGACAGTAGACGGCCCAAACTGTGTCAGCAAGTGGCTACTGATTTCAGGCTGATATCTGGCTCCTGGGGAGACACCAGGGAAAAAGAAAGGCCAGTCCAATGTAGATACTTGGAAGAGAGCCTGGGAGAGAACTCTAGAAGTATCCATTCTCATAGCACGTCACGTGACCCCCTGCTAGTACTTTCTTTTAAATATATAAAATTCACTGAGAATACAGCTGTTTCTGCTCTTATTTTGCCAGGCAACCCCAGATTATCCTATGGAAAGGTTTGCGGAGCTTCTAAGAACATAAAATATGCCATACTTGATCAGACCAAGGTCCATCAAGCCCAGTATCCTGTTTCCAACATTGGCCAATCTAGGTCATATGTACCTAGCAGTTTCCCCAAAAGACAAGGTTCCACAGTGCTTGTATTGGGTCAAGCATTGATATCCTGGGTCCCTTTTTAATAATGGTTTGTGGATCTTTCCTGCAGGAACTTGTCCAAACCTTTTTTTAAACCCAGCTACACTAACAGCTTTTACTACTTCCTCCGGTAACAAATTCCAGAGTTTGATTACATATTGAGTGAAAAAAAATATTGTCTCTTATTGGTCTTAAATAGGTTACCCTGTAGCTTCATTGCATGCCCCCTAGTCTTTCTATATTCTGCTGACGTAAACAATCGATCTAAGTTTACCCATTCCACTTCGTTCATTAATTTATAGACTTCTGTCATATCTCCCCTCAGCTATCTCTTTTCCAGGTTAAAGAGCCCTAACCTTTTTAGCCTTTCTTCATAGGGGTATCCTTCCATCTTCTTTACCATTTTGGTGGCTCTTCTCTGAACCTTTTCTAATAACGCTATATCCCTTTTAAGTTACGGCAACCAGAATTGCACACAATATGCAAGGTGCGGTCGCACCATGGAACGATACAGAGGCTTTATAATATCCTTTGTTTTATTTTCCATTCCTTTCCTTATGATATCTAGGTTCTGTTTGCTCTCTTGGCCGCTGCTGCATATTGGGCGGAGGGTTTTAACATGTTGTCCACAATGGCACCTAAATGTTTTTCCTGGGTGGTGGTTCCTAATGTGGAACCTTGCTTTGTGTAACCATAGTTTTGGGTTGTTCTTCCCTTGGTGCATAACTTTGCACTTGTCCATGTTAAATTTCAGCTGCCATTTTGATGCCCAGTCTTGCAATTTATCTAGATCCTCTTGCAATTTTCCACAATCCTTGTGGGTTTTAACAACTTTAAATAATTTTGTGTTATCTGCAAATTTGATAACCTCACTCGTTGTTCCCTTTTCCAGGTCATTTATGAATATATTAAAAATCAACAGACCCAGCACGGATCCCTGGGGTACACCACTATTTACATTTCTCTGTTGGGAAAATTGGCCTTTTAGCCCTTCCCTCTGCTTTCTATCTTTTAACCAGTTCCTGATCCACAATAGTACACTGCCTCCTATCCCATGACTCTAGTTTTGCCAAAAGTCTCTGATGAGGGTTCCTTGTCAAAGGCTTTCTGAAAGTCCAAATACACTATATCAACTGACTCACCTTGGTCTACCTGTTTATTCACACCTTCAAAAAAACAACATAGATTTGTAAGACAAGATCTTCCTTGTCTAAAGCCATGTTGGCTGTCTCTCATTAGGCCATGATTATCTACATGTTCAGCAATTTTGTTCTTTATGATGGTTTCTACCATTTTTCCCAGTACTGATGTCAGGCTCACTGGTCTGTAGTTTTTCTGGATCACCCCTGGAACCCTTTTTAAAAATTGGTGCTGCTTTGGCCATCCTGCAATCTTCAGGTATTACAGATGATTTTAATGATAGTTCACAGATTGCTAATAGCAGGTCTGCAATCTCGTATTTCAGTTCTTGCAACACCCTTGGATGTATACCATCCGGTCCTGGTGATTTGCTACTCTTCAGTTTATCAAATAGTTGTAAAACATCTTCCCGATGTATCGATATTTCTTTCAATTTTTCCACACCTTTAAATATCACTTCAGTCATGGATAACATCCCTACATCTTCCTGAGTAAAGACCAAAGCAAAGAATTCATTCAGTCTCTCCGCTATCGCCTTGTCACCTCTTAGTGCCCCTTTAACCCCTCTATCATCTAATGGACAAACTGGACTCTCACAGGTTTTTTGCTACGAATATACTTGAAATTCAAGTCTTTATTACGCGTTTTTACTTCCGCAGCAAGCTTCTTCTCAAATTCTCCCTTTGTCTGCCTTATCAATGCCTTGCATTTAATTTACCAGTGCTTGTGCTGTTTCCAGTTTTCGTCATTTGGCTCTTTTTTTTCTATTTCCTGAAAGATGCTTTTTTGGCAACAGCCTGTCTGACCTCACTTTTAAACCATGCTGGCAGTTTTTTGGACTTCCTTCCACTTTTCTTAAAGTCTGGAATACAGCTGGTTTGGGCTTCCAAGATAGTATTTTTAAACACCCAAGGCAATATGTCACTACAAGTTACAGTAACACTACAAGCCCCAAAAGGAATTTTACCTAGAAACCCCAAAGTGCGTCAGATGACCGATTATCACGATGATTGCGTTTAGCATGAAGTGCAGATGTGAATTAATGTGAAGTTACTTATTTGTTAAATACGTGCAGTATGTGACATCATTACATGAAGATATCGTGTGTGTGTTTGTAATTTCGGATAAAACTGTAAACCGTGATTGAAATGCGTCACCATGAATTTATACCTAGAAGCCCCAAAGTACGTCAATTGACGCATCCAAGACAATTGAATGCATCAATTGACGTACTTTGCGGCTTCTAGGTGTAAATTCATTTTCCCGCTAGGTGGTGCATCTGTCATTAATTTTCTATGCACATATTTGAACATCTTGACCTTGCTAACAAAGTCATGGAACATGACTGACATGGTTCTAGCAGTGGCGCTGGTATACAACTTCGAAGATGCCTTTGCGTCAATTGACGCTCTTTGGGGCTTCTAGTGTTAAATTAGTTTTGATCTTTACAGAACAGGAAGCAAGCCCTTTGATTTGAAAGAAAAGCTTTAGAGCAAGGAGGTATAGAAAGAAAGGGGGTAGACTAAGGAATAGTCTAAGTGATTATTTTATCACATTAAAGGTAGAACAGCACTTCAGGGCAAGTGGTGGAGATGAGGCCAATATCTGAAAAATTAAGGGAAGCTAAATTCTTTTTATGATTCTTTGAACAGGTCATCCATCCAGCAAGAAAGAGACTGAGACAGTCCACTGTTGAAACAGCAAAAGGTAATGCATGTTCTCTGAACTATAGTTGAATTATAAATTTTGTTCATGTATGTTTAGAAGCTGGGGAGGATGATCACTGTTCCTTTAATAAACACGAAGGACTGCTTTTTAGAAGGATTAGATAGTTTTTACATTGAAATGGGAAATCGTATGCATATGTTGACTTGTACATGGTAATTTTATATTTGTCCCACATTTAAAGCCTGTTAATTCCCACAGTAAATACCTTTAATAAAATTACACGGTAGTGAAAGTGTAGCGATAAATTGTTGCATGCACAGGGTATAGACTACTCTCTCATTCAGACTCATCCTCCTCTTTCATTCTCCAACTTTGCCCTTCTGCTCCCACTCATCAGCGTGGTCACTTCCTTGACCTGGTTTTCTTCTCTGTTTACCCTCTAGTTTCTATACCTCAGTTATTCCCTTAACTGATCACCTTCTAACCTTCACCCCTCATTACTCCCCAACTGAATTTCACCCAGTTTCCTCCTACATTTTTAGTTATCTTCATCTGTTGATCCTTTGGCTCTCTCCACTATTATCTTATCTCTTTCTTCCACCTTGTCTTCTAAATCTGTTCATGAGGCTATAGTTTCCTATAATACTGCCCTCTCCTCTGCTCTGGATACTCTTGCTCCATCCATTCCACATCCTGTAATATACACTACCTTAGCCCTGGCTGTCTTCAACTACCTGCTATCTATGCTCCTGAGCTCGCTCAGCTGAGCACATTTGGCTCAAATCCTGCTCCCTTTCTGATTTTCTTCACTGCAAATTCATCCTTGCCTCCTGAAAGATTACCTGTGATTTGGTCTCCTCTGGTCCGTCGAGCAGTGAGATATAAGCAGAGTAACACATAGGACAGACTCATACACAAAGTTCTTGTTTCTTTGAGCTCAAAGGGAAGTCAACAAAAGGTATGTGGATGCAGCACAGTTCCTCTTCTGTTGGATTCAAAGTCTTCCTCTCTTGAAGCCCTTTTTATTTTAGTAAAAAGGGGAAGTAACTGAGTCGTTAATCATAAACGTGAAATAACACAAGGTGTCACTAGAATTCCTTTACAGAGTAAGAGCTGATTACAATATATTAGATGAAATTTTACTTGATTATGACAAAATCAATTATAACTGCAGAATTGCAGAAATTACGCTGTGCCAGCAGTGACCTATAGTTGACTGTACAATAAACTATGGTTTTAAGCTCATAGTCTATATTCTTTTTATGCTTGCGTTAACAGTATTCTGTTATTTTAGAACAGTTGCATAGAACTCATGATCATGATATCTTATTCTGTTTAAAAAGAAATAGGTGAAAGGATAAACTTGTGAATGACGGTCATTGTTAGCAAAGTTTTTCTATCAGCACATTTTAGAGATCTGCATCAAGAAATTCATCTATCTTCAGTTACATATTGGGGATTCTGGTATCCTTTTTACCTGTCCATTCCTACAGTCCCCCCTGTGATTCTATAAATTATCATTACAAAGGAGTGATAGCTCAAACATGTCTAAGTCCATAATAAATATTCTACAGTGGGCTTCATTTTTGCAGATGTTCGTTCAGAGTCCTAGGCACATCTGATCCATAGGTGAGCTTCATCTTATTTGTTGAAAGAATTTATTATACATAACATAAGCTTCATACAATATAGAAAAGGATTACAATTATTCAGTAAATATTCATTTGCTTAACCTCAATAAGAATGTATACAGAAAGCAAGACTTTATCAATTGTAAGCACTAACTCTTCTAGCAGTGACCAACTGCTTCGTACAGATCTTTCAATAGTCACTCACATCATGACACCAGTCATCACTTCAGATTCTTCAGCAGCATTTTTTCCCACCATGGGCTATGCCATGCATATCTTAGAGCTTTTTTCAGTGACTGTCCACCCAGGCTTCACTGCTGCTCATACATAAGTAGTCCTGCTGAAATCGCTGATCTTTACAAGGAGTCTCCACATTCAGTAGCATTACAGACTTCTCTTCATTCGGAGTTTTCTTTTTCGGCCCATACAGTGCATACAATATGTAATTTGTAAAGACCAAACTCTTCACTAGAGCATCTCTCTTGATTCCATACAATTGCAAACAAGTACAATTATTCATCCATAATGGCAATATAAAATTGTTGAATGGATTTATCTTATTGACTGTTAATTACATCTACTGCTAACACTAAATTATTACAAATTACTTAAATATAGGCCAAGCTAGCTTGTAAGATACTTCTATTTTTTCATCTACATTCCTAAACTTATTCTATTTAGTTACTAAATCAAATGTTAGTTTGTGGCCTAATAGACACACCTCTTTTTCCTGCCAGGAACACAATTGTACATTTTCATATCACTAATTACATTTGTGATTTACTCTCCAGTTATAACAATATACAAGGTATAGTCAGTCTGGTTTTTCAAGAGGTAACAAACGTTAAAACATAACTTGCATTTTATGACAACTACATTAAGGCTCATTTTAATATAGATTCATTTCAGCAGTTTGTCAAATTATTAGGAAGACTGTCTTAGGTGATGATTCAACTCTCATTACTTTGAATATTGTCAGTAATATATATACATTAAAAAATATCTCCAGGAACAAGCAGGAATGTAGTCTTCACATATGGGTATCGGTACCGACGGAGTCTGCGCGGGAACGCTCCCCAGTGTCCAATAGGAAAGCCTTTGGGAGCATCCCACAGCGCCTGCGTGCTGCCTTCCCGCCTTTCCCAACTGTCCTTCTCCAGTTCTTCGTTTTCCGCGGAGCTGACAGGTCGCACATCCTGTCACCGCAGAAAATTTCCCTTCTTCTTTTTTGTGGTCGCGTCTGCTTTACCTCGACGCTATACTGGTACCGCCGGAGGTTCTTTGCTTTTTTTCTAAAAAACAAAAAAAACTTTGTTTCTGGAGTCTTCCTCTAGTAATTTTCTTTTCGGGGGCCACGCGCAATTTTGGACACTAGGCCCAATTTTTTCCCTCAAAATGGAAAAACCCACTCGGGTTTTAAAAAGTGTTCTAAGTGTGGCGGTACCATCTCCGTCACCGACACCCATGAGTGGTGCCCCAAATGTTTAGGTCCTGACCTGTGTGTTGCCTGTGGGATGATGTCGAAAAGGGGCCGGCAAAACCGAGCTGCTAAACTTAGCACCCTTTTTCCTTCCGATGCAGCCTCCGTGGCATCAACGTATTCCAGGGCTTCATCTTCCTCCCATGGATCTCATGTAACTAAACATAAATCTAGCCGGTCCTCAAAGGGTAGATCTCCTTCTAAACATCGAGATGCCTCTGGCGTTGCCCTTGAGGGACTTTCACCGGCAAAATTGCCCAGGCAGGAGGCTTCGGCTTCCAAAGCACTAATGGGGCTCCAGGATGTTCTCGAGGCTTCAACCTCGGCAGAATTACTGGTGCCATGCTCGGAGGTTCCGGACGCTTCATCCGGCACCGATACCCAAGCATTGGCAGCATTGATAGACCAGAGTTTCTTGGCTATTGAATGCAGTCTGGCGGCTCTTCACGGCCTCGATGCCCCTGAGACCGCTTCAGACAACTCAACCGGTACCGGCACCAACTCCGGTACTGGCACAGACTGCAGCGACATCGGCAGGTATTCTACTGGGACCGAGTAATGTGTCTCTATCCGGCATCGACAAGTCGGTACCGGACCACTCTGATGCTGACTTCGATCGGTACCAGTACTGTGCCTTGAACGATCACCCGGATCGGAGATACTTTGAATCCTCGGATGAGTCTGAAGACTCTGAAAGCTCTGCCGATACCAGAGTACTTCTTCCTGAGCATTCCTCTTCTCCTCAGCGTAGGATGTCTCCACCAGAGGATATGTCCTTTCAGGATTTTATCCGAGATGTGGCCCGAGGTCTCTCCATCACAGTGGCTCCTGAAAAAGAACCTAGGGCAAAGGAACTAGAAATCCTACAATACCCTAAGGCTCCCAAGGAGGCAGCTACCTTACCTATTCATGAGGACTTGCATGATCTTACATTAAGGATGTGGGAAACACCTCTGACCACATCTCCTCACTCTTGAAGACTTAACACCATGTATCGAGTTCCTCCTTGTCCTGGGTTTCAGAAGACTCAATTACCACACCATTCCATGGTGGTGGAATCAGCCGTGAGATGGATAAAGAGTGCAAAAAGGCATGCATCTAATCCTCCAGGACGTGAGTGTAGGACTCTTGACGCCTTTGGACATCGATCCTTCCAGGCTTCCATGCTTTCTGCTAGGATCAGTTCCTATATCTTGTATACCGGAATGTTCCTTAAGGAGGTCACAGGAGACTTAGAGCTTATGAGCCCTCTCCTTCCTGATGATAAAAGGCAAGATTATCTTGCTCTTGTTAAACATACTCAGGATGTTTCCAAGTTTGTGAATCGTGCAGCCTTTGACTGCTTTGAATGCATAAGCAGAACCTCTGCTATTGCCATAGGTGCACGTAGAATTGCCTGGCTCCAGGCATCTGACTTGGAAATCTGGCTACAGGACAAACTGGGGAATATACCTTGCACAGGAGAGAATCTCTTTGGCAAGAATTGGCAGGAAAAAGCTAATGAGATAGATGCTGACAATATCACTTTGGATAGATTTCCTCCCAGGATCAGCTGTAGATTTAGACAAAGGTCCTCTAAGAAACCATTCTTCAGCAAGAAAAAAAGATTTTTATCCCTCCTATACCCAGCAGGGACATCGTTTAGGTCAGTCTGCCCAAAAGGGACAACACCAACAATCTAGGCAACAAAGAAAACCAAAAGCAGCTAAGCCTCAACCGGCTCAGCAGACTCAGCCTCCACAGGGGCTTTGACTCCTGCTAGAGAACTTTGCCTTGCTGGCC
This sequence comes from Ichthyophis bannanicus, assembly GCA_033557465.1. Taxonomy (NCBI): domain Eukaryota; kingdom Metazoa; phylum Chordata; class Amphibia; order Gymnophiona; family Ichthyophiidae; genus Ichthyophis; species Ichthyophis bannanicus. Next base: position 27,411,441 of record CM066043.1, on the reverse strand, counting down.
CTGAATGGCCCAGAACCCTCCACCATCCCAGGAAGGTTATGTCATTTTGCCCCCAGGTGGGGTCAGATAACAGCAGAAAATTGGACTCTGTCTATTGTAAAAGAGGGGTACAAGCTTCATTTTCTCAGCTTGTCCCCTCCTACAATAGTTAGTTCAATTCTCAGACCTCTCTCAACGACCAGTTGGGTCAAGAAGTCACTATGCTCCTTGCTTAAGGGGCAATAGAAGAGGTACCCATTCCCCAACGGGGTACAGGGTTCTAGTCCCCCTATTTCCTTATTCCAAAGAAAACAGGAGGACACAGACCCATTCTAGACCTCAGAGAATTGAACAAATTCCTGTTCAGAGAGAAGTTCAAATGATTTCTCTAGGAACTCTGCTGTCATACCTTCAGAGTCAGGATTGGCTTTGTTCTCTAGATCTCAAGGATGCGTACGCGCATGTTCTCATCCATCCAACTCATCGAAAGTTCCTTCGCTTCCTGTTTCAAGGAAAGCACTACCAATACAGGGTTCGTCCTTTTGGCCTGGCCTCTGCACCAAGGGTGTTCACAAAATGCATGGCTGTGGTAGCGGCATTTCTCCACACCCTGGGAATATTCGTCTTCCCTTACTTAAACGACTGGCTCATTCGAGCCCCTTCAGAGCCAGAGGCCAAGGTTGCTCTGTCTCGCACAATGCGCATCCTTCAGTATTTGGGACTTGTCATAAACTTCCCAAAGTCCAACCTTGCTCCCACTCAATCCCTAGAGTTTATAGGAGCTCTTCTGGATACCAGACAAACAAGGGCTTATCTTCCACAGCCCCGCTGCCTTCGCATTGTGCAGTTAGGTTCCCAAGCAGTGCTAAAAGCTCACCTCACTGCTCGGGAAATGTTAGTTGCTAGGCCACATGGCATCCACCTTGCATGGGGTTCCTTATGCTCGCCTCCATATGAGGGCAGCCCAGTGGATTCAGGCGTCAGGTTGCATGTCAGACAAAATACAGTCAAACCTCGGTTTTCATGATTAATCCGTTCAAAAACGTCTGACTAAAACCGAAACGTATGAAAACTGAAGCAGTATTTCCCATAAGAAATAATGTAAATCCAATTAATCTGTTCCAGACACCCAAAAATATTCACAAAAAATACAATCAGGAAGAGAATCAATCCCACTTCTGGCCACAAGATGGTGCTCCAGAGGTTTTTTTGGCAGACAGATGGTTTAAACTGCTGAGAAGGGAGAAAGATTAACACAGTGATCAACATGCAGATCTTCAGCCAGACACCCAGAGAGGAGATTGGGCACAGGAATTTAAAAAAAAAAGAAAAAAACAAGAAGGATCCACAAAAATAAAGCCTCCAGTAAAGGCACCAGCCACAGCCACCGGAAACACCACTATCCTGCTCAGGCAACCTGGAACGCAGAGCTGAGCATGCGTTCCAGAGCCATGTGGCAATGGCTGCAGCAGCACGGGCCCCCGAAGCCTCAGCCAGGCAGTAGAACAGCTCCTGTCACTTCTTTCACCTGCCCGATCGTCACAGGACAGCACACACACACACACAGATACAGCACTGTAATCTGATCGCCGACTCTCTCACCGGCCTCCTATTTCATCTCAAAAGCAAATTACAAGCTGGAAGAAATGCTCAGCAGCAAGTTTGGAAGACCCATCAGGACTGGCATGTTTGGAAGTCTGATCAAAGTTTCGCTGTCGGCAGGGAGTCCCAGCAGGGGGTCCTCTAATTGAGCGTGTCGGAAGCATCAGATCAGCCACACTCTCACTCCTTTGATTTTTGTATTTGATTCCTTTGATTCTTGTATTTCTCAAAGGATCGCTAAAATCATCTCTAATACCTGAGGATTGGAGGATCGCCAATGTAACACCAATTTTTAAAAAGGGTTCCAGGGGTGATCCGGGAAACTACAGACCGGTGAGCCTGACATCAGTACCGGGAAAAATGGTAGAAACCATCATAAAGAATAAAATTACTCAGCATGTAGATAGTCACGACCTAATGGGAGACAGCCAACATGGCTTTAGACAAGGAAGATCTTGTCTTACTAATCTGTTATGTTTTTTTGAAGGAGTGAATAAACAGGTGGACAAAGGTGAGTCGGTTGATATTGTGTATCTGGACTTTCAGAAAGCCTTTGACAAGGTCCCTCATCAGAGACTTTTGGCAAAACTAAAGAGTCATGGGATAGGAGGCAGTGTACTATTGTGGATCAGGAGCTGGTTAAAAGATAGAAAGCAGAGGGTAGGGCTAAATGGCCAATTTTCCCAATGGAGAAAGGTGAATAGTGGTGTACCCCAGGGATCTGTGCTGGGTCCGCTGCTTTTTGACATATTCATAAATGACCTGGAAAGTGGAATAACGAGTGAGGTTATCAAATTTGCAGATGACACAAAACTATTTAAAGTTGTTAAAACCCAGGAGGATTGTTGAAAATTGCAAGAGGATCTTGATAAATTGGAAGATTGGGCATCAAAATGGCAGATGAAATTTAATGTGGAGAAGTGCAAGGTTATGCACCTAGGGAAGAACAACCCAAACTATGGTTACACGATGCAAGGTTCCACATTAGGAACCACCACCCAGGAAAAAGATTTAGGCGTCATTGTGGATACCATGTTAAAACCCTCGGCCCAGTGTGCAGCGGCGGCCAAGAGAGCAAATAGAATGCTAGGTATGATAAGGAAAGGAATGGAAAATAAAACAAAAGATATTATAATGCCTCTATATCGTTCCATGGTGAGACCGCACCTTGAATATTGTGTGCAATTCTGGTCGCCATATCTTAAAAAGGATATAGCGATTTTAGAAAAGGTTCAGAGAAGAGCCACCAAAATGGTAAAGGGGATGGAAGGATACTCCTATGAAGAAAGGCTAAAAAGGTTGGGGCTCTTTAACATGGAAAAGAGACGGCTGAGGGGAGATATGATAGAAGTCTATAAATTAATGAACGGAGTGGAACAGGTAAACGTAGATCGATTGTTTACCTTATCAGAATATAGAAAGACTAGGGACATGCAATGAAGCTACAGGGTAAACTATTTAAGACTAATAAAAGAAAATATTTTTTCACTCAACGTGTAATCAAACTCTGGAATTTGTTACCGGAGGATGTAGTAAAGGCTGTTAGTGTAGCTGGGTTTAAAAAAGGTTTGGACAAGTTCCTGGAGGAAAGGTCCATAAACCATTATTAAGAAGGGACCCAGGATATCAATGCTTGAACCAATACAAGCATTGTGGAACTTGTGTCCCTTGGGGAAACTGCTAGGTACGTATGACCTAGATTGGCCACTGTTGGAAACAGAATACTGGGCTTGATGGACCTTGGTCTGACCCAGTATGGCATATCTTATGTTCTTATAAAGCTACTCAGATGGATGCTGAGAATTCTGCCTTAGATAGACTTTCAAAGTCTACTTATTTATTTATTTTATTTATTTTAGTTTCTTATATACCGCACTTTTTGAGATCAGCGCGGTTCACAGGGAACAATAACAAAACCAGAACAACAGGCTGTTCGGTATTACATATAACAGGGGTGACAACTTGGTTCAAACTGGGAGAACTATATACATGGAATATGTAGTCTGTTAACTAGATAACATAATCGAACTATGTACATGATTTAGCATGGTTGTTGGGCGAGAATGAAGCAGATTTGGAGGACATAAGGAAGAGAGTAAGAGAACAAGAAAAAAATTGGAAGGATACTGTGTACATGACTGTTAACTTGTTATATGTAAACCGCCCTTGATCTCTGGAAGGGGCGGTATAAAAGAAATAGTTAAATAAATAAAATAAAAAATAAAAAATAAGTGGTGGGACTGTTAAGCTATGTTTTATGTGGGGTAGTATTTGGTGAATAGGATGAATTTAATGGCCTTTCTGAATTGGGTTAAGTCGGCTATGGCACGGATGTCGGAAGGGAGAGAGTTCCAGCATTTTGGTGCGCAAAACAAGAAAGCTCTGTTCGCTGTAGATAGATTGCATGTTATTATGGCCTTTGGTACTGCTAAGGAGTTTAGTGCTGCCTGTCTTCTAATTCTGTTTGATGGAACTAATTGGATGAGCTCAGAAAGTGAGTTTGAGGATATACCCTTGATGGCCTTGAATGTAAGAATCAGGGTTTTGAATATTAGCCTTCCATGTATGGGGAGCCAATGGAGCTGTTTGAGAATAGGAGTGATATGTTCACTTTTGGAAACTCCTTGAAGAATCCTTGCAGCAGTATTCATCGCGAGCTGTAATGGGCTCAAGGTGGATTGTGGGAGCCCTTGAAGAACTGAGTTGGCGAAGTCAAAATGTGGTAAGATTAATGCTTGGTAAATGGTTCTGAAGTCTTCTGGGTCAAGTAGGGAACGAAGGTGCTTGAGCGTGCGTATCTTGAAGTACACAGCTTTTACGATATTGTTTATGTGTGGTATCATGTTGAGCCGATGGTCAATTGTTACTCCGAGGTATTTTATTGTTTCCTTGGTGTATAGTTTAGCACCCTTGACGTTTATATGTGGTGGTGGGGTGAAGTTGGGGTCTCTGGAGATAAAGAGAACCTCAGTTTTTTTGTGCTGAATGCGGAGGTTTTGTGACAGGAGCCAGTCAGAGACTGCATTGAAGCAATTCGTTATAGGCATTAAATCCATTTGCTTTGTGAAAAATGGCATGTAGAGAAGGATATCGTCTGCATATATCATACATTTCACATTGAAGGAGCTGATGATATTGCAGATCGGCTGCATATAGATATTGAACATGAGGGAAGAGAGAGAGGACCCTTGTGGGACGCCTTGTTTTTGATGGAAGAGTTTGGATTCTCCTGTTGCGGATTTCACAAATTGCATTCTGGTGTCGAGGTATGATTTGCACCATTCAAGTGCTGAGTTGCAGATGCCCTTTTCCATCAGTCGACCGAGGAGGATCTCATGGTTTACTGAATCGAACACTGCTGCTATATCCAGGAAGATTAGTACAACGCCTTGCTGTAAGTTGTCTATGGTGGTGAGAACATCGTTGAAAAGAGTAGTAAGCAGTGTCTCAACACCATGGAATTCTCTGAAACCGTGTTGAGCATGGTCCAGGGGGGCTGCAGAATCTATATGGTCTTGAATTTGCCTTTGTGCTTCTTTCTCAAAGATTTTAGCTAGCAGGGGGATGCTGGCTATTGGTCTGTATGAATCGGGCCGTTTAGGGTCTAGTTTCGCGTTTTTTAGTAGAGGTCTAATGGATGTGAGCTTTAAAGCAGATGGGAAGGAGCCAGATGTAAAGGAGAGGTTAATTAGTCTAGCAATGAAAGGGCTAAATGAGCTTCGGAGATCCTTTATCCAAAAGGCTGGGCATGGGTCGGTTTGTGCAGTTGAGGTGTTGAGTGAGGCGATTGTGTCTTCAATGTGTTTATCTGAGGGAGTGGTGAGTGCAGTTAGGGGTGTTATGCATGTTGTTTCGTGTACAGTGGTTTTGGAGAGCTCATCTGTTTGTAGAAGTTTCGATTGTAAGTAATCAGCAAATTCCTGTGGGTGGATATCTTCTTTTTGTTCAGAGGATGGTTCCTTTGATAGTGATTTGACCAGGTTGAAAAGGTCACGCGGTTTGTTCAAAGATCTTTTGAGCATATCGGTGTGGTATTGTTTCCTTATGGTTGTGATTGCATTGCGGTGAGATGTAAGGTGCTGATTGTAGGCTGTGTGATCATCGCTGGAGAGTGATCGGCGCCAGCGTTTCTCAAGTCTTCGTAGATGGGAAAGGGAGGACTGTAATTCAGGGGAGAACCATGGAGCAGAAGTTCTTTTTCTTGGTGTTATGTTCTTTTTGGGTGGTAGTTGGGCAATGGTACTGAGGTTGTTGAACCAGGCGGAAACAGACTCATCAAGGTTGGGTACTGTGTTGTTTAGGAGTGGTTGGGTGCTTGATAGTATGAGTTCTCTATTGAAAGGTCGGAAGCCTCTCGTTGTTCTAGATGTGCTGCCCAGTTTTCTATTGTTATGAAGATGATTGTTGCTCAGAGGAATTTGTAGGTTTATAAGCTTATGATCTGACCATGGTACATTGGTGATCGACTTTACAATGTTGCAGTTCTGCTCAGAGACAGCTTGGGGAGCGAAAACCATATCAAGGACATTTCCTTTAGTGTGTGTGGGCTCCGTGATAAGCTGTTGATATCCAAGGTCTTCAATGGCGTTGAGGAGTGAGGATGACTGGTTTTGCTGTAATGATGGGAGATTGAGGTCTCCCATTATCCAGTTAGGAGTGTGGGGGTTGCTGGTATTGGCAGCTAGGTCTAATATGGTGGGAAGATCGTCCGGTGCGCTCGAGGGGGCTCTGTAGACTAGGTTGATGGAGCATTGTTTGTTTACTATGGTGATTATATCTAGGTTGCTTGTGCTAAGAGAGCTGGTCATGTTAAAAAGGAGTTCAGACTTGGTGAGTATTAATGCTCCTCCTCCCTTCTTGTTTTCTCTATGGGTTGTGTGTATGGAGAAGTTAGGTGGAATGAGTTGGTTGATGAGGACATTGTCTTCTCTAGTTAACCAGGTTTCGGTGATCATGAGTGCATCCAGATTGTGCAGGGTAATTTATGTCTAGGATTACAGGCCATTTTTTTCGAATTGAGCGTGCATTTACGAGTGCACATCTTAGGTTTTGTGGGGGTTGGGGGTTGTGTTGCTTAGGGTTGTTGGTTTGTTGTATTGCTATATGGATGAGGTGGGAGTGTCGTATACGAGCTTCCTTATCTGGATGATGGTAAGGGTTGTTAGACCATTGTTTTCCGCGGTTCTTGAGGATTGGTATATGATTGGTGGGGGGAGAGTAGGCAAGGGAGGTTCCTAGCCAGTCTGTGAGGAGGAAAAAACTGAGAAAGGTGATTAGGTGGAGAGCCATTTTGGTTTCTTGGTATGGGATGTGTGTGAGAGTCTTGGATTATTGAGAGGGAGTTTACAAGATGCAGTATAGTAAAGGCAAAGTTCAAGATACAGTATAATAAATGTTACAGTGTAGTAAAGGCTTTGTTACAATATAAGTGGTTCAATACAGTGATATTGTGGTTCAATACAGTATAATAAAGGCTATGTTACAGTATAGTAAAGGCTGCGTTATAGTGTAGGTGGTTCAATACAGTGATAATACAGAATATAGTGATTAGAAAGGGTACTGACAACGGTCAGATAACTACTGAGACAGGATATGATTATGGTAGAAGTGTGATTACAGAAATGGGGACTATTGCAAATTATGATAACTACTGACGACAGTATGGATTAATGGAGAGGTATGACTACTGGCAACAGTATACGGTTATGGTGAAGATTATGTAAAAGGTACGATTACTGACAACAGTATAGGCTTGAAAGAGGGGTATGACTACTGGCGACAGTAAAAGAGTATGGTAAAGATTACGGTGTGACTACTGTCAACAGTATGATATTAAGGGAGGGGTATGGCTACTGGCGACAGTATAAAAATAAGGAGAGGTATGACTACTGGCAACAGTATAAGACTGGGTTAGGTATATGTGGTCAGTTAGTGATAGCTAGAGGACAGTAACTATTGAGAACTTGGTTTCTATGAACAGAACAGGTTTGCAGCTTTTAGCAATATGGGGGTTATTCTCATGCGGAGATGCAGTTGAGTGCAAACTTTTGAGTAAAACGTTGTATTGTACTTGCTGTGAGATCATACGGTGGTCGCACTGGAGCACTGCTCCTGTTAGAGAAAGGTTATTCAAAAAGGCTTTCTTTCCCAAAAAAGGGAAATATTATCCTGGTTATGGTCACCAGGCATCTTCTGCAGGTCGTTTTGCTGCAAAGCGTCAGCAACAACCTAAACAAGCCAAGCCTAAGGCTGCAAGGACTGCTACGCCCCAACAGCCTCAGCCTCCTCAGGGCCTTTGACTCACAACTAGAGAACTTAGCCTTTCTGGCTCTAGAAGAACCAGAGCCTCTCACCATTCCAGGAGGGTTAGCTCACTTTGCTCCCAGATGGGAACAAATCACAGCAGAGCAATGGACCCTCTCCATCATAAGGGAGGGATACAAGCTTCATTTCTTAAACCTTCCTCCTCACACCATGGTGAGACAGTTCAATTCTCCAACATCTCTCCTCGACCTTCTGGGTCAGGAGATTGCTACCCTTCTTGCCCAAAGAGCAATAGAAGAAGCACCCCTTCTTCAACAGGGTTCAGGGTTCTACTCCCCCCTATTTTCTTATCCCAAAGAAAACAAGGGGCTACAGACCCATATTAGATCTCAGAGAATTGAACAAGTTTCTATGAAAGGAGAAATTCAAGATGATTTCTCTCGGTGCTCTCCTTCCATATCTTCAGAGTCAGGATTGGTTTGGTTCTCTAGATCTCAAGGATGCGTACACCCATGTCCTCATCCATCCAACACACAGAAGTTTCCTTCGGTTCCTTTATCAAGGAAAGCACTACCAATACAGAGTGCTTCCTTTCGGTCTGGCCTCTACTGCAAGAGTGTTCACAAAATGCATGGCAGTAGTAGCTGCATTTCTACGCACTCTAGGAATATTTGTATTCCCATATCTGGACGACTGGCTCATCCGAGCTCCATCCCAGACAGAGACCCAGGCTTCCCTAGCCTGCACAAGGCATGTTCTTCAATATCTGGGACTGGTAATAAACATCCCAAAATCACATCTCACCCCTACTTAGTCACTAGATTTCATAGGGGCCTTGCTGGATACCACAACTGCAAGGGCCTATCTTCCCCAAGCCCGTTGCCTACGATTGGTGCAGTTAGCCTCACAAGTTCAGTTAAAGTCCCATTTAACTGCTCGAGAGATGTTACAACTGTTAGGCCACATGGCATCCACCGTGCATTTGGTTCCTTAGTCTCGCCTTCATATGAGGGCAGCTCAGTGGACTCTGTCCACCCAATGGACCCAGGCATCAGGGTGCCTGTCAGACAAAATAGCAACCTCCAGTCGCCTCTTTTGGTCTCTCCAGTGGTGGAAGTCCACTCAGAATCTGTTGCTGGGGTCCCCCTTTCAACAGTTGCTACCCCAAGCAACCCTTACAACAGATGCCTCTCCAAGGGGTTGGGGAGCTCATCTACAAGTTTTCTCCACCCAGGGCATTTGGTCTCCACAGGAGACATCTCTACATATCAACCTCTTGGAGCTCAGAGCAATTTTTCTAGCTCTCAGAGTCTTCCACACCCTGCTCAGCTACAAGACAGTCCTCATCCACATGGACAACCAAGTAGCCATGTTCTACGTGAACAAGCAGGGCGGGACTGGCTCTCTGTCGCTTTGCAACAAAGCTTTGAGATTGTGGGCCTTCGCCAGAGAGCATCAGATTCATCTCATGGCAGTGTATCTTCCAGGGGTTCAAAACTCTTGGGCAGAAAGACTCAGTCGAGTTCTGCTTCCACACGAATGGTCCCTCCATGGGGACCAGATAGCCAGGATCTTTTGAATTTGGGGGACCCCGGACATAGACCTGTTTGCAAGTCCGTGGAATGCCAAACTTCCCCGGTTCTGTTCCAGGATTCCATGTCAGGGAGTTCAGGCCAGGGATGCCTTCCTCCTCCACTGGGGGCAAGACTTCCTCTATGCCTTTCCTCCCATTCCCCTAATTTCCAAGACACTGTTCAAGCTTCAGAGAGACAAGGGGTCTATGATCCTCATAGCTCCAGTTGGCCACGCCAAGTGTGGTACACTCTACTTCTTCATCTCTCTCAAGCTCCCTCCCTGGACTTGGGATCTGCTCCAGACCTCTTGTCCCAGGAGGAGGGAACGTTATGGCACCCAAATCCCCAGTGTCTTCATCTGAGAGCCTGGTTGCTGAAGGCCTAGACCTTCAAGATTGGCATTTCTCTCAGCAAGTGAAGGATATCTTTCATGCTTCCAGAAAGCCTTCCACCAGACGTTCCTATGCTTTTAAATGGAAAAGGTTTACCATTTGGTGTGCAGAGAAGGGTCTTAACCCTCTTGCAATACCTCTGAATTTTTTACTAGAGTATTTGCTGCATTTATCCCATGCAGGCCTTAAAACGAATTCAGTAAGAGTCCATTTGAGTGCTATTGCAGCAAACCTTAAGCCTCTCAATGGACATCCTATTTCCTCTCATCCTCTTATTGCAAGGTTCATGAGAGGCCTTCTTTTAACTAAACCTCCCATCAGACCACTTCCAGTGGCATGGGATTTGAATTTGGTTCTTGGCCAGCTTATGAAGCCACCATTTGAACCCTTAGCCACTACCTCCTTGAAATTCCTTTCCTGGAAGGTTAGTTTTCTTATTGCAGTCACATCAGCTCGCCGTATCAGTGAGCTGCAAGCCTTGGTGGCTAATCCTCCTTATACAAGGTTCCATCAATACAAGGGTAGTCCTCAGGACTAATCTACACTTTATGCCTAAAGTGGTCTCTCCTAGTCATCTGAACCAGGAGGTGTATTTACCTGTCTTTTTTCCAGGACATCATGCATCAAGTGCAGAGAGGAATCTTCATACCCTGGATTGTAAGAGGGCACTTGTTTTCTACTTACAAAGGACACAGCAACATAGAAAGTCCTCTCAACTCTTTGTTGCTTTTGATCCCTCTCATTTAGGACTTCCAGTCTCTAAAAGAACTCTGTCCAGTTGGATTGCTCAGTGTATTTCCTTCGCCTACCAGAGTAAGAACCTTTCTCTGGAGTGCCATGTCACAGCTCACAATGTGAGGGCCATGGCAGCCTCTATGGCTCATCTAAATTCTGTGTCCATCAACCAAATCTGTCGAGCGGCCACCTGGGCCTCGGTTCATACCTTTACAGCCCATTACTGCTTGGACAAGGACTCCCGCCGGGATGCCTTGTTTAGTCAGGCTGTTCTCAAACACTTGTTCCATACCTAATCAACTCCTACCCCCCATCCCTGGTTGGATGCCCGAGATCCATGGGGTGAGGTTGAGCCCTTCTCAGGGACTCACAACTTTGGAGATCTCCCTGGCATCTCTAGCTGGGGAGTCCCCATATGTGAAGACTCATTCCTGCTTGTTCCTGGAGATAGCACAGTTACTTACCTGTAACAGCTGATCTCTGGGAACAGCAGGAATAAGTCACAACCCTCCCACCTCCCCTAGGAGTTGTATCTCTCTATCTATCTTTCCTTTCCTCTCTCTCTCTTTGTCTCGGCTTTAAAACTCGAACTAGAGAGAGGCGGTTAGGAAAGGCGGGAAGACAGCGCGCAGGCGCTGTGGGATGCTCCCAAAAGCTTTCTTACTGGACACTGGGGAGCGTTCCCGCGCAGGCTTCGTCGGTACCGACGATACCCATATGTGAAGACTTATTCCTGCTGTTCCCAGAGATCACCTGTTACAGGTAAGTAACTGTTCTTTCTTATCCGCCAGGTCGTGAGTCTAAGATACTTGATGTCTTTGGACGTCAAACCTTCCAGACATCTATGCTTTCTGCAAGAATTCTCTCATATATTTTCTATATGAGTCTATCTCTTGAGGAGGTCACAAAGCAATTACATCTTTTGACTCCTTCTCTTCCAGAGTCCAGGAGTGCAGACTATTCTTCACTGCTCAAGCATCTCCAGAATATCTCTTGGTTTCTTACTCGTGCTTCCCTAGACTCTTGAGTCTGTTAGCAGGACTTCTGCTATAACTATAGGGGCACGACGTAGAGCCTGGCTCCAAGCTTCAGGCTTGGACAAATTGGCACAGCACAGACTGGGACATACTCCTTGCACTGGAGACAATCTTTTCAACAAGGAGTCTTTACGTCAGGTTACTCAGTTCTCCACTGACTTACCTGTTCCTAGGAGCTGTTCTGTCCCAGTAGGTAGGAAATGTCCTGCCAAACTTTCTTCCCATAGGAGAAGAAGGTTTTATGCATCATCTGCCTATGATACAGATGTTCCCAAACAGGGGAAGCATCGTCCTGGTCTGCAGAGTTCAACCTCTCACCAGGCTCAGCAAATCCAGCAACCACAGGGTTTCTGATCAATTCCTCAGATGCTTGTGACTCTGGGGATTACAATCTGCAGTTGCTTCTTCTCATTAGAGACAATCCACTGCTGTCATTCTAAATCCTAAACATGGATCTCTTCCCGAAAGACATCCATTCTTTCTATGTTCTATGAGCTGTTAGGATGTTCATGATTCTAGGTCACAGGATTTTTCCTCTTTTTCCTTCTAGGGAAAGAGGTATCTCCAGGAACAAGCAGGAATGAGTCTTCACATATTGGTATCGTCGGTACCGACGGAGCCTGTGCGGGAACGCTCCCCAGCGTCCAAAATGAAAGCTTTTGGGAGCAGCCCACAGCGCCTGCGCGCTGCCTTCCCGCCTTTCCCAACCGTCTCTCTCCAGTTCTTCTTTTCCGCGGAGCCAGCAGGTCGTGTTTCCTGTCACCGCTGAAGAATTTCTTATTTTCTTTTATTTTTCTTTAGTCGCGTGTCTGCCTTCTCGACTCCAGACCGGTACCAACGGTTTTTTTTCTTTCTTTCTAAAAAAAAAAAAAACCAACCTACTCTTTTCTTACTTCAGTGCATTTTTTCTTCTGGGGCCTTAGACCTACAGATATATTTTTCCTAATGGAAAAACCCGCCTCCGGGTTTAAAAAGTGCACGAAGTGCAGTGGCACTATTTCTGTCACTGACACCCATGACTGGTGTCTAAAATGTTTAGATCCTGACCACTCCATTGCGGATTGTGAGTCCTGTTCTATGATGTCTAAAAGAGGGTTACAGAATCGGGCAGCCAAGCTCAGTACCCTGTTTCCCTCCGATGCAGCTTCTGTGGCATCGACGTCTTCCAGGGCTGCTTCTTCATCCCATGGATCTCAGGTAACCAAACTTAAATCCGGCCGGTCCTCAAAGAGTACATCTCCCTCTAAGTATCGAGATGCCCCCGGGCTTACTCTTGAGGAATCCACACCGGCAAAATTACCCCGGCGGGAGGCTCCGGCTTCCAAAGCGCTATCTATGGGGTCACAGGTTGACATCGATGGCTCGGCCTCGACCGATCACCTGTTACAATGTTCTGGGGTACCGGCGGTTTCCATCGGTGCCGACATCCAGACATTGGTGGTGTCGATGGATCAGAATATTCTGACCATGCAGCGTGCCATCACGGCATTCATATAAGCTGCGACGCCTACGGTACCGCAACAAACCCCGTTGTCGCTACCGGTACCGATTCCGATACCGGTACCGCTTGCATCGACATCAACGTCAACAGCAGCGGTATGCTATCCAGTGATGCCCATCAGTACCGACTCGGTACTGATTACTCCCGATGTCGATACCCCCCGATCTCCAGGAACAAGCAGGAATAAGTCCTCACTTATGGGTACGTCGGAACCGACGGAGCCTGCACGGGAAAGCTCCCCCGCTTCCCAGAAAGGAAGCTTTTGGGGCCTTCCACTGCACATGCGCGCTGCCTTCCCGCCTTCCTGACCAGCTCTCCTCAGTTTCTCTTTTTCCGCGGAGCCAGCAGGTCGTGTTCCTGTCACCGCTGAAGAAATTATTGTTTTAGTTTGTTTCTTTAGACCGCGTACCTGCCTTCCCCATACCGAAACCGGTACCGCCGGTCTCTCTCTCTTTTCTTTTAAAAAAAAAACAAAAAACTTTATCTTGCACAACTTGGTGACTTCGGTTAGGCCTCAGGCCTACACAAATTCTCCTCATGGAGAAACCAGCCCCTGGTTTTAAGAAGTGTACCAAGTGTAGTGCTGTTATTTCTGTGTCAGACACCCATGAATGGTGTCTTAAATGTTTGGGACCTGACCACTCCATTCCGGACTGCCCATCCTGCTCCCAGATGTCTAAACGTGGTTTGCAGAACCGGGCCAACAAATTCCATGTGCTGTTTGCTTCAGATAATCCAGCATCACAGTCATCCAGGTCTTCCTCTCCGGATGGATCTCAGGTAACCAAACCTTCTTCGGGCAGGTCCTCAAAGAGCAAATCTCCTTCAAAGCATCGAGAGGCTCTCACTTTTGAATCTGAGGACCATGCCCCAGCCAAACAACCCTGGCGGGAAGCTCTGGCTTCCAAAGCATCATCTATGGGGTTACAGGTTGACATCGATGGCACGGCCTCGACCGATCACCTGTTAGACTGCTCTGGGGTACCGGCCCATACCGGTACCGACATCCAGGCAGCAGTGGCGTCTATGAGCAATACTGTTCAAACCATGCAGCAGGCCATGCTGGCTTTCATTAATGCTGCGACGCCCTCAGTACCGCATCCAGCGGTTCCGGGTCCGGTTCCGGTACTGTCTTCCAAACGCAGATCGGTTCCGCATGCCGGATCCGGGTTTTCACCCGATACCGATCACATACCCGGTATGCCCGATGTCGATACCGATCGGTATGCGTATCGTGCGTTGGAAGCGAATAGAGGATACTCTGATTCCTCTGAGGATTTTGACTCCTCTGATGACTCTGATGAGCTCTCTCTTGTTCTTCCTGAAGAGCCTTCTTCCCCAAAGAGGAGAATGTCTCCACCAGAGGATTTGTCCTTTCAAGACTTCATTAGACTTCAAAGTCTTCCATACCCTCCTAGTCAACCTGACCGTCCTAGTCCATACAGACAATCAGGTGGCCATGTTCTACATAAACAAACAAGGAGGGACAGGCTCTCTGTCGCTTTGCAACGAAGCTCTCAGATTATGGGCCTTTGCCAGAGAGCATCAAATTCATCTTCTGGCAGTGTATCTTCCAGGGGTTCAAAACTCTTGGGCAGACAGACTCGGTCGAGTTCTGCTTCCACACGAATGGTCCCTACATATGGACCAGATAAACAGAATCTTTCAGGAATGGGGAACCCCGGACATAGACCTCTTTGCAAGTCCGTGGAATGCCAAACTTCCCTGGTTCTGTTCCAGGACTCCGTGTCAGAGAGCTCAGGCCAACGACGCCTTTCTCCTACATTGGGGTCAGGAATTCCTATATGCCTTTTCACCCATTCCTTTGATTCCCAAGACTCTGTTCAAACTCCAGAGGGATCACGGATCGATGATCCTCATAGCTCCACGCTGGCCACGCCAAGTGTGGTTCCCTCTACTTCTGCATCTCTCCCAGGGACCCTCCTGGGAGCTGCGCCAGACCTTCTCTCTCAGGAGGAAGGGACTTTGTGGCACCCAAACCCCAAGTCCCTACACCTCAGAGCTTGGTTACTGAAGGCCTAAGCCTTCATGACTTCAATCTTTCTCAACCAGTGAAAGATATCCTTCATGCCTCTAGGAAACCCTCCACGAGGCGTTCCTATGCTTTCAAATGGAAATGCTTTTCCATTTGGTGTGCTCAACAGGGTCTTGACCCTCTAGCACTTCCTTTGAATTCTCTATTAGACTATCTCCTGCATCTTTCCAATGCAGGCCTTAAGACAAATTCAGTAAGAGTCCATTTGAGTGCTATTGCAGCATCTTTACAACCAATAAATGGACAACCTGTCTCCTCTCATCCTCTTATCTCACGGTTCATGAGAGGCCTGACTCTAACCAAACCTCCCATCCGGCCTCCTCCGGTAGCATGGGATTTGAACCTAGTTCTAGGTCAGCTTATGAAGCCACCTTTTGAACCGTTGGTTTCTACCTCCTTGAAATTTCTTTCCTGGAAGGTCATTTTCCTTATTGCAGTCACTTCGGCTCGCCGCATCAGTGAACTACAGGCCTTAGTGGCTCATCCACCTTATACCAGATTTCATCATGATAAGGTGGTCCTTAGGACGAATCCCCACTTTATGCCCAAAGTGGTCTCGCCTTTTCATCTTAATCAGGAGGTATATCTACCTGTCTTTTTTCCCGGCTCCTCATGCATCCAGTGCAGAGAGGAACCTTCATACTTTAGATTGTAAAAGAGCTCTTGCCTTTTACCTCAACAGGACTCAGCCACATCGAAAGTCTTCCCAACTTTTTGTGGCTTTTGATCCTTCTCATTTGGGACTTCCAGTCTCCAAACGTACACTTTCCAATTGGATTGCTCAGTGTATTTCCTTTGCTTACCAGAGTAAAAACATTTCTCTGGAAGGCCATGTCACAGCTCACAATGTGAGAGCCATGGCCACTTCTATGGCTCATCTTCACTCTGTATCCATAGATCAGATCTGTCGAGCCGCCACCTGGGCCTCGGTTCATACCTTCACAGCCCATTACTGTTTGGACAAGGACTCCCGCCGGGATGCCTTGTTTGGTCAGGCTGTCCTCAAACACCTGTTCCATACTTGAACAACTCCTGCCCACCTTCCCAGGATGGATGCCTGAGATCCATACGAAGATGGTGAACCCTTGGGAGGGGATCTCCCAGGCATCGTAGCTAGGGAGTCCCCATAAGTGAGGACTTATTCCTGCTTGTTCCTGGAGATAGCACAGTTACTTACCTGTAACAGGTGATCTCTGGGAACAGCAGGAATTTGTCCTCACAACCCACCCACCTCCCCTAGGAGTTGTATCTTCTATCTATCTTCCTTTCCTCTCTCTATTGTCTCAGCTATAAACTCGAACTGAGGAGAGCTGGTCAGGAAGGCGGGAAGGCAGCGCGCATGTGCAGTGGGAGGCCCCAAAAGCTTCCTTTCTGGCAAGCTGGGGAGCTTTCCCGCGCAGGCTCCGTCGGTTCCGACGTACCCATAAGTGAGGACTAATTCCTGCTGTTCCCAGAGATCACCTGTTACAGGTAAGTAACTGTGCTGTACGCGTATCGGGCTCTCCGAGAGCATCCAGACAGTCGATACTTCGATTCCTCTGAAGACTCTGATGGATCAGAAACCTCTTTTGAAGCATCGGGGATCCTTCCTCAGGAACCCTCTTCTCCAAAGAGGAGAATGTCTCCTCCTGAAGACTTGTCTTTTCAGGACCATCAGGGAGGGTGGCCAGAGGCCTGTCCATCTCAGTGGCCTCTGAAACTGAACCTAGAGCCAAAAAATTAGATATCCTTCAATATCCTAAGGCTCCTAAAGAGGCAGCCACCTTACCAGTACATGAGATTTTTTATGATCACATTTTAGGCATATGGGAGACTCCTCTTTCCACCTCCCCTCATTCTCGAAGGTTGGACACCATGTATCGTGTTCCTCCTTGTCCTGGTTTTCATAAGACTCAGCTTCCTCACCACTCCATTGTGGTAGAATCTGCTATGAAAAAAATCAAGACAAAAAGGCACTCCTCTGCTCCTCCAGGAAGAGAATGCAGAACCTTAGATGCCTTTGGCAGGAAGATCTTTCAGGCCAGTATGCTTGTGGCCAGAATCAACTCTTATAGTCTCTATATGGGGATGTTTCTGAAAGAGGTTACAGATCATCTGCAAAACATATCTCCTTTTATGTCAGAAGATAAGAGAGAAGAATATATCACCTGGCTTAAACATGCACAGGATGTTTCCAAGTTTTCCAATCGTGCAGCCTTTGACTCTTTTGAGGGTGCCAGTAGAGCCTCAGCTATTGCCATAGGTGCACGCAGAGTTGCTTGGTTGCAAGCCTCTGATTTGGAATCCTGGGTACAGGATGGTCTAGGTAACCTTCCCTGTACAGGGGAAAACCTGTTTGGCAAAGATTGGCAAGCAAAGGCCAACCAGATGGATGCTGAAAACTCTGCTTTAGATAGACTTTCAAAGTCTACTACTGCTCCTTTTAAAAAGAGGTTGTTCAAAAAAGGATCTTTCCCCAAAAAAGGGAAATTTTCTTCTAGTTATGGTCAGGCCTCTTCTCAAGGTCGTTTTGCTACAAAGAGAGAGCAACAACCAAAACAGACCAAGCCTCAGGCTGCGAGGACTGCTACGGCCCAACAGCCTCAGCCTCCTCAGGGTCTTTGACTTTCCACTAGGGAACTTAGCCTTTCTGGCTCTAGAACATCCAGAGCCTCTCACCATCCCAGGAAGGTTAGCTCACTTTGCTCCCAGATGGGAACAAATCACAGCAGAGCAATGGACCCTCTCCATCATACGGGATGGGTACAAGCTTCATTTATTAAACCTTCCCCCTCACACCATGGTGAAACAGTTCAATTCTCCAACATCTCTCCTCAACCTTTTGGGTCAAGAGATTGCTAACCTTCTTGCCCAAGGGGCAATAGAAGAAGTACCTCTTCTTCAACAGGGCTCAGGGTTCTACTCCCCTTATTTTCTCATCCCAAAGAAAACGGGGGGCTACAGACCCATATTAGATCTCAGAGAGTTGAACAAGTTTCTATGCAAGGAGAAATTCAAGATGACTTCTCTCGGAACTCTCCTTCCATACCTCCAGAGTCAGGACTGGCTTTGTTCTCTAGATCTCAAGGATGCATACACCCATGTCCTCATCCATCCAACAGGCAGAAGGTTCCTTCGGTTCCTTTACCAAAAGTGCTTCCTTTCGGTCTGGCCTCTGCTCCAAGAGTGTTCACAAAATGCATGGCAGTAGTAGCTGCATTTCTGCGCACTCTAGGGATATTTGTATTCCCATATCTGGACGACTGGCTCATCCGAGCTCCATCCCAGTCAGAGGCCCAGGCTTCCCTGGCCTGCACAAAGCATGTTCTTCAGTATCTGGGACTGGTAATCAACATTCCAATATCCCATCTCACCCCTTCTCAGTCTCTAGAGTTTATAGGGGCCTTACTGGATACCACAACTGCAAGGGCCTATCTTCCCCAGGCCCGTTGTTTACGCTTGGTGCAGTTAGCCTCCCAGATTCAGTTAAAATCCCATTTAACTGCTCGAGAGATGTTGCAACTCTTAGGCCACATGGCATCCACGGTGCATGTGGTTCCTTATGCTCGCCTTCACATGAGGGCAGCTCAGTGGACCCTATCCACCCAATGGACCCAGGCATCAGGCTGCCTGTCAGACAAAATAGCAACCTCCAGTCGCCTCTTTTGGTCCCTCCACTGGTGGAAGTCCACTCAAAATCTGTTGCTGGGGTCCCCCTTTCAACAGGTGTTACCCCAAGCAACCCTTACAACAGATGCCTCTCCAAAGGGTTGGTGAGCTCATCTACAAGATCTCTCGACCCAAGGCATCTGGTCTCCAAAGGAGACATCTCTACATATCAACCTCTTAGAGCTCAGAGCAATCTTTCTGGCTCTCAGAGTCTTCCACACCCTGCTCAGCTACAAGACAGTCCTCATCCACACGGACAACCAGGTAGCCATGTTCTACGTGAACAAGCAGGGAGGGACTGACTCTCTGTCGCTTTGCAACGAAGCTCTGAGATTGTGGGCCTTCGCCGGAGAGCATCAAATCTATCTCATTGCAGTGTATCTTCCAGGGGTTCAAAACTCTTGGGCAGACAGACTCAGTCGAGTTCTGCTTCCACACGAATGGTCCCTCCATGGGGACCAGATAGCCAGGATTTTTCGGATTTGGGGTACCCCAGACATAGACCTATTTGCAAGTCCGTGGAATGCCAAACTTCCCCGGTTTTGTTCCAGGATTCCATGTCAGGGAGTTCAGGCCAGGGATGCCTTCCTCCTTCATTGGGGGCAAGACTTCCTCTATGCTTTTCCACCTATTCCCCTCATCCCCAAGACTCTGTTCAAGCTTCAGAGAGACAAGGGGTCTATGATCCTCATAGCACCACATTGGCCACGCCAAGTGTGGTACCCTCTACTTCTGCATCTCTCTCAAGCCCCCCCCCCCCTGGACCTGGGGTCTGCTCCAGATCTCCTCTCCCAAGAGGAGGGAACCTTGTGGCATCCAAATCCTCAGTCTCTTCATGTCAGGGCCTGGTTGCTGAAGGCCTAGACCTTCAGGATTTACACCTTTCTTAGCAAGTGAAGGATATCCTTCATGCTTCCAGAAAGCCTTCCACCAGACGTTCCTATGCTTTTAAATGGAAAAGGTTTTCCATTTGGTGTGCAGAGAAGGGTCTCAACCCTTTTGCAATACCTTTGAATTCTTTACTAGACTATTTGCTGCATTTATCCCATGCAGGCCTTAAAACAAATTCAATCAGAGTCCATTTGAGTGCTATTGCAGCATCCCTTATGCCTCTCAATGGACAACCTATTTCCTCTCATCCTCTTATAGCAAGATTCATGAGAGGCCTTCTTTTGACCAAACCTCCCATTAGACCACCTCCAGTGGCATGGGACTTGAATCTGGTTCTTGGCCAGATTATGAAGCCACCCTTAGAACCCTTAGCCACTACCTCCTTGAAATTCCTTTCCTGGAAGGTTATTTTTCTCATTGCAGTCACCTCAGCTCGCCGTATCAGTGAGTTGCAAGCTTTAGTGGCTAATCCTCCTTATATAAGGTTCCATCATGACAAGGTAGTCCTCAGAACTAATCCACACTTTATGCCTAAAGTGGTCTCACCTTTTCATCTGAACCAGGAGGTATATTTACCTGTCTTTTTTCCAGGACCTCATCAAGTGCAGAGAGGAATCTTCATACCCTGGATTGTAAAAGAGCACTTGCTTTCTACTTACAAAGGACACAGCAACATAGAAAGTCCTCTCAACTTTTTGTTGCTTTTGATCCTTCTCATTTAGGACTTCCAGTCTCTAAGAGAACTCTGTCCAGTTGGATTGCTCAGTGTATTTCCTTTGCCTACCAGAGTAAGAACCTTTCTCTGGAAGGCCATGTCACAGCTCACAATGTGAGGGCCATGGCAACCTCTATGGCTCATCTAAACTCTGTGTCCATCGACCAAATCTGTCGAGCGGCCACCTGGGCATCGGTTCATACCTTCACAGCCCATTACTGCTTGGACAAGGACTCCCGCCGGGATGCCTTGTTTGGTCAGGCTGTTCTCAAACACCTGTTCCATACCTAATCAACTCCTACCCTCCATCACTGACTGGATGCCTGAGATTCATGGGTGGAGGTGGAGCCCTTCCCAGGGACTCACAATCTGGGTGATCTCCCAGGCATCTCTAGCTGGGGAGTCCCCATATGTGAAGACTCATTCCTGCTTGTTCCTGGAGATAGCACAGTTACTTACCTGTAACAGGTGATCTCTGGGAACAGCAGGAATAAGTCTTCACAACCCACCCACCTCCCCTAGGAGTTGTATCTCTCTATCTAAGAACATAAGATATGCCTTACTGGGTCAGACCAAGGTCCATCAAGCCAGTGTTCTGTTTCCAACAGTGGCCAATCTAGGTCATATGTACCTAGCAGTTTCCCCAAGAGACACAAGTTCCACAATGCTTGTACTGGGTCAAGCATTGATATCTTCGGTCACTTCTTAATAATGGTTTATGGGCCTTTCCTCCAGGAACTTGTCCAAACCTTTTTTAAACTCAGCTACACTAACAGCCTTTACTACATCCTCCGGTAACAAATTCCAGAGTTTGATTACACGTTGAGAGAAAAAATATTTTCTTTTATTAGTCTTAAATAGTTTACCCTGTAGCTTCATTGCATGTCCCCTAGTCTTTCTATATTCTGATAAGGTAAACAATCGACCTACGTTTACCCGTTCCACTCCGTTCATTAATTTATAGACTTCTATCATATCTCCCCTCAGCCGTCTCTTTTCCAGGTTAAAGAGCCTTAACCTTTTTAGCCTTTCTTCATAGGAGTATCCTTCCATCCCCTTTACCATTTTGGTGGCTCTTCTCTGAACCTTTTCTAAAATCGCTATATCCTTTTTAAGATACGGCGACCAGAACTGCACACGATATTCAAGGTGCGGTCTCACCATGGAACGATATAGAGGCATTATAATATCTTTTGTTTTATTTTCCATTCCTTTCCTTATCATACCTAGCATTCTATTTGCTCTCTTGGCCGCCGCTGCACACTGGGCCGAGGGTTTTAACATGGTATCCACAATGACGCCTAAATCTTTTTCCTGGGTGGTGGTTCCTAATGTGGAACCTTGCATCGTGTAACCATAGTTTGGGTTGTTCTTCCCTAGTTGCCAACCTTGCACTTGTCCACATTAAATTTCATCTGCCATTTTGATGCCCAGTCTTCCAATTTATCAAGATCCTCTTGCAATTTTTCACAATCCTCTTGGGTTTAACAACTTTAAATAGTTTTGTGTCATCTGCAAATTTGATAACCTCACTCGTTATTCCACTTTCCAGGTCATTTATGAATATGTCAAAAAGCAGCGGACCCAGCACAGATCCCTGGGGTACACCACTATTCACCTTTCTCCATTGGGAAAATTGGCCATTTAGCCCTACCCTCTGCTTTCTATCTTTTAACCAGTTCCTGATCCACAATAGTACACTGCCTCCTATCCCATGACTCTTTTGTTTTGCCAAAAGTCTCTGATGAGGAACCTTGTCAAAGGCTTTCTGAAAGTCCAGATACACAATATCAACCGACTCACCTTTGTCCACCTGTTTATTCACTCCTTCAAAAAAACATAACAGATTAGTAAGACAGGATCTTCCTTGTCTAAAGCCATGTTGGCTGTCTCCCATTAGGTTGTGACTATCTACATGCTGAGTAATTTTATTCTTTATGATGGTTTCTACCATTTTTCCCGGAACTGACGTCAGGCTCACCGGTCTGTAGTCTCCCGGATCACCCCTGGTACCCTTTTTAAAAATTGGTGTTACATTGGCGATCCTCCAATCTTCAGGTATTAGAGATGATTTTAATGATAGTTCACAGATTACTGATAGCAGTTCTGCAATCTCAAATTTCAGTTCTTTCAACACCCTTGGATGTATACCATCCGGCCCAGGTGATTTGCTATTCTTCAGTTTATCTAATAGTTGTAAGACATCTTCCCGATGCATCGATATTTCCTTCAATTCTTCCGCACCTTTAAATGCCACTTCAGTCATGGGTAACATCCCTACATCTTCCTCAGTAAAGACCGAAGCAAAGAATTCATTCAGTCTCTCCGCTATCGTCTTGTCGCCTCTTAGTGCTCCTTTAACCCCTTTATCATCTAATGGACCAACTGACTCTCTCACAGGTTTTTTGCTACGAATGTACTTGAAAAGGTCTTTATTTCGCGTTTTTGCTTCCGCAGCAAGCTTCTTCTCAAATTCTCTCTTTGCCTGCCTTATCAATGCCTTGCATTTGACTTGCCAGTGCTTGTGCTGTTTCCAGGTTTCATCGTTTGGCTCTTTTTTCCATTTTCTGAAAGATGCTTTTTTGGCAACAACAGCCTCTCTGACCTCACTTTTAAACCATGCTGGCAGTTTTTTGGACTTCCTTCCACTTTTCTTAAAGCGTGGAATACAGCTGGTCTAGGCTTCCAAGATAGTATTTTTCAACAACAGCCAAGCCTGATGTACGTCTTTAACCTTTGCAACTGCTCCTTTTAGTTTTTTCTTAACTGTTTTCCTCATTTTATCATAGTCTCCCTTTCGAAAGTTAAAAGGTAGTACTGTGGATTTCCTTACTATCCCTCCTCCACTAATTAAATCAAAGGCGATCATGCTATGATCACTATTGCCAAGTGGCCCCAACAACCTTATCTCTTGCACTATTTCTGGTGTTCCACTAAGGACTAGGTCTAATATGGCTTCCCCTCTGGTCGGTTCATGAACCAGCTGCTCCAAGAAGCAGTCACACTTATTAAAAGAGGGCTGCTACACAGTACCCTGTCTTGTGCTGCTGAGGTAAGCTAAATTCTGATTTGATTTAAATTATAGCTCTTAGCTTCTGCTAGGCTCTAACTTCTTATGAAATTTAAACTACAAGCTCTCTGCTGGGTACTAAATTTAACCAGAAAGCTTTCTTCTGTGTGTTAAATGTAAATTAAAAGTACTTTGCTGTTACTTGGCCCTGAGTGACTATTAAATTTAAACTACAAGCTCTCTGCTGGGTATGAAATGTAACCAGAAAGCTCTCCTCTGTGTTTTAAATTCAAGCTTTAATTGCTGCTACTAGGCCCTAACTGATCCAACAAAAAACAGTGGGTTCACAGATTAAGTAGCTTTAATACAAAGAATTCTTTTTAGAAAATTACCAGAAGTATATACTCACATTTGCAGATTTCTCTCCAGAAGTAACAGTCCCCCTTTCTAGTCCTTCTATCTTTCCTTTCCTCTCTCTCTCTTTGTCTCAGCTTTAAAACTCGAACTGGAGAGAGACGGTTGGGAAAGGCGGGAAGGCAGCGCGCAGGCGCTGTGGGATGCTCCCTAAAGCTTTCCTTTTGGACGCTGGGGAGCGTTCCCACGCAGGCTCCGTCGGTACCGACGATACCCATATGTAAAGACTTATTCCTGCTGTTCCCAGAGATCACCTCTTACAGGTAAGTAACTGTGCTCTATCCACTATCAAATGATAGTTTCCTGTGCCAGCATGTCTTTTTTCCCTCCTATAAACTTACTACTTTGTAAATTTTCTTCAGCTCCATTCTCTTTATCCTCTTACTAGGGTTTTTTCCCTCTGTAAGAGCGGTATTGCTTCACTGGAGGGCTTTTCTTCAGCCTCTCTAGTTTTCTTACTTTTCCAGTGCAGAGTTCTCTTCTCTGAGTTGACTCCTCTTTTTCAGTCTTGCTTTGAAGCAGTTCATCAGACACGTCCAGAGTTTTCTACTCTTGTTTTGTCTGTTCTTACTGTTTTTAAACAGTACCATTCTTCTGCTGTCTGGCAAGCAGCTGCCAATGCAGGAGCCTTAATGTTTCAACCACTGGTTCTTGTCCACCAGCAACCATATTTGTCCTCCACTAACATTCTGTCTGGTCTTAGTAGTGGCTCCAAGTTAGTGCTGTCATCTGTCTTGGAAATTTTTTCACTACAAGCTTGCTGGATTGTCTTCTCTGTCTGCCATCTCCATTCCTCTGGGTTTGGCAGCATAGTTGACATAGCTACTGGCTCTTCTGCAGCCAGTTCTATCTCCCCATTCTCCTGCATCTTGCTCTCTGCAATTCTACAGAGAAGCTCTCCACTATGGGCCCTTGCTAGAGAGCATGGGGTGGGGGGGGGGGCTTTTTCTCCAACAGCCATACTAGATGGTTGAAAAAGGCTTTTTCAGTCATGTCTCCCATGACTAGAAAAGTTCTCCTTTTTAGTATAAAGGACATAGGCCTCCTCTTACGTGCAAGCTTAAGGAGTTGCTAATTCCCTGCTTTGGTCCATAGTATTTCCAATAGGGAATATTTTTCTCCTTCCAGCTCGTCCTCATGGTAAGAACGCATGATACCTTTTTGCCCTTAAGCAGGTCAGCATGGTATCTCATTCCTATGTGTCTTCTATTCACTTACCATGCTAGAATTCTAGAATACTCGGGACTTGCAGGCTGCAGACTGATATCATCCTCTGCTTTTCACGTAACCATCCTGGTTTTTCTACTATCTAGCATTCCTGTAGCCATAACCAGTAGGAATTGATTCTCTATATGTCTTCTCAAGTAGGTTCCACCGTCTTGTTATTAGATGAGTCTTTCCACTCCACATTGTCCTTTGTGAATACCTTTTTGTAGGCATATCTCTGTCTGCTTCTTTGCAGACTTCCATATAGAGGTGTATATATATACAATATATATAATATTCATACCTATAGCACACATCTTACAGATGTCTATTTCTATCATGTGTGAGTATTTTATGCCCTTCATATCTCCCTATAGATATATTCTCATATATCTATGTGATATTTATATATATATATATATATATATATATATATATCGAGATTTTTTACTATCTGTAGATATGTTTCTGCTTTATCTACCTGACTGTCGAAGCTCATATAGCCATATGATTCTGACAGATGGGCTTTACCCATACTTATGCTATCCAGCATGTTTTGGGGTCCTACACCCACAACCACTTTGGTGGTAGTTAACACCTACCATAAGCCTAAGGTTAGGTACCTCTGAAGCGCTCCATGTTCCAATATCTCTCCCAGCTGACTTCAGTTGGGAGAGACATTGCGGATCTTCAGCTGCTCACAGGCTCTAACGCCTCCGGCGTTGTCCTTTCTTTAGGGATACAAGGGGTTCCCATACCCTTTCTCCCCACAAGGACTGGGTCTGTCTGTCCAAATCGGTTAGCCTTTCTCTTTTTGTTCCTAAGAGTGGGCCACTCTCCTGCCGAAAGAGTTGGTCTTTTATCATAAAGCCTTCCGCTGAAAGCCCACCGTTTTTGTACTACCCCAGTTTTTTCCTACTGGGGTTCCCTGTTATCTTTCAGGATTCTGACCTCCATTGCTTTTCCTACAGGTTTACTACCTCCACTTACAGTGAGGTCCTTCTCGAGTTTCCTCTACTGGGTTCCCCAGTAGATTCCATGAACCTCCATACTTCTCTAAAGTCCTGTTAGGGGAGGTCCCTATTGCAATATTTTTTCTTTGCAATATCATTGCTGACAATTATCATCCACACATGGACTCCTTGTCTGCAAGCCTATGCTAGGTTAGCTGTTCCACAGCACCTTTCTTTCTTCAACTCCTACCCTCCATCCTCAGGATGCCTGGTGTTCTGAGAGATAGCATGTTGCAACCTATGACATGCTGGGACTCCAGGCATCTCAGCTTGGGAGTCCCCATATGTGAAGACTCATTCCTGCTTGTTCCTGGAGATAGCACAGTTACTTACCTGTAACAGGTGATCTCTGGGAACAGCAGGAATAAGTCTTCACAACCCACCCACCTCCCCTAGGAGTTGTATCTCTCTATCTTTCCTTTCCTCTCTCTCTCTTTGTCTCAGCTTTAAAACTCGAACTGGAGAGAGGCGGTTGGGAAAGGCATGAAGGCAGCGCGCAGGCGCTGTGGGATGCTCCCAAAAGCTTTCTTACTGGATGCTTTCTTATTCCTGCTGTTCCCAGATTTCACCTGTTACAGGTAAGTAACTGTGCTATACAGACCATCTGATCAAAACTCTGAAAACATGGATGCACTAATTGAACTCCTTAATTCATCTACTGACTCCAACCCAATAATACGGTTAGGTGATTTTAACCTCCCATCTTTACCCCCCACACAGTCAACCCTCTTCCTAGAATCGATCTCAGATATGGAAATCTACCAAATCATTAACACAAAAACACACAACAAAGGAGGAACACTGGACCTTGTTTTCCTACCAGGTGCTCTCCACAAACAGTTTAATAAGGCTTCACTCGAGTGTACACCTGTTCCATGGTCAGACCATCGCCTTATAAAATTTAGCCTTACCTACCCTGAAAATAGTAACAAAAGTAAACCACTACAGCCCCCAACCACTAGATTCAAGAAACTCAATGAGGAAGAATTTCTTGAAAAAACAATCCCCCACCTCTCTCTCACCATCTGACCTAAATAAAGCAGCTGAAAATTGGCACAGAACTATTAGCAGTGCAGCCACATACAAGCCAACATCTAAACGTATAATCAACAAATATAACCGATCTAGAAATGGTGATGCCCCATGGTTTAACAATGCCTTAAAATTAATGAAAAGAGAACTGAGGAAAATTGAACTAAAGTGGCAAAGAACCAAATCTACAACATGCTATGAATCCATACTATAACTGCCTCAAAAAGTACAAAGATGTAACAGATTGTGCAAAGAAAAACTATCATTCAGTCATACTAAATAACTCAATAAATAGACCAAGGGAACTTTTCACCATTGTTCAAAATCTAACTAATAATACATATAATTCTAGCAATAACATTACAGAGATATCTGCTCAGACCTTAGCTAACCACTATATGAACAAATCAAAAAATCATGCACTCTCACCAAAATCACTCAATATTTCTTATGTCCAATCAAATGATTGGTCAGACTTCCATCCTATAACCAAAGACACACTTAAAAGTATCATCTCAAATCTGAACACTACAACTTCTTACCTTGACCAATGCCCAGTAATCTGGATAAAGAAAACTCTGTCAACTTTATCCTCCTTCATTCTTCCCATGATCAACCTTTCATTACAACAAGGGTACTTACCACCTACTCTAAAACATGCGCAAATTCGCCCATTACTTAAGAACGGTACCCTGGACAAAACATCTCCGAACTCCTATAGACCTATATCAAGTATA
The DNA here is from genome assembly GCA_033557465.1 of Ichthyophis bannanicus. Taxonomy (NCBI): domain Eukaryota; kingdom Metazoa; phylum Chordata; class Amphibia; order Gymnophiona; family Ichthyophiidae; genus Ichthyophis; species Ichthyophis bannanicus. Next base: position 27,383,635 of record CM066043.1, on the reverse strand, counting down.
CCTTTCATGGCTAAACTAATTGAAAAGGTTGTTCAAATTCAAACTCAAGAATACATTGATAACTCAGTCCCCCTTGATGAACAGCAATATGGATTTCGCCCTTGTCATGGTAACACTACTTACAGTTGTACTCGACAATCTTGTAAGAGGAATTGATAACTCTAAACAAGCATATATCCTTTTATTTCTTGACATTTCTGCAGCATTCGATAGTGTAAATCACACCATAATGCTTAATAGACTCAAACAAATAGGAATTAATTCAACAGTACATAAATGGTTTACTTCATATCTAAACAGCAGAACACAAACAGTAAGAATCAATACTCAAATTTCTAATACATACAAACAGGAACTCAGCCTCCCACAAGGATCCGCCCTTTCAGCCCTCCTTTTTAATATTTATATTCAACCTGTTTGCAACATCTTTAAACAGGTCAACGTCCAATACCATATCTATGCGGACGATATAATGCTGTACATCCCTTTCACGATCCCGACCCTACCAATGCAATTAATAACTGAGTGCTTCAGTGAACTAACTACATGGCTAGATGACCATAACCTACTCATCAACTACTCAAAAATGGACATGTTGTTTGTTACGAAAAATCATTCATACACTCCATCGTCTATCACGCTTCAAAATCATGATATCAAAATAAAAAATGAGGTGAAATACTTAGGCGTGATTCTAGATACGTATCTTAGTATGGACTCCCACATCAGGAACACAATAAAAAAAAATCCACTACAAGCTTAAGATCCTAAAGCAACTTCGCCCACTAGTACATATACAGGACTTTATGAGCATTATCCAAGCAATCACACCACACTTTGATTTTGCTGACTTAGTTCTTCTAGGAACAACAAAACAGAACATTATAAAACTTCAGCTAGCACAAAACACTGCGGCTAGAATCATAATGAAGGTTCATACATTTAAACATATAACACCTATATTAGCTAACCTTCACTGGCTACCAATACAATGCAGGATAAACTACAAAATCCTAATAACTACATTCAAGGCTTTAAATAATATGGTGCCACCGACATTATGCAAACTCATTACTATGGACTCATCTAAAACTACTCATAGGAGAGGTCACACAAATAAAATAATGACCCCGAAAACCTTCACAAAAGCCAAAAAAACAACCAACAGCATGGCATTTTCCCATGCTGCCCCCATCACTTTACTACTATTGACCCATGCCACCCATGAATACACGTACAATATCCACTCGAGTTTAAACATGGTATATAATAAAAGCATATTCATAGTATAATGTTGATTGTACATAGTTATCCCTGTTATTCCATGTTATATATTCCCTTGTTCTCTGTAAACTCGATGTTACCTGTACACATTGCAGTATATTTTGTTCAATGTACACCGCACTGATTTTAATAGCGCGGTATATAAGAGATGTTAAATAAATAAATAAATAAATAAATCCTCTGGAACTCCCTCCCTGAAGATATCAGAGTTCTAACTGATATTAAGGAACTCCGAAAGAAACTAAAAACACATTTATTTACAACACACTATGGCCCACAGATAAACACCCTCTCCCATAATGAAAATGGATAACAGAAGACAAACTAGCTAACTAGCTATCAAACCTAGTATGTCATTTCAAAAATTGCATATAAAACTTAACTCATGCTCCTTATTCTGTACAATTAATCTAACATTTATAGTTGGACATCCAACTACACTGCAAGGTACATAGTACATTCACAATGGTACAATTATTTTGTATATAGTTCTAATGCTCCCCATAAATAGTTATGTTTTCTGTTAATAGTTCATGCAATATATTATGTTTTGTTTATTAAGGCGTAAGCCTTTTGTACATAGTTCACCGATGTTAGCTTATGTTTCATGTAAAAAGAACTTTAACTATATCGCTCTGTTCTTTATCGTTGTTTTTTGTAAACCGCACCTGATCCTTGGGAAAGTGCGGTATATAAGTGACTATTAAATAAAATAAAAATAAATAAACGCGGAGGGGTGAGGTGCTGTACAGTTGGAAACGAGCCAGCAGTAGGGAAGGCCTGGGCAGGCTGGAGCGCTCCTGGGCAGGAGATATAACAGCAGAAGGGTGAAAGATCTGCCCGAGAAGGGCTCCTTAAAATAATAAAAGTCAAGAAAACGACGGAGGAAGGGGGGGAGAGAAGCTCATAAGCACAAGAACAGCAGAGGGGGGGAAAACTTCTAACGAGGGGGTACTCTGCGCCTCGAGGAGAAGGCCCCGGCAAATCGGCTTGTGGGCTGAGAAGGGGCTTGGAGGGAAGATAGTCGATCACCTTCATACAAGAGCAAGTGAGGCCAACGGAAGGGGTGAACTAGTGCGGAACTGGCACTGTGTGGAGAAGGCCAACAGAGGAGCGGAGAGGGAGATCCTCTGTATTTAGAACATGGAGAAAGCAAAAAGAGAAGGGGCCGTGAAGAAAAAGCTGGTGGAGTTTCGGTCGGCCTATGCACCAGCACGGGGAGGAAAGGAGGGGGAGAAGTTGGGTAAGGCAGTGGGGGAACTTTCTCCAGGCGGTGAGCCAGAGATAGAAGGTGAGGAGCAGATGGGAATGGCAGCAAAAAATTAAGCAGTGGCTTCTGGAGCTAAAAGAGGATTTAAAGGAAGAAATTGGAGGCGTAAGAAGTGAACTCAGAAACCCTGCACTCGATTAAGCAAGATATTACAGACTTGGGGGGACGGGTTGAGGAATCGGAGACTCAACTGGAACAGCATGGGGCAGCGCTGGAGCAAATACAGAAAGGGTGGGAGGAGCTGCGAAAGGCCCAAGAGGAGCTGCAGGCAAAGGCGGAAGACTTGGAAGATCGGTCTCGTAGATGTAACATCAGAGTGCAGGGAGTACCGGAGGAGCCCAAATACAGGAACTGTGAAGTGGTGGTACAAAAAATATTTGGAGAAATCCTGAAGGAGGGGGAATGCACGGAAGAGGCGGAAGGAGCGCAGCTGCAGATTGAAAGAGCCCACAGAGGTTTGGGGCCCTTAAGGGATAACCGCCCGAGAGATATAATAGTCTGCTTAGCGTCCTATACGTGGAAAGAGCGCATACTAGGAGCTGCGAGAAAGTTAAGACATGTCCACTGGGACGGACTTAATTTGGAACTGTTTTAGGATCTGTCCCAGGGGACACTCCAGCGCAGACGAGAGATGAAGGAGGTTACGGCCTACTTGAGGAGGGCTAACCTGTGTTATAAGTGGATGTACCCCTTTGGACTATTACTAACGGTGCAAGGCAGATCGAGGAAAGTGAAGACAACCGCAGAAGCCTGGAGAGCGTTGAGGGATTTAGGAGCTGAAAATCTGCCAGCAGAGGCGAGGAGTCCACTTAAGTCAACGAACGGGAATGCCATGTGCTCTAGGGCGGAGAGCTCGAGGTGGCATAGAGCAGCTGAAGGTGGGAGGAGATTGGCAAGACTGGTGCAAGAACGCCGGCGAGAGGTGGAGAGAGAGGAGGACGCTGGCTGAAGTAGCTGAAAACTGAAGATCTTGAACTGTATGATATGCATGTTGAAAAGGATTTGGGAAATTGAGTGGAGGATTGGGGAAGGGGGGCGGTACGAAGGGTACGGGGTAAGGGGGGGAAGGTAGGAGAGGGAGGAAGGAAGCGGGTGCTGCAAGTGGGGAGGAAAGGGGGAGAAGGGGGGGGTAGAAGGGGTGAGGGTGGGGGGGGGGTTGATCTTCGATCACAGGTCTGGAAGTCAGAGCTCCAAATTGGAGATGGAGGGGGAGGGGGGACAGGAGGGAGGGGAAGGGGAGAGGGGTGAGATAGACGAGGAATGAGGCACAGGGAAGGTAGGGGGGAGGGGAGGAGGGTGAGGGGGGAGGGAAGGAAGGGCAAAGGAGCAGGGGGCAGAGGGGAGCGGGGGGGGGGGGGGTGGGCGGAGGAGGAGGGGCTAAAAATTGTTACCTTAAATGTGAAAGGATTGAATTCACCCTGAAAGCGACAGAAACTGTATAAAGAATTAACAAGGCATAAGGCAGCGATAGTAATGTTGCAGGAGACACATTGACAAAAAAAGCATGAATCCTTAGTGCAACCAAAGGGGTATGGGGAGCACATTTTTGCCTCGAATGTGTGGGGAAAGAAAGAAAGGTGGGGTGGCGGTATTAATTAACGGGGGGTGTAAAACTGAGATACAGTCGGTGGTGAGGGACAAGAGGGGAAGGTACCTGCTGATACGTGTGAAAGTTGGGGAGGAGTGGTTTTGTGTGGTGAATGTTTATGCGCCCACGGGCACCCAGAAGGAATTTTGGGAGGAGTTAGGAAAGCAGGTAGTGGTAATGGGAGATGGGGCCATGATATGTGGAGGTGATTTCAACATGCCCTGGGAGGCAGGGAGAGATACGACAGGGAAAAGGGAGGGGCGTAGGGTGGATAGAAAGAGGTACCATGGGTTTGTGCAGGAGAATGACTTGATAGATGCCTGGAGGTTGATGAATCCCAGCAAACGCCAGTTTTCATTCTTCTCGGCTGCTCATGGTACATATTCGAGGTTAGATGTTATTTGGGTGGGGAAGGAGCTGGCGGGTAGGATAATGGGGGGGGGGGTAATAGAGCCCATCACTTGGTCAGATCATGCACCTGTGGTGGTGAGGGTGAGGAGGAAAATAAAGGGGGGCAGTTTTGGAGATTAAATGAAAGCTTGTTGGAAGACAAGAGGGTGGTAAAAGAGGTGGAGCAGTTAATTCCGGAATATTTCAAACAGAACGGGGGGGGGGGAGGTGAAAGAAGGCGGGGTCTGGGATGCGTTTAAAGCAGTAGTTAGAGGGGTGTTGATAAAGTGGGGGACAAGAATAAAGAGGGAAAGGGAGGCGCAGGAATTCCAACTAAGGCATCAACTAATGGCATTAGAGGAAAAGGATGCTAAGGGGGGCGGGGAGGAGGTTAGGGGGGGCGGTGCTAGAGGTGAGGGCAAAGTTAAATGCGCTAGAGGCGGGGCGGATACGGCATAATCTACAACTGCTGAGGCAGAATTTCTTTGAAGGGGGCAATAAGGCGGGGAAGTATTTGGCCAGGCAACTGAAAAAGAGAAAGGAATGGAATCGTATTATTCAGATTAAAGGAAGGGGGGGGGGGGGATAGTGGGAGAGGATCACCAGATGAGAGAAGAGTTTGCAACATTTTATCAAAAGCTCTATGAGAGACGGGCGGAGGGGTCAGAGGAAGCGATTCACAAGTATCTGGAGGAAGTGGGCTTACCGCACCTGGTGGATGGGGAGCAGCAGAGTTTGGGGAGAGAGATAAGCATGGAGGAGGTTCTAAGGGCGATTAAGGCGATGAAGCTAGGGAAGGCCCCCGGGGTTAGATGGATTGACAGCGGGATTTTATAAAAAATTTGGGAATCTGCTGTTGCATCCGTTGACATTAGTATTTAATGCAGCGAGGCGGGGGGAGAAGTTAGCGGAAACGATGGGTTGGGCTGGTATAACCCTAATACATAAGGAAGGGAAAGATCCGCAGGAATGTGCGTCCTATCACCCAATTTCGCTGCTAAATCATGATGCAAAGTGTTGGCAAAGGTGTTGGTGACGCGGCTTAATAAAGTTTTAGGCAAACTAGTCCATGAAGACCAAGCAGGGTTTATCCCGAGGAGACAAGTGACTGACAACATCCGGAAGGTGTTTAATGTGATTTGGGAAAAAAGGGGTCGGGGGAAAACTGGCACTACGGTGGGAGGGGGTGTGGAAATGGTTAAGAGATAGTAACATAGTAGTTGACGGCAGATAAAGACCAGCATGGTCCATCCAGTCTGCCCAGCGAGATGGCAAGAGTAGGTGCACCTGTCGCTCCGCGCAGGCCACCCCTCTCCATATCCTTGTTCAGGGGTAAACCCACCACTCCATATAGGACACCCCTATTTGTTGAGACGTTATATGGTTCGGAAGTTAGATGGTACCGTTTATTTTGTTTTTTTTCCTATTTCTGTAAAGGGATCCTCTGTGTTTGTCCCATGCCTTTTTGAATTCCGTCACCGTGTTCGTCCCTACCACTTCCATCGGGAGGGCATTCCAAGCATCCACCACCCTTTCAGTGAAAAAATATTTCCTGACATTGCCTTTCAATTTACCCCCTTGCAGTTTCATGTTATGCCCTCTAGTTTTACAGGTTCCCCGTCTTTGGAAGAGGTTTGTTTGTTCATCATTTCTCTTTAAGTATTTAAAGGTCTGAATCATATCTCCCCTGTGCCTCCTTTCCTCCAAGGTATACATATTTAGGTCTTCAAGTCTCTTCTCATAAGGCTTCTGACGCAGGCTCCAAATCATTTTGGTCGCCTTCCTCTGAACAGTCTCCAGTCTTTTTACATCCTTTGCAAGATATGGTCTCCAAAACTGAACGCAGTATTCCAAGTGAGGCCTCACCAGTGACCTATACAGTGGCATAAGTACCTCTTCTTTTCTGCTGGTAATCCCTCTTTGTATGCAGCCCAACATCCTCCTGGCTTTTGCCACCGCCTTGTCGCACTGTTTTGCCACCTTGAGATCAGCAGAGATAATTTTATTTATTTATTTATTTATTTTTATTTAACGGTCTTTTCTATACCGCCCCTTCCAGAGATCAGGGGCGGTTTACATTGAACATTAAACAGAACAATTGTATACTTCTGTATACATTTACAAGGAACATTATGCTTTAACTATGTACAGGTGTACTTACAGGGAACATATTTTGAACATATTTTGAACAACATTTTGAACATATTTTGAACATTAACTATAACAGAGCTTTTCAAACTATTTACAAGTTATATACATGGAGCGCATCTTAGTTAGTTACAGTTACAGTGGTGAAGTAGTCAACTGTTTGAGTGGTTCATTAGCGTGTTGTGTGGGGTTAGTGAATTTTCCTGTGTTAGTCATTTGTTCTGTCTTGGGTACAGTGTATGTGTTTCTGCGATTGTATTGGTGAAGTTCTTTGTTGGTAGGGGATTTCAAAGTGTTTTGTAAAGAGGTAGGTTTCACACCAAGGTCTTTTTCCTGAACTGTGCATACCAACCTTTCTCCCCCTATCTTGTACATTTCTCTTGGATTTCTGCTACCCAAGTGCATGACACTGCACTTTTTGGCATTAAATTGTAGTTGCCAAGCTTTAGACCAGTCTTTCAGCTTTTGTAGGTCTTTCTTCATGTTAACCACTCCCTCAGGGGAGTCCACTCTGTTGCAAATTTTTGTGTCGTCTGCAAAAAGACAGACTTTTCCATTCAGTCCTTCAGCAATATCACTCACAAATACATTGAACAGTGCCGGGCCCAGGACCGAACCCTGGGGCACCCCGCTAATCACCTTCCTCTCATCCGAGTGAGCTCCATGTACAATCACCTTCTGTCGTCTGTCAGTCAGCCAATTTCTAATCCAGTTTACCATCTTGGGACCCATCCCCAAGCTACTGAGTTTGTTGATAAGCCTCCTATGAGGAACAGTATCAAAGGCTTTGCTGAAATCCAGGTAGATGACATCCATTGCATGCCCCTGATCTACTTCCTTCGTCACGCAGTCAAAGAACTCGATCAGATTTGTCTGGCAAGATCGTCCTTCGGTAAAACCATGTTACCTCGGGTCTTGCAAGCTGTTGGTTTTCAGAAAGTTCACTATTCGCTCTTTCAGGAGCGCCTCCATTACTTTTCCCGCCACCGAGGTAAGGCTCACGGGTCTGTAGTTTGACACTTCTTCCCTGTCACCACTTTTGTGTAGAGGTACGACATCAGCCATTCTCCAGTCCTGAGGAACCTCTCCTGTTTCCAAGGATCTGTTGAAGACATCCTTTAACGGTCCTGCAAGAACCTCTCTGAGCTCTTTCAGTATCCTGGGATGTATCCCATCCGGTCCCATGGCTTTGTCCACTTTCAGTTTAGCAAGTTGTTCTAACACCTCTTCTGCTGTGAATGGTGTGGTATCTACTTTGTTCCCATTTTTATATTTGGGAGTCACAGCTGGTCCATCCCCAGGATCTTCTTTAGTAAACACAGAGCAGAAGTAATTGTTTAGCAATTCTGCTTTTTCAGTGTCACTTTCCACGAGTCCTTTCCCAGCACTTCTGAGTCCTGCAATTCCAACTCTGATCTTTTTCCTTTCCCGAATATACCTGAAGAAATTTTTGTTGCCACCCTTAACATCTTTAGCCATCTTTTCCTCTGCCTTTGATTTTGCTATCCTTATTTCTCGTTTTGTCTCTTTGAGTTTGATCCTGTATTCATTTCTGTGTTCTTCGGTCTGCAAGCTTTTGAATTTTGCAAAAGTTGTGTTTTTTGCCTTTATATGAGCAGCCACCTCTTTGGAAAACCAAATAGGTTTCCTTCTCCTCTTGCTTTTATTTACTTTTCTTACATATTTATCTGTTGCTTCTTTCAATGCCTCCTTTAGTTTAGCCCATTGCAATTCCACTTCCTTTATCTCTTCCCACCCCGTCATCTCCTCCTTTACATAGTGTGGGAGAGGCTGGAGTGGCGGGGGTAGTGGAGGGATGGGGGGAGGTGAGGCTTAGTGTTAAGATAGCAGTAGGTAATTAAGGGATAGTGGGAGGTGGGGAGAGGGTAGGGGAAGGGGGGGGTAGGATGGGATGGGGTGGGATGGGGTGGGGGGAGGGGGGTGCGAAGGGAAGGGAGTATAGGGGGGTGGGGTGTAATAAAGGGGGAAAGTGAGGTATTTGGGTTAGGTTGGGGGGATACGGGTTGTAGATTGGCATTGGATATTCATGGTTCAAGGGCATGTGCTGTACTGGGCCAGTTATAAGACATAATACATTGGTATCACTAAAAACAAAGTAAGGGAGGAGGGGACAGGTTGCATATAGATAGTGATTGTTTATTGATGGAGGAGTCATACAACATTTTATATACCGTAACTTTGTTTTTTATGTACAGTCTGTAATGTCTTGGGTGTTCCTACAACTTAGTTTTGCGGGTATACTTCTTGGCAGAGGATAGGGGAGGTTTGGAGGGGAAAGTTAATTACGCAATCCTAAACAGTAAGGGGAAGAATGGCGGGTGTTTGGTTCTGGGTATTATAGCTGCCAGGAGGATACCTCAGATCAAGAGTACAGCCTAAATGATGTTAAGGGAAGGACAAGAAATAGAGGAGAATAGATATATCATATGTTAGGGATAAGAAAGGTTGAGGCAGAATTATGTTATAAAGGAGCGTTGTATCCAATAAGCGTGACTTTTTCTGTGTATAAGGGTTAAGTTGTATTCAGTTGGATTGTGTATAGTTGCATATATGAGACACGTAAAGGTCTGTACTTTGAAATGTTTGGCTAATAAGACTAATAAAAAAAAAAAAAAAAAAAAGAATTGATCCTTGTCAAATTTGTAGAACTTTCTATGTTGATAGATGATTTGATTTATATTTGCCCTACTGGGAAGGAATGCGATACAGAATTGAATAGTGTGGTGGTCAGACCAAGGAATCTGTTGGATCTGTACATTTGGATCTGAAATATAGCTTGACAACTCTTGCAGGATAAAGATGAGGTCCAGAGTGTTTCCTTTAATGTGAATAGGGTCATCTCCAGGAACAAGCAGGAATGTAATCTTCACATATGGGTATCGTCGGTACCAACGGAGCCTGCGTGGGAACGCCCCCCAGCGTCCAATAGGAACGCTTTTGGGAGCATCCCATAGCACATGCGCGTTGCCTTCCCGCCTTTCCAACTGTCCCTCTTCAGTTCTTCGTTTTCCGCGGAGCCGACAGGATCTAATCTCCAGGAACAAGCAGGAATGAGTCTTCACATATGGGTTCGTCGGTACCGACGGAGTCTGCGCGGGAACGCTTTCCAGCATCCAATCAGAACGCTTTTGGAAGCATCCCAACACGCCTGCGTGCTGCCTTCCCGCCTTTCCCAACTGCCTCTCCTCAGTTTTCGTTTTTCCACGGAGCCGGCAGGACGTCCTCATGTCACCGCAGAAAATTCTTCTTTTATTTTTTGGTTTTCTTGTGGTCGCGGCTGCCTTCCCCGACGCCACCGGTACCGCCGGTGTTTCTCCTCTTTTTTTCTTGTAAAATTTTCCCTTTTCAGGAATACTTTTTCCTTGTTAGTGCCTCACGGTTTTTTTAGGCCTGCTAGGCTTACTCACTTTCCTTCATGGAACCGCCAGCCACTATTCCCAAGAAATGCACAAACTGTGGCGGTACAAAATTAATTTTAGACACTCATAATTTTGTGCACCAGTCCTGTAGGTCTTCTGGTGTCCAAGCTGCTCATTCAACCTCAACCTACCCAGGAATAGCTCCTCTGGGAGATCCTTCTTTTCAGGATTTTCTCCTTGACATGGCAGCCTTTCTTGCCATTCCTATTCCTGGTCCTACTCTTAACCAAGGTCCTGCAGAAAAAGCAGCCATAATGCTTCCTTTACATCCTTCTTTGCAGGACCTTCTTCTGGGGGTTTGGCAGTCACCTTTAAAGGTTCCTGCGCCTTCTACAGCCATGCATGTTCTGTATCAGGTGCCCCCCTCTCCGGGGTTTCAGAAGCACCAACTTCCGCATCATTCCATTGTAGTGGAATCAGCAATGAGGAAGGTCAGAAGCAAGAAGAAGCATTCTTCTTATCCTCCAGATTGTGCATCTAAAGCACTTGATGCCTTTGGGCGTCAAACCTTCCAAACGTCCATGTTGGTTTCTAGAATTATTTCATATATTTTTTATATGAGTCTGACGCTTCGGGAGGTCACAGAGAAATTATCTCTTTTGTCTCCTTTTTTGTCAGAACCTAAGGCCTCTGACTATTCCTTGCTTCTTAATCATAGCAGGAATATCTCTTGGTTCCTTTCTCGTGCTTCTCTAGACTCTTTTGAGTCTGTTAGTAGGTCCTCTGCTATTGCCATTGGAGCACGTCGTACAGCCTGGCTGCAGGCTTCAGACTTGAGCAGATGGGTAATACACTGGGTAACATACACTGGGTAATTCTCCGTGTACTGGAGAAAATCTTTTCAATAGCGAGGCTTTACGTCAGGTTGCTCAGTGCTCCACTGACTTTCCTAGTTCTGGAAACCATCCTAAGCCTTCTTTTTCCCCAGGATGTAGGAAATGTCCTACCAAACCTTCTTTCCCTAAGAAGAGAAAGTTTCATCCTCCTTCTGCCCATCCTCCAGATGTACCCAAGCAAGGGACATCTCACCCTGGTCTGAAGTTTCCAGACTCTCACCAGGATACTCATAACCAGCAGCCATAGACTCCTGTATGCGGCAGTCTACAATTAACTTCTTCTTACCAGAAGTTTATTCTTCCAACTCTACACTGGGTTTTCTTTTCAGTATGACAAGTAGTTAGGATGCTTTTGTCCAGGGGTTACGGTATTCTCCCTTTCTTCTTACTGTAAAGGGAGATTACCACTATCCTATGATAGTTTCTGTCCCCACATGGACATTCTTTCCTTCAACTGACTTACCACAGGGTACGTCCCTCCAACCCCCTCTCTTCCAGGGTTTCCCCTGCTTGAGTTGGTACCATACTGAAACATCTCTCTCTCTTTCCAGTGTAGACTTCCTGTTATCAGACAGGGCCGGAATATCTCCGCTCCCTTGGTCTGTCTTCTCCCTGTTTCCATGCAGGAGAAGCCCCTCTGCTATTTTGCTCAGTTACTGTGCGTGCAGGAGTTCCAGTGAGTACGTTAATGCTTCTGCAAGCTGTTTTCAACTATCTTGCGTGCTGACACTCACTGCAGGTTATCTTCTCCTAGCCATATCCTTATCTAGGATGGGGCAACATGTCTGACTTCTGTCAGTTTTGTCTCCTGCACAATGCTCTCTGCAATCGTCAGAGAAGCTTCCCACTATGGGCCCTTGCCTTAGCGCATTGGACTTTGTCTCTGAGGGTCTTCCATATTATAGAAGAGGTTCATATAGTCATTCCATGACTATCTAGAAAATTATGCCCTCTTGTCTCCCTTGTGATACAGAAGACAAGGTTTTCTGCGTGCATGTCCAAGGAGCTCCCAATCTGGCAGGAATCTACCCCTTTTTCCTTACAGCTTGGCATTATGTTTCTGCTCCGCTTGGACAACGCATACTTTTTTTACTGTACATGATGCCCCTGAGTCCCTTGGCTGGGTCATCCTGGTATCTTGATCCATGCGTTTTCTTGTCCTTGGGACACACCAGCAGCCTAAAGTGCTCCTGACGTGCTCTTACCAGACTGCTATTGTCCTCTGTTCTTCACGCAACCATACTGCTATTCCACTGGTCTGCATTCCTGCACCACAGAAATAGATTCTCTATACTTCTTCAGGTGGTTACACCCCCTACTATTAGATGAATCTTTTCACATCACATGCCCCATGTGGATGTTCTTCTGTGGCCCGGCTGCAGGCATGGATTCTCAGTATTATTTTCATGTATGTATGTGTCCTCTGCATACATGTTTTTGTACCCTGGGTGGGCATAAGCCATGCCCATCTATATCTATACGTATATATGTATCTACATTCTATATATAGATATATATGTCACACTTGTCTAGACATATATATTCACATCCGTATAGATATGTATGTAGTTCCATATATATATATATATATATATATATATATATATGTAGGTATCTATCTAGGTATGCGCATATTGGGAGATGTTCATAGCACCCTGTGTATTACCCACTATCTCCCTAACTGCCGGTACTAAAGATTTTACTTTCTTAAGGGGTCCAGACAGTCCGCTTGCCTGTTATCAGACGGCTCGGTGACTGGGACCGGTTATACTCACAATTTTGCTGTGACGTCAACAGCTTCTATTTTTGTTATACACCTCCTTATCTATGAGGTATCAAACTTCAACGTCTTCCTATCTCTTACCAGCTAGGAAGGACAGTGTCCATCTTCAGTGTTCCGGAGTACCCTTCTGTTCTCCCTGGGAAAAGGGGTTTTTTCCATACCCTCTCTTCCCTTCCGGACTGGGCTAATTTCCAGATCGGTCAGTCTTCTTCTTTTAGTTCTCAATGTTAATAACTCTGTACCTAAAAGAGTTCTCAGCTTTTTCACATAAAGCTTTCCATTGAAGACCTGCCGTTCTTCTCCTGCACCAGTTGACACCTGGGTCCCTGCCCATTCCAGATTTGGAACTTCATCCTCACTGCTGTGAAGTTCCCTTGACGATTCCACTACTGCGTCTACAGTACCTTCCATCACGGTTCTACTTCCTACAATCCAGTAGGTAAGCTCTATATGGTACTAGTTCATTAAATACTTTAATGATACTTGACGTGCATTCTAAAGACTCATCTCCCCTGTAGTCTTTAGTTTTTGCTGTTCCTCTGCAACTCTTCTCTTCTCAACTCCTACCCCCCATCCCTCAGGGGATGCCGGGGATCCTGGTTGGGAAAATGCCGTCCTGTCCAGGGATACGCATTTTATGGGATCTCCCCTGGCACCCTCAGCTAGGGAGTCCCCACATGTGAAGACTCATTCCTGCTTGTTCCTGGAGATAGCACAGTTACTTACCTGTAACAGGTGATCTCAGGGAACAGCAGGAATTAGTCTTCACAACCCACCCACCTCCCCTAGGAGTTGTATCTATCTATTTCCTTTCCTCTTCCTCTCTTTCTTTCTCAGCTATGAAACTCAACTGGGGAGAGGCAATGGGAAAGGCGGGAAGTCACCGCGCAGGCGCGAGGGATGCTCCCAAAAGCTTTCTGATTGGATGCTGGGGAGCATTCCCGTGCGGGCTCCGTCGGCGCCGACGTACCCACATGTGAAGACTAATTCCTGCTGTTCCCTGAGATCACCTGTTACAGGTAAGTAACTGTGCTATACTGGTAAGCCCCTATGGTCCTCTACCTATTCCACAGGGGGATTCTCCCTTCCAGAGTTGTCTCCCCCTTTATTACCTTAGGGCAGCTCATCAGACAATAGGAAGTCCTATCATGTCTGTTGTTTCTTTTCCCAATCTAAAAAAAGAAGGAGAAAATAAATTCTCTGCCCTTGTCCTTGGCGGAATAGTCAAGTTGCCCACTGGCTTAAAACAGTCAGTTTTTTTTCTCTAACCAATCTGCAGTATGCTCTCTGCAACTCTGCAGAGTAGCTTTGCACTATGGGCCCTTGCTAGAGAGCATTAGTATTCTGCCTAGCAGATGACCCTAGATGGTTAGGAGGGGTTCCCCCAGTCATGTTCTCATGGCTGATAGGTGTTCCCTACCCTTACCATCTCATCTAAAATCTCTTTTGAGACATAAGACACAGGTCTTTCATCACATGAAAACCTAAAGAATGGCCAATTCCATGGCTTGGCCCATATCTCCTTTGGACTCTCGCCAGAGATACTTTTCTTTCAGTGGCAGCTCAAGGACACCTGATACCCATCTTGCCCTTTTAGGCAGGTCACTATGGTATCTTATTCCACTGGCGCCCTCCATCCACTCACCATACTGCAGTTCTGGAGAGATCTGGACTTGCTGCCGGCAGACTGAAGTTATCCTCTGCATTTTTCACATAGGCCATCCTGGTTATTCAGGAGCTCGAATTCTTAAAGGAATCTAGACTCCTTCTTGTCAGGGAAACCATTTCTCTGACTCCGTCAGTCATAACCAGGGAAAGAAGATTCTCTATGCATCTATTCAAGCAGGTATCACCCTTCTTGCTATTAGATGAATCCTTCTCTCTCCCCATATTCCTAGGGGGATCTAGTTATATAGGCATCTCTCCATCCACATACCTGGAGACATGTGTCTATATGCCTACATATTCATATTTTTATATATATATATATATATATGTATCTTTTGCCCATACATCTCTCTCTCTCTCTCTCTCTCTCTCTCTCTCTCTCTCTATATATATATATATATATATATATATCTATATATATATATTTTATTTATTTATTTATTTAAAGTCTCTTATATACCGCGCTATTTATCATCAGCGCGGTTTACATAGAACAGAACAATCTCAGTACATTTGAAATACGTATGAGTTACAGATAACAGGGCAGAAAACTTGGTCAACAAGGGTAACTATCTACAATACAATAATGATTGACTGTTTGTATAAAACAACTAACAGAGCAGAGAATATAGTGTACAGCTGTAATTAAATCCAAAATTTCTTAATTCTAGGGTGTAGTGTTTATGCTTCTGGCTATTAGACTGTCTTTTGATATATTAGATAGCATTACGGTGGCTGGAAGTATTCAGTGAAGAGGTAGTGCTTGATAGCTTTTCTGAACTGCTTCATGTCACGTATTGCTCTAATTTCTGGCTGAAGTTTATTCCAACCTCTAGGCGCATAGAATTTGAATGCTCTGTTGATCGATGATTGGGACCAATTTGTGGAATCACTCGGAATGATTAGGGTGTTTTCGGCAAATGGTCTCCTAGATCTTGTATTGGGAGTTAGACTGATGAGATCTGAAGTCGTTGCTGGTGATAATTTGTTGAAGGCCTTGAATGTAATGAGGAGAGCTTTATAGCTAATTCTACATTCTATAGGGAGCCAGTGAAGGTCCCTAAGGATTGGTGTAATATGGTCTCTCTTTGATGCTCCAACTAGGATGCGAGCCGCAGCATTCATTGCTAGTTGCAGGGGGTTTATAGTGTTCTTTGGAAGACCATGTAATACAATATTCGCATAGTCAAAGTGAGGGGTGACTATTGCTTGGAATATTGAGCGGAAATCATTGTATTCTAGCATGGGTCTTAGGTGGCGTAATGTTTTTATCTTGAAGTAAATCTTTTTTACTGTATTTTTTATGTGGGAGGTAAAATCCAGTCGTTGATCAAGGATCACACCTAGGTAACGAATTGTATTCTTGATTGGGAGCTCAGCGTCCCGTACCTTAAGATATGCAGGGGGGGAGAAGAGCTTGTTTCTAGTGACCAATAAAACGTCCGTCTTTTTGAAATTAATTCGCATGTTTTGATCTAAGAGCCAATCCGCTATTGCATTGAAACAGTTGGTTAGGTTAGTGTAATTTGGACTTGTTATATCAAACGGGGTGTAGATAAGCACATCGTCTGCGTAAATAAGGCAGGAGACATTAAAGGATTTGGTGATTTGGCAAATCGGCTGCATATATATGTTGAAGAGGAGTGCCGATAAGGAGGAGCCTTGTGGAACCCCTTGCGTTTGGAGGAATGGTTCGGATGTTCTGGAGTCAATGCGAACATGTTGCCAACGATCTTCAAGGTATGTTTTGCACCAGTTCCATGCTAGGCCTTGTATACCCTTTTCGTAGAGTCGTGCTAGTAGTATGTTATGGTCTACTGAGTCAAACGCCGCGGATATGTCAAGGAAGATCATGGCGACGCCAGACCTTATGTTGTTGATCCCACAGATGAGCGTGTTGATTAAGGAGGTCATGAGAGTCTCGACTCCATGCATTTCCCTAAATCCATGTTGGCACGGATCAAGAGGGGAGGATGTATCAATATATTGCTGAATTTGGCGTTGAGTCTCTTTCTCCAGTATTTTGGCAAGCAGCGGGATGCTGGAGATTGGACGGTATGATTCTTCCTTCTTCGGGTCGATCTGGTTGTTCTTTAATAGGGGACGTATTGAGGTCTGTTTGAGTGCAGCTGGGAAAGTTCCAGAGGAATAGGAGAGGTTTGCAATTTTCGCTATGCATGGACTGAGCTCTGTGCGCATTGATTTGATCCAGTGTGCTGGGCATGGGTCATTGGCTGCAGTAGTGGTGTTCAAAGTAGCAATTAGTTCTTTAATGGATTTAGATGATGGAGGTGAGATACTCAGGAGTGGTTCTTGAGAGTGCGTGGATTGAGGGGACGCTTGTGATGAATTCAAATTTGTTCTTGTTAATTTGGATTGGATGTAATTTGCATACTGTTGAGGATGGATATGTTCTTGCTGTTGCGGTGCAGGTTCTTTAGATAGTGTTTTCACTAAATTGAATAGCTCACGAGGTTTGTTTAGTGAACGACTAAGTAGTTTTGCATGATGTTCTTTTCTTTTGGACCACATTAGTTCACGGTGATTTTTGAGGTGCGCCATGTATTCATCATGGATGGTGATTTCATGAGAGCGTCTCCACTTTCTTTCTAATCTTCTCAGTTGGAGCAGTGAAGTTCGGATATCTGGAGAGAACCAGGGGGCATTATGCCTTATGCTAGGATCCTTGTTAGGGGCGATCTCGTTGTGCATAGTAGGTAGTGGTGAATATTGTAGGAGTGTCTCATTCCAGTTGTCAACCATTTTATTTATGTTGGTTGTTGAGATTGACAGTTTATGTAATACTTGTTTGTTGAACACTTCGATATCCAGTGATTTAAAGCGGCTATGGTGCGGTGGAGGCACATTTTTTGGTAGATTTGGCGGATTCGAATTTGTAGGTATCTGGAAAGTTATCAGACTATGATCTGACCAAGGAACCGGGGTGATGGTGAGGTCCAGCTGACTATTGTTGCCTGTTAGTGTAGGAGGAACAAAGATGAGGTCAAGGATGTTACCACGTTGGTGTGTCTGGAAGTCAACAATTTGCTTATAGTCAAGGTTTTCCATGGCGTCAAGCAAGGCGTTGGCTGTGGCAGGTGGCAAAGAGGCGAGATTAAAATCGCCTAGGAGCCAGTTGGGCTTATTAGGGTTATCAGGGTTACATGCAAGGCTAATTACATCTGAGATATCCTCTGATCGTGCATTCGGAGAAGCATAGATAAGATTAATTGAGTTATTCTTATTTGATATGGTTAATGTGTCAAGAAAATGAGTGCTCATAGAATATCTTAATAGGTATTGTAAGGAGGATTTAGCGAGGATGAAAACTCCACCGCCTCTTCTGTTCTCTCTGTTGCATGAATAGATGGAGAAGTTCGGGGGAGTCATTTGATTTACTATCACTGAGTCTGAATCTGATAACCAAGACTCGGTGACCATTACTATATCTAAGTTTTGAGTAGATATTAAATCTGTTATGATAGGCCATTTGTTGCGAACAGAGCGTGCGTTAATAAGAGCACACCTCAGGTAACAACTAGGTTCAGATTTATTGATTGTTGTGGTGGGAGCTAGGTCTAAGGTTATGTAGAGTAGGTGAGACTGCCTTTTATGATGAACATACGGCGAATGTTGGTGATGGTTGCAGTGGTTTTTTTCTGCTTGCTCCATACAGTATAGGTATGGGGTTGAAGTCACGTAAAAGTGCTTCAGATATTTGGATGAGAATGGTGATGAGGATGGTGTATAGGAGGGTACGAGATATGTTGGATATGCACATGCCGGGCATGGTAGTAAAATTGATTCAACTAAGGATTCTGTCGAATGGGTTATTGTGGTGAAAAGTGGGCGCCCAATGAAGATGCTTGTATAGGAAATAGCTTTATGTTACTTGCTTTTCTTTCCTATGAAGACTGACAACTTTGACCTCTTTATGAGTGAGTGAGTGTCTATGCGGATAATCAGCTGTGTTAAGTAAAATACTTAGTGCATAGGTTGCAACAGAGGTACAGGTAAATAATCGTTTGCTAAACTTAGTAAACTCTTGGTGTGTAGTAACAGTTCTGGACTGTCACAAATTAAATTAAAATAGACACACTTTATATTTTGTATATTTTGGCTGCTAGAGATATGGCTATTGATGCCAGTATAATGAAATAGAGACTGGCTCTACTACCACTGGTTATGTAGTATGAGAGCAAAAAGGTTGCCTAGGATAGAGCTATGGTGTGTGGTACTCATAGAAAAGCTACTGACAACAGTATGGTGATTAGGAAACAGTATAGCTACTGACAAAGCTACTGGCAACAGTATGGTGATTAGGAAACAGTATAGCTACTGACAGAGCTACTGGCAACAGTATGGTGATTAGGAAACAGTATGACTACTGATAACAGAAAAGTTACAATAGAAATGCTACTGGCAACATAAGTAGTAATTATGTATCAGTCTTGCTACTGACGACAGTAAATTAGAGAATGCAATATGTCCAATGGCATCAAAAACATAGGTAGGTAATTATGTAGCTATAATGTTTGACAACTTATACTTGCGACGAAGCAGGGAGATCAATCGTCTGTTGAATGTTGTTGGTTCAGGTCCTTATAGCATGCTATCTTCTCGATGGAATGATGGCCAACGCCTAAGGGCCACGCCAAAGGGCCCTCTGGCGAGGCCCTCAGGCGCGGGCCCGCCAGGCGCGGACACGCCTGATGTTCGGCGCTTTTGTAGGCCCCGCCGGCTGCCCCGATTGGACAGAGGGGCTTGCAGAGGAGGTCCTGTTGCTCCCGGCGCTCTCGATCCCCGCCGGGAGTGAAGAACGTGGGCCTATATATATATATATATATATATAGTAAACGGGGGCGCTGGGTGAGAATGTCCACAGTCTTGGCAAAGGCAAATATTAATATGACTTGCAAAGGATTGTGGGAAATGTAGTCCATTCATACCAGAAACATCCGTTCACAATAAATTAGTTGTGCTTGCTCG
Source organism: Ichthyophis bannanicus (assembly GCA_033557465.1). NCBI lineage: Eukaryota > Metazoa > Chordata > Amphibia > Gymnophiona > Ichthyophiidae > Ichthyophis > Ichthyophis bannanicus. Next base: position 27,364,239 of record CM066043.1, on the reverse strand, counting down.
AGTGTAAAGCAAAGAAGATATTTTATTTATGGGGTTATTTCTCCCAACACAGATATACTTGGTAGCACATAAAAAAGTATACTTGCTTTCAGTATTATACTTAGAAAAACAAATCAGGAAAACAACAGCTGAACTTGTTAAGCAATCAAATCAAAGCATAAAGACCTTGATGGGAACAGAAAGGTCTTTTCTGTAGGCTCCTGCTAATATCTCCTTAGCAGTGCTTCAAAACAAACCAAAACCCACAAAGTAAGGAAAAAAAACCCTGTTCTTTTTTCAGGGATAACTTCTTGTATCTTCACACACAGACTCAGAAGTGTCCCCTTAGAGCTCACAGGCAATTAGGCAAGGCTCAATTGCTAGCAATTACCTCTTGGCTGGTTTACTTTCTATTACGTGGCTCAAATCCTACTCAGAAGCTTTTCTGAGTAGATCAAAGAACAAGTTTATATTTCTTTGTGATGGTTGTTGTATTTTGTGACAGCATATTACCACAGAAGTTTAGACAGAGAGCAATCCATCTATTCAGACTCCTCATTTACAATATCTCCCCCTTCTTCAACTATCATAGATTCAATATCATTGATTGGCACAGAGGAATTTCTCAATGGAGCACTCTCAGGACAATACTTGTTTCCCTGCTGTCTTCCAAGTGAAGAACTAGGGCATAGATCAGTGTTCATACCTGAGCTTCCATTGCTGTTAGGATTTCTCTCCCAATATCCTGGCCAGTATGTAGTCCAGTTCTTATGTCCAGTCTTCCAATCAAGATCCCTGGACACTGGATCTCTCTTCACATACCTTCTTGCACTGGTCTTAGGGTCCCTTCCAAGTGCTGTCCGGGGATTCCTGGCTCTGCAACCCCACTCCTCTGGCTTTCCCCAGTCTAATGGTGTATGCTTGCCTCTGGAATGCCTCCCAGTATACGTACTGCTATGGACTCCTTTAGACCTCCCAAATGCTTTTCTCTTCTTTCTTCCAAAGGGTTTCTTGCTCTCTCTGTCCGTCCGCTCTGGCTTCTGCTGATGATGATCCTCAGGATGATGGTCAAGATGATTATGCTCAGGATAATTCTCTGTAGAATAAGCTTTACTTTTATCCTGCTTAGATGAATGCTCCACCCTAGCACAGCGCAGCTGTGCTGAATCAAGCCCTGCCCTTGGAGATGAGTGCTTGGGGATTACCTCATAGCCCTCCTGATTGAACACACGTTTCCCCACTTCAGCTCTTCTAATGGCTGTTGGAAACCTGGTGCATTCTGGGACTGGTAGTCTTTTATGGAAACATTCTGTTTTATTATTTCTACCAGAAAAGACAGGGTGTTTGTTCAGAGTCACTTCACCTCTATTATAGCTCCTTCCTGAACTATGATAAGCTTCCTTATCACAATATTTATCTATCTAGTGAGATATATCTTTTAGGTAGATATGTATCCACATACTTATCTATCTGTCTGTTTAGGTTCAGATATCCATATATTCCTATATGATCCTGACAGATGGGCACTACCCCTATCAATGCTGTGCCAGCATACTTGGGGTTCTCCACATATAACCACTTCCTGTGGTAATTAACAAACTTTTTCCTTACCATAACCTTTCAGGGTTAGGTACCTCTGAAGCTCTCTATGTACCTTTTTCTTTCCTACTTGACCCCATTTAGGAAAGACATTGCGGAACTTCAGTTAATCTAAAGCTTAGCGCTTCCTAAGTCGGTTCTTACTTCCTTATCAGATACAGGGGTCTCCATACCCTTTCTCTCCCACATGGACTAATTCCATTGCCAGTCCAGGAGGGTCAGACTCATTTTCTTTTGGTCCTAGGATTGTACTACTCTTGGACCAAAACAGCTTAAGCTTTCTCTAATAGTACCTTCTGCGTGTCCGCTGAAGCCTTACCTTCTATGCTACCCCAGTTTCCCTGGGGCTATTCTCACCCTGAAGGGTTCTGACCTCCACTTGTTATTTCTATTTATTACCTCTACTTCCCAGTGAGGTACTCCTTGGGGTTTTTCACTGGCTCTTCTAGCAGATCCATATGAACCTCAGTAGACCTTTGCAATGCCAACAAGGGAGGCCCATATTACAATATTTTACTACTAAACGCCCTCTATACAGGGTCTTCCTCTATAGAAGTCCTGTTCTAGTCCAGCTGTTCCACAGCACCTTTTCTGTATTCAACTCCTATCCTGCATCCCCAGGATGCCTGAGGTTCTGAGGGAGTAGCATGGCTCTTTCTAGATTCGCAACATGCTAGGACTCCCTCTGGGCATCTCAGCTTGGGAGTCCCCATATGTGAAGACGCATTCCTGCTTGTTCCTGGAGATAGCACAGTTACTTACCTGTAACAGGTGATCTCTGGGAACAGCAGGAATAAATCTTCACAACCCACCCACCTCCCCTAGGAGTTGCATTTCTCTATCTCTATCTTTCCTTTCCTTGCTCGCTCTCTCTCTTTGCCTCAGCTTTAAAACTTAACTGAGGAGAAGCAGTTGGGAAAGGCGGGAAGGCAGCATGCAGGCATGTTGGGATGCTTCCAAAAGTGTTCTGATTGGACGCTGGGAAGCGTTCCCACGCAGACTCCGTCGGTACCGAAGAAACCCATATGTGAAGACTTATTCCTGCTGTTCCCAGAGATCACCTGTTACAGGTAAGTAACTCTGCTTTCCCTGTCACCGCAGAAAATTCCGTCTTTAAATTTCTTTTCTTGTGGTCGCGTTTGCCTACCGCACGACGCTACTGGTACCGCCGGGTTTTTTTTGTTTTTTTTTTTAATGAAAAGAAAACAAAACTTAGGCTTTAGACTGTTTCTTTTCAGAAACTTTTCTCTTTGGTGCTAGGCACCATTTTGGGCACTAGGCTCCATATTCCTAAATCATGGAATAGCCAACTAGTGGTTTTAAAAAATGTACTAAGTGTGGCGGTACCATTTCTGTTACTGACACCCATGATTGGTGTCTGAAATCTTTAGGACCTGAACATTCTCCAACTGAATGTCTCTCCTGTATGGGGATGACTAAAAGAGGAAGACAGAACCGGGCTGCAAAGCTCGGTACCCTCTTTTCTTCAGATGCCAGATCCATTGCATCGATATCAAGGGCCTCTTCCTCCCATGGATCTCAGGTAACTAAACATAAAAGCCGGTCCTCAAAGGGTAGGTGTCCTAAGCATCGAGAGGCCATTGGCATTGCCCTTGAGGGAACCACACTGGCAAAACAGCCCCGGTGGGAGGCTTCGGCTTCCAAAGCATCGATGGGGCTTCAGGATGTTCTCGAGGCCTCAACCTCGCAAGAACTACCTGTGCCATGCTCAGGGGTTCCGGCCGTCCTTACCGGTACCGACACCCAGGCATTGTCAGCGTCGATAGACGAGAGGTTCCTCGCTATCGATCACAGCTCTTCTTTCAGCTGTGGTACCGGTGGTCCCACGGGCACCGGTACCGACACCGGTGGGAACTCTTCCCATGCCATCTCTGGCTGGAATTGACAAAGCGGTACCGGGTCAGCTCGGTACCGACTTCGATCGGTACCGGGATCGTGCTTTGCAAGAGCATCAGGGTCAGGAATACTTAGATTCCTCCGATTCCGAAGACTCCTAGAAGATCCCTCTTCTCCCCAACGCAGAATGTCACCTCCAGAGGACATGTCATTTCAGGATTTCATCTGTGATATGGCCAAAGGTCTTTCAATCACAGTAGCTCCTGAAGACGAACCCAGAGCAAAGGAATTGGAAATTCTCCAATATCCTAAAGCTCCTAAGGAGGCAGCCACTCTGCATAGCTTGATGCTCAGAATGTGGGAGACGCCTCTGATTACTTCTCCTCACTCTAGGAGACTTGATGCTATGTATCAAGTTCCGCCATGTCCTGGATTTCAGAAAACTCATCTGCCACACCATTCAATGGTAGTGGAATCAGCCATGCGTAGGATGAAAACATAAGAACATAAGATATGCCATACTGGGTCAGACCAAGGTCCGTCAAGCCCAGTATCCTGTTTCCAACAGTGGCCAATCTAGGTCGTACGTACCTAGCAGTTTCCCCAAAAGACACAGGTTCAGCAATGATTGTACTGGGTCAAGCATTGATATCCTGGGTCCCTTCTTAATAATGGTTTATAGACCTTTCCTCCAGGAACTTGTCCAAACCTTTTTTTAAACCCAGCTACACTAACAGCCTTTACTACATCCTCTGGTAACAAATTCCAGAGTTTGATTACACGTTGAGTGAAAAAATATTTTCTTTTATTAGTCTTAAATAGTTTACCCTGTAGCTTCATTGCATGTCCCCTAGTCTTTCTATATTCTGATAACGTAAACAATCGATCTACATTTACCCTTTCCACTCCGTTCATTAATTTATAGACTTCTATCATATCTCCCCTCAGCCGTCTCTTTTCCAGGTTAAAGAACCCTAACCTTTTTAGCCTTTCTTCATAGGAGTATCCTTCCATCTCCTTTACCATTTTGGTGTCTCTTCTCTGAACCTTTTCTAATAACGCTATATCATTTTTAAGATACGGCGACCAGAATTGCACGCAATATTCAAGGTGTGGTCTCACTATGGAACGGTATAGAGGTATTATAATATCTTTTGTTTTATTTTCCATTCCTTTCCTTATGATATCTAGCATTCTATTTGCTCTCTTGGCCGCTGCTGCACACTGGGCTGAGGGTTTTAACATGTTATCCACAATGACGCCTAAATCTTTTTCCTGGGTGGTGGTTCCTAATGTGGAATCTTGCATCGTGTAACCATAGTTTGGGTTGTTCTTCCCTAGGTGCATAACTTTGCACTTATCGACATTAAATTTCATCTTCCATTTTGATGCCCAGTCTTCGAATTTATCAAGATCCTCTTGCAATTTTCCATAATCCTCTTGGGTTTTAACAACTTTAAATAGTTTTGTGTCATCTGCAAATTTGATAAACTCACTCGTTATTCCACTTTCCATGTCATTTATGAATATGTCAAAAAGCAGCGGACCCAGCACAGATCCCTGGGGTACACCACTATTCACACTTTCAAAAAAACATAACAGATTAGTAAGACAAGATCTTCCTTGTCTAAAGCCATGTTGGCTGTCTCTCATTAGACCATGCTGAGTAATTTTATTCTTTATGATGGTTTCTACTGTTTTTCTCGGTACTGACGTGAGGCTCACCGGTCTGTAGTTTCCCGGATCAACCCTGGAAGTTCATATTCCTGGTGATGCTCACCTCCGCCAGGCGTGTGAGCAAACTGCAGGCACTTGTAGCACAGGAGCCCTACACCAGGTTCCATAGGAACAGGGTTGTCCTTTGGACGCACCCGAAGTTCTTATCAAAGATGGTCTCGGCTTTCCATCTGAACCAGGAGGTGTTGCTACCCACCTTTTTCCCTAGGCCTCATGCCTCCAGAGTGGAGGCCTCCCTGCACACGGACTGCAAGCATGCCCTGTCCTTTTACATACAAAGAACTTAGCCTCATCGCCACTCGACGCAGCTCTCTTTTGATCCCAGTCGCCTGGGGGTTGCAATCTCCAAATGTACCCTCTCTCGGTGGGTGGCCGACTGCATTGCGTTCGCCTACCAGTGGGCAGGGCTCTCTCTGGAGCATCATATGACAGCTCACAACGTATGGTCCATGATGGACTCCATGGCCAGCCTGCGGTTGGTGTCCTTGCTGGACATCTGCTGGGAAGCCACCTGGTCCTCTGTGCACACATTCGCGGCACACTACTGTCTGGAGGAGGCCTCCTGGAGGGATAGTGCCTTTGACTAGGCTGTACTCTGTCACCTCTTCGGGGAATAATGCAACTCCGTCCCTCTAGCCTTCTGTGTCCCAGCTACCGGAATGGGGATTGCATCTTCGATGCTGCTGATGCAGTGTCAGACTTCCAGCCAACCAGCACCCCCTACTGCCCTTTACGTTCTGCTATTTACATCGCCCGTGGCTTTACAGTTTTTTTTTTTTCGATAGCCTGTAGCTTGGGAATCCCAAATGTGAGGACTGACTTCGTGCTTGTTCTCGGAGAAAGTATAGCTACTCACCTGACCCCCCTCGATTTCTATCTCACTCTGAGAAGAGTTCCTCACGTACCTTGTCTAATCTCATCCATATCCCTCTCCTTCCTTCCCCCCACTCTCTCTCCCTCATGTGCCTTATGGAACGCACACTCATCCAGTGATATCAACCCCATCCCTGCACACTCATCCAGAGATATCAACCCCAACCTTGGCCCCTCAAGATCCTTGTCTTTCTCTGGAAAGAGATCCTCACACAACAGCCCCCCTTGATCTCTGTCCTACTCTGGAAAGCAATTCTCACGTAACTTGTCTAATTTCATCCATATCCCTCTCCTCTCCCCTTCTAATCTCCCCTACTCATGTGCCTTGTGGAACGCACTCTGTCTCTAATAAACTTGCCTTTACTCATGATTTCTCCAGGACCAAGCAGGAAGTCAGTCCTCACATATGGGTGACGTCGGCGCCGACGGAGCCCTCGCGGAGCAATTTTCCCCAGCTTTCAAAGAAAGCCTTTGGGAATTGCAGCGCGCATGCGCGGTCGCCTTCCCGCCCAAGGGTGCCATCTTAGCCAGTCTTCTTTTTTCCGCGGAGCCCTACAGACGTACCCGTCGTGTCCCCGCTAAAAAAGTTGATTTTCGTGAGTTTTACTCGTTTTTCAATTCGGTTCGACGCAGGTCGTTTTCCTGCCCGGACTTGCGACGCCGTTGCGAGTCCTTCCCTTATTTTTCGGTTTTTCTGATTTTTGGTCAGTTTCGTTTTCGATTTTTCCCTGGCAGCCTGGTCCTTTGACCTTGCAGGGGCCCTTTTTCCCCCGATGGCTGCCAGTGGTTTCAAGCGGTGTGGTCAGTGTGACAGAAATATGTCACTCACTGACACACACGATAATTGCCTCTGCTGCCTGGGCCCGGATCATGAAGAAATGATCTGTGGAGCCTGTGGCAAAATGTCCTCCAAAGCGTTGAGGAGTCGGCGGCATCAGCGGGATAGAATCTTCGCTGACCCCAGCCGTACCCGGACCTCGTCGGAGGCCTCGGCATCCAGAGGCTCCAGCTCTGAACATCGCCGAAGCTCCTCCGACAGGGGTTCTCCCTCCGGAGACCATCGACGGAAGACAAAACCCGCGAGGGCGGCGTTGGTGGACGCTCCTGGCTCCGCGAGGGCCAGGTCGCATAGCCCCGACAGCCGTCCCGGGTCTTTGGAGAAGGAGCACCTCCCGAAGCGACCTCGCCTGGAGTCGGAGTTGCCTGCTCGGGTAAGTCCTGTGGTCCTTCTGGACTCGCCTCCGAGAGGTCCGACGTCGGGCCCGACGCCGTCGGGGCCCGAGTCGGGGACTGCTGGGTCACCTGAGGTCGGACTCAGGTTGACGGCCTTGGAGAGCAGACTATCTGCCTTCATGGACCAGCAGCGGGCACTGATCGCTAGCCTCGCTGGCGCCGCTGCCCCGACCGCCGGGACGTCGACGTCTAAGTCGATCCCGGAGACCGAGCCGATCCTCGAGTCCATGCGAACTCGAGTCGATCCTCGGTCGAGGTCACCCTCAGCCTCCCGTTCGGGACCGAGGTCGTCGCCGCCGACTCCCTTGGCATCGGGGCGGCCGACGCCTCCGCCTGCCCGAGCCGACCCCACTGATTCCTCCTCGGAGTCGGTCTGGGAATCTGAAGAGGAGGAGTCACCTGATTCCTTTCGGACTCGGTGTGTCCCCTCGGACTCACCTGAGTCCGAACCTCGGAAACAGTCCCCTCCGGAGGATGCCCGGTTCTCGGACTTCGTCAGGGATATGGCCAAGGCTTTGGCCTTCCCGGCGGATCCCGAGGAGGAGCCGAAGAGCCGAAGAGCTCGACGCCCTTCAGTACGACTCTCCCGCCCGGGAGCACTTTACTGTACCGGTGCCTCCCATGCTGGAACGACTACTCTTCCGCATGTGGGAGAGTCCGGCCTCGTCGCCGGTATTGAGCAAGCGGGTCGATTCCATCTATCGAGTCCGCAAGAGTCCTGGCTTCCAAAAAGCACAGCTACCACACCATTCCATGGTAGTGGAATCGGTCATGCATCGGCTGAAGAGCCAGAAAATGCACTCCTCGGTGCCCCCTGGCAGGGAGGCCCGTAACCTGGATGGCCTTGGTAAGAAGTGTTTCCAGGGCTCTATGCTGGCTTGTCGTGTCCAGACCTACCAGCTATACATGGGCATGTATCTCCGAGACCTGGCTAAAGAGCTAGCCGGATTCTCTGCTGGACTGTCCGAGGAACCTTTGCGGAGGTTCCTAGCCTTAACATCTGGTATTCGGGAATGCTCCAAATTCATGTCCCGAGCAGCCTATGATGGCTTTGAAGCATCGGCTCGTGTGGCCGCAGCTGGCATCGGTGCCCGCCGACAGGCTTGGCTTCAGTCGTCTGACCTTGAGCCTTGAGTGCAGGACAAGTTGGTCGATGTCCCCTGCAGAGGTGAGAACCTCTTTGGCAAGCCCATGGCTGAAAAGGCTGCACAAATCGAGACGGAGACTCTCACCAGGACCAGGCTTTCTAGGAAGACCTCTGCCCCTTCCCAGAAAAAGAAGGGCTCGGGAAAAAAGGCCTTTTACCCGAGAAAGGCGGCTGCCTACAAACACTACCCCCAATATCAGGCCCCTCCAGCTCCCCAACAGGGTCAGCAGGCCAAGGGACGGGGTAACGGGTCCCGTAGGCAGCAAGCCCCCAAGCCTGCACCACCAGCCCCTGCTCAGCAGGGTGGGGGTTTTTGACTTCCTCAGCATAGCCTCTCCCCCTCAGCTGGTCCCTCCCAGCACCGGAGGCCGGCTGGTTCACTTCGCCCACAGGTGGTCCAACATCACTTCAGATGCCTGGGTGCTTCAAGTCGTGCGAGAAGGATATCTTCTCCACTTCCATCAGGTCCTTCCCTCTTATTTTCTGGGAGAACCTCCGCGACTCCCTCTGCACAGGGACTTACTCCTTCAGGAGTTAGCAAGTCTTCTTCAGGACCAGGCTGTGGAACCGGTGCCCCACCACCTGAGAGGTCAAGGCTTTTATTCCAGGTATTTCCTAATACCAAAAAGGACGGGAGGCCTCAGACCCATCCTGGACTTGCGCAACCTCAACAAGTTCCTTGTGCGGGAAAAGTTCAAGATGCTTACCCTTGGAATCCTTCTGCCCTACCTCCAGCAGGGCGATTGGCTATGCTCCTTGGATCTAAAGGATGCCTACACGCACATCCTCATCCACCCAAGCCACCGCCAATACCTAAGGTTTGTGGTGCCCGGAAATCACTACCAGTACAGAGTACTGCCCTTTGGCCTGTCCTCCGCACCGCGAGTCTTCACAAAATGTCTCGCGGTGGTGGCGGCCTATCTCAGGCTTCACGGCCTCTATGTTTTTCCGTACCTCGACGACTGGCTCATCAGAGCGTCGTCCCCTCCGGCAGTCACCAATGCCACACACCGCACGGTGACTCTTCTGCAGTACTTGGGCTTTGTCATAAACTTCGCAAAGTCCACTTTGCTCCCCTCACAGGATCTTGAGTTCATCGGCGCAAGACTGCACACTCCTCAGGCTCGAGCTTTCCTGCCTCTCGACAGGGCTCAACGGCTCATGGACCTAGCCGGCCGTTTTTCGCAGCCAGTCCCTGGTCTCCGCCAGGCGCTTCCTGAGATTACTCGGCCACATGGCTTCCACCGTCCACGTGACCCCCAATGCTCGCCTGAATATGCGGCCGGCTCAATGGTGCCTTCGCAAGCAGTGGCAACAAGCCACCGGCGGGCTAGCCGACTTAGTGCGCCTCTCCAGTCCGCTGGCCTCTTCCCTACAGTGGTGGCTTCATCGGCCGAACCTGGTGCTCGGAATGCCTTTTCAGTCGCCTCAGCCGACTCACGTGCTGACGACCGATGCTTCCCTCCTGGGCTGGGGAGCTCATTGCCAGGGGGCATGTACTCAAGGTCTCTGGACCGCGTGGGAATCTGCTCAACAGATCAACTTCCTGGAGCTCAGAGCTATTCGTCTGGCGCTCAAGGCTTTCTCCCACCTGACTTCTCACCAGTCCGTCCTTGTCCAGACGGACAATCAAGTTGCCATGTTCTACGTGAACAAACAGGGCGGCACGGGCTCCTTCCTTCTCTGCCGAGAAGCTCAAAAGCTCTGCTCTTGGGCCGTCAGTCACGGCATTCTTCTCAAAGCAGTTTATCTCCCAGGCCAGGAGAATTGCCTGGCGGACAAACTCAGCAGGATACTCCAGCCGCACGGGTGGCGTCTGGATCCCTTGGTAGTCCAGAAACTCTTTCTGAAGTGGGGGCTCCCCACGATGGATCTCTTTGCCAGTCCTCTCAACCGGCAACTTCCTCGCTTCTGCTCGCGTCAGCCACATCCACTTCGGGTAGCGGCAGATGCATTTCTGCTCTCATGGTCGGAAAACCTTCTCTATGCTTTTCCTCCCATCCCGCTGGTCTCCCGAACTCTCTTCAAGGTTCTCCGGGACAAAGCGTCCATGATCCTGGTGGCTCCTCGCTGGCCCAGACAGCCGTGGTTTCCACTCCTGTTGCAATTAGCGGTAGAGGATCCGTTCCCTCTGGGGTTTGAACCGGATCTCCTAACACAGGATCAGGGGTCTCTGCTACACCCCAACCTCAGATCTCTCAATCTAATGGCCTGGCGGCTGAAAGGGTAGTCCTTGCTCCCCTTCTCCTGCCGGCGGAGGTGGAAGAGGTCGTCCTAGCTTCTCGGCGACCTTCTACCCGCAAATGCTACGCCCTTAAATGGCGTCGCTTTTCCGTTTGGTGTGTACAGCAGTCTCAGGATCCTTTCTCCTGCTCGGTGTCGGTGATCTTGCAGTAACTGCTCTACCTCTCTAATCTGGGACTTAAGTCCAACTCAGTCAAGGTCCACCTCAGTGCTCTGTCAGCACACCATGTGCCGGTGGACGGCAGACCTCTTTCCAGCGACCCTCTTGTAGCACGGTTTCTCCGAGGTCTCCTTCTACTAAAACCACCTCTGCGCCCGCCAGCACCTGACTGGGATCTGAATGTGGTTTTACAGCGGATCACCTGTCCGCCTTTTGAACCGATGGCTACCTGTTCTCTGCGTTTTCTTTCGTGGAAAACCTTATTCCTGATAGCCCTCACTTCCACTAGACGCGTCAGTGAATTGCAGGCCCTCGTGTCTGATCCTCCCTTCACTCGGTTCTACAAAAATAGGGTACTCCTACGGACTCACCCCAAATTTCTTCCAAAAGTTGTCTCCCCTTTTCACATCAATCAGGAGGTGGTACTTCCAACCTTCTTTCCCAGGCCTCACTCCAGCCGAGCTGAACGAGTCCTGCATACCCTGGACTGTAGAAGGGCATTGAACTTCTACCTTGACCGTACGCGGGAGCACCGTAAAGCTGCTCAGCTTTTTGTGTCTTTTGACCCCAATAAATTGGGGCTCCCGGTCTCCAAGCGTACCCTGTCCATCTGGGTTGCTGACTGTATCGCTTGGGCTTATGGGGCAGCCGGACTCTCCTTAGAAAGTCGAGTCACGGCTCATTGTGTTCGGGCGAAGGCTACGTCAGTGGCTTACCTCCGCTCTGTTCCGCTGGCAGACATCTGCCGGGCCGCTACTTGGTCTTCGAGCCAGACTTTTGCGGTCCATTACTGTCTCGAGAGGGAGTCCCGCAGGGACAGTGCTTTCGGACAGGCAGTCCTCCGAAATCTCTTCGAGGTTTGAGCAACTCCTACCCTCCATCCCGGATGGGGGCTACCGGTGGGTATAATTCAGCGAAGATTCCATCCTTCTGTACTGCCGAGCTAGAGGGAGCTCATTTTTGTGCTTAGGGTCTCCGGTAGCCTTAAGCTTGGGAGTCCCATATGTGAGGACTGACTTCCTGCTTGGTCCTGGAGAAAGCGTAGTTACTCACCTGTAACAGGTGTTCTCCAGGAGCAGCAGGAATCAGTCCTCACAACCCTCCCTCCTCCCCGTGGAGTTGCAATCATCTGCTTAAGTTTTTTTGCAAATTTTTATGCTGTCTTTTAGCTATGTCATCAGACTGGCTAAGATGGCACCCTTGGGCGGGAAGGCGACCGCGCATGCGCGCTGCAATTCCCAAAGGCTTTCTTTGAAAGCTGGGGAAAATTGCTCCGCGAGGGCTCCGTCGGCGCCGACGTCACCCATATGTGAGGACTGATTCCTGCTGCTCCTGGAGAACACCTGTTACAGGTGAGTAACTACGCTCTCTTTATCGCAAACGCTCTACGTCATCTTGCCCTAAGTGAGACCTGGCTCCTCCCAGATGATTGAGTTAGTTAGTTAATCAATCAATCAGTTTTATATACCACCTTATCCTTCAATCAAAGTGGTTAACAAGACAACAAAAGGGTTTACATTGAGGGAAGGGAGGACATAAAGATAATACAATACAGTAAATTACAGTACATTACAGTAAATTACATTTCATAACAATTCATTGCAATTACATTTCATAACAATTCATTGCAGTCGTATAAAGTGTTAAAGTCTAAGCATTGTAAGAAAATTAAAATTCAAACAATTAGAAAGACATTTTGGTCTATTAGAGTTAAGTTAATTGCCATATGCTTCTATAAATAGGTATGTTTTAAGGGAATTTCGAAAACCTTTGATATCAGTTTGAGTTAATTCCTCAGGAATAGAATTCCATAGTTGCGGTGCCATAAAGGAGAAAGCCCTTTTAGATGTCATTTGTTTGGATCTATTAAAATTCAAGTGAGAATTGAGTCTGTTGGTAGCCTGTGAGCGTCTGGGTCTTGAGGTTATGTCTTTAGAAATAATAGTTGTTAGAATATTCGCTGATGATTCGTGCAAAATTTTGAAAATGTTCATAAGATTCTTGTATTTTGACCTTATAGCGATTGGAATCCAATGCAGTTCTTGAAGCAAGGGAGTGTTATGCTCATATTTTGTAGACTTCATTATAGTTTGTGCGGTGGTATTTTGTGGCAGTTGGAGGGGATGGATGATATGTTTTGGAAGACCTTGATAAAGGATGTTTCCAAAGTCAAGTAGTGGTGTTACAACTGCTTGACATACCGTCCGGAAATGATTTAGTTGTAAAATTGGTTTGAGCTTTCTAATGATTTTTAAACGGTGGTATACTTTAGCTGTAATTTTATTTATATGGTATTTTAAGTTAATGTTTATCTAGGATTATACCAAGGTATTTTACTTCCTCGCTGATTATTATGGATTTGTTTAGTATATTAATTTCTTTAGGAGCTTTTATGTTTTGATTATTAGAAATGAATAATGCTTCTGTTTTATCTGGGTTTATTTTAATATTGTTAGTAGTTAGCCAATTGTTCATATCAATCAAACAGTTATCAATTATTTCTGTGTCAAATGAAATCTCCAGGAACAAGCAGGAATGTAGTCATCACATATGGGTATCGTCGGTACCGACGGAGCCTGCGCGGGAACGCTCCCCAGTGTCCAATCAGAAAGCCTTTGGGAGCATCCCACAGTGCCTGCGTGCTGCCTTCCCACCTTTCCCAACTGCCTCTCTCCAGTTCTTCTTTTTCCGTGCAGCCAGCAGGTCGTGTTCCTGTCACCGCAGAAGAATTCCATTTTTCTTTCTTTCTTTTTGTGGTCGCGTCTGCCGCCTTCGACGCTCTACCGGTACCGACGATTTTTCTTTTCTTATTTCTGTAAAAAGAAAAATCATCTTTTTTCCTCTTCTTCAGCAGGTGCACGCGCCTTTTTGGGCCTTAGGCCCAAAAATTTTTCCTTAACATGGAAAAACCTGCCTCAGGTTTTAAAAAGTGCACCAAGTGTGGCGGTACCATCTCCGTCACCAACACCCATGAATGGTGTTTAAAATGTTTAGGTCCTGACCACTCCATCACAGATTGTTTGTCCTGTGCCATGATGTCTAAAAGAGGTCGGCAGAACCGAGCTGCCAAGCTCAGTACCCTGTTTCCTTCTGATGCAGCTTTGGTGGCATCGATGTCTTCCAGGGCTGCTTCTTCCTCCCGTGGATCTCAGGTAACTAAACATAAATCCAGCCGGTCCTCTAAGGGTAGATCTCCTTCTAAGCATCGAGATGCCTCTGGTGTTGCCCTCGAGGATTCGGCACCGGCAAAATTACCCCGGCGGGAGGCTTCGGCTTCCAAAGCATTATCGGGGTTCCAGGATGTTCGATGGCTCGGCCTCGACAGATCACCTGGTGCCATGCTCTGGGGTACCGGCGGTCTCCTCCAGTACCGACATCCAGGCATTAGCGGCGTCGATAGACCAGAGAGTTCTGGCTATGGAATGCAGTCTGGCGGTTCTCCTTGCGGCATCGACACCCTTGGTACCGCGACAGACAACTCCACCGGTACCGGCACTGGCATCGGTATCGGTACCGGTACAGATAGCATCAACATCGGCATCGATGTCTGCTCTGCCGGTACCCTGTCCTCCGATGCCCTCCGGTACCGATTCTCCGGTACCGGTTATTCCCGGTACCGACCTTGGTCAGTACGGGTATCGGGCTCTGCAAGAGCATCCAGACAGACGATACTTCGAATCCTCAGAAGAATCTGAGGATTCTGACAGTTCTGTCGATGCAGTGATGCTTCTCCCAGAGGAGGAGTCCTCCCTTAAACGCAGGATGTCTCCTCCAGAGGATATGTCCTTCCAAGACTTCATTAGGGAGGTGGCTCGGGGCCTGTCCATTACTGTGGCCCCTGAAACAGAGCCAAGGGCCAAGGAGTTGGAAATTCTACAACATCCCAAAACTCCTAAGGAGGCAGCTACCTTACCCATTCATGAGATTTTATATGATCTCATGTTGAGGATGTGGGAAACGCCTCTTACTACCTCTCCTCATTCTCGTAGATTGGATACTATGTATCGAGTCCCTCCTTGTCCTGGATTTCATAAGACTCAGCTTCCTCACCACTCTATTGTGGTGGAGTCAGCCATGAGAAGAATCAGAAGTGCAAAAAGACATGCCTCTAATCCTCCAGGACGTGAGTGCGGAACCCTGGATGCTTTTGGACGTAGAGTCTTCCAAGCTTCCATGCTTTCTGCCAGGATCAGTTCCTATAGTCTCTACATGGTAATGTTCCTAAAGGAGGTCACAGATAATTTACAAGCTTTAAGTCCTTTCATTTCTGAGGATAAAAGACAGGACTTTCTCACTTGGGTCAAACATGCCCAAGATGTTTCTAAATTTTCCAACCGTGCAGCCTTTGACTGTTTTGAGTGTATAAGCAGAACCTCGACTATCGTCATAGGTGCACGTAGAATTGCTTGGCTCCAGGCATCTGATCTAGATCTCTGGGTACAAGACAAATTGGGAAATATCCCTTGTATTGGTGAGAACCTGTTTTGGTAAAGATTGACAGGAAAAGGCCAATGAAATGGATGCTGAAAATTCTACCTTGGATAGACTATCCAAGTCCACTGCTGATCCTGTTAGAAAGAAATTGTTCAAGAAACCATCTTTTTCTAAAAAGAAAAGATTTTATCCTGCTTATGTTCAGCAGGCATATTCTGCAGGTCAGTTTTCAAGGAAACATCAGCAACCACCCAAACAGAAGAAAGCAAAGGCTGCTAGGCCTCCACCGGCCCAGCAGCCTCAGCCTCCTCAGGGCCTTTGACTTTCAGCTAGAGAACTTAGCCTTTCTTGTTCTGGAGGGACCAGAACCTCCCACCATTCCAGGAAGGTTGTCATTTTGCCCCCAGATGGGGGCAAATAACAGCAGAGCATTGGACACTCTCCATCATAAAGGAGGGATACAAGCTTCATTTTTCAAGCATGCCCCCTCACACAATAGTGAAGCAGTTCAATTCTCCGACCTCTCTCATCAACCTGTTAGGTCAAGAGGTGGCTATCCTTCTTGCCCAAGGGGCAATAGAGGAAGTACCTCTTCATCAACAGGGCACAGGGTTCTATTCCCCTTATTCTAAAGAAAGCACGGGGTTACAGGCCTATTTTAGATCTCAGAGAATTGAACAAATTCCTTGTCAAAGAGAAATTCAAGATGATTTCTCTCGGAACTCTGCTGCCATACCTTCAGAGTCAGCATTGGCTTTGTTCTCTAGATCTCAAGGATGCGTACACCCATGTCCTCATCCATCCAACCCACAGAAGGTTCCTTCGGTTCCTTTTTCAAGGAAAGCACTACCAATACAGGGTGCTTCCTTTTGGTCTGGCCTCGGCACCAAGGGTGTTCACGAAATGCATGGCTGTTGTAGCAGCATTTCTCTGCACTCTAGGGATATTTGTCTTCCCTTACTTGGACGACTGGCTCATTCGAGCCCCAACACAGTCAGAGGCCAGGACTTCTCTATCCTGCACAATGCGTATCTTTCAGTATTTAGGGCTGGTAATAAACATCCCAAAATCCAGTCTAACTCCCACTCAGTCTTTAGAGTTCATAGGAGCTTTCCTGGATACCATAAAGGCAAGGACCTATCTCCCCCAGGCCCGTTGCCTTCGCTTGGTGCAGTTAGCTTCTCAAGCAGTGCTAAAGCCTCATCTCACTGCTCGAGAAATGTTGCAACTACTAGGCCACATGGCATCCACCGTGCATGTGGTTCCATATGCTCGCCTCCACATGAGGCAGCTCAGTGGACTTTATCCACCCAATGGACCCAGGCATCAGGGTGCCTGTCAGACAAAATAGCAAACACAAGTCACCTCATTTTGTCCCTCCAGTGGGGTCCCCTTTTCAGCAACCCCTACCCCAAGCAACTCTCACAACAGATGCTTCTCCGATGGGTTGGGGAGCTAATCTGCAAGACCTCTCCACCCAGGGCACCTGGTCTCCACAAGAGAGTTGTCTACATATCAATTTTTTGGAACTCAGAGCAATCTTTCTTGCTCTGCGAGTGTTCCACTCCCTGCTCAGCTACAAGACGGTCCTCATTCATACGGACAATCAAGTAGCCATGTTCTATGTGAACAAGCAGGGGGGAACGGGTTCTCTGTCGCTTTGCAATGAAGCTTTGCGACTATGGGCCCTCGCCAGAGAGCATCAGATTCATCTTCTGGCAGTGTATCTTCCAGGCATTCAAAACTCTTGGGCAGACAGACTCAGTCGAGTTCTGCTTCCACACGAGTGGTCTCTGCATGCAGACCAGGTGACCAGGATATTTCAACTTTGGGGAACCCCGGACATAGACCTCTTTGCAAGTCCGTGGAATGCCAAACTTCCCCGGTTCTGTTCCAGAACTCCGGCTCAGGGGGTTCAGGCCAGGGATGCTTTCCTCCTTTACTGGGGTCAAGACTTCCTGTATGCCTTTCCACCCATTCCCCTAATTCCCCAAACCCTGTTCAAGCTTCAGAGAGACAGAGGCCATATGATTCTCATAGCACCACATTGGCCACGGCAAGTGTGGTACCCTCTGCTTCTACATCTCTCTCAAGCTTCCTCCCTGGAGTTAGGGTCTGCTCCAGATCTCCTATCTCAGGAGGACGGAATGTTATGGCATCCCAATCCCCAGTCTCTGCATCTCAGGGCTTGGTTGCTGAAGGTCTAGATCTCCAAGTTCTTAATCTTTCTCAGCAGGTGAAAGATGTTTTTTGTGCTTCAAGAAAACCTTCCACTAGACGCTTTTATGCTTTCAAATGGAAAAGGTTTACTGTTTGGTATTCGGAAAAGGGTCTTAACCCTCTTGCGATACCTCTGGAATCTTTGCTGGAGTATCTCCTTCATTTATCTAATGCAGACCTTAAGACAAATTCAGTAAGAGTCCATTTGAGTGCTATTGCAGCTTCTCTTAAGCCTATAAATGGACAGCCTATTTCCTCTCATCCTCTTATAGCAAGATTTATGAGAGGCCTTCTTCTAACTAAGCCTCCCATTAGACCATCACCGGTGGCATGGGACTTATACCTGGTTCTCAGGCAGCTCATGAAGCCACCTTTCGAACCTTTAGTTACCACCTCCTTGAAATTCTTTCTTGGAAGGTTATCTTTCTCATTGCAATTACATCAGCACGCCGCATTAGTGAGTTGCAAGCGCTAGTAGTTAATCCACCTTATACAAGGTTCCATCATGACAAGGTAGTCCTTAGGACTCATCCACACTTTATGCCCAAGGTGGTCTCGCCTTTTCATCTGAACCAAGCGGTCTACCTACCTGTGTTTTTTCCAGGGCCTCATGCATCAAATGCAGAGAGGAATCTTCATACCTTGGACTGTAAAAGAGCTCTAGCTTTTTACTTACAAAGAACACAGCACCATAGAAAGTCCTCTCAACTCTTTGTTGCTTTTGATTTTTCTCATTTGGGACTTCCAGTCTTTAAGAGAACACTGTCTAACTGGATTGCTCAGTGTATTTCCTTCGCCTATCAGAGTAACAACCTTTCTCTGGAGGGCCATGTCACAGCTCACAATGTGAGAGTCATGGCAGCCTCAATGGCTTATCTACACTCTGTGTCTATCGATGACATCTGTTGAGCAGCCACTTGGGCCTCGGTTCATACCTTTATAGCCCATTACTGCTTGGACAAGGACTCCCGCCGCGATGCCTTGTTTGGTCAGGCTGTTCTCCAACACCTGTTCCATACCTAATCAACTCCTACCCACCATCCCTGTTAGGATGCCAGAGATCCATGGGGGGAAGTGGAGCCCTCTTCAGGGACACACAACTTCTGGGGTCTCTCCTTGGCACCTAAAGCTAGGGAGTCCCCATATGTGATGACTACATTCCTGCTTGTTCCTGGAGATAGCATAGTTACTCATCTGTAACAGGTGATCTTTGGGAACAGCAGGAATTTAGTCCTCACAACCCACCCACCTCCCCTAGGAGTTGTATCTCTCTATCTCTTTCCTTTCCCTCTCTCTCTCTTTGTCTCAGCTTTAAAACTCAGCTGGAGAGAGGCAGTTGGGAAAGGCGGGAAGGCAGCACGCAGGCACTGTGGGATGCTCCCAAAGGCTTTCTGATTGGACGCTGGGGAGCGTTCCCGCGCAGACTCCGTCGGTACCGATGATATCCATATGTGAGGACTAAATTCCTGCTGTTCCTGGAGATCACCTGTTACAGGTGAGTAACTATGCTTTTTGGTCAATTGCAGTGTAGATCATAATGTCGTCAGCGTATAGATGGTAATTTATTCCATATTGTTGAATAATTTTACATATAGGTTGAATATAGATGTTAAAAAGGATTGATAAGGCTGATCCTTGTGGTATACCTTGTGTAATTGGGATCTGAGATGATTTTTTGTCTCCGCATTTTACTGTTTGCGTACGATTGTTAGGTAGGATGTGAACCATTTAAGTGTGGTATTGCCGCATCTACTGCTGCTCTTTGTCATGGGGGCTATCAGTGCTCCTATACACCTCGTTCCACTTGCCGCGGTGGTGGTGTTGGGCTTCTACTTTCTCCCGCTTGCCAATTCCAACTCCTCCTGCTGCCTCAGTCTCACTCCTTTCCCTCTTTTGAAGTCCACTCCATTCGCCTCTTCACACCACTTCCCCTCTGAGTAGCTGTTACTTATCGCCCTCCTGACAAGTCTGCTTCTACCTTCCTTACCGACTTCGACTCCTTGCTTTCCGTCTTTCTGGATTCCTCCTCCCCCACTCTTATTCTTGAGCATTTTAACATCCACGTTGATAACCCCTCTGATCCCCATACATTAAAGCTCCTCGCCCTTACCTCCTTATTTGACCTCCAGCTTTGTTCCACTGCCTTGACCTGATACTTTTCTCTCTCTCCATCGAACATCCGTAACTGAATTCTTCCCGTATCGGACCATCACCTGTTAAGCTTTAATCGTCAGCTCCCGCTGCCTCAACCTCGTCCTGTCTCCTCCAAACTACTTAAAAACCTTCGTACTATTGACCCCTTGACTCTCTCCTCCACCATTTCTCCTTCTCTTTCTTCCATTATATCTTCCAAATCTGTCGACAAGGTAGTAACCTCCTATAATACTGCACTCTCCTTGGCTCTGGATGCTCTTGCCCCACCCACCCCACGTCCTGTGAGACGTTCTGCACCCTGGCCCTGGCTCTCATCCACTACCCGCTATCTACGCACCTGTACCCGTTCTGCTGAACGTGCTTGGCTCAAATACCGTCCCCCAGAAGACTTTCTACACTTCAAATTCATGCTTGGCTCCTTCCAGTCAGACATAGCTCTTGCCAAACAAGAACACTACATCTATCTGACCAACTCTCTTGCCTCTAATCCTTGCCGTTTCTTTAATACCCTCAGTTATCTCCTCAGGGTGCCCCCGCCCCTGGTCCCGCCCTCCCTTCCTGCCCAAACCCTGGCTGACTACTTCCATGACAAAATCCACAAGATTACCCTCCAATTCCCCACTTCTTCATCTACCTCCCCTCCTCCCCAATTCTCCCCCCATCCCTGCTACCTTCGCCACCATCTCTTCCTTCCCTGTGATCACTGAAGAGGAAACCACTCCTTCTCTCTTCCTCCAAACCCACCACCTGTTCCTCTGATCCTATCCCCACCCACCTCCTAAGCCCCATCTTCCCCACCATTGTCCCTTCCATCTCTTATTCTCAACCTCTCGCTCTCCACTGCAACTGTCCCCACAGACTTCAGACATGCTGTGGTCACACCTCTCCTTAAGAAACCCTCACTCGATCCCACCTGTTCTTCTATCGACCCATCTCCCTCCTTCCCTTCATATCTAAATTACTTGAACGTGCAGTCCACTGCCGCTGCCTTGACTTCCTCTCCTCTCATGCCCTCATGGATCCTTTACAATCCGGCTTCCGTCCCTTACATTCTACTGAAATAGTTCTTACCAAAGTCTCCAGTTACTTGCTCCTGGCTAAATCTAATGGCCTCTACTCTGTCCTCATCCTTCTCGATCTCTCTGCTGCTTTTGACACTGTTGACCACAACCTTCTCCTCGATACTCTCTCCTCGCTTGGTTTTATGGGCTCGATACTATCCTGGTTCTCTTTGTACCTCTCCCATCGCTCCTTCAATGTAAGCTCTGGTGGCTCTTCCTCTTCTCCTACCCCGCTTTTCAGTTGGTGTACCTCAGGGATCCGTCCTGGGTCCGCTCCTCTTCTCTCTCTATACCCAAACTCTTGGTGCGCTTATCTCTTCCCATGGCTTCCAGTACCATCTCTATGCCGATGACGCCCAAATTTACTTCTCTACACCTGAAATCTCTCCGGCAATCCAGACCAAGATTGCTGCCTGGATGTCTCACCGCCGCTTGAAATTGAACATGGCCAAAACTGAACTCCTTATCTTTCCCCCTAATATCTCCCCTCCTCTCCCTCCTTTCTCAGTCTCTGTTGATAACTCTATAATCCTCCCTGTTTCCTCGACCCGCAATCTGGGGGTTAACTTTGACGCCTGTCTCTCCTTCTCCACACACATCCAGCTCGTAGCTAAGACCTGCCGCTTCTTTCTCTACAACAATAGCAAAATCGGCCCCCTCCTTTCTCAACACACTACTAAAACGCTCATCCATTCCTTAATTACCTCTCGGCTCGACTACTGCAACCTGCTCCTTTCTGGTCTTCCTGTGAGCCATCTCTTTCCCCTTCAATCTGTTCAACACGGTGCCGCTCGACGAATCTTCCTCCAGCCTCGCCATGCCCATATTACTCCTCTCCTCAAGTCACTTCACTGGCTCCCTATCCGTTTCCGCATCCAGTTCAAACTTCTCCTCCTGATCTATAAATGCATTCACTCTGCAGCCCCTCAATACCTTTCAGCTCCATCTCTCCTCACAACCCCTCTCGGGAACTTCGCTCTTCTAACAAACTACTTCTATTTAGACCCTCCACTTGCACCGCTAACTCCAGACTTCGCTTCTTTCACTTTGCAGCACCCTACGCCTGGAACAACCTACCTGTGTCTGTACGCCAGGCACCTACCTAGCCCTCTTCAAATCCAGGTTGAAAACCTACCTCTTCACTGTCGCTTTCAGATCTTGACTTCTGTTCTTTGTCTGCCTTGATTGTAAATGCCATGCTTGTCTGTCCTTTGTCTGCCTTGACTGTAAATGCCATGCCTTGTACTTTTGCTCTGAATAAACTATTGCTCTGTTTTGTTTGTTTTGTCTTGACTAGATTGTAAGCTCTAACGAACAGGGACCGTCTCCTACATGTCTATACAGCGCTGCGTGCGACTAGTAGCCTTTTTAAATGCTGCTTAGTAGTAGTAATAGTAGTGTTCTCCGGGGATGGCATGAATCGGTCCTTACTACCCTCCTGCCTCCCCTTTATTCGTTCTTTGCTGTCTTGTGCTATGATGATATACTGAGGCAAGATGGCACGTTTGAACGGGAAGGTGACCGCGCATGTGCGGTGTAGTTCCCAAAAGCTTTCGTTGAAAGCCAGGGCTCATCAATGCAGGTGTCACCCATATGTGAGGACTGATTCCTGCTGTCCTTGGAGAACACCTGTTATAAGTGAGTAACTATGCTTTATTTGTGTTGCTCTTAAAGTGGAAAGACAGAACACAGCCATCTTCAGAAATGTTTGTCAAGCATTGATTACTCCATTACTTGACTTCTGTAATCCAATATATCTGGGTTTATCTAAGCAAGCACTTAAGCCTTTACAACTGGCGCAGAATACTGCTGCACGTATAATTTTTGGTCTATCAAGTAGAGAACATATAACTCCCATCTTGAAAGAGCTTCACTGGTTACCTATTTATTTATTTTTTATTTATTTATTAACAATTCTTATATACCGCACTATTAGACATCAGCGCGGTTTACATTGAACAAAAACATCCGACAATTTACATATGTCTGGTCAATTACATTTAACAGGAGATATAAACTTGGGAAATAGGGGAAACTATATACAAAGGTGTGTTATCTGACAAGAGATATCATAGTTAACTATATACAAAGGTGGTGCAATAGTATATGGAACTGTTTGTATTTACATTGTGTAGTTGGCCTGTTGCGATGGTCTGTCTGTTTGGCCACTCCTGCTATTCACCTGGAGGTTATGTTCTGAGCTGTCATTATAGCTTCACGTGTAAAATATAAAACTATAATTTATATTTTCAAGATAAAACAACAATATTCTGCAGAAAGCCTGACATATCTCATACAGTCAGATATTAGCAACAGACCTAGAAGAAGAGGATCTGACAACAGAATCAGCTTATCAAATGATGTCAGAAAAACACGTAAAGACACCTCTGAAAGGGCTTTCTCTTTTGCTGCACCTTCCATCTGGAACTCTCTACCTAATGAGCTGAGAGCAGCTCAGGACATCAATGACTTTAGAAAGCAATTGAAAACATCTTTGTTTATAGAACACTACGGTCATGCAGTTAACTAACTTAATTTGTCTGGAATGTAAATCATATACATATTGTATAATAGCTCACATTATAGTATAGCTCACTATGTAGATAATGCAACTCACTCTAACACATTATACCATAACTTTAACTTTTATTTCTTTACATTTTCTCACTAATACTCTTAATATCTTTGTTTGTAAGACCGCTTTGATTGTATGATAAGGCGGTATAGAAATCCAATTAAATAAATAAATAAATAAATCTAGACTTGTTTAGAAAGCTAATATTAAAGACATCGTAAGCTAAAATTCCATTCCCTCAAATTTCTCTTTTCCATATACTGGGCTTAATTCTGTGTATTCTGTCCTCTCTAGGTTTGAGTTCTCTGGGCCATAAGATCTCTTTTAAGTCTGCCAGAACCGCAACATGGACACTCCTGTCTTACAGTAGTCGAGAATATTTGAAAGCAGAGATGGATGTAGCAGTGCTGTGAGTATCTCAATCACCATAGCTCCCCTTATCAATGAGGGCAGAGGGTTAGTACGTTGTCTGGATGCCGTAACTCCCCCCTGTGATTGGGGGTGGGAGAGGAGGCTAGGGAAATTTAACTGAAGCAAATTGGTGTGAAATTGGAAGTGATAGTAGAGCATATTGAGAAACTAAATACTACAAAAACATCAGGACCTGTTGGTATTTATTGCAGAGCTGGAAAGGAACTTAAACATAAAATTGCCAACCTGCTACTGATAATCTGTAATTTATCATTTAAACCTGCCTCTGTACTTGAGTACTGAAGGGCTACCAGTTCAATGCCACCTTTCAGAAAGTGCTCTAGAGGTAATCCAAGAAACTACAGTTCCTATCAGAATTCTTATTGCACACCACAAAAAATAGAACATAAGAACATAAGAACATAAGATATGCCATACTGGGTCAGACCAAGGTCCATCAAGCCCAGTATTCTGTTTCCAACAGTGGCCAATCTAGGTCATACGTACCTAGCAGTTTCCCCAAGGGACACAGGTTCCACAATGCTTGTATTGGTTCAAGCATTGATATCCTGGGTCCCTTCTTAATAATGGTTTATGGACCTTTCCTCCAGGAACTTGTCCAAACCTATCTCGTGTGGCTGAAGTCCACTTGTCCCTCTAAGAAGTTGGACGCCGACCGCTGGGGGTCGCGTAACTAGTTAGCATGGAGGAGTCTCGTTCGTTATCGGAATTAACCAGACAAATCGCTCCACCAACTAAGAACGGCCATGCACCACCACCCACAGAATCGAGAAAGAGCTATCAATCTGTCAATCCTTTCGTGAAACACCTTGCCACTCTCCACAGACTCATATTTCACCTCCCCTGCTTGAGTTTCTCTGTCAGTTAGTTTATGGCAGAGCTCGACAACTTCCAGGGGGCAGTATGACAAGCGCTGGGTGCCCACAGGGATTTCATCTCCTGCAGGCAGAAGTGCCTCCACCAGCACAAGCTACCTGTGGGAATCCCATCCACCACGGGCAGAATTGCCTCCTAAGGCTGCTATCGCGGCGGGAATCTGCACTGGCTGCCCGTAGGGATCCCATCCCCCGTGGGCAGAAGTGTTGCGAAAGCAGTAGGCACTGGCTTTGACTGTCCGCGAGGATCTGATCTCTTGCAGGCAAAAGAGAAGGGGATAGCTGTGATTTCAGCACAGATGCAAGCTGTCTGCGAGGGATCCCCACAGGCAGACAGCTTGCATCTGGGCTGCAATGGCAGCCCTCCCCTTCTCCTTGTGAAGATCGGATCCCCATGGGCAGAACAGAAGGAGAAGTGGGCTGCTCATGGGATCTGAGCCAGTTGGGGCCTGCAATAAAGAAAAAAAAATTAGATGGAGGAGAAATGAGTTTACATTTTAAAGTGACAGAAAATAAAAAGGGAGGGAGGAGTGGCCTAGTGGTTGGGGCAAGTTACCTCAGACCGGAAGGTCGGGGGTTCAAATCCCACTAGAGGACAGCAGCCTCAGGCTGGAAGGACTGGGGTTTCTAGTCCCACAGGTGCTCCTTGTGGTATTGGGCAAGCCACTTAACCCTCTGTTGCCCATATTCCTTGTGAAATAGTTATCTCCAAGTTATAATGCCCTGTTCAATGTAATTTCAGTTTGTTCAATGTAAACCACTTTGATGATATGAAAGGCGGTATATAAGAAATGTGAAATAAATAAAGGAAAGAAAAAGGTGGGAATCCAGAGAAGAGGGAAAAAGAGGTTAAATGGATTAATGCATGGGGAAATAGATCAATATTTCTATTTACCTAAAGGTGCATTCCCCTCCCCCCAAGAAGAGACATACAGAGGCACCCCACACCACACGCTTGCACACAAGGCACCCGACCTCCATAGGAGAGCACGTTCCCCCAGCTCCACACTACATACTGTCGCCGTGCCTCCCGCCTGGGCCGATAGCCAGTAAGCAGGAGGGCGTCGCCTTATTGCCCTCTTCGAATAATGTCCATAAATATGGCTGCCAGCTAGGACTGCTGGGAAATGTAGTTTACTTATTCTGTAGAGCAAATAGTGTGACCACACGGTGTTAAGCGAAAAACAGAGAATATTTTTATTTTTCGGGATTTCCCCCTCGCATCAAATTCAATAGCATTGAACATAAATTGGATACTTCTCCAAAACAAAGAATAAAGTCCAACAGGTTGTATTCACAGAGTTGGTCACTTAGCAGTTAACTTTGGTACTAGAAACTGGCTTACAAAGCTCAGGCTGTTAACCTTTTCCAAGGTAACTTAACTTTTCTTATGAAGACTGTTTTTCTCACATCTTCTTTCACAAGGAGGCACACAGCTTCTAAAACGCCCAGTAAGTTTTACTTCTCTTCAGAGCATTAAGGAAAACACATTGGCTTAAAACTTCTGGTTAGTTTTCCTTGCTGTGTCTTTCAGCTTCATACAAACAAGCTTTGCTCTACTTTAAACACTCATTCTTTTACATGTGCTTAGGCTCTGCACATCTCAAACTCATTAGCTCTGCAATATGAGCACTGCATTTCCTCAGACTCACTTTCATACGGTTCAATGCAGCTTTCTATCTCCATCTCTTCAATGGATTCATTGCAGCTATTTTCAGGTGGAACAGGGTCATAGAGCTTACTACTCTGCTTCTGCAACAACTCATTCAGCTTTGCTAACCAAGAGTTTCTTTTGCTCTATCTCAGCAGAGAGACTTTGGCTAGGGAACACAGAAAAGCTATTTTCTCTACCTTTGCAGCTGAGCTGGCTAGCTGAGTTGCTTCCCCTACTAGGAACTGACTCTTTCAGTTTTCTTTCACGTAGGGACTTTGAAACACGCACTTGCCTTGATTCTGGGCCTCTTAGCTGTTCCAATCCTTCCTGCTCTGTGCCATGCTGCCTTCTCTCTTCATACAATTGCCTCTCTCCTGGCAATTTCCCTTTTAGCTGTGTCTGCCTCTGATCTGTTCCTCTCAGATCCAACAGCCCGTCTCTGCTCCTGGTTCCAGCTGTTCTTGTGCTTCTCGTTCCTGCTGCTCTTCTCGTTGCTCCTGTTCTAACTGACTGCTCAAACACTGCAGTTTTAAACTGATCCTTCTTAGGGACCACACCCTTCTCCCAGCCCACGTGGGAGCTGTTAGGACTCAACCTAGCTCTGATGTGCTGAAGTGGGCGGGGCTTGGTACCGGCTGCACTCTGACTCAGGTTTGTGGTTACTAGGGAAACCCTGTTTGCTACTATTTTTAAAGGAACAGGATTCACTTTCTTGCCACTCCATGTCCTCTGAACAGCCTTCGTCATCACAATACACATGTGCATACATAGGAACCTTGACTCTGCACCACACACACACAGAAGCTGCCCAACTCTGCAGCACACAGATGTGCATCGCAGCCCTGCACACCACCCACACAAAGGCACCCACAACCACATCCCACACAGACTGGCACACCACTGTTGCACTACACACCCACACAGACTCTTACTATCTCAAGCTATAGCTATTATCTAAAGATGATGCATGGTGTAGGAACTTTGGTGCTGGTCTCACAAGACTTGAGAACATTAGATCAGCACTCGAACTGGGGGGAGGGGTGGGACACGAGGAGGTCATGAGAACAGGCTCCTAAGATTTTGGCCTGGCTTCTAAATTTCCACAAAATTTGTCAATGCCTGGGTTAAAAGATAGAAAACAGAGTAGGGCTAAATGACCAATTTTCTCAGTGGAGAAAGGTGAATAGTGGAGTACCCCAGGGAGCTGTGCTGGGCCTGCTGCTTTTTAACGTATTCATAAATGACCTGGAAATAACTGGGAGGTGATAAAGTTTGCAGATATGCAATTATTCAAAGTTTTAAAACTCAAGAGGTTTATGAAACATTGCAAGAGGACCTCCAAAAATTGGAAGACTAGGCATCTAAATGGCAAATGACATTTAATGTGGACAAGTATGAAGTTCCTTATCGGTCCTCCAGTTTAGTCCTCCACCTCTGGGTTGTGCACCTCCTCCTGCAGCTTGGAGACTGGGCATGTCACAAAAGCGTGACATCACTGGATGTAGTCTGCTGGCCTCTCCTATCAGAAAGAGCACTCTCTCTGGCTGCCCCAACAATCTGGAACACCCTCCCAGACGATCTGAGATCAACGACGGACCTCAAGGACTTTCGCAAACAGCTGAAGACAACGCTGTTCATAGAACACTATGGACACGTCACATAATCAATCTATCTACCAGGAACGACCAACCCCCCCCACCCCCCCCCCCAGACATACGGACAAGAGAATGTATAACGGCACATGTTGTTTCCTAACACTAAACGTATAGAAGATTGTATTATAGCACATGTTGTATCATAGAGCACAATGTACATAGCTCAACCTAATCAAACACACAACACATCTTACACTCAAACTACAATATAACCCTCACTGCATGAATACTGTGACGCAGTGGCAGGGCTGGAAGCCATAGAAAATGATACTGACCCGCTGGAAGGTTCAGGTACTGCAGGTAAATGCAAGGTTTTCCCTTCTCAGCACAAGATGCACAGAGCTAATCAGCTAACACAGTTCACTTCAGGGGAGGAGAGAAGCAGAGTTGCTGATTGGGCACGCCCTAGCAGGAGGCGGGCTCCCCAGAGCAGGGGCACCTTGTTAAACAGAGAGAAGGAAGACAGTAGTGGGAGGAGTGGAATTGGAGTGAGTGGAATTGGATTGAGTATCAGAAGGGGAAAACGAATGAGAAGGCAAAGGACGTTGGAAAAGCAACAAGGAAAGGAGAGTGAAGATGGAATAAGGCAAGAAGCTCTCTTTGATACAGAAACCTTTGACCTAGCAAGAGAAACACTGCCCAGCTGTAATACAAGGAAAAGGGATTCAAAACCAGGAAGTAGGTACCGGGGATACTCAGTGCCTGAAAGAACCTTCTGGGAACAACAGAGGTTAGAAGCACTGAGAGACCCAGGGATAAAGCCTAGGTTTCTGGAACAAACAGCTGACCCTTGGAGAGGAAGGCAGCGCGGCAAGGCATTCTCAGACAAGCCTCATTATAAGGTACCTGGTGTATTTAATTCATATGACAAGTTTTATGAGAACCCAGAAAGAGTGAATGCTGACTTTAAAACTCAGGACAGCCTCAGGCCTTGTGAAAGCAGTTGGCTGCAGCCTGAAGTTCCGTTAAACAAACCCAGCTTTTCTCACCAGACAGCTGAAGCTTTTAGCAAGCAGGCTGATATAAGGAATCCAGCTGAATTGTTCAGGAGAGAATTAAGCCAGGATGTTTTAGGAGGTCCTACCTTTGAATCACTCCTTAGAAACACTCCTCATACAAAGGAACTTGTTAACCCGACACCTGCATACAGAGACAAGTGGGGGAGGGGTAACTCCACTGCAATGAATGAATGTTTGAACAGACACGGCATTGCTTGCTTTCCAGAGGTAAACTCTGCTAACAATTACTTACCCAAGGAAGGAGCAAATCCTCAGTCTAGCCCAGCTAGAAAGCAGGCTGAATTTCTCCTTAAAGAGTTTAAACAATTCTTAGATAAAAGAGCTATTGCTGAACAGAAGTTAGTGCAAACAGGAAAGAATCCTGAGGCAGAAATACCATTAGCTTCTCCGTTGCCCATGATTGAAGTCAATCAGCCAATGGACTGCTCAATCGGTCTGATTGATAGAACTAACTAAAGCAAAGCTTGAATGGTCATTTTCTAGCATATCCTGAAAAGGTATGTTGTTTAAATACCTGGATGAAGAGCTTACAAAAATGTATGTTGTTTAAGTACCTGGATGAAGAGCTTATGAAGCAGTGAAAATAAGCTAAAGCATAATTTAGATACAACTCATGAACAGGATTGTTTTCCCTTGTTTATTGTGATTGCCAAGTAAGAGGACACATGACGTAATGTGAATCCCAGCATGAAAGGACATTTTAAGCACAGCATTGAAAAGCCTTGATTTTCTTTTGTTCCTGTTTTGGTTTAATCCTCACGCCTGTTCCATTCCAGTACGGAGCGGGGTAAATAAATCTTTATAAAAATAAATATTCTTGTGCCCGCCTATCATTTGGCCCCACAACTACAAAGGCCCATCCCTCCTTAAACCCTCAAGGTTAGGGAGTGGATGCTAAGGGTAACAATACACTATCACCTCTTTTTGATTGTTTTGCTGTGATACCGCCTTGATTGTAAGATAAGGCAGCATAGAAATACTATTAAATAAATAAATAACATAAAACATCCCCAGTGTGTCCAGTCTCCATGCAGCAGGAGGACGTGGTGAGCCTAGGTGCTGGGCTCACCTGAGAACAGATAAGGAGCGATTAGAATAGGGTTTAGCTAATTTTTCAATTGATTTTGGCTTAATTTTAACTTTTTCTTGAATTGGTACCTGCTCCTTTAAAAAACAAAAAACAAAACAGGAAGTACAGCGGGTCCTTGTGCCTGGTCCTGTCTGCCCTTCCTTCTTACCCTTCTGTGTAAGTCAATCGTGTCGCAGATCTCTCCCCCTTCTCAGTACAGGAGAGAGCACTGCAGTAGCAGAACAGCAGTTTTTTGGCTGAGGCAGTCAGCGCTGTCGTGAATTGGCAGACTGAGTTCGCGCTGATGGGAGGCTCGCCTGACGGCTCTGCCATCGCTTTCCCGCAGAGCGTGGCTGCGTGGGCTGCAGCACTGCGGTACCGGAGCAACGAACACAGGGCTTGCATTGAGGATACACTGTAAGGGTAGGGGCAGAAGAGCGGGACGAATTCCAAAGCGCTCAGCGGGGCTCGCGATTTTGGCGCCCTTTTTGTGTTCAGTCAGATAGTGGCGGCCATTTTGTCAGCGTGTTTACCGCGTGGCACTCTGCTAAAACGGGGGTCGCATAGATCCCCGTTTTGAGCCAGTTCTCCATCCCAATTTTCTTTTTTCCTTTATTTTGCCTGGGTCACTTGGTATTTGGTTAATCTCCAGGAACAAGCAGGAATGTAGTCTTCACATATGGGTATCGTCGGTACCGACGGAGCCTGTGTGGGAACGCTCCGCAGCGTCCAATAGGAAAGCTTTTGGGAGCATCCCTCAGCACATGTGCACTGCCTTCCCGCCTTTCCAACTGTCCCTCTTCAGCTTTAAATTTGTTTTCTAGTGGTCGCGTTTGCCTGCCGCATGACGCTTACCGGTACCGCCGGTTCCTTTCTTTTCTCCAGGACCAAGCAGGAAGTCAGTCCTCACATATGGGTGACGTCGGCGCCGACGGAGCCCTCATGCGGAGCATTTCCCCAGCTTTCAAAGAAAGCCTTTGGGAATTGCAGCGCGCATGCGCGGTCCCCTTCCCGCCCAAGGGTGCCATCTTGCTCAGTCTTCTTTTTTCCGCGGAGCCCGACGGACGTAGTTCGTTTTTCCCCGAGGAAAAAGTTGATTTTCTCTGTTTTTCTCTTTTTTTCTCCGGTTCGACACCGGATCCTTTTCCCGCTCGGACCGATAAGCCGGTATCGAGTCCTTTTCTCTCTTTTTCGGTTTTTGTCCTTTGTGACTGGCGTTCGCGCCTTTTTTCTTTTTTCCCTGGCAGACCGGTCTTTTGACCTAGCAAGGGCCCTTTTTCCCCCGATGGCTGCCAGCGGGTTTAAGAAATGTGATCGGTGTAAGAAACTTATGTTTCTTACCGACACACATGACTTCTGCCTCTGTTGCCTCGGACACGATCATGACCCGATGATCTGTGGTCCGTGTGGCAAAATGTCCTCGAAGGCGTTGAGGAGTCGGCAGCACCAGAGGGATAGATTTTTTTCTGACTCCGCGTCCGGCCGGGCCCGGACCTCGTCAGAGGCCTCGACGTCTCGGGACTCCGGCCCCGAGCAGCGTCAGGGTTCCTCTGAGCGGGGGTCTCCTTCGCGGGAACATCGCATGAAGAAGAAACCCGCGAAGGCGGCGTCGGTGGACGCTCCTGGTTCCTCGAGGGCCAGGTTGCATAGCCCTGATAGCCGTCCCGGGTCTTCGGAGTCGGAGAGGCCTGCAAAGCATCCTCGTGTCGAGATGGAGTCTCCTGGACACGTAAGTGCTGTTGTCCTCGTTGACTCTCCTCTGAGGGAGCCGACATCGGGCCCGACGCCGTCTGGGCCCGAGTCAGGGGCTGCTGGGTCTCCTGAGCTCGGATTCAGGTTGACGGCCTTGGAGAGCAGCTTCGCTGCCTTCATAGAACAGCAGCGGGCATTGATCGCTGGTCTCACCGATGCATCTGCCCCGACCACCGGGACCTCGACGTCCAGATCGACCCCGGAGGCCGAGCCGATCCTCGAGTCCATGCGGGCTCGAGTCGATCCTCGTCCACGGTCTCCCTCGACCTCCCGTTCGGGGCCGAGGTCATCGACGCCGATTCCCTCGGCGTCTGGGCGGAGGGCATCGGTGCCCGCCCGACCGGAGCCGCTCGATTCCTCCTCTGAGGAGTCGGGCTGGGAGACGGAGGACGAAGAGTCACCCGACACCCATCAGACTCGGTGTGTCCCATCGGACTCGCCCGAATCCGAACCTCGGAGACGGTCCCCACCGGAGGATACCCGGTTCTCGGACTTCGTGCGGGATATGGCCAAGGCCTTGGCCTTCCCCGCGGATCCCGAGGAGGAGCCTCGAGCCGAGGAGCTCGAGGCCCTCCAGTATGACTGTCCCCCGAAGGAGGCCTTTACTGTTCCGGTTCCTCCGATGCTGGAGCGGCTGCTCTTCCGCATGTGGGAGACCCCGGCCTCGACGCCGGTGTTAAGCAAGCGGGTCGATTCCATTTATTGAGTCCTGTCAGACAGCTGCCTGGGTGAGAATCTTCACAGTCTTGGCAAGTGCATATATCTATATGATTTGCAAGGTATTGTGGGCAATGTAGTTCATTCACACCAGACACAGCTGCTGACAATAATTTAGTTGTGCTCTTGGGTAAAGCCAATAAGATATTTATTTATGGGGTTATTTCTCCCAACACAGATATGCTTGGTAGCACATAAATCAGGTAACTTGCTTTCAGTGTTAACTTGGAAAAACAAAGTCAAAATCAGGAAAACAACAAATGAAAAGCCACAAAGCAAGAAACAAACTGTTCTTTTCAGGTTAACTTCTGATTACTTCCCACATAGATTCAGAAGTGGTTCTCTCCTAGCTCACAAGCAATTAGGTAAGGCTTAATTGCTAGCAGTTATCCAGCTGAAACCCCTTAGCTGGCTTGCTTTGTACTGTGTGGGTCAAATCCTGCTTCAGGAGCTTTTCTGAGTAGATTAAAGAACAAATTTGTATTTCTTTGTGATGGTTGCTGTACTTTGTAACAGAAAGTTACCAACGGAGTTTAGATAGAGAGCAATCCATATAAACACATTCTTCATCTTGTCAGACGGCTGCCTAGGGTGAGAACTTACACAATCTTGACGATGCATATATTCATATGATTCTTGCAAGGTATTGTGGGTATTGTAGTTCATTCACTCCCAAACACAGCTGAAGACAATAATTGAGTTGTGAAACCAGTGGTAAGGCCAATAAAATACTTCTTTTATTGATGGGGTTTAATTCACCCAGCACAAATATGTTTGATAGCAATATAAATGAGGTTACTTGCTTGCAGTGTTTAAATGGATAACATAAAGTCACAAAGCAAATCAGAAAACAACCTTCAGCTTGTCAGGCAATTAGCTAATGTTTTCTTAGCAAATAATTACCAAATAAAAAAGGCACAAAGAAATGAATAAACTTTGCTTGTTAGGTTAACTTCTGCTTATTTTCCATGCAGATCCCAGCAGTGATTCTCCCTTGCTCATACACACAATCAGGTGCAGCTTTAATTACTATCAATTGACCAGCTGAAACCCTTTAGCTGGCTGGCTGCTACTGTGTGAACCCAAATCCTGCTTTAAGAGCTGTTTGCAGTGGAAATAAAGAACAAAGTTAGGTTTCTTTGTGATGGCTGATGTGTTTGCTCACAGAAAGCTAGCAATAGCATTTAGATAGAGAACAGTCCATGTAATTAATAGTTTCATCTGCTGTATCTCCCCCTTCATCAATCAGCATAGGGTCACTATCATACATTGGCACAGACGAGTCTTTCATTAAGGCACTATCATGAGAATGCTTATTCCCTTGCTGCCATTCACTATTATAGATAGGGTCTGGATCAGTGTTCATACCTGAGCCTCTCCTGCTATCATAATTCCTCTCTGTATAGCCTGGCCAGTATGTAATCCAATTCTGATGTCCAGCCTTCCAATCTTGATCCCTGGACACTGGATCTCCTCTCACATACCTTCTGGCATAGGTCTGAAAGTCCTTTCCACGTGCAGTCTTCTCTCTTCCAGGTAGCCACTGGTGATTCCTATCTCTGCCATTCCATTCCTCTGACTGACTCCAGTCCAATGGACTCTGCTGACATTTGGAATACCTCCCAGTATAGGTACTGCCTTGGAATCTCCCAGACCTTCCAATGGCCTTTCTTCTCTTCCTTCCAGAGAGTTTCCTTCTCTCTCTATCCGCTTGGCTTGGCTTCTGTTTCTCGAGATGATGTTGGTGCTTGAGCTTGAAGCTGTTGCTGTATCTGTTCCTGAAGCTGTTATCTGAAGAATAAGCTCTATTCTTATTCTGTCCTAATGTGTGCTCCTCCCTAACACAGCGCAGCTGTGTTGAATCAGGCCCTGCCCTTTGAGATGAGTGCTTAGGGATTACCTCATAGCTCTCTTGATTGCACACACGTTTTCTCACTTCAGCCCCTCTCATGGCTGCTGGAAACCTGGTGCATTCTGGGACTGGTAGTCTTTTATGTGAAAACTCTGTTCCTTATCGAGCCTCCAGCTTAGTCCTCCACGAATGGGTAGTGCACCTCCTCCTGCAGCATGAAGACTGGACCAATCAAATTTCAGCTCCACTGGAAATAGCATAGCAGGCATCCCTGGAACTCCAGTGTGTCCAGTCTTCATGCAGCAGGAAGATGTTAGTGAGCTGAGCTGGGCTCACTAGTTACCCATTTTAGTTTATCTTTGCTTCTCTAGCTAACCTTTTTGGTGATTTCTTTTTTGTCCTATTAGGACTTATTTTCATTTATTAATTTAGGGGACCTGTGTCTTTAAATTTTCAGTTTTTTAAGAACAACCGGCACTCCGTGGGGGGGGGGGGGGACCGGACTGCGGTCTCTCTCCGGCCCAGACTAAGCCGTCTTGCCTTTGCCTGCCTGTCTCCTTTTCTGATTAGGATCTCTGCCCCACGACTCTTCGGGGCAGAGCTCCGGCGGCGGCTGCGAGGTAGCACCTCTCCAGTGTGTCGGGAGCGTGCTTCGCCAGTGCCGGTGAGTGCTACGGCGGTCGGCAGTCACAACGCTGCTCTGGCCTGCCGTCTGTCACATCCGCTTAGCCTTTGCGGTTTTCTTTCTTTTTCGGGGGGGTCCCCGGGTCGCTCAGGTTGCGGGTGTGAGGGGGTCGCTCGGCGGCAGTGGTTTCTGCAATTTCTCGAGCGGATACCACGCCGGACAAAAGCGCGCCAAAGCTTCTCCTTTGCGGCGGCCATTTTTTGGGGCCGCGGTTTCAGCAGCGTGCGCTGCACGCGAAGGTTTTTCCCTTTTCTGTGGGCCTGGGGCGAACACTGCTGCTTGCCCCGGGGTCTCCTTTCTTTCCGTTATTTTCATTTCTTTTTTTTTTTCAGTTCCTTTCTTGCTGAGCTGCTGCTTATCGGGACTGCCTGTCTCTCTGTAGCTGCCACGGCTTTTTGGCGGTTTTGGCACGGTTCTCTGATGGGCTGTCCGACGGGCAGTTCTTCACTGTCTCATTAACTGCAAACGGCTCATACTTTCATATCTACATATCTGACCAACATTAAAAAAAAAAAAAAAAAAAAAATCTGACTGCCCAGTCCCCAGCTTGTGTGCTGGTTCTTCTGGGACGGTGAGTTCCTTTTTTTATTGCAGTGCTGACAGGCATTTTGTTTTTGCCCTTGAGATCTCATGCCCGCGGGGTCCCTTTGTGTAATTTGTGGATCCCGGAGGGGCTCCGTTTTGGAGACAGGCGTTTGCCAACGCTGTACTTCAGTGTCTTTCAGTATGGAACAGCGCCTGGAGGGTGCCTTGGCTTCTTCTGTGCAGCCAGGTCCCTCCGCTGGGGAGTTGGACTCGCCCCTGGAAGGTCCGTCGGCTCTTCCTTTGGGCGCAGGGGAGCAGTCGGACCTCGGGGGGGCCTTGCCCTTGGAGGATTTCTCTCCCGATTTCATTTTGTTAATGCATCAAGCGTTCTGTCGTAGGCGTCAGAGCATA
This sequence comes from Ichthyophis bannanicus, assembly GCA_033557465.1. Lineage (NCBI taxonomy): Eukaryota > Metazoa > Chordata > Amphibia > Gymnophiona > Ichthyophiidae > Ichthyophis > Ichthyophis bannanicus. The sequence continues at coordinate 27,328,320 of CM066043.1, read as the reverse complement.
GCCACTGGTTCCCTTTCGGTGACCAGGGTGGCGGCCCAGTCGTCGTCGGCGGCGGAGCAGCTGTTGCCCGGCGTCCCGGTGGCCAAACGGCAGAGGCTACACGAACACTTCCAGTCTGAGGCGGATTGGCCAGAGGGGGAGGATCCGGATTTCGACTTGGAGGCGGACGGGGAGGCCTTGGAGGAAGGCGAACTCCCTGAACCGGAGGATCAGGCTAAGATTATTCGTGTGTTTCGACGGGAAGAGTTGCCTGCGCTCGTTTCGGAAGCGCTTCAGACTCTTGGTTTGGCGCCGCCACCTCCGGTTGAGGACGCAGACGGGGCGGACCCCATCATTCAGGCGGTGCGACAGACTCAGGTGGTTTTTCCCATTCACAGGGTCATTGACCAAATGATCCAGGCGGAGTGGGATGCTCCTGAATCGGGTCTCAAGGGCGTGAAGGTCATGCGTCGGTTGTATCCCTTGGCTGAAAAAGATCTTGAACGTTTCCGAGCGCCTAAGGTTGATGCGGCGGTGTCGGCTGTGACTAAAAAGACAACGATCCCGGTGGAAGGTAGTGCGGCGTTGAGAGAGCCGCAAGACCGAAAAATGGATGGCCTTTTGAAGCAGTCCTTTGAGGCAGACGCTCTGGCGTTGCAGGCCTCCGGGTGCGGGGCTTGGGTTGCTCGGGCCTGTTTGCGCTGGGTTCAGCGGTTGCGTCAGGCGCCCTCCTTGGGGGCCGACGACCTAAGTGAGCTCCACCGTTTGGAATCTGGTTCAGCGTATTTGGCGGATGTCCATTATGATCTTATCAGGGCACTCTCCAATAGCATGGCGTCCGTGGTAGCGACGCGCAGAGCTCTTTGGTTGAAGAATTGGGCGGCAGATGGTTCATCCAAGTCGCGTTTAGGGAGGTTGCCCTTTAAAGGTAGGCTGCTCTTCGGTGAGGACCTTGACAAGTTGGTCAAGGATTTGGGTGAATCCAAGGGCGGTCGCCTTCCGGAAGATCGCTCCGAGCGGGGGAAGTCGCTTCCGGCCTCTCGGGGACAATTTCGGGACTTTCGTAGATTTCGTTCTCCCCGTACGGCTGGATTCCAGCGTGGTAGATATATCTCGAGAGCTTCCGGTTTTCGGGGCTTTCGAGGAGCCTCTAGAGGTTTCGCAACAGCCACTCCTGCGACCGCCCGTAAGTCCCAATGAAGGGCGGCGGGCCCAGGCGGAGATTCCAGCGATCGGGGGACGCCTTCGACGCTTTCTCTCTGCTTGGGTCCAGATTACATCCGATCAGTGGGTTTTGGAGATCGTCCGGGACGGATATGCCCTGGACTTGGCCAGACACGTGCTCGATTCCTTTGTGGCGTCTCCCTGTCGGGGAGCTCGGAAGACGGCTCAGGTGCGTCAAACCCTCGATCGTCTGCTGCGGTTGGGAGCGGTGGTGCCCGTACCACCGGCAGAGTATGGTCTCGGCAGGTATTCCATTTATTTCGTGGTGCCAAAGAAGGATGGTACTCTTCGCCCCATTTTAGATCTCAAAGGCGTGAACCGCTGCCTGCGGGTACCGCACTTTCGAATGGAAACCCTTCGGTCAGTGATGGTTGCTGTTCGCAAGGGCGAGTTTCTCACCTTTCTCGACCTTATGGAAGCTTATCTCCATATTCCTATTCCAAAGGACCATCAGAAATATCTCCGCTTCGCCCTGCCATGGGGTCACTTCCAGTTTCAGGCCTTGCCATTCGGTCTGGCGACGGCCCCTCGTGTATTCACCAAAGTCATGGTGGTCGTGGCGGCGTCCTTGCGCAAGGAAGGCGTGTTAGTCCATCCTTATCTTGACGATTGGTTGATTCGCGGAAAATCTCGAGCGGAGTGCATGTCAGCGACATCGAGGGTCGTCGAGCTTCTGCAGTCTCTCGGCTGGGTGATCAACTCCGGCAAGAGCCACTTAATTCCGACGCAGTCTCTCGAATATCTGGGAGTTCGGTTCGATACCCGAGGGGGCTCGGTCTTCCTTCCCGACCGCAGGGTGTCGGGGCTTCAGTCTCTCGTACGCAGGTTTCGACCAGGTTTCGTCGGCCTGGCACTACCTTCAGCTTCTGGGAACGATGGCGGCTTCCCTGGAGGTGGTTCCTTGGGCTCGTTTCCACATGCGGTCACTTCAGCGAGCCTTGCTCTGACGCTGGTCCAACCAGTCCGATTCTCTGAACACTCGTCTCCCTTGCCCGCTGGCGGTGCGTCGAGACCTGAAGTGGTGGCTTCGACCAACTTCGCTCCGAGCAGGGATGCCCTTGGAGCAGCCAGTCTGGGTTCCGCTGTTGACAGATGCCTGTTTGACGGGCTGGGGCGCACACTGCAACGAGCAGGTTGCTCAAGGGGTCTGGTCTCCGGAGGAGAGCAGTTGGTCGATCAACCGCTTGGAGCTTCGAGCGGTGCGGTTGCGTTGCGCAGTTTCAAGACCCAGTTATTGCGCCGGGCAGTGCGGGTCCTCTCCGACAATGCCGCGACGGTGGCATACATAAATCGTCAGGGCGGCACCGGAAGCGTGGGCATGGAGATGGAAGCCCAAGCGCTGTTCCAATGGGTAGAACCCCGGCTGCAGGCCATCTCGGCGGCGCACATTGCCGGGAAGGACAACGTGACAGCGGATTATCTCAGCAGGGTTCAGCTGGATGCCGGCGAGTGGGAGCTCAATCCAAACGTATTCGCGCAAGTGGTTCTGCGTTGGGGTCAACCGATTATGGACCTGATGGCCACGTGCCGGTCGGCGAAGGCAGCTCGGTTCTTCAGTCGTCGGCGAGAGCCAATGTCAGAAGGCATCGATGCTCTCTTGCAGGTTTGGCCCTCGACGGGTCTTCTTTACGTCTTTCCCCCGTGGCCGCTTCTGGGGCGTGTGATTCAACGTGTCGAGGCTCACCGGGGTCAGGTGCTGTTAATAGCGCCGGATTGGCCTCGTCGGCCCTGGTATGCCGATCTGATGAGGTTGGTGGACGGCCCTCCGTGGCGTCTTCCGGTAGATCCGGATCTGTTGTGTCAGGGTCCTCTTCGCATGCCGCAAGTGGGGAGGTTCTCTCTTACGGCCTGGCTATTGAAAGGGCGCGGCTAAGAAAAAAGGGTTATTCGAAGTCCGTGGTATCGATCCTGCTTCAAGCGCGTAAGAGGTCCACTTCGCTGGCCTATGTCCGCGTTTGGCGTATTTTTGAGGATTGGTGTTCTCGACGTCAAGTTCGGGCTGCTACGGCCTCTCTCCCGGTGGTGCTAGATTTTTTGCAGGATGGTTTTGCTAAAGGTTTGGCTGCCAGTTCCCTACGGGTACAGTTGGCGGCGCTTTCCTGTTACAGAGGTAAAGTTCAGGGCGTCTCGCTGGGGGCACATGCCGATGTCGTCCGATTCTTGAGAGCGGTTTCTCGGCTCCGTCCAGTCCACAGGATTGCTGTTCCGTCGTGGGATCTCAACCTAGTTTTGCGGACGCTCAGTAAGGCTCCCTTTGAGCCTATCTCTCGCAGCTCGGTAAAGGATTTGACCCTTAAGACGGTGTTCTTAGTGGCGATATGTTCGGCACGACGTATTTCCGAGCTACAGGCTCTGTCCTGTAGAGAACCTTTTCTTTCTTTCTCGGATCAGAAGGTGGTCTTACGGCCGGTACCTTCCTTTTTGCCTAAAGTGGCTTCCCCTTTTCATGTGAATCAGGTTGTATCGCTCCCAGTATTCCCGGCGTCCGGGGAGCAGGCTGCAGATCGCGGTCTTAGTCGTCTGGATCTCAAGAGAGTTTTACGTCGCTATTTAAAGGTTACCAGCGATTTCCGTAAATCTGATCGTTTGTTTGTTCTGTTTGGAGGCCCTCGGAAAGGAGAGGCGGCGGCGAAAGCCTCTGTTGCTCGGTGGCTTAAAGAGGCAATCTCCTCGGCTTATTTGTTGCACGGTCGGGTGCCGCCTGTTGGCTTGCGAGCTCATTCTACCAGGGCGCACGCGGCGTCCTGGGCGGAGTTTAGTTTGGTTTCGCCGGTGGAAATCTGTAAGGCAGCGACATGGTCTTCTCTTCACACTTTCAGTAAGCACTATTGTCTTGATGTTTTGGCGGCAGGCGATGCCAGTTTTGGGTCCGCGGTTCTGCGTGCCGGCTGGAATAATCCCTCCCGTTAAGGCTGCTCTGTTACATCCCATTCGTGGAGGACTAAGCTGGAGGCTCGATAAGGAAATAGTAATTACACTTACCTGGTAATTGTAGTTCCTTGAGAGACGACAGCTTAGTCCTCCTTCCCTCCCTTTGGTGTTTTAGCTCGGCACGCCATGGTTTCAGCAGTCAGTATTCACAGGTGAGTGTGTCTTTTCTTTCTCCATTTGTCTTCGGTGTTTTTCCTCTTCCTTTCGCTCTCTGCTTGTGCTGCGGCAGGAGCGGGACATTCGGTTTGCTGGATATTTTAAATTGGTTGCGTTATAAAAAAAAAAAAATAAAAAAAAAAAAATAAATTTTTTTGACATTTAGACTGTTGCTTTATCTTCTAAAAGGTTAGCTATTTTTCTTTGAGTTTGCTTTCACAGTAGTTCACTGGAGTTCCAGGGATGCCTGCTATGCTATTTCCAGTGGAGCTGAAATTTGATTGGTCCAGTCTTCATGCTGCAGGAGGAGGTGCACTACCCATTCGTGGAGGACTAAGCTGTCGTCTCTCAAGGAACTACAATTACCAGGTAAGTGTAATTACTATTTTTCTTACTTCTACCAAAACTGACAGGTTGCTTGTTCAGAGTCACATCATCTTTTCTATAGCTCCTACCTGAGCTATGATAAGCTTCCTTATCACAATCTGCAATCATTCCCCCATCTTCAACAAGCATAGGTTCAATATCATGGATTGGCACAGATGAATCTCTCAGTGGAGCACTTTCAGGAGAATACTTGTTTCCCTGCTGTCTTTCAAGGTTATAGCTAGGGCATAGATCAGTGTTCATACCTAAGCTTCCATTGCTGCTAGAGTTCCTCTCTATATAGCCTGGCCAGTATGTAGTCTAGTTCTTATGTCCAGCCTTCCAATCCAGATCCCTGGACACTGGATCTCTCTTCACATACCTTCTGGCACGGGTCTTAGGGTCCCTTCCACGTGCAGCCGTCTCCCTCACAGGTAGCGTCTGGAGATTCCTAGCTCTGCAGCACCATTCCTCTGGCTTTCCCCAGTCCAATGGTGTATGCTGGCCCTTGGAATACCTCCCAGTATACGTACTGCTTTGGACTCTTCTAGACCTCTCAAAGGCTTTTCTCCTCTTTCTTCCAGAGGGTCTCTTTCCCTCTCTGTCCGTCCGGTTTGGCTTCTGCTTCTGATGATCCTTCAGATGAAACTGATGATCCTTCCCTGGATATCCAAGGTGATCATGAAGATGGTCATCTGTAGAATAAACTTTACCTTTATTCTGCCCAGATGAGTGCTCCTCCCTAATACAGCGCAGCTGTGCTGAATCAGGCCGTGCCCTTTGAGATGAGTGCTTAGGGATTACCTCATAGCCCTCCTGATTGAACACACGTTTCCCCACTTCAGCTCCTCTAATGGCTGCTGGAAACCTGGTGCATTCTGGGACTGGTAGTCTTTTATGGGAAAATTCTGTTTTCTTATTTCTACCAGAACTGACAGGTTGCTTGTTCAGAGTCACTTCACCTTTCCTATAGCCCCTTCCTGAGCTATGATAAGCTTCCTTATCACAGTCCGCAAGAGCCACGGGTTCCAAAAGGCACAATTACCGCACCACTCCATGGTTGTGGAATCGGCCATGCATCAACTGAAAAGTCAGAAGATGCACTCCTCAGTGCCTCCCGGCCGGGAGGCCCGGAACCTGGATGCCCTCGGTAAGAAGTGCTTCCAGGGCTCTATGCTTGCTTGCCCTGTCCAGACTTACCAGCTCTACATGGGCATGTACCTCCGAGACCTGGCAAAGGAGATTGCCGGGTTCTCTGCTGGTCTCTCCGAGGAACCTTTGCAGAGGTTCCAGGCCTTGTCCACCGGTATTCGAGAGTGCTCGAAGTTTATCTCTCGATCAGCCTACAATGGCTTCGAGGCTTCGGCCCGAGTAGCCAGGGCCGGCATCGGTGCCCACCGACAGGCTTGGCTACAGTCATCCGACCTCGAGCCATGGGTCCAGGACAAGTTGGTCGATGTCCCCTGCCGAGGTGAAAACCTCTTTGGCAAGCCCATGGCTGAAAAGGCTGCAGAACTCGAGACCGAGACTCTGACCAGGACTAGGCTTTCCAGGAAAACCTCTGCCCCTTCTCAGAAAAAGAAGAGCTCGGGAAAAAAGGCCTTTTACCCGAGGAAGTCATCTGCCTACAAACAATACCCTCATTATCAGACTCTGCAGCTCCCCAACAGGGTCAGCAGGCCAAGGGGCAGGGTCAAGGGCCCCATGGGCAGAAGGCCCCCAAGCCACCAACACCAGCCCCTGCTCAGCAGGGTGGGTGTTTTTGACTCAGACAGCATAGCCTCTTCTCCTCAGCTGGTTTCTCTCAGCACGGGGGCCGGCTGGCCCACTTTGCCCACAGGTGGTCAGCCGTCACATCAGATACCTGGGTTCTTCCTATAGTCCAAAAGGGCTATCTTCTCCATTTTCACCAGGTACCTCACTCCTATTTTCCAGGGGAGCCTCCAAGACCTCCTCTGCACAGGGACCTACTCCTTCAGGAGTTGACAGGTCTGCTAAAGGATCAGGCTGTGGAACCGGTGCCCCACCACCTGAGAGGTCAAGGCTTTTATTCAAGGTACTTTCTGGTACCAAAAAGAACAGGAAGCCTCAGACCCATCCTAGACTTGCGAAACCTCAACAAGTTCCTGGAGAGGGAAAAGTTCAAGATGCTTACCCTTGGAATCCTGCTGCCCTACCTCCAGCAGGGAGACTGGCTATGCTCTTTAGATCTAAAGGATGCGTATACTCATCCTTATTCATCCAGACCACAGACAATATCTCAGGTTTGTTGTGGGAGGAAACCACTATCAGTACAGAGTACTTCCCTTTGGCCTATCATACGCTCCCAGGGTATTCACCAAGTGCCTGGCAGTGGTGGCGGCCTACCTGAGGCTTCAGGGTCTTTTTGTGTTTCCGTACCTGGACGACTGGCTCATAAGGGGCCAATCTTCCCAGGAGGCCAACCAGGCCACCCTTCGCACTGTGGCTCTGCTTTAGCACTTGGGGTTTGTCATAAACTTCGCAAAGTCCACTTTGCTCCCGTCCCAGAACTTAGAGTTCATAGGGGCCAGACTAGACACTCTTCAAGCAAAGGCTTTTCTGCCTCTGGACAGGGCCCACAGGCTAATGGATCTGGCCAGCCAGTTTCGCAGCAATTCCCTGGTCTCTGCCAGGCAATTCCTGAGACTACTCGGCCATATGGCTTCCACGGTCCATTTCACCCCCAATGCCCGCCTGCACATGCGACCTGCTCAGTGGAGCCTTCGCACTCAGTGGCATAAAGCCACAGGGGGCCTAGCGGACTCAGTGATGATCACCGACCTCCTGGTCTCCTCTCTGCAATGGTGGCTTCATCTTCCGAATCTGGTGCTCGGAGTGGTTTTTCAATCCCCTCCGCATACTCAGGTGCTGACAACCGATGCCTCTCTTCTCGGTTGGGGAGCACATTGCAAAGGGACATGTACTCAGGATCTCTGGACCCCTTGGGAGGCTACTCAACAGATAAACTTCCTGGAGCTACAGGCGATACGCCTAGCTCTGAGAGCCTTCTCCCACCTCGCCTCTCACCAGTCTGTACTGGTCCAGACGGACAATCAAGTTGCCATGTTCTATGTGAACAAACAAGGAGGCACAGGCTCCTTCCTTCTTTGTCAGGAGGCACAACGACTGTGCTCTTGGGCTGTCAATCACGGCATCCTACTCAAGGCTGTCTACCTCCCAGGTCAGGAAAATTGCCTGGCAGACAGACTGAGCCGGATCCTGCAACCACATGAATGCTCCCCACCATGGATCTTTTCACCAGTCCTCTGAACCGGCAACTCCCGAGATTTTGCTCCAGACAACCGCATCCTCTCAGAGTAGCAGCGGATGCGTTTCTGATCTCGTGGTCCACAGGCCTACTGTATGCGTTTCCTCCCACACCACTAGTGTCCAGGACGCTGTTCAAAGTCCTCAGGGACGGGGCTTCCTTGATTCTCATAGCCCCCAGGTGGCCGAGGCAACCGTGGTTCCCGCTTCTGCTACAGCTGGTGGTGGACACACCTCTTCCTCTGGGGTTTCAACACGATCTCCTGTCTCAGGATCAGGGGACTCTCTTGCACCCCAACCTCCAGTCCCTTCATCTGATGGCCTGGCTGCTGAAAGGGTAGTCCTAGCTCCCTTACTATTACCTCGAGAGGTGGAAGATGTAGTCTTGGCCTCTCGGCGTCAATCCACCAGGAAATCCTACGCTCTTAAGTGGCGTAGATTCTCCGCATGGTGTGCTCAGCGCAGTGAGAATCCCTTCTCGTGCTTGGTAGAGGTAGTGTTGCAATATTTGCTCTACCTCTCCAATCTGGGCCTTAAGTCTAACTCTGTCCGAGTTCACCTTAGTGCTCTCTCAGCACACCACTCGCCCGTGGACGGCAGGCCTCTTTCCAACCACCCTTTGGTGGCTCGTTTCCTCAGAGGCCTTCTTCTGCTTAAGCCTCCTTTGCGTAAACCGGCCCCTGAGTGGGATCTGAATGTGGTCTTACAGCGGCTTACTTGTCTGCCTTTTGAACCTATGGCTACCTGCCCTCTCCGTTTTCTCTCCTGGAAAACTTTATTTCTGGTAGCTCTCACCTCTGCTAGGCGCGTGAGTGAACTGCAGGCACTAGTGTCTGATCCTCCTTACACTAGGTTCTACCGGAATAGGGTAGTCCTACGGACTCACCCTAAGTTTCTTCCTAAAGTTGTCTCACCTTTTCACCTCAATCAGGAGGTGGTTCTTCCGACCTTCTTTCCCAGGCCGCATGCCAACCGGGCTGAGATGGTCTTGCATACCCTGGCATGTAGGAGAGCGTTATCCTTTTACCTTGACCGTACGCGGGAGCATCGGAAGGCTGTTCAGCTTTTCATTTCTTTTGACCCCAATAAGTTGGGGCTCCCTGTCTTCAAGCGTACGTTGTCCATATGGGTCGCTGACTGTATCGCCAGGGCTTATGGGGCAGCCGGCCTCTCGTTGGAGGGTCGAGTCACGGCTCATCGTGTCAGGGCAAAGGCTGCGTCAGTGACTCATATCCGCTCTGTTCCGTTGGCAGACATCTGCTGGGCCGCTACTTGGTCTTCAAGGCAGACCTTTACAGCCCATTACTGCCTTGAGAGGGAGTCCCGCAGGGACAGTGCTTTCGGACAGGCAGTACTCCATAATCTCTTTGGGGTTTAGGCAACTCCTACCCTCCGGCCCTGGTGTTGGGCTACCAGTCGGGTGCGTTCTCAGCGAAGATTCCTTCCTTCCTTCTGTGCTGACGAGCTCGAGGGAGCTTTTTTTTCCGCTTGGGGTCTCCGGTAGCCTTAAGCTGGGGAATCCCATATGTGAGGACTGACTTCCTGCTTGGTCCTGGAGAAAGAGTAGTTACTCACCTGTAACAGGTGTTCTCCAGGAGCAGCAGGAATCAGTCCTCACAGCCCTTCCTCCTCCCCTTGGAGTTACAGTCATATGATTTGTTTTTGCTAATTTTTTGCTGTCTTTTAGCTATGTCATCAGACTGAGCAAGATGGCACCCTTGGGCGGGATGGGGACCGCGCATGCGCGCTGCAATTCCCAAAGGCTTTCTTTGAAAGCTGGGGAAATGCTCCGCACGAGGGCTCCGTTGGCGCCGACGTCACCCATATGTGAGGACTAATTCCTGCTGCTCCTGGAGAACACCTGTTACAGGTGAGTAACTACTCTTTCTTTTTCCGAAAAAAAACAACCCTTAGACTTAGACTGTTTCTCTTCAGAAACTTTTCTCTTTGGTGCTTGGCGCCATTTTGGGCATTAGGCCCCATATTCATAAATCATAGAAAAGCCAACTAGTGGTTTTAAAAAATGTACTAAGTGTGGCGGTGAGAGTGAATGATGAACACAGGTGCTTTATTAAAACCCCAATGCGTTTCGGCGAACGCCTTCTTCAGGGGGACTGAATAACTAATAAACAATAAGAGATAATAAACAAACATATTAAAAACATAGTGAAAATCCTTAAAATAAAAGGGCATCATAAATAAGGAAGCTGTTACATACTGATATATAAAATAACGCTCATAAAACAACAGTAAAATCAATAAATAACTAATACCAGTGATAAAAATAATTATATAAAACTAATGATAAACACATGAATAAATATGAAATAATATAAAAATATAAAAATAGACGCTGGGCAGATAAGAACTCAAAACCATATGGATGACAATAAGAGGAAATAGAATAGCAATACGAATCTTACTCACTGTTATGCACCTAAGCTGCAAAAACGCCGTGCAGCACTGTCTCTTATTCAGTTATTATCACTGATAGGTTGGCAACGTATAACAACTGTGCATATCCTGTAAAACTAAAATACAATGAATCCATAATAAGAGACGTGTAAATGGGCGGCAACCCCTCACCAAAGCGCTGCTACATCTTTAACACTAGAAAATATCTTAGGAACTTTTGCTATCAAAAGGTATGGAAAATAAATCAAGTAGTACTTATTATAAAGTGGAAATATATATAGGAACCTTGTACCATACAACACTGCCTCTTAGGTGAGTTACTATTGCTATTAAATTAACAGCGGCAAAAGACGGCGTACCATAATAATGTATGTGTTGCAAACTTTAATTGTAGTGAATCCATAAACTGAACTACAAGAATGGACAGAAAACCAAGTTAAAATGACTGCACATTGAGGACCAGCGAAAACAAAACAAAAACAAAAATAATGTGTTCCTGGAAACTTTAAAACTAAGTTGTGAAACATAAGTTAAAATGTGCTAATAAAAAACAGTGAGAATGTCTTACGCCATCCCTTAATAAGTCATGATGACCATTGTATTAGCAACGGAAAAAATGAACGTGTTGCAGCCCTACATATCTTGTAAAACTAAAACGTAGTGGATCAATGTCACTTAGCTCTTGGAGGCGGCAAAAGAGTATCAGAAAACATGATCCAAAAGACTGTAGCAACAAAAATGAAAAATAGATTAAATTGAGTTAGTAAAGAGCTATACACATGCAGATGCTTAGGTTCGTCGAAACTGGACTGGCGTGGACTGGCCCCCTTCTACAATTCTCAAACAATTCAATTCTCAAACCTCTGCAGACAATCTGCTAGATCACGAGGTCTCAACACTTCTTGCCCAAGGGGCAATAGTGGAGGTACCCATTCTTCAACGGGGTGCAGGGTTCTTCTCCCCCTATTTTCTTATTCTAAAGAAAACAGGAGGACACAGACCCATTTTAGTCCTTAGAGAATTGAACAAATACCTGTTTCGAGAGAAGTTCAAAATGATTTCTCTAGGAACTCTTCTGCCATACCTTCAAAGCCAGGATTGGCTTTGCTCTGTAGACTTAAAGGATGCATACAATCACATTCTGATCCATCCAGATCACAGGAAATTCTTGTGATTCCTTTTCAGAGGTAAACATTTCCAGTACAGGGTTCTTCCCTTTGGTCTGGCTTCAGCACCAAGGTTATTCACGAAATGCATGACAGTAGTAACTGCATTTCTACGAACCCTGGGGATATTCGTCTTCCCTTACTTAGACGACTGGCTCATTCGAGCCCCTACAGTTGCAGAGGCCAGCACTACACTGTCTCGCACAATGTGAATCCTCCAATATTTGGGGTTGGTAATAAACTTCCCAAAGTCTCAACTAGTTCCTTCCCAATGCTTGGAATTCATAGGAACCTGTCTAGATACCAGACAGGCAAGAGCTTTCCTTCCAGAGGCCCGGTGTCTTCGCATAATGCAACTGGCTTCTCAGGCAGCAGGCAAATCCTCCCTCACTGCTCGAGAGCTACTGCAGTTACTGGGACATATGGCATCCACAGTTCATGTAGTCCCATATGCTCGCCTCCACATGTGAGCAGCTCAGTGGACCTTTTCCACACAGTGGACAAAGGCCACAGGTCATTTGTCGGACAAAATAATAAACTCTCAATGTATAATTTTGTCCCTCCAATGGTGGCAATCACTGCAAAACCTGACAGTGGGGTCTCCCTTTCATCATCCCCTTTTTCAGGCCACCCTGACGACAGATGCATCACAGGTGGGTTGGGGAGCACACCTGAATCATCTCTCTACCCAGGGAACCTGGACTCCACAGGAGGCTGGTTTACACATAAACCTCCTGGAATTAAGAGCAATCTATTTAGCTCTTCAAGTATTCCACGCCCAGCTCAGCTACAAGACAGTCCTAGTCCAGATGGACAATCAAGTAGCCATGTTCTATGTGAACAAGCAGGGCGGAACAGGCTCTCTGTCGTTATGCAACGAAGCTTTACGACTGTGGGCCCTCGCCAGAGAGCATCAAATTCACCTTCTAGTGGTATATCTTCCAGGCATTCAAGACCTTTGGGCGGACAGACTCAGTCGAGTACTGCTGCCTCACGAGTGGTCCCTCCACCTAGACCAGGTGGCAAAGATATTTCATCTCTGGGGCTCTCCAAACATAGACCTCTTTGCAAGTCCACTGAATGCCAAACTTCCCCGGTTCTGTTCCAGGATTCCGGCTCACAATTGTCAGGCAAGGGATGCCTTCCTCCTTCACTGGGGCCAGGACTTCCTTTATGTCTTCCCACCCATTCCCCTCATCCCCAAAACACTCTTCAAGCTTCAGAGAGACAGGGGTCGCATGATTCTCATAGCGCCACGATGGCCATGCCAAACGTGGTATCCCCTGCTTCTACATCTCTCTCAAGCAGCATCTCTGGAGTTAGGACATGCTCCAGATCTCCTTTCTCAAGACAACGAAACGCTATGACACCCGATTCCCCATTTCCTGCACCTCACGGCCTGGTTGCTGAAGACAGACCTCCAGGATCTCAACCTGTCCCAACAGGTAAAGGATAACCTTCAGGCTTCTAGGAAACTTTTCACAAGAAGATCTTATGCCTTCAGGTGGAAACGTTTTACTATATGGTGCTGCAAGAAGGGATTAAACCCCCTTGGCATACCCTTGGAATTGATACTAGAGTATCTCCTTCACTTATCGAATTCTGGTCTAAAGACCAATTCAGGAAAAGTCCATCTTAGTGCAATTGCAGCTTCTTATAAGCCTCTCAATGGACAACCAGTTTCCTCTCATCCACTCATATCAAGATTTATGAGAGGCCTTCTTTTAACCAAACCTCCCATCAAGCCACCACCGGTGGTATGGGATCTAAACCTAGTTCTCGGTCAGCTTATGAAGCCGCCTTTTGAGCCTTTAGCCACTACAGCCCTCATGTTTTTGTCCTGGAAGGTCATCTTCCTAATTGCAATCACTTCTGCACATCACATTAGTGAATTGCAAGCTTTAGTGGCTGATCCTCCTTATACTAGGTTTCATCATGATAAGGTTGTTCTTAGAACTCATCCACACTTTATGCCAAAGGTGGTTTCGCCTTTTCATTTGAATCAATCAATTTATCTTCCTGTATTTTTTCCGAGGCCTCATGCCTCTAATGCAGAAAGAAACCTTCATACTTTGGATTGTAAAAGGGCCTTAGCCTTTTACTTACAAAGAACACAGCAACATAGAAAGTCCTCGCAACTTTTCATAGCTTTTGACCCTAGTCTCCCAAAGAACTTTATCTAAATGGATTTCCCATTCCATATCCTTTGCTTATGAGAGTAAGGGTCTTCCTCTTCAGGACCATGTCATAGCTCATAAGGTGAGAGCCATGGCAACTTCCATGGCTAATCTCCACTCTTGTCTCTGTCGATGACATTTGTCGAGTAGCCACCTGGGCTTCGGTACATACCTTCACAGCCCACTACTGCCTGGATAAAGCCTCCCCTCGGGATGCCTTCTTTGGCCAAGCTGTTCTTCAAAATCTCTTTCAGACCTGATTGAACTCCTACCCACCAACCCTGGTGGAATGCCAGAGATCCATGGGAGGAAGGATCCCACCTTTCCAGGGTGTGCACCTTCCTGGGGCTATCTCCCTGGCATCTTCAGCTAGGGAGTCCCCATATGTGAAGACTACATTCCTGCTTGTTCCTGGAGATAGCGTAGTTACTCACTTGTAACAGGTGATCTCCAGGAACAGCAGGAATTTAGTCTTCACAACCCACCCACCTCCCCTAGGAGTTGTCTCTCTATCTCTGTCTCTTTTCTCTTTCCTCTCTCCCTCTATCCTTTTCACTCAGTTACAAACTTAACTGAAGAGGGACAGTTGGAAAGGCGGGAAGGCAGCGCGCATGTGCTGAGGGATGCTCCCAAAAGCTTTCTTATTGGACGCTAGGGAGCTTTCCCGCGCAGGCTCCGTCGGTACCGACGATACCCATATGTGAAGACTAAATTCCTGCTGTTCCCGGAGATCACCTGTTACAGGTGAATAACTACGCTTTCTGGTGGTTTTTTGTTGGAATTGTCCCTCCCTGGCCAGAGAGGTCAGCTGGCTTTCTAGATCGTGTCTCAGGAGCACTTAGACCTTTGCTAAAGGGGAAGACAAGTCTAGTTATTTGGCAGTCTTCTTGTCTACCTTGAAGAAAAAAAAAGGCATTGGTATTTAGCTCTTGAGGGCGTTAGTGGGGGCTGTAGGCGATGTCGTCGCAGCCTCAATGTGTAGTCTGCGGTACCCGTAGAGGTGCTATTGCAGACTCTGGGATCTGCTGGGGTTGTATGGCAGTTTCTACCAGTGTGGAACCGCAAATGGAGGTCAAGGTTGGGCAGGATCTTCAGGGTTCCTTGGCTGGGTCGGATGGAGAGTTTTTGTTGACCACTCCACCAGGGGCCGGTCTTGAGTCACCGGTCGTCCCGTCGGGGAGCCTGCCGGATTTGGGGCTGCAGCCCAGGGATTTCTGTCCTGATTTTGTCTTAATTATGCATCAGGCGTTTTGCTTAAGGCGGCAGGGGAAATTGCCGGAGCCTTTACCTCTGACTGCGCCACTGCAACAACCAGGTCCTGCTCCTCGAGACCGTCTAAACATGCTAGGACTCGGGAGCGTTCGCTTTCGGAGTTTGAGGGGCAGGAGTCTGAGGAAAATGAGCTCGACCTGGAAGGCGGAGATGAAGAATTGGAGGAAGGAGAGATCTCTGAGCCAGTGGATCAGGCAAAGATTATTAGGGTGTTCCGGAAAGAGGAGTTGACAGCACTTATCACTGAATCCCTTCAGACGCTAAAATTGACCACGGAACAGCCCATGGAGGAAGACAATGGTGAAGATCCCAATCTCCAGGAACAAGCAGGAATGAGTCTTCACATATGGGTACGTCGGTACCGACGGAGCCTGCGCGGGAACGCTCCCCAGCGTCCAATCAGAAAGCTTTTGGGAGCATCCCACAGCGCCTGCGTGCTGCCTTCCCGTCTTTCCAACTGTCTCTCCTCAGTTGTTCTTTTTACGCGGAGCCAGCAGGTCGTGTTCTTGTCATCGCAGAAAAATTTCCTTATTTTTTTCTTTATTTCTTTTCTGTACGCGTCTGCCTTCCTCGACGCTATACCGGTACCGCCGGTTCCTATTCTTTTCTTTAAAAAAAAACAACAACAAAAAAAGCTTTTATTTTTTCTTCAGGTGTACTTCAGTTTTGGGCCTCAGGCATGTCCTCTATCACGTATATTTCCCTTGGATTTCTGCTTCCCAAGTGCATGACACACTGCACTTCTTCGCATTAAATCTTAACTGCTAAGCATTAGAGCATTCTTCCAGCTTTTGTAGATCTTTCCTCATGTTGTCCACTCCCTCAGGGGAGTCCACTCTGTTGCAAATTTTCGTGCCATCTGCAAAAAGACAGACTTTTCCATTCAGTCCTTCAGCAATATCACTCACAAATACATTGAGCAGTGCTGGGCCCAGGACCGAACCCTAGGACATCCTGCTATTCACCTTCCTTTCATCCGAGTGAGCTCCATTTACCATCACCTTCTGTCTTCTGTCAGTCAACCAATTTCTGATCCAGTTTACCACCTTGGGAACAGTATCAAAGGCTTTGCTGAAATCCAGGTAGATGACATCCATCGCATGCCCTTGATCTAGTTCTCTGGTCACCCAGTCAAAGAACTCAATCAGATTTGTTTGGCAAGATCGTCCTTTGGTAAAACCATGTTGCCTTGGATCATGCAACCTGTTGGTTTTGAGAAAGTCCACTATTCGCTCTTTCAGAACCGCCTCTATTACTTTTCTGCCATCGAGGTAAGGCTCACGGGCCTGTAGTTTGTCACTTCTTCCCTGTCACCACTTTTGTGAAGAGGTACCGCATCAGCTGTTCTCCAGTCTTGAGGAACTTCTCCTGATTCCAAGGATCTGTTGAAAACATCCTTTTACAGCCCTGCAAGAACTTCTCTGACCTCTTTCAGTATCCCGGGATGTATCCCATCCAGTCCCATGGCCTTGTCCACTTTCAGTTTTGCCAGTTCTAACACATCACCCTCTGTGAATGGTGTGGTATGTACTTCATTCCTATTTTATTATTTGGGAGTCAAGAGGTGGTCCGTCTCCAGGATTTGTTTTAGTAAAAACCGTGCAGAAGAATTTGTTTAGCAATTTCGCTTTTTCAATGTCACTTTCCACGAGTCCATTCCCAGCACTTCTGAGTCCTGCAATTCCATCTCTGATTTTCCTCCTCTCCCGAATATACCTGAAGAAAGTTGTCGCCACACTTCACATCTTTAGCTATCTTTTCCTCTGCCTTTGATTTTGCTTTCCTTATTTCTCTCTTTGTCTTTTAGTTTGATCCTGTATTCCTTTGTGTTCCTCTGTTTGCAAGCTTTTGAATTTTGTGAAAGCTGTTTGCCTTTATTTGAGCAGCCACTTCTTTGGAGAATCAAATAGGTTTCCTTCTCCGCTTGTTTTTATTTAATTTCCTTACATATTTATCTGTTTTCCTTTTATCGCCACCTTCAGTTTAGCCCATTGCAATTACACTTCCCTTATCCCCTCCCACCCTGCCATATGTATAAGCTGATGAGGATAAAGTGGAATTGCTTAACAAATATTTCTGTTCTGTGTTCACAGATGAAGGGCCAGGAGCAGGACCTCGGAAAAACACCCACAAATAGGAACAGAAGCGAGAGGGATCTCGAACGATTTTCAGAACACTGTGTTGGTGAGGAACTAGGTAAACTAAAAGTAGACAAAGCGATGGGACCGGATGGGATACATCCAAGAACACAGAAGAGAACTTTCTGGTTACCTTTCATACCCAGTAGACAGCTGTAGTTTAAATTTCATAGTCACTCAGGGCCTAGCATCAGCAAAGTACTTTTAGTTTCAAATTAAAACACAGAAGAGAGCTTTCTGGTTAAATTTAGAATCCAGCAGAGAGCTTGTAGTTTAAATTTCATAATAGGTTAGAGCCTAGTAGCAGCAAAGAGCTATAATTTAAATCAAATCAGAATATAGTTTTCCTCAGCAGCACAGGACAAGGTACTGTGTAGCAGCCCTTTTTTAATAAGTGTTATATCCCTCCCTCCCTCCCCACACCCACCCTCCCCTGGGAAAATCACAGCTTTATAGGTACTTGCACAACTTAAAAGACAGGAGGTGCTCTCAGGTGAAGCTCATTACCCAAATCAGTCATACACCAAGGACCTGAGATTAATTAAGCTTCAGGTGAACAAGGTATATTAAACTTCTTAGGTACAGTTTTAGTAGTATAAATATCCATTGCACCCTTTAGTACATATAGAACTTAAAGATCTAAACACAAACTTAAAACTAAGATGCAGACAGCAGTCCAGCAGCGGGATGTGGGCTTTCCAGTCTTTTGCATTGAGTGTCACATGTATGATTTTCTCCCAGCTGGTGAGAGGTCTTACGTGTGCACTAGGTGCAAGGAGCTCTCTGCTCTCAGGGAACGAGTCCGTTCTCTAGAGGCTAGAGTAGCAGACTTGGAAAACATAAGACAGACAGAGAGGTACATAGACGAGACCTACAGGGATATAGTCCTGAAGTCCCACCTCCAGTCTGGCAGCATCCCTGTTGCCATGGAGGAGAGAGGTCACGTGACAGGAGAGCATCACCCTGGTGTGGCAGGAAGTGATCCTGTAACTAGGACCTGTCCTCCAGGTGATGTAAACCCCTCTCGCACCGAGGAGGTTTCTCCAGGGCCAAGTGCCCATGCGGGAAGGGTTAGGACAGCAGTTATAGTTGGTGATTCGATCATTAGGCATGTAGATAGCTGGGTGGCTGGTGGACGTGAGGATCGCCTTGTAACATGCCTGCCTGGTGCGAAGGTAGCGGACCTCACACGCCACCTAGATAAGGTCTTAGATAGTGCTGGGGAGGAGTCTGCTGTCTTGGTACATGTTGGTACCAATGACATAGGAAAATGTGGTAGGGAGGTTCTGGAAGCTAAATTTAGGCTTTTAGGTAGGAAGTTGAAATCCAGAACTTCCAGGGTAGTGTTCTCCGAAATGCTTCCCGTTCCACGTGCAGGACCCAATAGGCAGGCAGAGCTCCGGAGTCTCAATGCGTGGATGAGACAATGGTGCAGAGATGAGGGGTTCGGATTTGTTAGGAACTGGGGAACATTCTGGGGAAAGGAGGGGCTCTTCCGAAGGGATGGGCTTCACCTTAACCGGGATGGAACCAGGCTGCTGGCATTAACCTTTAAAAAGGAGATAGAGCAGCTTTTAAACTAGATAATAGGGGAAAGCCGACAGTCGCCCAAGAGCGCATGGTTCGGAAGAATGTATCCTTGAAGGATACTACAAAAAGCAGAGAGGTTCCAAAAAAGAGTAAAGTAGCCCAAATGCCCTCGAGTATGGAGCAGACAGAACTTAAAGATCCCAAATTACCCATGTCTACCAATAGCCAAATTAATATGAATAAAATACAGTCTCTAAAATGCTTGTATGCAAATGCTAGAAGTCTACAAAACAAGATGGGAGAGTTAGAATATATAGCACTAAACGAGAGGTTAGATATGATTGGAATATCAGAGACATGGTGGAAGGAGGACAACCAGTGGGACACTGTGATACCTGGGTACAAACTATATCGAAATGATAGAGCTGATCAAATTGGTGGAGGGGTTGCGCTCTATGTTAGAGAGGGCATTGAGTCAGAAAGGATTAAAGTTTTGCAAGAAACAAAATTTGCTGTAGAATCTCTATGGATTGAAATTCCATGTAAAAAGGGGAAGGCGATGGCAGTGGGGGTGTACTATCGTCCGCCTGGCCAGAATGAACAAATGGATGATGAAATGCTCAAAGAAATCAAGGAAGCTAGCAAAAGTTACAGTGCAGTAATAATAATGGGTGATTTCAATTACCCCGGCATCGACTGGGTCAGTGTCACAACAGGACATGCTAGGGAGATAAAGTTCCTAGATGAAATAAATGACTGCTTCTTGGAGCAGCTGGTTCATGAACCGACCAGAGGGGAGGCAATATTGGACCTAGTCCTTAGTGGAACACCAGATGTAGTGCAAGAGATAAGGGTGTTGGGGCCACTTGGCAATAGTGATCATAGCATGATCGCCTTTGATTTAATTAGTGGAGGAGGGATAGTAAGGAAATCCACAGTACTACCCTTTAACTTTCGAAAGGGAGACTATGATAGAATGAGGAAAACAGTTAAGAAAAAACTAAAAGGAGCAGTTGCAAAGGTTAAAGACGTACATCAAGCTTGGGTGTTGTTGAAAAATACTATCTTGGAAGCCCAGACCAGCTGTATTCCACGCTTTAAGAAAAGTGGAAGGAAGTCCAAAAAATTGCCAGCATGGTTTAAAGCTGAGGTCAGAGAGGCTGTTGCCAAAAAAGCATCTTTCAAGAAATGGAAAAAAGAGCCAAATGATGAAACCTGGAAACAGCACAAGCACTGGCAAGTCAAATGCAAGGCATTGATAAGGCAGGCAAAGAGAGAATTTGAGAAGAAGCTTGCTGCGGAAGCAAAAACGCGAAATAAAGACCTTTTCAAGTACATTCGTAGCAAAAAACCCGTGAGAGAGTCAGTTGGTCCATTAGATGATAAAGGGGTTAAAGGAGCACTAAGAGGCGACAAGGCGATAGCGGAGAGACTGAATGAATTCTTTGCTTCGGTCTTTACTGAGGAAGATGTAGGGATGTTACCCACGACTGAAGTGGTATTTAAAGGTGTGGAAGAATTGAAGGAAATATCGATACATCGGGAAGATGTCTTACAACTATTAGATAAACTGAAGAGTAGCAAATCACCTGGGCCGGATGGTATACATCCAAGGGTGTTGAAAGAACTGAAATTTGAGATTGCAGACCTGCTATCAGTAATCTGTGAACTATCATTAAAATCATCTCTAATACCTGAGGATTGGAGGATCGCCAATGTAACACCAATTTTTAAAAAGGGTTCGAGGGGTGATCCGGGAAACTACAGACCGGTGAGCCTGACGTCAGTACCGGGAAAAATGGTAGAAACCATCATAAAGAATAAAATTACTCAGCATATAGATAGTCATGACCTAATGGGAGACAGCCAACATGGCTTTAGACAAGGAAGATCTTGTCTTACTAATCTGTTATGTTTTTTTGAAGGAGTGAATAAACAGGTGGACAAAGGTGAGTCGGTTGATATTGTGTATCTGGACTTTCAGAAAGCCTTTGACAAGGTCCCTCATGAGAGACTTTTGGCAAAACTAAAGAGTCATGGGATAGGAGGCAGTGTACTACTGTGGATCAGGAACTGGTTAAAAGATAGAAAGCAGAGGGTAGGGCTAAATGGCCAATTTTCCCAATGGAGAAAGGTGAATAGTGGTGTACCCCAGGGATCTGTGCTGGGTCCGCTGCTTTTTGACATATTCATAAATGACCTGGAAAGTGGAATAACGAGTGAGGTTATCAAATTTGCTGATGACACAAAACTATTTAAAGTTGTTAAAACCCAGGAGGATTGTGGAAAATTGCAAGAGGATCTTGATAAATTGGAAGACTGGGCATCAAAATGGCAGATGAAATTTAATGTGGAGAAGTGCAAGGTTATGCACCTAGGGAAGAACAACCCAAACTATGGTTACACGATGCAAGGTTCCACATTAGGAACCACCACCCAAGAAAAAGATTTAGGCGTCCTTGTGGATACCATGTTAAAACCCTCGGCCCAGTGTGCAGCGGCGGCCAAGAGAGCAAATAGAATGCTAGGTATGATAAGGAAAGGAATGGAAAATAAAACAAAAGATATTATAATGCCTCTATATCGTTCCATGGTGAGACCGCACCTTGAATATTGTGTGCAATTCTGGTCGCCATATCTTAAAAAGGATATAGCAATTTTAGAAAAGGTTCAGAGAAGAGCCACCAAAATGGTAAAGGGGATGGAAGGCTACTCCTATGAAGAAAGGCTAAAAAGGTTGGGGCTCTTTAACCTGGAAAAGAGACGGCTGAGGGGAGATATGATAGAAGTCTATAAATTAATGAACGGAGTGGAACGGGTAAACGTAGATCGATTGTTTACCTTATCAGAATATAGAAAGACTAGGGGACATGCAATGAAGCTACAGGGTAAACTATTTAAGACTAATAAAAGAAAATATTTTTTCACTCAACGTGTAATCAAACTCTGGAATTTGTTACCGGAGGATGTAGTAAAGGCTGTTAGTGTAGCTGGGTTTAAAAAAGGTTTGGACAAGTTCCTGGAGGAAAGGTCCATAAACCATTATTAAGAAGGGACCCAGGATATCAATGCTTGAACCAATACAAGCATTGTGGAACCTGTGTCCCTTGGGGAAACTGCTAGGTACGTATGACCTAGATTGGCCACTGTTGGAAACAGAATACTGGGCTTGATGGACCTTGGTCTGACCCAGTATGGCATATCTTATGTTCTTATGTTCTTATGTAACACTGAAGAAACACATCCAAGAATACTGAAGGAACTTGGGGACATTCTAGCAGCTCCATTGACTGACCTTTTCAATACCTCTTTGGTGCCAGAGGACTGGAGAGTGGTGCCAGAGGACTGGAGTGGTGCCAGAGGACTGGAGAGAGGCAATTGTGGTCCCTTTACAAAAAAACGGAAGTAAGGATGTGGTTGAAAACTACAGGCTAGTTTGACCTCTGTGGTGAGTAAATTATTGGAAATGCTGCTGAAAGACATAACAATGAGGCTTCTGGATTCCAATGGATTACCTGATCCTAGGCAGCATGGATTTACCAGAGGAAAGTATTGTCGGACAATTATGATTGATTCCTTTGACTAGGTGACCAGGGAGTTGGACCAATGGAGAGCCCTAGATGTGGTATATTTAGATTTTAGTAAAACCTTAGACATTGTTCCGCACAGGTGACTTATGCATAAACTGCACACCCTAGAGATGCACCTTAAAGTTACTACTTGGGTTAGAAATTGGTTGAGCGGAAAAGGTACAGATAAATAGAGTTCACTCTGAGAAGGTTACCCGTGGAGTGCTGCAGGGATCTGTCCATGGGCCAATTCTCTTTAATGTCTTGGTTAGTGATATTGCAGAAGGGCTGTCGGGTAAGGTTTGCCTCTTTGAGGATGATACCAAATCTGCAATAGAGTAGATGCCCAGGAAGGTGTAGATAAAATGAGGAGGTATCTGACTGAGCTCGAAGAATGGTCTAGAATTTGCCATTTGAGATTTAGTGCAAAAAAAGCAGGGTTATGCAATTGGGGTGCAAAAATCCAAGGAAGTGCTGCAGTGTAGGGGGTGAAGTACTTCTGTCCACGAAAGAAGAGCTGGACCTGGGCGTGATTGTGTCTGATGATCTTAAAGTAGCTAAACAGGTAGAACAGGTGACTGCTAAAGCTAGAAAGGATGCTTGGGTGCATAGGGAGAGGAATGGCCAGCAGAAGAAAGGAGGTGATATTGCCTCTGTATAAGTCTTTGGTACAACCTTATTTGGAGTATTGTGTGCAATTCTTGAGACTGCACCTTCAAGGGGATATAAACAGGTTGGAGTCTGTGAGGAGGGTGGCTACAAAAAAGGTTAGACCTCTGCTACTAAAATGGTTAGTGGTCTTCGTTGTAAAGCATTTGAGGACCAACTTAAGGATCTTAATATGTATACTTCAGAGGAAAGGCAGGATAGAGGAGATATGATTGAGACTTTTAAAAACCTTGATGGCATAAATGCACAGGACGACAGCCTCTTTCAATTGAAAGCAAGCTCTGCCACAAGGGAACATAGGATAAGGGTGATATGGAGTAATATCCGGAAATATTTATTTATGGAAAGAGGAGAGGATGCATTGAATAGTCTCCCAGTGGAGGTGGTAGTGATAAGGACAGTATCTGAATTCAAAAAAGCATGGGATGAAGAGTATCTCTAAAGGAAAAGAGTGTTTGATATGGAAGGACAGACTAGATAGGCCATGTGGTCTTTATCTGCCATTATTTCTATGTTTCTATATAGTGGAATTAGGAAAGGTACAGGGAAGAGCCACCAAAATGTTAAAGGGGATGGAAAAATACCTCTATGAAGAAAGGTTTAAAAGGTTAGGGCTCTTCAACCTGGAAAAAAGATGTCTGAGGGGAGATATGATAGAGATCTATAAAATAATGAATAGAGTGTAATGGGTAAATGCAGATCGGTTGTTTATTCCTTCAAAAAGTAGCAAGATTAGGGGACACGCAATGAAGCTACAATATAGCCCATTCATGACTATTAGGAGGAAATATTTTATCTCCAGGAACAAGCAGGAATGTAGTCTTCACATACGGGTATCGTCAGTACCGATGGAGCCTACGTGGGAACGCTCCCCATTGTCCAATAGGAAAGCTTTTGGGAGCATCCCACAGCGCCTGCGTGCTGCCTTCCCCAACTATCCCTCTCCAGTTCTTCGTTTTCCGCGGAGCCGATAGGTCGCACATCCTGTCACCGCAGAAAAAAATTCCCTTCTATTCTTCTTTTTTGTGATCGCGTCTGCCTTCCCTCGACGCTACACCGGTACCGCTGGTGGTTCTTTCTTTTTTTCTCAAAAAAACAAAACAAACCCCTCCCCCCCCCCCCACACACCTTTCTTTCTGGAGTCTTTTCCAGTAATTTTCTTTTCAGGTGCCACACGCCATGTTGGGCACTAGGCCCAACTTTTTCCTTCAAAATGGAAAAACCCGCTTCGGGTTTTAAAGTGTTCTAAGTGTGGCGGTACCATCTCCGTCACCGACACCCATGAGTGGTGCCTCAAATGTTTAGGTCCTGACCACTCTATTTCAGAGTGTGTTGCCTATGGGATGATGTTGAAAAGGGGCCGGCAAAACCGAGCTGCTGAACTTAGCACCCTTTTTCCCTCCGATGCAGCCTCCGTGGCATCAACGTCTTCCAGGGCTTTGTCTTCCTCCCATGGATCTCAGGTAACTAAACATAAATCTAGCCAGTCCTCAAAGGGTAGATCTCCTTCTAGACATCGAGATGCCTCTGGCGTTGCCCTTGAGGGACTTTCACCGGCAAAATTGCCCCGGCGGGAAGCTTCGGCTTCCAAAGCACTAACGGGGCTCCAGGATGTTCTCGAGGCTTCAACCTCGGCAGAACTACTGGTGCCATGTTCTGGGGTGCCGGCCGCTTCATCCGGCACCGAGCATGCACCAGCATACCCAAGCATTGGCAGCGTCGATAGACCAGAGATTCTTGGCTATTGAACGCAGTCTGGCAGCTCTTTTCACGGCCTCGATGCCCCTGAAACCGCTTCAGACAATTCAACTGGTACCGGCACTGACCCCATTGACATCGGCAGGTATTCTACCGGGACCAAGTCATGCGTCTCTATCCGGCATTGACAAGTCGGTACCGGACCACTCCGATGCCTACTTCGATCGGTACCGGTACCGTGCCTTGCACGATCACCCGGATCGGAGATACTTTGAATCCTCAGATGAGTCTGAAGACTCTGAAAGCTCTGCCGATACCAGAGTACTTCTTCCTGAGAATTCTTTTTCTCCTCAGCGTAGGATGTCTCCACCAGAGGATATGTCCTTTCAGGACTTAATCCGAGATGTGGCCCGAGGTCTTTCCATCACAGTGGCTCCTGAAAAAGAGCCTAGGGCAAAGGAATTAGAAATCCTACCATACCCTAAAGCTCCCAGGGAGGCAGCTACCTTACCTATTCAAAAGATCTTGCATGATCTCATGTTAAGGATGTGGGAAACACCTCTAACCACATCTCCTCACTCTCAAAGACTCAACACCATGTATTGAGTTCCTCATTGTCCTGGATTTCAGAAGACTCAATTAAAACACCATTCTATGGTGGTGGAATCAGTTATGAGAAGGATAGAGTGCAAAAAGGCATGCATCTAATCCTCCAGGACGTGAGTGTAGGGCTCTTGATGCCTTTGGACGTCGAACCTTCCAGGCTTCCATGCTTTCTGCTAGGATCAGTTCCTATATCCTGTATATGGGAATGTTCCTTAAGGAGGTCACAGGGGATTTAGAGCTTGAGCTCTCTCCTTCCTGATAAGAGGCAAGATTACCTCGCCCTTGTCAAACATGCTCAAGATGTTTCCAAATTTGTGAATCGTGCAGCCTTCGACTGCTTTGAGTGCATAAGCAGAACCTCTGCCATTGCAATAGGTGCACGTAGGCTTGCCTGGCTCCAGGCATCTAACTTGGAAATTTGGGTACAGGACAAACTAGGGAATATTCCTTGCACAGGAGAGAATCTCTTTGGCAAGAATTGGCGGGAAAAAGCTAATGAGATAGATGCTGACAATATCACTTTGGATAGATTGTCTAAATCTACAGCTGATCCTGCGAGGAAAAAATCCTCTAAGAAACCATTCTTCAGTAAGAAGAAGAAGTTATCTCCAGGAACAAGCAGGAATGTAGTCTTCACATATGGGTATCATCGGTATCGACGGAGCCTGTGCAAGAACGCTTCCCAGCGTCCAATTAGAAAGCTTTTGGGAGCATCCCACAGCACCTGCATGCTGCCTTCCCGCCTTTCCCAACTGTCTCTCTGCAGTTCTTCGTTTTCCGCGGAGCCGGCAGGTCACACTTCCTGTCACCGCAGAAAATATCCCATTTATTCTTTTTTGTGGTCGCGTCTGCCTTCCTTCGATGCTACACTGGTACTGCTGGTTATTTCTTTCTTGTAAAAAAAAAAAGAAGAAATCTTTTCCTGGAGTCTTCCAGCTTTTTTCTCCTCTTGTGCCATGCGCCATTTTGGGCACTAGGCCCAACTTTCCTCTACAATGGGAAAAACCCGCTTCGGGTTTTATAAAGTGTTCCAAGTGTGGCGGTACCATCTCCGTCACTGACACCCTTGAGTGGTGCCTCAAATGTTTAAGTCCTGACCACTCTATCTCCATGTGTGTTGTCTGTGGGATGATGTCGAAGAGGGGTCGGCAAAACCGAGCTGCTAAACTTACACCCTTTTTCCCTCTGATGCAGCATCTGTAGCATCAACATCTTCCAGGGCTTCGTCTTCCTCCCATGGATCTCAGGTAACTAAACATAAGTCTAGCCGGTCCTCAAAGGGTAGATCTCCTTCTAAGTATCGAGATACCTCTGGCGTTGCCCTTGAGGGACTCACACCGGAAAATTGCCCCGGCGGGAGGTTTCGGCTTCCAAAGCATCATTGGGGCTCCAGGATGTTCTCGAGGCCCCAACCTCGGCAGAACTACTGGTGCCATGCTCTGGGGTACCGGCTGCTTTGTCCGGTACCGATACCCAGGTATCGGCGTCGTCGATAGACCAGAGATTCTTGGCTATTGAATGCAGTCTGGCGGCTCTTCTTTCGGCATCGATGCCCCCGAAACCACTTCAGACAATTCAACCAGTACCGATACCGGCACCTACATCGGTACCGGGGCCAAGTGCATCGGCGTTGGCAGGTGGACTACCGGTACCGATGCATGCTGTGCCCTCCGGTACTGACAAGTCGGTACTGGACCCTGTCGATACCGACTTCGATCGGTACCGGTATCGTGTGCTGCACGATTACCAGGACAGGAGATACTTTGAATCCTCCGAGTCTGAAGACTCTGACAGCTCTGTCGATACCAGAGTACTTCTTCCTGAGGATTCTTCCTCTCCTATACGTAGGATGTCTCCTCCAGAGGATATATCCTTCCAGGATTTTATCCGGGATGTGGCTCGAGGTCTTTCCATCACAGTGGCTCCTGAAACAGAGCCTAGGGCAAAGGAATTGGAGATTTCACAGTATCCTAAAGCTCCCAAAGAGGCAGCTACTTTGCCTATTCATGAGATCTTGCATGATCTCATGCTAAGGATGTGGGAAACCTCTCTCACCACTTCTCCTCATTCTCGTAGGCTCGATACCATGTATCAAGTTCCTCCCTGTCCTGGATTTCAAAAAATTCAGCTGCCCACCATTCCATGGTGGTGGAATCAGCTATGAGAAGGATCAAGAGTGCAAAAAAACATGCATCTAATCCTCCAAGACGAGAGTGTAAAAAGACATGCATCTAATCCTCCAGAACGTGAATGTAGAACTCTTGATGCCTTTGGGAGTCGACCCTTCCAGGCCTCTATGCTTTCTGCCAGGATTAGTTCCTACTTTTTATATTTATTTATCTATTTTTATTTATTTACATTCTCTTATATACCGCGCTATTCTGCATCAGTGCGGTTTACATTGAACAAACTGAAATTACATTGAATAGGGCATTATAACTTGGAGATAACTATTTTACAGGGAACATGGGCTATGGAGGGTTAAGTGGCTTGCCCAAGACCACAAGGAGCACCTGTGGGACTAGAAACCCCAGTCCTTCCGGCCCAAGGTTGCTGTCCTCTAGTGGGATTTGAACCCCCGACTTTCCGGCCTGAAGTACCTGGGAATGATCCTTAAGGAAGTTACAGGAGATCTAGAGCTTATGAGCCCTCTCCTTCCTGATGAGAGACAAGATTATCTTGCACTTATCAAACATGCTCAGGATGTTTCCAAATTCGTAAATCGTGCAACTTTTGATTGTTTTGAGTGCATAAGCAGAACTTCTGCTATTGGCATAGGCGCAGGTAGGATTGCCTGGCTCCAGGCATCTGACTTGGAACTTTGGGTACAGGACAAACCGGGGAATATTCCTTGCACAGGAGAGAATCTCTTTGGCAAAAATTGGCAAGAGAAAGCTAATGAGCTAGGTGCTGATAATCTCACCTTGGATAGATTATCAAAATCTACAGCTCATCCTGCAAGGAAAACGTCCTACAAAAAAACATTCTTCACTAGAAAGAAGTTCTACCCGTCTTATACCCAGCAAGGGCATCGTTCAGGTCAGTCTGCCCAAAAGGGTGTCAGCAACAACCTAAACATAGAAAAACAAAGGCTGCTAAGCCTCAACCGGCTCAGCAGACTCAGCCTGCACAGGGGCTTTGACTCCCATCTAGAGAATTTTGTCTTCCTTGCCCTGAACGGGCCAGAGCCTTCCACCATTCCAGGAAGGTTATGTTATTTTGCCCCCAGATGGGGGCAGATAACAGCAGAAAGTTGGACTCTGTCCATTGTAAGAGAGGGATACAAGCTTCACTTCCTCAACATGCCCCCTCATACAATGGTAAGACAGTTCAATTCTCAGACCTCTCTCAACTCCCAGTTAGATCACGAGGTCAGTCTGCTTCTTGCCCAAGGGGCAATAGAAGAAGTACCTATTAATCAACAAGATGCAGGGTTCTATTTCCCCTTTTTCCTTATTCCAAAGAAAACAGGAGGGCACAGACCCATTTTGGACCTCAGAGAATTGAACAAATTCCTGTTCAAAGAGAAATTCAAAATGATTTCTCTGGGAACTCTACTGCCATACCTTCAGAGTCAGGACTGGCTTTGTTCTCTAGATCTCAAGGATGCGTACACTCATGTTCTTATCCATCCAACTCATCGAAGGTTTCTTCGCTTTCTATTTCAAGGGAAGCACTACCATTACAGAGTTCTTCCTTTTGGCCTGGCCTCAGCACCAAGGGTATTCACAAAATGCATGGCTGTGGTGGCAGCATTTCTCCGCACCCTAAAAATATTCGTCTTCCCTTACTTGGATGATTGGCTCATTCGAGCCCCATCAGAGCCAGAAGCCAGGTTATCTCCAGGAACAAGCAGGAATGAGTCTTCACATATGGGTACGTCGGTACTGACGGAGCCCGCGCGGGAATGCTCCCCAACGTCTTAAAAGAAAGCTTTTGAGAGCATCCCCCACGCATGCGTGCTGCCTTCCTGCCCAAACACTTCCCTCACATCAGTTTTTCGTTTTCCGCAGAGCTGACAGGATGTGTCCCTCTCACTGCAGAAAATTTATCTTTTTTATTTTAATTTTTTGTGGTGCGCCTGCCTCCGCTCGTCGCCCACCGGTACCACCGGTGTTTTTCTTTCTTTTCTTTGAAAAATTTCTCTTTCTGGCGAATTTTTTTCTACTTTTAGTGCTGACTTCTGGCTGCTAGTCCTCAACCTTCTCCATCATGGAAAGGCCAGTCACTACCCTCAAGAAATGTTTAAACTGTGGCGGTACACTTCAATTTCTTACCCCATTTGGGGGTCTGCCTTGTTTAGCTCCTGACCATTGTCCTAAAGTCTGTTTTTCTTTTAGGAGTTTTACTAGAAGAGATCTTCAGCACTGAGTACAACTAGGTACCGGGTCTACATCTACCATGAGTCCACTGGGCAGAATCTCTTCTTCTTTCCATGGTCAGGTAACCCAACAACAGTCTGTTAAGACTAGCCAGTCCTCGAGAGGTAGATCTCTTGCTAAGCATCGAGATGCCCCTCGGCTTGCCCTCAAGGACACTATGGCTCAATCCCGGCGGGAGTCTTCGGGCTCCAAAGCATTCACGGGATCTCAGGTTGCTCCCGAGGTTTTTACCTCCATGGATGCGCCTGAACCATGTTCGGTGGCCCGGACCGCTTCGAGCAGTATCGATCTTTATCTTTATTATCTTTATTATAAAACTTTTTATACCGCCATGACCAAAAAGGCATACAGCGGTGTACAATAAAAAAAAAACAGGCTACTGAGAGAACAGAAAGGAACGCCAATTATTCATAAAAAGGACAGCACAGATAGAAAAGGAAGAATAGAGGAACAGAGCAATCAACTGTGGGCAGGGGGGGAAGGAACATCAAAAGCAACACAGAAGAGGTGAGTTTTGAGGGAGGCCTTAAAAGTTTTAAAAGATGACTCCATGCGTAAAGTTGAGGGAAGAGAGTTCCAAAGGCGGGGGCCGAGAAAGAAAAAAGCAGAGGAGCGTGTTGATTCGAGGTGAGCCCGAGAAGGAGGAGGAGGGAGAAAGAGACGGTTAGTGTGAATCGACCGAAGCGTTCTAGAGGGACAGTGAAAACGCACCAGATCAGAGAGGTAAAGGGGAACACCAGTGTGAAGAGCTTTGTGAACAAAGATCAGAACCTTATATTGAATACGGAAAGGGATAGGCAACCAGTGTAAACGAATAAGAAGTAGAGTGATATGAGCCATACGTGAAGAATTAGTCAGAAGACGAGCAGCAGTATGGTGAACCAATTGAAGACGACGAAGCTGAGAAAGAGGGAGACCGGCCAGAGAAGCATTACAGTAGTCCAAACGCGAAACCACAAGAGAAAGAAGAAGTGTAGTCAGCATGGGCTTTGGTGTTGGATAAAGAACTCCTCACCATGGAACGTAGTCTGGTGCATCTCTCAGTTACTTCGGTACCATCAGAGTCGCCGCAGGCTGTTCTTCAGCCACTGGTATTGGCATTGATTCCGGTGCCAATATCAGCTCCGGTGCCGGCACCGGTGGCAGTACGCGTGCCGACATTGGCGTCGCTTCTGGTACCAAATTCGTCATCGATATGGATGCCGGTACCGACATCAGTACCGACATCGATGATTTCGATGCCTCTTCCCATAGGCTCGCTTCCTCCGATGCCGAGCCTGGAATCGCTATCTAGCCTCGAAGATTCGGTACCGACTTCCTTCGGTACCGACAGGGAGGAGTACCGAGCACACCTCATTTCAGAGGATCCGGTGCTTCGTCCTCCCCGGGTTTCTAACCCCGATGTGGCAGATACATCCATCGGTACCGTACCTGAATTTTCAGCAGGTCCAGTTCTTACTCCTCAATTCAGAGAGTTTCTCTTAGAGGAGATCTCTTTTCAAGCTTTTCTGCTTGACATGGCAAGGATTCTCGCCATTTCTATACCTAGGAAGGCGTCTATACCGCGGGATTCAGAACTTCTGCAATCCCCCTGGTTTCCAGAGGAGGCAATTATGCTTCCCCTACATCAGATCCTACAGGATCTGTTATTTAGAATGTGGGAGACTCCCTTAACAGTATCTCCACATTCCAAGAGAGTTGATACTATCTATAAAGTGCCACCTTCTCCAGGTTTTCAAAAGACTCAACTACCTCATCATTCTATAGTAGTAGAATCAGTAATGAGGCGTGTTAGGAGTGCAAAAAAGCACTCCTCTTATCCGCCAGGTCGTGAGTCTAGGACTTTAGATGCTTTTGGGCGTCGATGCTTCTAAGCATCTGTGCTTTCAGCAAGAATCATTTCATATATTTTCTATATGGGATTCTCTCTGGAACAGGTTGCCAAAAGTTTATAACTTTTCTACCCTTTCCTTCAGGAACATAAAAGAGCTGACTATTTATCACTAGTCAATCATGCTCATGATAATTTCTACATTCCTTCATCGTGCTTCCCTAGATTCTTTTGAATCTGTCAGCAGATCCTCTGCTATAGCCATAGGGGCACGACGTTTAGCCTGGCTCCAAGCTTCAGGCCTGGATAAATGGGTACAAGAGAAGCTGGGAAATAGTCCTTGTACTGGAGAACATCTCTTCAACAAGGATTGCCTATTTCAAGCTAGTCAGTTAGACACTGATAATGCTACCTCAAGAGGATTGTCAAAACTTTCCTCCATACCAGCTGATAATGGATCTTCTAAAAGACTTTATTCCTCTAGGGGGAAAAAGTTTTATCCATCTTCTTCCCCTCAAACAGATGTTTCCCAACAAGGGCAGCATCCAACCAGGCTAAAATAACGGAAACCTCAACAGATTCAGCAAACCCAGTACTACAAGGTTTCTGATTTTTTTTCGGTCAGTATGAGGTTTCAAAACCTGTAGATATGTTTTTTCATCAAAAGTGCTGTCTGGTTTGACTCTCATCTATGCTGAGACAACACTGAGTTGCCTCTAGGCAAGACTCTCTTATTCAAGAGAACTGAACTGTCAACTCTAAGAGCTCTTGAGCTATCTCAGGCCTACAGGTAATAAGTTCCTCCTTCCCTATTTTAAAAAAATAAAAAAAAAAGGGGGGAAGAACAACCAAGAAACTTAACAGGGTGAGTGATACCTTTCACTTTTTGGCAGTTACCTGTAACACCTTCACTGCAGAGGATTCCACCTATAAGAACTTACTAATTTGTAAGTTTTTCAACTGTGTATTACTTATTTTTTAGTTGGAACATCCAGTCTCCAACCTGCATATTATTCAACTGGAGAGCTTCTTCCTGAAGCTGTTGGGATTCCTACTCCAGTAAATCTTGTCAGTACAGAGTTTTTCCTTTTTAGGGTCCTTCTGCACTAGGGGTTTTCTTACAGGATGCAATTCATTCTGAAAACCCCTATCAGATTTTCCTCTATGTATTTGAGCAGAGTCGGCTCAGAAGGCTTCTAACCCCTCCATAATAGAAATATGAATAACCCACTATGTGGGTTAGATGAGCTTCTTGGAACAGATAGCTCACATGGGTTTCTGCCTTCTCTACACTGCTTGTGTTTTTAGAGCTGACCTCTCAAATACTCCTTTATGACAGCTAATCAGACAGGAATTTACTTTATCATTCCTAGTTATGTCTGTTGGTCCTTTTGTTAATCTCCATGGGGCCCTTTTTTTCTGCTGTCTTTCAAACAGATGGCTACAAAGCGCCTTTTAGAACCCTCTGTTTAATTCATCATTGCAGAGGACAAAAGCCTTTTATCATTTTTGCCATCTTCATTTCTCTTCCAACATAATTGATTAGGTTGCATACTGGCTACTCAATAGCCAGATCTCACCTAAGTAGCCTATAACATGCTCTCTGCAACTGTGCAATAAAGCTCTGCAACTATGGGCCTTTGTCAGAGAGCATCGTAGGGAACCTCTGGGGGCTAAACAACCTTTGACTGGTAGGCTCTGCCCAGTCATACTCTCATATGGCTGTTTGTTCCTATTTTCCATCTTCCTTAAAATTCCTTTAAGGGAACCAGGGCCTGAACGACTTCAAGTTAAGGAATACCACCACTCTCTCTAATTTGTTCCATATCCCTAAGGGATCTTCCACTACTGGGATGCATTCCTAATCATTACAGTTGATCTTTATCTACTGTAAAATTTTCTACTTCTAATACCTCCTTGAAGTCTACAAGAAACAACGAACGCATGATACTCATACTGCTCTCATACAGAGTCAGACATGGCCCTTCATTGCGTTTTTTTCTTCCAGCTTCTATCCTGAAGTGATAAGAAGATCCAGATCCTTTATCTTAGGATTAAGGATCTCCTCTGCCCTCCTTCGGGTATGACTCAAGGCCTACTTGTCTGAGGTCTCTCTAGGCCTAGACCTCTTGTCAGGGGTAAGAAGCATCTTACTGGTTTCCACGTAACCTTGCTTAAGATTCTTATACCTTGACTAATAAGTGATTCTCCCTAACTATTCGTAAGGAGATCTTAACCCTTCTTGTTGTCAGACAATTCTCCTTATACAATCTGACCCTGAAATATTGTTACTGTCCATATCAATGCTGTCTGCATACCCTAAAGTCTTAAATGGACATCCAATTTGTCTGGTAAAGTTAGGAAATTCTTTCTTTACCATAACCTTTTTCTATCAGAATCAGGTTATCTTTTATCTGAAGCTCCAGGTAAGTTGTTAGCCTAAGTGCTATCACTTACGCAACACACATTCCTTATCTTCAGAAATTGGGGGCTCAATCGCCCAATACAATTTTCTTGTCTGGATAAAGGGGTTCCGAGAACCCATTTTCCTTTTTCTGTAGGGTATTTTATCCTTTTCATCCAGACTAGTCAGATTTGCCTTTTCTTTTCTTTCCCCGGGCACCAGCCTGCTCTAGGGAAGGAAATACCTTAGTCTTTACCTTATAGAGAAGTTTATCTTCTCTCATGGGTCCCAACTTCTTATAAACTTTCCAGTTTCCCTGGGGTTTCTCCAGGCAATGATAATTTCTTATCTTTGTCTATATTGCAGCTCCATTCTCCAGGACCAAGCCAGGAAGTCAGTCCTCACATATGGGTGTCATCGGCGCCGATGAAGCCCCAGTGGAGCATTTCCCCAGCTTTCTATGAAAGCCTTTGGGAATGCAGGCACGCATGCGCAGTTCCCTTCCCGCCTAAAGGTGCCATCTTACCTCAGTCTCTTTTTTTCCGTGAAGCCCACCGGACATGTGTCCAGTTTTCCCGGTTAAAATTAGATTTTTCAGGGATTTTTTACTCTTTTTCTACCGTTTCGACGCCGGTTCCCCTCCCGCCGGGTTCGGTACACCGGTATCGAGCCCGATTCCTCTTTTTCGGTTTTTGCCCTTCGTGGCTGGCGTTCGCGCCCTTTTTTCTCTTTTTCCCTGGAAGGCCGGTCTTTTGACCTCGCAGGGACTCTTTTTTTCCCCTGATGGCTTCCAGTGGTTTTAAGAAGTGTGAGCAGTGTAAGAAACTAATATCTCTCACCGACCCACACGACTGCTGCCTTCGGTGCCTGGGCCCCGACCACGATCCTAAGTCGTGCAGGACCTGTGGAAAAATGTCTTCCAAGGCACTACGAAGTCGCCAGCAGCAAAAGGAAAGGCTTTTCTCAGACTCAGCCTCCGGCCGGGCCCGGACCTCGTCTGAGGCCTCGACATCTCGGGATTCCGATCCTGAGCGCCGTCGAAGCTCCTCGGACAGGGGATCCCCCGACTGGGAACGCAAGAGGAAGAAACGGCTCGTGAGGGCGTCGTTGGAAGAGGTCCCTGGCTCCTCGAGGGCCAGGTCTAAGACCCCCGACTGTCGCCCCGGGCCTGTGGAACCAGAGAAGCCTGCCAAAGTTCCTCGTGTGGAGCCGGAATCTGCTGGACACGTAAGCCCCGTAGTCCTCGTGGACTCTCCTCCCAGGGAGCCGACGTCGGGCCCGGCGCCGCTGGGGCCCGAGTCGGTGGCTGCTGCGTCTCACGAGCTGAGTCTCAGGATGACAGCCTTGGAGAGCAGAATGTCTGCCTACATGGAGCAGCAGCGGGCACTGATGGCCAGCCTGTCTGGCACATCTGCCCCGACCACTGGGACATAGACATCGAAGTCAACCCAGGAGACCGAGCCGATACTCGAGTCCATCATGGCTCGGAGTCGACCTCGGTCGCGGTCCCCCTCAACCTCCCGTTCAGGACCGAGGGCGTCGACGCCGGTGCTCCAGGGACCCGCGGGGTCGGACCCCAACTCTTCCTCGGATGAGTCGGCTTGGGAGACGGAGGACGAGGAGTCTCCTGACACCTTTAAGACTCGGTGCGTCCCTTCGGACTCACTGCAGTCTGAGCCCCGGAGTAGGTCCCCCCCGGAGGACACCCGGTTCTCGGAGTTCGTCCGGGATATGGCCACTGCCTTGGCTATTCTGGTGGATCCCAAGGAAGAGCCTCGAGCTGAAGAGATCGAGGCGCTGCAGTATGACTCTCCTCCGAAGGAGGCCTTTACTGTCCCGGTTCCTCCGATGCTGGAACGGCTCCTCTTCCGTATGTGGGAGGCACCGGCCTTGGCGCCGGTTCTTAGCAAGCGAGTCGATTCGATCTATCGACTCCGTAAGAGCCCTGGTTTTCAGAAGGCACAGCTACCACACCATTCCATGGTTGTGGAATCGGCCATGCATCGTCTGAAGAATCAGAAGATGCACTCCGCGGTGCCTCCTGGCAGGGAGGCCCGAAACCTAGATGGCATCGGTAGAAAGTGTTTTCAGGGCTCGATGCTTGCTTGCCGTGTCCAGTCTTACCAGCTGTACATGTGCATGTACTTGCGGGATCTGGCCAAGGAGTTAGCCGGATTCTCTGCTGGTCTCTCCGGGGAACCCTTGCAGAGATTTAAGTCCTTGTCCTCGGGGATTCGTGACTGATCGAAGTTCATGTCCCGCGCCGCCTACGATGGCTTCGAGGCTTCGGCCCGAGTTGCGGCAGCCGGCATCGCGGCTCGACGCCAGGCATGGCTGCAGTCATCGGACCTCGAGTCATGGGTTCAGGACAAGTTGGTCGATGTCCCTTGCCGAGGTGAAAACCTTTTTGGCAAGCCCATTACCGAGAAGGCTGCTCAGCTCGAGACCGAGCAACTCACCCGGACAAGGCTGTCGAGGAAGACCTCTGCCCTTTCTCATAAAGTGGAGTGGAGGAGTGGCCTAGTGGTTGGGGCAAGGTACTTCAGGCCGGAAGGTCGGTGGTTCAAATCCCACTAGAGGACAGCAACCTTGGGCTGGAAGGACTGGGGTTTCTAGTCCCACAGGTGCTCCTTGTGGTCTTGGGCAAGCCACTTAACCCTCCATAGCCCATGTTCCCTGTAAAATAGTTATCTCCAAGTTATAATGCCCTGTTCAATGTAATTTCAGTTTGTTCAATGTAAACCGCACTGATGCAGAATAGCGTGGTATATAAGAGAATGTAAATAAAAGAAAATAAATAAAATAAAATAAATAAAAAGAAGGGCTCGGGTAAAAAGCCCTTTTACCCGAGGAAGGGCACTGCCTACAAACAGTACAATATCAGGCTGCCCAAGCTGCCCCCCAGGGTCAGCAAGCCAAGGGCCAGGGTAATGGGTCCCTTAGGCAGAGGATCCCCAAGCCTCAGGCCCCTGCTACCACTCAGCAGGATGGGGGCTTTTGACTCCTTGAGCATAGCCTCTCCGCCACTGCTCTCCCAACCCTGCACAGGAGGTCGTCTCGCCCTCTTTGCCCACCAGTGGCCCCTTATTACCGGGGACAGTTGGGTGCTGGAGATAATCCACAAGGGATATGCCCTCCATTTCCACCAACCTCCACCCCCATATTTTCTAGGGGAGCCTCCAAGGCCTCCTCTGCACACAGACCTTCTCTGTTGGTGGACAGGGCGGTGGAGCCTGTGCCTCCCCACTTGCAAGGTCACGGATTCTACTCCAGGTATTTGCTGGTGCCCAAAAGGACCGGTGGCCTTCGTCACATTCTGGACCTCAGGAACCTCAACAAGTTCCTAGTGAAAGAAAAGTTCAAGATGCTTACTCTTGGAACCCTTCTGCCCTACCTCCAGCAGGGAGATTGGCTATGCTCCTTAGATCTAAAGGATGCGTACACTCACATCCTCATTTATCCAGACCACAGAAAGTACCTAAGGTTCATAAGAACATAAGATATGTCATACTGGGTCAGACCAAGGTCCATCAAGCCCAGTATTCTGTTTCCAATAGTGGCCAATCTAGGTCATATGTACCTAGCAGTTTCCCCAAGGGACACAAGTTCCACAATGCTTGTATTGGTTCAAGCATTGATATCCTGGGTCCCTTCTTAATAATGGTTTATGGACCTTTCCTCCAGGAACTTGTCCAAACCTTTTTTATTTATTTATTTATTTATTTAACAATTATTTCTATACCGCTCTTTCACAAGTATCAAGTGCGGTTTACAATGAACATTATGTTATATGGTATGGGTAGTATCATACCAAGTCATTTTACATAGAACATAGAACAGGTGAACTAGGTACAGGTAACAGTATAATATTTAAACAGTAATTATTAGAACGTTAAACTATTAGAACATATGTACATAGTAGATATTTACAATTATCATATATCGCTTGTAGGTGTAAACATTAATTTAATCTTGAAGGCACGTAGTTATATAATGGTTGTATTTGCTAGTAAACCCAGCTACACTAACAGCCTTTACTACATCCTCCGGTAACAAATTCCAGAGTTTGATTACACGTTGAGTGAAAAAATATTTTCTTTTATTAGTCTTAAATAGTTTACCCTGTAGCTTCATTGCATGTCCCCTAGTCTTTCTATATTCTGATAAGGTAAACAATCGATCTACGTTTACCCGTTCCACTCCGTTCATCAATTTATAGACTTCTATCATATCTCCCCTCAGCCGTCTCTTTTCCAGGTTAAAGAGCCCTAACCTTTTTAGCCTTTCTTCATAGGAGTATCCTTCCATCCCCTTTACCATTTTGGTGGCTCTTCTCTGAACCTTTTCTAAAATCGCTATATCCTTTTTAAGATACGGCGACCAGAATTGCACACAATATTCAAGGTGCGGTCTCACCATGGAACGATATAGAGGCATTATAATATCTTTTGTTTTATTTTCCATTCCTTTCCTTATCATACCTAGCATTCTATTTGCTCTCTTGGCCACTGCTGCACACTGAGCCGAGGGTTTTAACATGGTATCCACAATGACGCCTAAATCTTTTTCCTGGGTGGTAGTTCCTAATGTGGAACTTTGCATCGTGTAACCATAGTTTGGGTTGTTCTTCCCTAGGTGCATAACCTTGCACTTGTCGACATTATTTATTTTATTTATTTATTTATTTACATTCTCTTATATACCGCGCTATTCTGCATCAGTGCGGTTTACATTGAACAAACTGAAATTACATTGAACAGGGCATTATAACTTGGAGGTAACTATTTTACAGGGAACATGGGCTATGGAGGGTTAAGTGGCTTGCCCAAGACCACAAGGAGCACCTGTGGGACTAGAAACCCCAGTCCTTCCGGCCCAAGGTTGCTGTCCTCTAGTGGGATTCGAACCCCCGAGCTTCCGGCCTGAAGTACCTTGCCCCAACCACTAGGCCACTCCGCCACTCCACATTAAATTTCATCTGCCATTTTGATACCCAGTTTTCCAATTTATCAAGATCCTCTTGCAATTTTCCACAATCCTCTTGGGTTTTAACAACTGTAAATAGTTTTGTGTCATCTTCAAATTTGATAACCTCACTCGTTATTCCACTTTCCAGGTCATTTATGAATATGTCAAAAAGCAGCGGACCCAGCACAGATCCCTGGGGTACACCACTATTCACCTTTCTCCATTGGGAAAATTGGCCATTTAGCCCTACCCTCTGCTTTCTATCTTTTAACCAGTTCCTGATCCACAATAGTAAACTGCCTCCTATCCTATGACTCTTTAGTTTTGCCAAAAGTCTCTCATGAGGGACTTTGTCAAAGGCTTTCTGAAAGTCCAGATACACAATATCAACCGACTCACCTTTGTCCACCTGATTATTCACTCCTTCAAAAAAACATAACAGATTAGTAAGACAAGATCTTCCTTGTCTAAAGCCATGTTGGCTGTCTCCCATTAGGTCATGACTATCTACATGCTGAGTAATTTTATTCTTTATGATGGTTTCTACCATTTTTCCTGGTACTGATGTCAGGCTCACCGGTCTGTAGTTTCCCGGATCACCCCTGGAACCCTTTTTAAAAATTGGTGTTACATTGGTGATCCTCCAATCTTCAGGTTTTAGAGATGATTTTAATGATAGTGGGAGGAAACCATTATCAGTACAGAGTGCTGCCTGTCGGCCTCACCTCCGCCCCCAGAGTCTTTACAAAGTGCTTAGCAGTGGTGGTGGCCTACCTGAGAAATCAGGGCATCTTTGTCTTCCCCTATCTGGACGACTGGCTCATCAGGGGTCAGACAGGTCAGGAGGCCAATCAAGCCACCCTCAGGACCATTGCTCTTCTACAACGCCTGGGGTTTGTCATAAACTTCGCAAAGTCCACTTTGCTCCCTTCCCAGAACTTGGAGTTCATAGGGGCAAGGTAGGACTCTCTTCTGGCAAAGGTATTCTTGCCAGAAAACCGAGCCCGAAGGTTGATGGCCTTGGCAAGTCAGTTTCTCAGCAGGTCCCTGATCTCCGCCAGACTCTGCCTGCGGCTTCTAGGCCACATGGCTTTGACAGTACATGTGACCCCCAATGCCAGGCTCCATATGAGGCCTGCACAGTGGTGCCTTCGGACTCAGTGGTCACAGGCCACAGGCAGCCTCAGAGACAGGATAAGGTTGTCCAGACCATTTCTGCACTCCCTCAACTGGTGGCTACACCCACCCAATCTGCTGAAAAGGGTGCACTTTCAGATTCCAGGTTACACAGTGATGCTAACAACAGATGCCTCTCTGCAAGACTGGGGAGCGCATTGTCTGGGCAAGTGCACCCAGGGCCTCTGGTCTCCCTGGGAAGCTGCACAGCAGATCAATCTCCTTGAGCTCAGAGCTATTCGATTAGCACTTAAAGCTTTCACTCCTACTCTGGCTCATCAGTCTGTCCTGATTCAGACAGACAACCAAGTTGCCATGTTTTATGTGAACAAACAGGGCGGAATTGGGTCCAGGATCCTTTGTCGGGAAGCTCAGGACCTTTGTTTGTTTGCCCTCAAGCACAACATGCTCCTCAAGGCTGTGTACCTTCCAGTTCAGGACAACTACCTGGCAGACAGGTTAAGCAGGATACTGCAGCCCCACGAGTGGCAACTGCATCCTTCAGTAGTTCAGAAGATCTTCCTGAAATGGGGTCTCCCTTTGATGGATCTCTTTGCCAGCCCCATGAACAAGCAACTGCCAAAGTTCTGCTCCAGGCAACCACATCCTCTGTGGATAGCAGCGGATGC
Source organism: Ichthyophis bannanicus (assembly GCA_033557465.1). Classification (NCBI taxonomy): domain Eukaryota; kingdom Metazoa; phylum Chordata; class Amphibia; order Gymnophiona; family Ichthyophiidae; genus Ichthyophis; species Ichthyophis bannanicus. Next base: position 27,287,746 of record CM066043.1, on the reverse strand, counting down.
TTTTCTGATATCTTGGTCTCAGGGCCTCCTCTATGCGTTTCCTCCCATGCCCTTGGTGGCCCGAACCCTATTCAAGATTCTCCAGGACAAGGCCTCGGTCCTGCTGGTAGCTCCCAGGTGGCCGAGACAGCCTTGGTTTCCTCTTCTGCTTCAACTGGCGGTAGATCCTCCACTGCCTCTGGGGTTGCAACCCGACCTTCTCACACAGAAGCAGGGTTCCCTTCTGCACCCCAATCTCAAATCTCTCAATTTGATGGCCTGGAGGCTGCAAGGGTAGTTTTGGCTCCCTGGGGCCTACCTCAGGAAGTTGAAGACGTTGTCCTAGCCTCTAGGAAAAAGTCCTCTAGGAAAACCTATGCTCTCAAGTGGAAGAGGTTTTCTGTGTGGTGTCACCTACGTACAGAGGATCCTTTCTCCTGTACTGTGCCAGTAGTTCTTCAGTACTTACTGCACTTGTCCAATCAGGGACTTAAGTCCAATTCTGTTCGGGTCCACCTCTCAGCTCTAGCAGCTCACCACTCATTGGTAGAGGGGCAATATCTATCTGGTCACCCCTTGGTGTCCCGCTTTCTCAGGGGCTTGCTTTTGCTCAAGCCTCCCATCCGTCCTCCTGCCCCTGAGTGGGAGCTGAATGTGGTCTTGCAGCAACTGACTCGCCCACATTTTGAGCCGATGGCTACTTGTCCACTACGCTTCCTCTCCTGGAAGACACTCTTCCTAATAGCCCTTACCTCGGCTAGGCGAGTAAGTGAGCTTTAGGCCCTGGTCTGTGACAGGCCTTACACCAGGATTTATAGGAACAGGGTAGTCTTCAGGACTCATCCAAAGTTCCTCCCAAAGGTTGTCTCCTCTTTCCACCTCAATCAGGAGGTGGTTCTTCCTACATTCTTCCCTAGGCCTCATACAAGCCAGGCTGAAGCAGTCCTCCATACCCTGGACTGTAGGAGGGCCTTATCCTTCTACCTTAACCGTACGCAGGGGCATAGAAGGGCTACTCAGCTCTTCATATCCTTTGACCCCAATAAATTGGGGTTGGCTGTGTCCAAGCGTACCTTGTCCATCTGGGTGGCTGACTGTATCACCTGGGCTTACAAGGCGGCTGACCTTCCTTTGCAGGGTAGGGTCACGGCCCATTGTGTCAGGGCAATGGCTGCCTCAGTGGCTCATCTCCGCTCTGTGCCCTTGGTAGACATCTGCAGGGCTGCAACTTGGTCTTCAAGCCAGACGTTTGCGGCCCATTACTGCTTGGAGAGGGAGTCCTGTAGGGACAATGCTTTTGGCCAGGCAGTACTCCGGAATCTCTTTGAGGTTTAGGCAACTCCTGCTCTCCTGCCCTCTTTTGGGCTACCGGTGGAGGTTGTGTCCTTGGAAAGCCTTTCTTTGCTGCTGAGACTAGAGGGAGTTCTCTTGTTCAGCCTGGGTTCCTCGGTAGCCCAGAGCTAGGGAGTCACCCATATGTGAGGACTGACTTCCTGCTTGGTCCTGGAGAAAGAGTAGTTACTCACCTGTAACAGGTGTTCTCCAGGAGCAGCAGGAATCGGACCTCACAACCCTTCCTCCTCCCCTTGGAGTTGCAGTTGTATATAGTTTATTTTTATATCTTTGTGTGCTGTTCTTAGCTATGTCATTTGACTGAGGTAAGATGGCACCTTTAGGCGGGAAGGGAACCGCGCATGCGTGCCTGCATTCCCAAAGGCTTTCATAGAAAGCTGGGGAAATGCTCCGCTGGGGCTTCATCGGCGCCGATGACACCCATATGTGAGGACTGATTCCTGCTGCTCCTGGAGAACACCTGTTACAGGTGAGTAACTACTCTTTCCCTTCACTCCTCATGATAGGGGAATTTCATATGAGGACAATGTGATGGTTCTTTTCAACAGACCCATATGCACTTTCCCCATATGTATAGATTTTTGCAATCCCTGGATAACATCTCTTTTCAAGAATTGGGAACTCTATCCTTACTAACGGGTATCTCTACACAAGGACACTTTTCTGCTTCCTTGTTTAGTTCAGCTGTTCCACAGCACTTCAATTTTACTCTGTTAGCTCAGCTCCTACCCTGCATCCCTTGGATGCCTGAGGTCCTCAGGAGCAAGCATGTCCCATTTTTTATTACTTGCTACATGCTGGGCCTCTCCCAGGCATCTTAGCTTGGTAGTCCCCATATGTGAAGACTCATTCCTGCTTGTTCCTGGAGATAGCACAGTTACTTACCTGTAACAGGTGATCTCTGGGAACAGCAGGAATAAGTCTTCACAACCCACCCACCTCCCCTAGGAGTTGCTCTCTTTCTCTCTCTCTCTTTTTAATTTGTTACTTCCCTCCTTCGGTCTCAGCTACAAACACAACTGATGTGAGGGAAGTGTTTGGGCGGGAAGGGAGCGCGCATGCGTGGGGGATGCTCTCAAAAGCTTTCTTTTAAGACGCTGGGGAGCGTTCCCGCGCGGGCTCCGTCTGTACCGACATACCCATATGTGAAGACTTATTCCTGCTTTTCCCAGAGATCGCCTGTTACAGGTAAGTAACTGTGCTTTCTCTATCTCGCACAATGCGTATCCTTCAATATTTGGGACTTGTCATAAACTTCCCAAAATCCAACCTAGCTCCCACTTGTGCTCCCTCTTTTTCCTCACAACCCATTCCTCATGTTTCTTCTCTCAGGTATCTTGGTATGTTATTCTTGACTCCTATCTCTCATTCAAGGAACATATCTCCTCAATAGTTCAGCGTTCTTTTCTCTCCCTTAAACAGCTTCGGGCTGTGCGCCCTTTTCTCTCACCTTCTGCTTTAGCTACACTTATTCTCTCTTTTGTAATGTCCCGTCTTGATTACTGTAATGTTTCCTTAGCTGGCTTACCGCAATCTCAACTCTCCCATTTACAACGCATTCAGAATGCTGCGGTCCGTGTTCTGTCTTGTGCTTCTCGCTACGACCACGTCACTCCCCTTCTTCTGCACCATCATTGGTTACCGGTCTCGTTTCACATTCAGTACAAGATTCTCACATTTGCACATAGGGTAATTCACACGGGTACCCCTCGTTATCTTGCTGACCTGATTCTTTTCCGTACCCCTCATCGTCTGCTCCGTTCTATTCACGTTAATTGCATGTCCCTCCCTTCCCCTTCTCAAGCCCACCTTGAATCCACTCGCTCCTCGGCCTTCTATTTCCTGGGTCCTAGACTTTGGAATTCACTTCCCCCTTCCCTCCGCTCAGAGCATTCCTACCATGCCTTCAAAAAGCAACTCAAAACCCATCTTTTTAGTTTGGCATATAATCTCCCTTCCCCGTCCTTGTCTCCCTCCCCTTTCTCATGTTGATGTACCTCTGCCTGCTTTGTTCTTCTATCCTTTGTCTCTCCTCTGTCGCTTTTATTTTTAACTGGCGTTCTTTTCAGTTTCTTAGCAGCCTCTAATTTTAATATTATTTTAACGATTGTGAACCGCCCAGACACCACTGGTATTGAGCGGTATAAAAAATGTTTTAATAAACAAACATAAACACTCAGTCTCTAGAGCTCATAGGAGCCCTGCTGGATACCAGACATACAAGGGCCTATCTTCCACAGTCCCGCTGCCTTCGCATTGTGCAGTTTGCTTCCCAAGCAATGCTAAAGTCTCACCTCACTGCTCTGGAAATGTTACAATTGCTAGGCCACATGGCATCCACCGTGCATGTGGTCCCTTATGCCCGCCTCCATATGAGGGCAGCCCAGTGGACTCTATCCACTCAGTGGACTCAGGTGTCAGGTTGCCTGTCAGTCAAAATAGCAACCTCAGATCGTCTTATTTTGTCTCTCCAGTGGTGGCAGTCACCCCAGAATCTGTTGGTGGGGTCCCCTTTTCAGCAACCCCACCCCAAGTAACTCCAACAGATGCCTCGCAGGTGGGTTGGGGAGCCCATTTGCAAGGCCTCTCTACCCAGGGTTCCTGGACTCCACAGGAGACCGATCTACACATCAATCTCCTAGAGCTCAGAGCAATCTTTCTTGCTCTTCGAGTGTTTCACACCCTGCTCGGCTACAAAACTGTTCTAATTCAAATGGACAACCAGGTAGCCATGATCTCCAGGAACAAGCAGGAATGAGTCTTCACATATGGGTATCGTCGGTACCGACGGAGCCTGCGCGGGAACGCTCCCCAGCGTCCAAAAGGAAAGCTTTTGGGGGCATCCCACAGCGCCTGCGCACTGCCTTCCCGCCTTTCCTAACCGCCTCTCTCCAGTTCTTCTTTTTCCGCGGAGCCAGCAGGTCGTGTTTCTTGTCACCGCTGAAGAATTTCTTATTTTTTCTTTTATTTCTTTAGTCGCGTGTCTGCCTTCTCGACTCCGGACCGGTACCGCCGGTTTTTTCTTTCTTTCTTTTAAAAAAAACAACAAAAAAAACCCCTACTCTTTTCTACTTCAGTGCATTTTTCTTCTGTGGCCTTAGGCCTGCAGAAAATTTTTCCTCATGGAAAAGCCCGCCTCCGGGTTCAAAAAGTGCACGAAGTGCAGTGGCACTATTTCTGTCACTGACACCCACGACTGGTGTCTTAAATGTTTAGGTCCTGACCATTCCATCGCGGACTGCGAGTTCTGTTCCATGATGTCTAAAAGAAGTTTAGAGAATCGAGCAGCCAAGCTCAGTACCCTGTTTCCCTCTGATGCAGCTTCTGTGGCATCGACGTCTTCCAGGGCTGCTTCTTCCTCCCATGGATCTCAGGTAACCAAACTTAAATCTGGCCGGTCCTCGAAGAGTACATCTCCCTCTAAGTATCGAGATGCCCCCGGGCTTGCTCTCGAGGAATCCACACCGGCAAAATTACCCCGGTGGGAGGCTCCGGCTTCCAAAGCTTTATCTATGGGGTCACAGGTTGACATCGATGGCTCGGCCTCGACCGATCACCTGTTACAATATTCTGGGGTACCGGCGGTTCACACCGGTACCGACATCCAGACATTGGTGGCGTCGATGGATCAGAATATTCTGACCATGCAGCGTGCCATCACGGCATTCATACAAGCTGCGACGCCTTCTGTACCGCAACAAATCCCGTTGACGGTACCGATTCCGGTACCGGACCCGATACCGGTTCCGCTGCCGGTACCTATTGCATCGACATCGACGTCGACGGCAGCGGTACACTATCCTGTGATGCCCATCGGTACCGATCCGGTACCGAGTACTCCCGATGTCGATACCCCCCGGTATGCGTATCGGCATCCAGACAGCCGATACTTCGATTCCTCTGAGGACTCTGATGAATCAGAGGCCTCTATCGAAGCATCGGGGATCCTTCCTCAGGAACCCTCTTCTCCAAAAAGGAGAATGTCTCCTCCAGAGGACTTGTCTTTTCAAGACTTTATCAGGGAGGTGGCCAGGGGCCTTTCCATCTCAGTGACCTCTGAGACAGAGCCTAGAGCCAAAAAATTAGATATTTTACAGTATCCTAAGGCTCCCAAAGAGACAGCCACTTTACCAATACATGAGATTCTCTATGATCACATGTTGGGCATATGGGAGACTCCTCTTACCACCTCCCCCCATTCTCGTAGGTTGGACACCATGTATCGTGTTCCTCCTTGTCCTGGTTTTCATAAGACTCAGCTTCCTCACCACTCCATTGTGGTGGAGTCTGCTATGAAAAAGATCAAGAGTACAAAGAGGCACTCTACTCCTCCAGGATGAGAATGCAGAACCTTAGATGCCTTTGGCAGGAGAATTTTCCAGGCCAGTATGCTTGTAGCCAGAATCAACTCCTATGGTCTCTATATGGGGATGTTTCTAAAGGAAGTTACAGATCATCTGCAAACCTTATCTCCTTTTATGTCAGAAAATAAAAGGGAAGAGTTTTTCACCTGGCTTAAACATGCCCAGGATATTTCCAAGTTTTCCAGCCGTGCAGCCTTTGACTCTTTTGAAGGTGCCAGCAGAGCCTCGGCTATTGCCATAGGTGCACGCAGAGTTGCTTGGTTACAAGCCTCTGATTTGGAATCCTGGGTTCAGGATGGACTAGGTAACCTTCCTTGTACAGGTGAAAACCTGTTTGGCAAAGATTGGCAATCAAAGGCTAACCAGATGGATGCTGAAAATTCTGCTTTAGATAGACTTTCAAAGTCTACTTCTGCTCCTTTTAAAAAGAGAGTGTTCAAAAAAGGATTTTTCCCAAAAAAAGGGAAATATTCTTCTGTTTATGGTCAGGCCTCTTCTGCAGGTAGTTTTGCTACAAAGAGGCAACAGCAACCAAAACAGGCCAAGCCTAAGGCTGCGAGGACTGCTACGGCCCAACAGCCTCAGCCTCCTCAGGGCCTTTGACTTACCACTAGAGAACTTAGCCTTTCTGGCTCTAGAACATCCAGAGCCTCTCACCATCCCTGTAAGGTTAGCTCATTTTGCTCCCAGATGGGAACAAATCACAGCAGAGCAATGGACCCTCTCTATCATAAGAGACGGGTACAACTTCACTTCTTAAACCTTCCTCCTCACACTATGGTGAAACAGTTCAATTCTCCAACATCTCTCCTCAACCTTCTAGGTCAAGAGATTGCCACCCTTCTTGCCCAAGGGGCAATAGAAGAAGTACCCCTTCTTCAACAGGGCTCAGGGTTCTACTCCTCCTATTTTCTCATTCCAAAGAAAACAGGGGGCTACAGACCTATTTTAGATCTCAGAGAATTGAACAAGTTTCTATGCAAGGAGAAATTCAAAATGACTTCTCTCGGAACTCTCCTTCCATACCTCCAGAGTCAGGGCTGGCTTTGTTCTCTAGATCTTAAGGATGCGTACACCCATGTCCTCATCCATCCAACACACAGAAGGTTCCTTCGGTTCCTTTACCAAGGAAAGCACTACCAATACAAGGTGCTTCCTTTCGGTCTGGCCTCTGCACCAAGAGTATTCACCAAATGCATGGCAATAGTAGCTGCATTTCTACGCACTCTAGGGATATTCGTATTCCCATATCTGGACGACTGGCTCATCCGAGCTCCATCCCAGTCAGAGGCCCAGGCTTCCCTGGCCTGCACAAGGCGTGTTCTTCAGTATCTGTGACTAGTAATAAACATTCCAAAATCCCATCTCACCCCTACTCAATCTCTAGAGTTCATAGGGGCCTTGCTGGATACCACAACTGCAAGGGCCTATCTCCCCCAGGCCCATTGCCTACGCTTGGTGCAGTTAGCCTCACAGATTCAGTTGAAATCCCATTCAACTGCTCGAGAGATGTTACAACTGTTAGGCCACATGGCATCCACTGTGCATGTGGTTCCTTATGCTCGCCTTCACATGAGAGCGGCTCAATGGACTCTATCCACCCAATGGACCCAGGCATCAGGCTGCCTGTCAGACAAAATAGCGACCTCCAGTCGCCTCTTTTCCTCGCTCCATTGGTGGAAGTCCACTCAAAATCTGTTGCTGGGGTCCCCCTTTCAACAGGTATTACCCCAAGCAACCCTTACAACAGATGCCTCTCCAAAAGGTTGGGAGCTCATCTACAAGATCTCTCCACCCAAGGCATCTGGTCTCCACAGGAGACATCTCTACATATCAACCTCTTAGAGCTCAGAGCAATCTTCCTGGCTCTCAGAGTCTTCCGCACCCTGCTCAGCTACAAGACAGTCCTCATCCACACGGACAACCAAGTAGCCATGTTCTACGTGAACAAGCAGGGGGGGACTGGCTCTCTGTCGCTTTGCAACGGAGCTCTGAGATTGTGGGCCTTCGCCAGAGAGCATCAAATCCATCTCATGGCAGTATATCTTCCAGGGGTTCAAAACTCTTGGGCAGACAGACTCAGTCAAGTTCTGCTTCCACACGAATGGTCCCTCCATGGGGACCAGATAGCCAAGATCTTTTGAATTTGGGGAAACCCAGACATAGACCTGTTTGCAAGTCCGTGGAATGCCAAACTTCCCCGGTTCTGTTCCAGGATTCCGTGTCAGGGAGTTCAGGCCAGGGATGCCTTCCACCTTCATTGGGGGCAAGGCTTCCTCTATGCCTTTCCACCTATTCCCCTCATTCCCAAGACACTGTTCAAGCTTCAAAGAGACAGAGGGTCTATGATCCTCATAGCACCACGTTGGCCACGCCAAGTGTTGTACCCTCTACTTCTGCATCTCTCTCAAGCTCCCTCCCTGGACTTGGGGTCTGCTCCAGATCTCCTCTCCCAAGAGGAGGGAACGTTGTGGCACCCAAATCCCCAGTCTCTTCATCTCAGGGCCTGGTTGCTGAAGGCTTAGACCTTCAGGATTTACACCTTTCTCAGCAAGTGAAGGATATCCTTCATGCTTCCAGAAAGCTTTCCACCAGACGTTCCTGTGCTTTTAAATGGAAAAGGTTTACCATTTGGTGTGCAGAGAAGGGTCTTAACCCTCTTGCAATACCTCTGAATTCTTTACTAGAGTATTTGCTGCATTTATCCCATGCAGGCCTTAAAACGAATTCAGTAAGAGTCCATTTGAGTGCTATTGCAGCATTCCTTAAGCCTGTCAATGGACATCCTATTTCCTCTCATCCGCTGATAGCAAGATTCATGAGAGGCCTTCTTTTGACTAAACCACCCATTCGACCACCTCAAGTGGCATGGGACTTGAATCTGGTTCTTGGCCAGCTTATGAAGCCACCCTTTGAACCCTTAGCCACTACCTCCTTGAAATTCCTTTCCTGGAAGGTTATTTTTCTCATTGCAGTAACCTCAGCTCGCCGTATCAGTGAGTTGCAAACCTTAGTGGCCAATCCTCCTTATGCAAGGTTGCATCATGACAAGGTAGTCCTCAGAACTAATCCACACTTTATGCCTAAAGTGGTCTCACCTTTTTATCTGAACCAGAGGCAGTTGGGAAAGGCGGGAAGGCAGCACGCAGGCGCTGTGGGATGCTCCCAAAAGCTTTCTAATTGGATGCTGGGGAGCGTTCCCGCGCAGGCTCCCCCGGTACCGACGATACCCATATGTGAAGACTAAATTCTTGTTGTTCCTGGAGATCACCTGTTACAGGTGAGTAACTATGCTATCTCCGGGAACAGCAGGAATTTAGTCTTCACAACCCACCCACCTCCCCTACGAGTTGTATCTCTCTGTCTATCTCTTTCTCTTTCCCTCTCTCTCTCTTTGTCTGGAGAGAGGCAGTTGGGAAAGGCGGGAAGGCAGCACGCAGGCGCTGTGGGATGCTCCCAGAAGCTTTCTAATTGGACGCTGGGGAGCGTTCCCGCGCAGGCTCCGTCGGTACCGATGATACCCATATGTGAAGACTAAATTCTTGTTGTTCCCGGAGATCACCTGTTACAGGTGAATAACTATGCTTTCACTCGATATGTAATCAAACTCTGCGATTCGTTGCCAGAGGATGTAGTAAGAACATAAGAGATGCCATACTGGTCCAGACCAGGGTCCATAAAGCCCAGTATCCTGTTTGGAGCAGTGGCCAATCCAGGTCACAAGTATTTGTCTGTTTTCTAAAAAGGTACCGAGATGCCATGTTGCTTTTCCCAGTGTAAGTAGATTGCCCTGGTTAGCATGAATAATTTGTGGACTTTAACTCCAAGAAACCTTCTTTAAATCCATCTGTACTAACAGCTTTTACTAGAGCCCACCTGCAGCATGAGAGCCTCTGTATTTACACTTAGCTGAACGATTGTCAGATCTTGGACCCTGCCAAAGATGATACAACCCAAGCTCTCTGGGGCATTGCCATCACCCTACAGACTCTTGGCTTCGTCCTCCATGCCGAGAAATCCGAGACTGTCCCTCAATAAACTTTGGATTTCATTGGAGAACATTTAGGCACTCAACAAGCCAAGGCTTCCTGTCCAGAGGGTTCACACCTTGAAGTATTTCTGCAGAACTCTGGCGACATGCTGATCAGCAATTGTCCCTCTGCTCCTACATCTCCTGGGGCACAATCCTCTGGTGTAATAACTTTGAATAATATTGTGTAATCTGCAAATTTGATCACCTCACTCAGATTTCCAGGTTTTGTATGAGTATGTTAAAGCTGCTGGCCCAACACAGATCCCTGGGTTACTCCACTATTCATCTTTCTCCATTGAGAAAATTGGTTATTTAGCCCTGCTTTTCTATCTTTTAACCACTTCCTGATCCACGGTCGTACACTGTCTCCTATCCTATGACATTGTAATTTCAGCAAGTTTCTCATGAGGGATCTTGTCAAAAGCTTTCTGGAGGTAGTGTGATACACTGTATCAACCAACTAATGTTAATCTTCCTATTTGTTCACACCTTCAAAAAAAATATAACAGATTAGTAAGAAAAGACTGAACTTGACTAAATCCATGGCTCTCTGCCATTAAACTATGACTATCTACATGTTCAGTAATTTTATTCTTTAATAGTTTTGACTATTTTGCCTGGTACTGATGTCAGGCTGACTGGTCTGTAGTTTTCCAGATCACCCCTGGAACCCTTTTTAAAAACTGTAGAATAAATCGTTTTTCTCCAGGAAGTCAGTCCTCACATATGGGTGACGGCACTGACGGAGCCCTAATGGAAGCATCCCCTCAGCTTTCAAAGAAAACCTTTGGGAGATGCCACCACGCATGTGTGGCCCCCTTCCTGCCCAAGGCTGCCATCTTGCTCAGTCTCTTTTTTTTTTTTTTTTTCACGGAGCCCTTCAGGCGTCTGTATGGGAATAATGAGTGAGGTAGTCAAATTTGCAGATAACACAAAAGTATTCAAAGTTATTAAAACGCAAGCGGATTATGGAAAATTGCAGAAGGATCTTGATAAATTGGAAGACTGAGCATCCAAATGACAGATGAAATTTAATGTGGACAAGTACAAAGATATGTACCTAGGAAAGAACAACCCAAACTATGGTTACACAAAGCAAGATTCCACATTAGGAACCACCACCCAGAAAAAAGATTTAGGCGTCATTGTGGATAACATGTTAAAACCCTCCATGCAGTGAGTAGCGGCAGTGAAGAAAGCAAATAGAAAGCATAGTTACTCACCTGTAACAGGTGTTCTCCAGGAACAGCAGGAATCAGTCCTCACTTATGGGCGACGTCGGCACCAACAGCGCCCGCGCGGACCAATTCTCCAGCTTTCAAAGAAAGCCTTTGGGATTACTGCCATGCATGCGTGGTCCTCTTCCCACCCAAAAGGTGCCATCTTGCTCTGTCAGGTCCCCTAGCTAGAGCCCTACTAAGCAGATGACAAGGGAAGGACAAAAACAGCAATTCTTCAAGGTAGGTGGGAGGGTAGTAAGGACTGATTCCTGCTGTCCCTGGAGAACACCTGTTACAGGTGAGTAACTAAACTTTCTCCAGGAACAAGCATGAAGTCAGTCTTCAATTATGGGACTTCCTGGCTACAGGCTACCGAGCCTGTAATCCAAAAATGCCTCCGCAAGGTCATGAGCAGAAATCGATGCCTAGAGGAGCCCAAGTGTTCGGGTCCCGGGGCAAAGCTCTCTGTAGCCGAAGAAGGGTCAGATGGCAGGAGTTGCTTATACCCTGAACAGATTACGGAGTATAGCCTGGCCGAAGGCGCTGTCCTAGCGGGACTCTCTCTCCAGGCAGCAATGGACAGCAAAGGTATTAATAGAAGACCAGGTCGCAGCCCGGCAGATGTCTGTTAGAGGCACTGAGCGCAGTGAAGCCACCTTGGCTCGGACGCCGTGCACGGTGTCCTGCCGAACTAGCGAAGTGCCCGCCTTCGCTTGGGCTAAGGTGATGCAGTCCGCCACCCAGACGGAAATAGTGCGCTTGGTGACTGCCAGCCCCAGGCGACTGGGGTCGTAGGTGACAGAGCTGATCGGACTTGTGATGACCCTTGGTACGCAGTAGGCAGAAGGCAATGCCCTCTTGCAGTCGGCCTGGGCAGCATGCAGTCTTGGGAAGAAGGTCGGTAGGACTATCTCCTGGTTGAGATGAAAGTCTGAGACTATCTTCGGCAGGAACATGGGATGAGTGCGAAAAACCACTCTGTTCCCGTAGAACCTGGTGTATGGAGCCCCAGCCATGGGGGCCTGAAGTTCGCTGACTCGGCAAGACGAGGTCAAAGCCACCAGGAAGACCACCTTCCAGGAGAGATGCCAAAGCGAGCATGTTGCAATCGACTCAAAGGGTGCCCGCGTGAGCTGAATCAGCACCATGCTGAGGTCCCACTCCGCCAGCAGAGGCCAGATGGAAGGCTTGGAAAGCAGTAGACCTCACATGAAGCGGGAGACCAAGGGCTGCCCCAAGAGGGGTTTTCCCTCGACGGGGAGGTGGTTTGCCGAAATGGCACTCAGATGAACCCTGATCAAATTGGATTTCAGTCCTGCCCTCGAGAGGTGGAGGAGGTACTGGAATATCCACCGGGTAGAGCAGGAGAACTTGTCGATCTGGAGCTCGGAGCACCAGGCTGAGAAACGTCACTACTTAAAGGCCATCTCATTGAGTCCTTCCTCAACGTGAGGATCTCCGCGACGACCTCCAGAAGACGCAATGGAGCTAAGGCGACCTGTTAGCTGCCAGGCTGCAAGGGACAGCGAGGCCAGGTTCAGGTTCAACACCCGACCCTCCTCCTGCGTCAACAGGTCTGGAGACTCGGACGCGAGCTGGAGCAGAAGTGGGAACCAAGGCTGCAGAGGCCACGAGGATCACCGAAGCCCGGTCCCGCTGAGCCTTGTGGAGGGTCCTCGCAATGAGAGGAGTGGGAGTGAATGCGTAAATAAGACCGGAGGTCCAGCTCAAGAAGAGCACATCCAGGGCCACCCTGCTTGGGTGCAGAACCGGGCCACAGAAGCAGGGAAGCTGTACGTTCAAACTGGCACCAATGGAACAAGATGCCGGCGACCTCCAAGTGCCACATGTGTGAAAGGAGGATCCTGCTGAATTTGTCTGCAAGGATATTCTCCTGACCTGGGAGGTAGACCAGGATCATCCACTGGCAAAACGCAAAGGATGATTGCTGCTTCGCAGAGGAGGCGTGATCCTGTTCCCCCCTCCTTGTTGATTTAAAATATGGCTACCCTGTTGTTGGTCTGTGAAAGCAACCAACTTACCCCTCAGATAGGCCTCGAAGGCCCTCAGGACCCATCGGACCGCCCGAAGCTCGAGCAGGTTGATCTGCTGCTGAGACTCCTCGGCCGACCACTGACCCTGGGTGCACAATGCACCGCAGTAGGCTCCCCACCCCAGCATATAAACATCCGTTGTTAGGACAAGCTCGTGCTGTGGGGTCTGGAAGGGAATTTCCCGAAGGAGACTTCAGGAGTCCCGCCACCAACCCAGGGAGTTCTGGAGACTGCGGGAGACCTGGATAGGTCTCTGAGGTGGCCGAAGGCCAGGTTCGATTGTGACCTGAGGCACCACTGGGCTGTCTGCATATGCATACGGGCGTGAGGGACCACATGGACGGTGGATGCCATGTGCCCGAGGCATAGCATGGCCCACGCCGTGACCCAAGTCTTGTTTTAGACCTGGGATGCCACGACCCGAAGGTGGTCTGTTCAGTCATTGAAAAGGAAGGCGGTTGCCCACACCACGCCGATGAGCTCCAGGGTCTGCACTGGCTCGAGACGCTCGAGGAGAAGGATTGTGCGTGATGCCGTCAGGTGAGCTTTGCCAATCGAGGGCCCCGTGACGAGCCAATAGTCGAGGTAGGGGTAGACTGGTATGCCCTGCCGCCTGAGGGAGGCGGCGGAATTGACAGATATGCCCTGCCGCCTGAGGGAGGCGGCAGCGGCCGTGGAGGCACTTTATGAAAACCCGCAGTGTGGATGCGGGCCCGAAGGGAAGCATTCTGTATTGGTAGTGTTCCCCCTGCAATATGAAGCGCAGGTATTGCCTGTGCTGGGGGTTAAGATGTGGGCTTAAGTGTCCTTGAGGTCCAAGGATTCCAGAGCCATCTTCCGGAAAACGTCATCAGACTTCTGCTTACGACTGCGCAGGGCCTTAGAGGACATTTTCTTGCAAAAAGAGCAGAGCTGCGGGTCATGGTTGGCCGCAAGACACCGAAGACAACAGTCATGGATGTCCATGAGTGACATGTTCTTGAAGCATCTGCCGCATTTTTTTTTAAAGCCAGTGGCCACAGGGGCAAAAAGGACCCCCGCTAGGTTGAAGACCTTTGTGACCAGTAGTTGGGAGAAAAAAGGGCGCAAAGCCAGCAGGAAAAAAACCCTTTGATTTAGAATATCCCCTCGCTCAAGAAAAAAAAAAAAAGGGAGAGCAGGAGAGGACGAAAGAGGACCGGTGCAACCGGAAAAAACCACGGCCCAAGGGCCAAAAATGAAACACTTTTTCAGAGGGATGAGGACGTGCGTCTGAAGGGCTCCACGGAAAAAGAGAATGAGCAAGATGACACCATTGGGCGGGAAGAGAACCACGCATGCGTGGCAACAATCCCAAAGGCTTTCTTTGAAAGCTGGGGAATTGCTCCATGCGGGCTCCATCTGTGCTGACAGCACCCATAAGTGAGGACTGACTTCCTGCTTGTTCCTGGAGAATGCTAGGTATCATAAGGAAAGAAATGGAGAATAAAACAAAGGCTATTATAATGCCTCTATATCGTTCCATGGTGCAACCAAACCTTGAACATTTTGTGCAATTCTGGTCGCCATATCTTAAAAAGGATATAGTATTAGAAAAGGTACAGAGAAGAGACACCAAAATGGTAAAGGGGATGGAAAGATACCCCTATGAAGAGAGGCTAAAAAGGTTAGGGCTCTTCAACATGGAAAAGAGACAGCTGAGGGGAGATATGATAGAGGTTTATAAATTAATGAATGGAGTGGAACGGGTCACCATAGATCGATTGTTTACACCATCAGAATAGAGAAAGACTAGGGGGCATGCAATGAAGCTATAGGGTAACCTATTTAAGACTAATAAGAGAAAGCACAGTTACTTACCTGTAACAGGTGATCTCTGGGAACAGCAGGAATAAGTCTTCACATATGGGTACGTTGGTACTGACGGAGTCTGCGCGGGAACGCTTCCCAGCTTTTGGAAGCATTCCACCACGCCTGCGTGCTGCCTTCCCGCCTTTCCCAACTGCCTCTCCTCAGTTAAGTTTTAAAGCTGAGACAAAGAGAGAGAGAGAGGAAAGGGAAGATAGATAGAAATACAACTCCTGGGGAGGTGGGTGGGTTGTGAAGACTTATTCCTACTGTTCCCAGAGATCACCTGTTACAGGTAAGTAACTGTGCTATCTCCAAGAACAAGCAGGAATGAGTCTTCACATATGGGGACTCCCAAGCTGAGATGCCTGGAGTCTCAGCATGTCATAGGTTGCAACATGCTATCTCCCAGAACACCAGGCATCCTGAGGATGGAGGATAGGAGTTGAAGAAAGAAAGGTGCTGTGGAACAGCTAACCTAGCATAGGCTTGCAGACAAGGAGTCCATGTGTGGATGATAATTGTCAGCAATGATATTGCAAAGAAAAAATATTGCAATAGGGACCTCCCCTAACAGCACTTTAGAGAAGTATGGAGGTTCATGGGATCTACTGGGGAACCCAGTAGAGGAACCTCGAGAAGGACCTCACTGTAAGTGGAGGTAGTAAACCTGTAGGAAAAGCAATGGAGGTCAGAATCCTGAAAGGTAACAGGGAACCCGAGTAGGAAAAAACTGGGGTAGTACAAAAACGGTGGGCCTTCAGTGGAAGGCTTTATGATAAAAGACCAACTCTTTTGGCAGCAGAGTGGCCTACTCTTAGGAACAAAAAGAGAAAGGCAAACCGATTTGGACAGACAGACCCAGTCCTTGTGGGGAGAAAGGGTATGGGAACCCCTTGTATCCCTAAAGAAAGGACAATGCCGGAGGCGTTAGAGCTGTGAGTAGCTGAAGATTCGCAATGTCTCTCCCAACTGAAGTCAGCTGGGAGAGATATTGGAACATGGAGAGCTTCAGAGGTACCTAACCTTAGGCTTATGGTAGGTGTTAACTACCACCAAAGTGGTTGTGGGAGCAGGACCCCAAAACATGCTGGATAGCATAAGTATGGGTAAAGCCCATCTGTCAGAATCATATGGCTATATGAGCTTCGACAGTCAAGTAGATAACGCAGAAACATATCTACCGATAGTAAAAAATCTCGACAGATACATATAGATATATATACATATATATATACATATACATATACATATATATATATATATATCCATATCCATATATATATATATATATATATATATATTAGGGTGGTCCATAAAAATGAATTCCTGAATTCCTTTGCTCCCTGGCCTGATTCTGGTTCCATTTAGGTAGAAAACACTGTGTACAAAGTTTGAAGCCAATCAAATAATATTTAGGGGTGGCTCAACAAGTCTTGAGATTTCCCCCTGGGAGCAGATGACGAAATGTTGCATCATCTTGTATCATCCACTCAGTTCCACGCTGATTACATTTGATTGCGTCATATTTGAACTAATCTCGTCTGAGAGATGGCAAAGACATTGTACTATTATCTTTGTATCTTTATTCTTTTCAGAAGGCGAAAAAAACGTGGTTTTTATCTCATTGAAGAAATGTCCACCACAATTCTGGGGGCCAAGCTCCCCAGCAAGGAGCAAGTGTTAAATGTATTTTTACATCACCATATGACATTAAACAAAGGCATTAGTGAAAGTGCATCTATTGTAACAAGTGAAGTAGAAGCTTACTGGGAAAAGGCCAGGCTTCCTGTTCAAAGAAATGACAAAATTCAAGAAAAAGTAAAGAAATTGTTCAATCAGTGGAAACTTTTGAAGAGAAAGAAAGGGAGAGGAGGGATATAAGAGGCAAATGAAAAAAAATTCCAGGTTGCAATGATAAACCTATTTGATGTGGCGCATGCCAATGCAATGTCTTTAATTCATATTCAAGAAGACAAAGAATTCTTAATAGCGCAACGAGAACCAGGGCGCCGCGGCTCAATGTGCGCGATGGACAAGAAACTGGCCAACACGGAAGCAAGATCGCAACAGTGAGAAGAAGAACTGAAAAGGCGCAGACAAAAACATGTTGAAGAGGCAGAGGCAACTACAAGCCAAGTTCAGCTGGAAGGATCTTCTTCCTCAGCAGAGTCAGGTGAAGACTCGTCGACATCTGCGGATTCAGATAACGGACAGAAGAAAGCAACTCCACAAACGAAGCAGTTTCGACCTAACAATGTCTGGACCCCAGAGCTTACAGCAGCCCTGGATCGGACAGGGACAACGGATCGCAATGCTCTGTTTGTGATAGCTGAAACCGCCAGAAGTCTGGGACATTATCCTGGGGAGCTCAATATCAGCCGCTCCAGCGTCAAGCGCCATAGAGAAAAGCACCGTCAGCATCAATGGACGGACCTGCACAACGCATTCAAAGCCGAAGGCAAAACATGCATTGTGCATTGGGATAGCAAGTTATTGCCATCTCTCCTCTGTTCAACCACATCAGTTGACCGCCTTCCAGTTTTGATAACGGCTGTCTCCACTGGAGAAACACAACTTCTTGATGTACCAAAAGTGACATTAGGAACAGGCGAGAATCAAGCTGCAGTAGTTTATGAACTGTTACAGGAATGGTGTTTGGATGAAAAGGTTGCAGGCTTCTGCTTTGATACAACTGCATCGAACACGGGACGTCGATCAGGAGCGTGCAGTCTTCTAGAACAGAGACTCCGTCGCACAGTCCTTCATTTGGCATGCCGCCATCACATTTACGAAATAATTCTTGGTGCAGTATTCTCTACATACTCTGGAGCTTCATTGGGTCCTGATGTACAACTCTTTCGCTGGTTCCAAAAGAATTGGAGCTCCCTTGACAAGTCCAACTATCAAACTGGAAAAGACTTGGAGGTGCTGCAACCTGACAGGGATCGCATCATGAAGTTTGCGGAATCCAAGTTGGCACAGGGCAATCACCGAGATGATTACCTGGAATTCTTGGAGTTAACGATTGTCTGCCTTGGAGGGAATCTTCCTAGTTTCAATTTCAAGAAACCCGGAGCTTTCCATCATGCCAGATGGATGGCAAAAGTCTTGTACTGTCTCAAAATTTGGATGTTCCGAGGACAACTCAAAGATCTTACCCAACGGGAGGAGTCCTGTGTTCGTGATGTGAGCATTTTCTCCATCCTGATTCATGTGGAAGCCTGGTTTTCTGCCCCTGATGCCGCAGTTGCTCCTCGAACAGATTTGGAGATGCTGAAGAAACTACACTCTTACCACAATGACCGTGTTGGAAGAGCGGCCAGAGACAAACTGCAACAGCATCTGTGGTATGTGTCAGAGGAGCTTGTGGCACTGTCACTGTTCGATGAAGCTGTTTCAGCACCGACAAAGCGGGCCATAGTGTCGGCCATGATCCCGGCAGAATCAGATGAAAGCGATGAGGATGATGACGAAGACGAAGATCCCCCAAAGCGAGTCGAATTGAAAAGTTCCATGATTCCACCACTTGAATCTTTTGCAACTCGCAAGTCAATCCGTTTCCTGAAACACCTCGACATCAACAGTGATTTTCTTAATGCAGACCCAGAAGACTGGGAAGAGAATGCATCATTCAAAGACGGTCTGAAGAAAGTAAAAAATCTTCCAGTGATCAACGATGTGGCTGAGCGAGGGGTCAAACTCATTGAGGAGTTCAACGGCCGACACACCACAAAAGAAGAGCAACTCCAGTTCCTTCTGGGTGTTGTCTCGCAACACCGTAAGATGTTCCCCACATCGTCAAAGTCCTTACTAGCATCTGGACCACACTGAGTGCTTGGCAAGCATGATACCCCCGTCTATGAGCGGATAATACCCAGTGGTCTGACGAACCCTGCGGGGGATCCAGGGGCCTGATAGATAGGGACCTTGAGCCACCCCTAAATATTATTTGATTGGCTTCAAACTTTGCACACATTGTTTTCTACATAAATGGAACCAGAATCAGGCCAGGGAGCAAAGAAATTCTTACTTTTATTTTTTCCCCTATGGCAGTGGACCACCCTAATATATATATAAAAATATCATATAGATATATGAGAATATATCTATAGGGAGATATGAAGGGCAAAAAATACTCACACATGATAGACAGACATCTGTAAGATGTGTGCTATAGGTATGAATATATATATATATATATATACATACACCTCTATATGGAAGTCTGCAAAGAAGCAGACAGAGATATGCCTACAAAAAGGTATTCACATAGGACAATGTGGAGAGAATAGGAGGGTGTTAAAGAGACGGCGATGATCAGAGGTAAGGGAGTTGGTCAGATGGATGTAATAGTCTTGTTTGGCAAGTGTTATAGCTGACTGGAAGGAACTAAGCATGAATTTGAAGTGTAGAAGGTCCTCTGGGGAGCGGGATTTGGACCAGGCACGTTCGGCAGAACAGGTACAGATGCATAGATAGCTGGTTGTGGGCGAGAGCCAGGGTTGGGGAGTAGATCGTTTGACAGGATGTGGGGTGGGTGGTGCAAGGTTGTCGAGCTGAGGATAATGTAGCATTGTAAGAAGATAATGCCTCGTCAACGGACTTGGAGGATATAATGGAGGAAAGAGATGGAGAAATGGTGGAGGAGAGAGTCAGGGGATCAATATTATGGAGGTTTCTAAATAGGTCATAGGAGAGAGGACAGGTACTTGTCTAGACGGACAACCAGATCACAATGCTCTATGTGAAGAAACAAGGAGAGACTGGCTTATACAGCCTCTGTTCGGAGGCGGTGGCCTTGTGCTCCTTCGCCATGTGCCAGGGCATGACCATCCAGGCCACCTACCTCCCAGGCCAGGACAATGTATTGGCAGACCTGCTCAGCAAAGTCCTCCGGCCGCACGAGTGGCGCCTGTGTTCCCAGACAGTGCAATAGCTCTTCCAGCATTGGGGGACCCCAGTCCTGGACCTCTTCACCAGCCCTGCGAATTTGCATCTCCCATGGTTCTGCGATCCCTTCCCCACACCCTGACAGGGTAGCCCCGGACGCCTTCCTCCTTTCATAGGCAGCGGGCCTGTTGTATGCTTTCCCCCAACACCTTTCATTGCCAGGACCCTTCTCAAGGTTCAGCAGGACACGGCCTCAATGATCCTCGTGACCCAGGCAGCTATAGTTTCTCCTGCTGCTCCGCGTGGTCTCCTCCTCATCCATAAAAACATAAGATATACCATACTGGGTCAGACCAAGGTCCATCAAGCCCAGTATCCTGTTTCCAACAGTGGCCAATCTAGGTCATAAGTACCTAGCAGTTTGCTCAAAAGACACAGGTTCCACAATGCTTGTATTGGGTCAAGGTATCCTGGGTCCCTTTTAATAATGGTTTATGGACCTTTCCTAAGTTTCAACAATCTTTATTTTAAACATCAAGCAAGAATACAATAAAGTCCATGTCAAGAGGAATACTACCCGTTACATCAGGAAATTCAATTCACAAGTAAAAATACTTATAATATATTAAACATAACCTTCAAGCAAATTAAATCCATAAGAAAATGGATCCCATATAAATTTGCGTCTTTTAAATTTTCCCTGTACTCATTATCTTACTCCTATGATACTGGTGCAGAAATATTTTAAGGAGGTTTTGTTAATGGATGATGAGTCAATTAAGTTTTCCTCGGTTTATGTTCCTCTTTTACCTACCACCGAGACCTCCTCCAAATACCAAGGAGAGAGCGAACCCCCCCCCCCCCTACAACTGTGTCTTTAGATGTTTCCGTCTTTTAGGAATCCTCTTTAGATGTCATTTCCCATCGAGCTACCCTAATCACTTCCTTTTTATCTCTTGCAGATAAAAATCTAATAATGCGACTGTATTTTTTGAAAAAGGATCAAGCCTTTTATGGTAGCTCTATTCAGATTTTTCCTGATGTTTCTAGATTAACCCAAAAACTGAGGAAAGCTTTCTTGGCATTAAGAACTCGGGTCTTGGCTGTTGGGGCTTCCTTCTTCCTAAAATATCCCTGTAAATGTATTTTGATATATGAAAATGTTAAGTTTGTTCTCCTTGATGTAGGGCAATTAGAGGTTTTTTTTGATAAGTAAAGAAAATGGTTAGTTATTTTCTCCTTCCATTCCTAGTATAATAGGGCTTAAAATGTATATGTCCAAACCTTTTTTAAACCCAGCTACACTAACAGCTTTTACTACATCCTCCAGTAACAAATTCCAGAGTTTGATTACACGTTGCGTGAAAAAAATATTTTCTCTTATTAGTCTTAAATGGGTTACATTGTAGCTTCATTGCATGTTCCCTAGTCTTTCTAGTTTTTGATGCCTTATACAGTGGTGTGCAAAAGTCTGGAATCACTTGTAAATCTGACGTTTTTTCAACTTTGTGACCTTATATCTTAATTGCTTTTTCCTCCCAGTGGCTTTTTCTGTGTATCTCATAAGTGATAGATTTGACTATTAGGGCCAACTTTTAGTATTGGTTTGGCCCTTATTTTCTGAGTTTGTTCCCTATAGTTGTCCTGTTGATAGATTTTCTGTGAAAATCACGTAATGTACATTGTTGACCAACGATATATTATTGTAAGTATGCTTTAAAATATTATGGACGCACGCCAGGTTTCCTTCAAATTAATGTATGTGGCCTTGAAAAAGGCCGTTTTTATGTGTCAGTGATGGCTCAGTATTTGATAGGCCACCCTTTGTTCTTGATCACCTGACTGCACCTTGTCGGCATTGAATGAACCAGTCTGAGATGATCGTTGGTGACAACGCGGTTCCAAGCTGCAATGAGTAACTCAGTCAGCTCACGCTTTGATGTCGGATGCCTCTTGGATATTTCCAAGGCCACCTTCTGCCACAGGTTCTCGATTAGATTCAGATCTGGAGACTGGGCAGATCAGTCCATTGACTTGATGATGATCCGCTGCTTCCAGCTGATCACCTGTCTGGAGCGATGGCAGGGTGCATTGTCATCTTGAAACAGGAACTGGCCAGGAAACAGCTGGTGTGCTAATGGCACCATGCACTTTTGTAGTATGGTGATGTACTTGGCCCCATTGACCATTCCATCGATGATGTGAAGACATCAAACGCCACTGGCAGCTATGCAGCCCCAGACCATGACCTTCAAAGGATACGAGTGAGGTTGAGACACTCAGGCTTGAATTCCTCTCCAGGAAATCTCCTCACATAGGTGTGGGCCTGGTTGCCAAACAGGCAGAAGGTGCTTTCATCGATGAATAGCACCTTTTCAAACATTTCAGTCAACCAGGTTGAGAGCTTTCTTGCCCACACCTTTGCACCTTTGTATGTCAATCAACAGTGGCTTATTCCATGCTTTGCAGACCCGGAGACTAAACTGCAGGCACCGGCAACGAACTGTTGATGAGCTGACACTAACCTCACTCTTGTCTGACCACTCTTGAAGTAGTTGAGGAGAGGTCAACTTGCGTTTAGTCAGTGAAATGTGTCATAGTGCGCGGTCCTGGCGTGATGTTGATGCACGTGGATGACCTGAACGAGGCTTGTCCACCACTGAACCCGTTTCTTTCTTCTGTAGATCTTAACAGCGCTCTGACTGCAGCCAACTTTTCTGGCTATCTCACGGCTTGAAAATCCTTCCTCGCTCATAAAGGACACACGAACACACTCCTTCAACGTCAGGGTCCGAGTCATCTTCATGGTCGATCCAGAAAGCGTATGAAATTCAAAAATTCTGCGCGTTTTTATAGCTGCACTGTTGGCTAGATATCTGCATTGTGATTGGTTAGTGAAACCAGCCTCCTGATTGTTCAGAAATAACGTGTGCATATTGGATAATCTCGATCCAGTTTTGACACACGATCCACAAAAATCGCAGTAGCTATCTCCCAGTGTCTATAAAGTATTTAAATTGGAAACAAGGAATGCAAAAAAGACAACTCTAATAGCCAAATGTATCCCTTTTAACGTGGTAGAAAGATGAATATGCTGTGTTAACGCAAAATTTTTTTTAAAAAAGTTAGAAAGTATGAAAAACGTAGAACTCACAAGTTATTCCAGACTTTTGCACACCACTGTAGAATAGATCTGTGTTTACCCATTGCACGCTATTCATTAATTTATAGACCTCTGTCATCTCTCCCCTCAGTCATCTTTTTTCCAGGTTGAAAAGACCTAACCTTTTAAACCTCTTCTCATAGGGGTATCCTTCCATCCCCTTTACCATTTTGGTGGCTCTTTTCTGTACCTTGTCTAATAACACTATATCCTTTTTAATAGGGCGACCAAAATTACACACAATATTGAAGGTGTGGTTGCACCATGGAATGATACAGAGGCGTTATAATAACCTTTGTCTTATTCTCCATTCCTTTCCTTATGATTCTTACATTTTCTCCGGGAACAAGCAGGACGTCAATCCTCACATATCGGTGACATCTGTGCTGATAGATCCCTCGAGGAAGCATTTCCCCAGTTTTCAAAGAAAGCCTTTGGGAGATGCCACCACGCATGTGTGGTGCCCTTCCCGCCCAAGCGTGCCATCTTGCTCATTCTCCCTTTTTTGGCAGAACCCTTCAGATGTTTGTCTAGTTTCCCCCTGTTAAAGTTGATTTTCTCAACCCGAGTTTTATATTCTCTCCGGTTGTGTGCCAGTACTCTTCCTGTCACCCGAGCCTGCTGCCCCTCTTGGAGCCTTCGCACCCTTTTTCCAGCTGGCAGCACAGCGGATCTTTAACCTTGCTGGGGTACTGTTTTTTCCATATGGCTTTAAGACGTGTGATCGGTGTGCTAAAAGCATGTCCCTCACCAATACACATGACTGCTGCATACGCTGCCTAGGGCCGGACTCTGACCCCGCTGCTTGTGATCTTTGTAAAAAGATGTCCATCAAGGGCAGCAGTATGAGAAGTTCTTCTCGGAGTCCCAGGCTCCGAAGGCCGAGGTCCCCTCTGAAGCCACGGACTCCTGTAGCAGCACTGCGGATCCCAGTTGACGCCGTGCTTCTTCAGAAAGCTCGTCTCCCTCGAGGGAACACAAGAAGAAGAAAAAACTCTGACAGCATCCCTGAATTGCTCTGACAGGTAGGGTAAGCACTCCGCCAGGTTCCACAGTCCACGATGCTCGTTCAAGGGATCTGAGTGGTAGTGGCCTATTCAAGATTGCCTGTAAGAAATCGACCATAGGATCGGCCTTGAACGCCAGAACCCATCCTCATTGAGGATTCCCCTTCAGGGGAACTGGACCCGGGCCCGAGTTCCTCGGTGCTCATGCCAATGGCTGCAGAGCCTTCTGGAATTGAAACCAGAATGGCGGCCCTGGAGCGCAGACTGTCTGCCTTCGTGGACCTGCAGCGGACATTGCTGTCTGGTACTACCGGTTCCTCTGCCCAGACCACCGGGCCCTCAACGTTAAGACATCCCTGGAAGCCGAGCCGATCCTTGAGACCATAAGCCTTAAGACGATCATTGGCCAATGTCTCGATCCGGGTCCCTTTTGATGGGACCGATGTCTTCCTCGGCTAGTGCACATGGCACCAGCCACAGGATCTATGAGACTCGGGCAGGGCTCTGGTCTAGAGCCAGCAAGAAGACGACCCCTCGAGTCTTCCACAGACTACTCAGAATGGGAGACTGAGGACAAGGAGTCTCTGACATCCCTTCGAACTTGCCACCCTCTGAGCCCTGGCATCAGTCCCCGCCCAAAGATTTGGCATTCCTTGACTTTGTGTGGGATATGTCAAAGGCCCTTGCATTTCCAACCTAATAGGAGGAGGGTCCCCGGACGGAGGAGATAGAAATCCTCTAATACGAGGCTCCATCATACATGGTGGCATCTTCCAAAGGTTTTCTTTGAAAGCTGTGGGGATGCTTCCACAAGGGCTCCGTTGGTGCCGACGTCACCCATGCGTGAGAACTGATTCCTGCTGTCCCCGCAGAACACCTGTTACATTTGAGTAACTACATTTTCTCTTATTAGTCTTAAATGGGTTACATTGTAGCTTCATTGCGTATTCTCTAGTCTTTCTACTTTTTTGATGGTGTAAACAACCAATCTAACGCGTTCCACTCCATTCATTAATTTATAAACTTCTATCACATCTCCCCTTGACCTTCTCTCTGCTAAGTTGAAGAGCCCCAACCTTTTAAGCCTTTTCTCATAGGGGTATCCTTCCATTGCCTTTACCATTTTGGTGGCTCTTTGTACCTTTTGTAATTCCGCTATATCCTTTTTAAGATAGGGCGACCAGAATTGCACACAGAATTGCATATCCAAGTTGCAGTCAAATCATGGAACGATACAGAGGCATTATAATATCCTTGATTTTATTCTCTATTCCTTTCCTTATTACTAGCATTATATTTTGCTTTCTTGGCTGCCATTGCACACTAGGTGGAGGGTTTCAACATATTATCCACGATGATGCCTAAATCTTTTTCCTGGGTGGTGGTGTCATGTAACCAAAGTTTGGGTGGTTCTCTCCTAGGTGCATAACCTTGCACTTGTCCACATTAAATTTCATGTGCCATTTGGACGCCCAGTCTTCCAATTTATCAAAGTCCTCTTGCAAATTTTCACAATCCTCTTGGGTTTTAACAACTTTGAATAAATTTGTCATATGCAAATTTTGTCACCTCACTTGTTCCCATTTCCAGGTCATTTATGAATATGTTAAAAAGCAGCGGGCCCAGCTCAGATCCCTGGGGTACTCCATTATTTATTTTTTTCCATTGAGAGAATTGGCCATTTAGCACTACTCTCTGTCTTCTATCTTTTAATCAGTTTCTGATCCACAATACTCCAATTCTATGAGTTTTTAATTTCGCCAAGACCCTCTCATGAGGGACTTCTGAAAATCCAGATATACTATATCAACTAGCTCATCTTTGACTACCTGTTTATCTCCAGGAACAAGCAGGAATGTAGTCTTCACATATGGGTATCGTCGGTACCGATGGAGCCTGCACAGGAACGCTCCCCAGCGTCTAGTAGGAAAGCTTTTGGGAGCATCCCACAGCGCCTGCGTGCTGCCTTCCCGCCTTTCCAACTCTCCTTCAGTTCTTTGTTTTCTGCAGAGCTGCAGAAAATCGATTCTTTTGTTTTTTTGTGGTCGCGTCTGCCTTCATTCAACGCCTACTGATACTGCCGGTTCTCTTTTCTTCTTTTTCAAAAAAAAAAAAAAAAAATCTTTCTGAAAGATTTTTCTTCAGGGGCCTTTCCCCTCTCGGTGCTAGGCCTAGGCGCCATTTTGGGCACTAGGCCCACTTACTTCAAACATGGAGAAACCAGCTAGTGGTTTCAAGAAATGTTCTAAGTGTGGCGGTACCATTTCCATCACCGACACCCGTGACTGGTGTTTTAAATGTTTAGGTCCTGACCATTCTCCATCGGAGTGTCTTTCCTGCAGTAAGATGACCAAGAGGGGTCTGCAGAATAGAGCTGCAAAACTCGGTACCCTTTTTGCCACAGATATGTTGTCAGTTAAATCGACGTCTTCCAGGGCTTCATCTTCCTCCCATGGATCTCAGGTAACTAAACCTAAGCCTTCTAAGACTGGCCAGTCCTCAAAGGGTAGATCTTCCAGGTATCGAGATGCCACTGGCGTTGCCCTCGAGGAAAGTTCACCGACAAAACAGCCCCGGTGGGAGGCTTCGGCTTCCAAAGCATTAACGGGGCTCCAGAATGTTTCAAAGGCTTCCACCTCTGCAGAACTACTGGTGCCATGTTCAGGGGTCGTAGCCGCGTCCACCGGTACCAACACCCAAGCATCGGCAGGAGCGGTGGATCAGAGAATCCTTGCTATCGAATGCAGACTAGCGGCTCTCTTAGCAGCTTCAGTACCGCTAAGACTGCTACAGACGGTTCCACAGGTATCGGTACCGACAGCGGTGCCGGTACCGGCTGCACCTGCCTCGGCCGGTATGCTTCCTCCCATGCCGAGCCTTGAGTCTATCTCAGGTATTGAAAGACCAGTACCGAGACACCTTGATACTGACTTTGAACGGTACCAGTACTGTGCATTGCAGGAACATCCGGCACAGAGATACTTCGAATCCTCCAATTACGATGACTCTGACGACTCTGCCGGTACGAGAGCAATCCTTCTGGAGGATCCATCTCCTTCTCCTCAGCATAGAATGTCTCCTCCAGAAGACATTTCCTTCCAGGATTTCATGTGTGATTTAGCTCGAGGTCTTGCAATCACGGTGACTCCGTAAAAGGAGCCCAGAGCAGAAGAATTAGAAATTCTTCAATACCCTAAGGTTCCTAAAGAGGCAGCTACTCTGCCCATTCATAGGATCTTGCATGATCTTATGCTAAGAATGTGGGAAACTCCTTTAACGGTGTCTCCACTCTCTCGACGACTCGATACCATGTACCGAGTTCCAAGCTGTCCTGGGTTTCAAAAGACTGTTACCACACCATTCAATGGTAGTGGAATCGGCCATGTGTAGGATTAAGAGTGCTAAAACGCATTCTTCCAATCTTCCAGGCCGTGAATCGAGGACACTCTATGCCTTCGGGCGTCGATGCTTCCAATCCCCCATGTCAGCCAGGATCAGCTCTTACATTCTCTATATGGGAATGTTCCTCAAGGAGGTTGCAGGAGACTTGGAGCTCATGAGCCCTCTTCTTCCTGAGGACAAAAGAGGGGAATTTCTGATTCTGGTCGAACATGCTCAGGATATTTCCAAGTTTGTAAACCGTGCAACCTTTGATTGCTTTGAATGCATTAGCAGAACCTCTATCTCCTTCGGTGCACGTCGTATTGCCTGGCTCCAGGCATCAGACTTAGAAATATGAGTGCAAGATAAACTGGGAAACATTCCTTGCACAGGAGAAAATCTCATTGGCAAGGATTGGCAAGGCAAGGCTAATCAGATTGAATCTGAAAATACCACCTTGAACAGACTATCAAAGTCTACAGCCAACCCAGCAAAGAAAGTCAGTGAAAGAAACCCTTTTTCAACAAGAGGTTTTACCCATCTTACACCCATCAGGGTCACTGTCCAGTTCATATTCCCCAAAAGGGGCAACAGCAGAGGAAGCTACAAGTTCCAAGAGCTCAGCCAGCTCAGCAGACTCAGCCTCCTCGGTGGCTTTGACTCATTCCTAGAGAACTTAGTCTATCTGCCCCTGCAAGGTCGAGAACCCTCCACCATCCCAGGCAGGTTATGCCATTTTGCCAAAAGATGGCAACAAATAACATCAGAAAACGGTACTCTGTCCATTGTACGAGAGGGGTACAGACTTCATTTTCACAGCATGCCCCTCCTATAATCATAAGACAGTTCAATTCTCAAGTCCCTGTTACCAAGCTCTTGGGCCAAGAGGTCGCATCACTTCTTGCTCAGGGAGCAATAGAAGAAGTACCCATACCCCAACAGGGTACGGGGTTCTACTCCCCCTATTTTCTCATCCCAAAGAAAACAGGAGGACACAGACCTATACTGGACCTCAGAGAATTAAACAAATATCGGTTCTGAGAAAAATTCAATATCTCCCTCGGAACATTCCTGCCATACCTTCAGAGTCAGCATTGGCTATGTTCTCTAGATCTAAAGGATGCATGTTCTCATCCATTCAGATCACAGAAAAATTCCTTTGATTCCTTTTCCAGGGAAGACACTTCCAATACAGAGTTCTTCCCTTCGGTCTGACTTGTGCCCCAAGAATCTTCACGAAATGCATGTAAGTAGTAGCAGCATTCTTGAGAACTCTAAGAATATTCATCTTCCCCTACTTAGACTGGCTCATTCGAGCATCGACAGCTCCAGAAGCCAGCTTCGGTCTTTCTCGCACGATGCAAATCCTTTGCTATTTGGGATTAGTCATAAACCTCTCAAAATCTCATCACACCCCTTCTCAGTCCCTGGAATTCATAGGGGCTCGTCTAGATATAAGACAGTCAGGGCTTTCCTACCATAGCCCCGCTGTCTTCGTTTAGTACAGCTGGCATCCCAAGGAGCTATGAAAGTCTTCCTCACTGCTCGGGAAATGCTTTAGCTTCTGGGGCATATGGCATCCACTGTCAATGTGATTCCCTATGCTTGCCTTCACATGCGAGCAGCCCAGTGGACCCTATCCTCAGTGGACACAGGCCTCGGGTCGCCTATCGGACAAAATCAGAAACTCCACACGTCTCATTTCGTCCCTTCAATGGTAGCAATCACTGGAAAACCTTCTCATAGGCTCTCCTTTCCAGCAGCCTTTATTCCAAGCCACCCTAACAGATGCATCCAAGTTGGGTTGGGAGGCTCACTTGCATGATCTCTCGACTCAGGGTCTCTGGACCCCACAGGAGGCTTGTCTTCACATAAACCTCCTAGAGCTCAGAGCTATTTTCCATGCTCCTCAAGTATTCCAGGCCCCGCTCAGCTACAAGACAGTCCGGGTCCAGACCGACAATCAGGTAGCCATGTTCTTTGTGAACAAGCAGGGCGGAATGGGCTCTCTGACGTTATGCAACGAAGCTTTGCGACTGTGGGTCCTCGCCAGAGAGCGTCAAATCCACCTCCTAGTGGTATATCTTCCGGGCATTCAAATTCTTTGGGCAGACAAACTCAGTAGAATACTGCTGCCACATGAATGGTCTCTTCACCCAGACCAGCTTGCACGAGTGTTTCAAATCTGGGGAAACCCAGATATAGACCTCTTTGCAAGTCCACAGAATGCCAAACTTCCCCGATTCTGTTTCAGAATTCCGGCTCAAAACTGTTAGGCAAGGGATGCTTTCCTCCTCCACTGGGGTCAAGACTTCCTCTATGCCTTCCCACCCATTCCCCTCATTCCCCAAACCTTGTTCAAGCTTCAGAGAGACAGAGGTCTTTTGATACTCAGCTCCACATTGGCCACGGCAAATGTGGTATCCTCTGCTTCTGTCTCTCTCAAGCCACGCCTCTGGAGTTGGGATATGCTCCAGATCTTCTTTTCCAGGACGGCGAGATACTATTGTACCCGAATCCCCAGTCCCTGCATCTCAGGGCCTGGTTGCTGAAAGCCTAGAACTTCTGAATATCAACCTTTCTCAACAGGTAAAGGATATCCTTGTGGCTTCCAGAAAACCCTCCACAAGGCGATCCCAAAGGTTCCTCTGTATGGTGTTCTCAAAGGGGACTTGACCCTTTTTCGGTGCATGTGGAATTGCTTATTGGAGTATCTTTTCCATTTATCAAATTCTGGTCTTAAAATCAATTCAGTAAGGGTCCATCTTAGTGCCATTGCAGCTTCTTGCAAGCCTCTAGATGGACAACTTATTTCCTCTCATCCACTCATAGCAAGATTTATGAGAGGTCTGTTCTTAACAAAGCCCCCCATTAAGCCACCGCCGGTGGCATGGGACCTGAATCTTGTTCTCGGGCAGCTCATGAAACCGCCCTTTGAGCCTTTAGCCACTACAGCTCTAAAGTTTCTTTCCTGGAAGGTCATCTTCCTAATTGCCCTCACTTCTGCAAGACGCATTAGTGAGTTACAGGCCTTAGTGGCAGATCCTCCTTATACAAGATTTCACCATGATAAGGTAGTTCTTAGGACTCATCCTCACTTTATGCCAAAGGTGGTTACGCCTTTTCATTTAAACCAAGCGGTTTACCTTCCTGTATTCTTTCTGAGGCCTCATGCCTCTAATGCAGAAAGGCTACTTCAGATTGTAAAAGAGCCTTGGCTTTTTACCTTCAAAGAACTAAGCAACACAGAAAATCTTCTCAGCTCTTTGTTGCTTATGATTCTAGTCATTTGGGACTTCCAGTTTCCAAAAGAACTCTCTCTAGGTGGATTGCGAATTGCATATCCTTTCCTTATGAGAGTAAGGGACTTTCTCTTGAAGGCCATGTCACAGTTGACAATGTGAGAGCAATGGCAGCCTCTATGGCTAATCTTCGTTCTGTGTCCATTGACGACATTTGTAGAGCAGCCACTTGGACTTCGGTACACACCTTTACAGCCCATTACTGCTTAGACAAGGACTCCTGTCAGGATGCCTCATTTGGCCAGGCTGTTCTCCAGCATCTCTTTCAGATTTAGTACAACTCCTACCTGCCGTCCCGGGATTGGATGCCAGAGATCCATGGGAGGAAGCATGACCCATTGCACCATGGATTTGCTGCTTCCTGGGGTCATCCCCCTGGCATCTCTCAGCTGTCCCCATATGTGAAGACTACATTCCTGCTTGTTCCTGGAGATAGCATAGTTACTCACCTATAACAGGTGATCTTCGGGAACAGCAGGAATTAAGTCTTCACAGCCCACCCACCTCCCCTAGGAGTTGCCTCACTCTCTCTCTCTCTCTCCCTCCCCTTTTGTCTGAGCTATAAACTTGACTGAAGAGAGAGAGAGTTGGGAAGGCAGCATGCAGGCGCTGTGGGATGCGCCCAAAAGCTTTCCTATTGGACGCTGGGGAGCGTACCTGCACAGGGTCCGTCGGTACCGACGATACCCATATGTGAAGACTTAATTCCTGCTGTTCCCAGAGATCACCTGTTACAGGTGAGTAACTACGCTATTCTCACCCTCAAAAGAATAACAGATTAGTAGCCTAGCAGCTCAGAGCCTAGCAGCCGCAAAGAGCTTTAATTTAAATCAAATCAGACTATAACTTAGCATAAACGGCAAAACAGGGTGAGTATTCTTTGAGCAATAAATAAAGTCTTCTAGAGACCTTTATGAAGGGCAGCTCTTCGCCCCCCCCCCCCCTCACCAGCAACCTGCAGGGCTCTTGGAGTCACAGAAAACCACACTCAAAGCAATGAGAAGGTAATCTAAAAGACAGCAATAAAATACCACACACTTCTATATAGATACACCAAAGCTTTGCGGAGAGAAACAAATAGAAACAAGTTCTCTTTGTTTACTCTATTAGCTATGGTTTACTTTATTTATAAGGCTCTTTTGGAGGATACAGCATAATTTCACTTTATTGTTCTACGTCAGGTATTACGTTTTCATCACATCATAGGTCAATTTCTAATCAGCATGGGTCAGTATGAGGAGACATACATGTATTCCAAGACATAACTGTTTACTGCTGACTGCTTGATATCTAGTAACCCTGAGACTGAAAGGCTGGAGGACAACCTGCCCCTTTTCTTATTTACAGGACTTGTACCTCTTCACCTACTTAGTAAGCAAATATATGAAGTTTATTTCTAAGCAAAGTTCTGAACAAAATTAACTCTTTCTCAGGTTTTCTTAGACAGTCTGGTTGTGTACACCGCCCTGTACAGACCAGCTTACATTCAGTCCCTCCTCTGATTCTGTAAAGAATCATTCCCAAAGTAAGGAAACTCAGACATTGCCATTAAAGTGGAATTAAAACTAGTTTCTGGGTCAATCTGTAACATCATTGTAGGGGTCAGTGATTCCACTGATTTCTTACAGCAAGCTGATAGTACACAGAGAATTAATGCTCCTAAAATGAGAATCCCCAAAATGCCAAGCAATGATGCTAATAAGCCTTGCAAAGGCCTGGATAATGAATTCCAAAATGAAGAAACAGAATCAAATAGAGCTGAAAAAGAACTTAGATAACTATCACTTGAAAGAAAAGTACGGTTTCTAACTTTATCCAATAGGCCATTTACTATTTTTCCATTATTATCAAGCATACTACAACAAAACCCAACTATTACTCCACACACACCATTTTCGTTTGCTAGGCGATAGTCTAAAGCCATTCGGTTCTGGGCTGCATAAGCTGACACTTTGTTTACAGCACCTTGCAAGACACTAATTGCCTCAGTGAGATCTAGGGCCGTAAGTTCAACAACTGCCTGTAGTCGCATAATCTGGGTACCATATTCTCTAGTGGGTGCTATAGCTCCAAGGGTTCAAAGCCACACAGTACCTGTGAATGCATCTATTTGAGATTTAGTTAAAGGTTTTGTAGTGTCTACCAGTTGTTGAGCAGCCTCTATGGCAGTGATGGCTAACCTTTTTGAGCCCGAGTGCCCAAACTGCCGCACAAAACCAAAGAATTTCCTCAAAGTGCCAGCACGTCAATTAAACCTTAACAACAAGATTTTAGTATCTAAAAACTCTTTATAAAGTTGCCTGAACTATGTAACATCATTTGTAAAGGTTGGAATCTTTGTATTGTCAGAGAATCAATTTGATTCACAATCCTTTGGTTTTCATTTCAATTTATTGGCAATTTATAATGTTTTAATGATTTCATTCAATTTAATGAATTTAGGAAGAATTTGATTCAGTTACACAATATATTTTAAATGTATTATTCACATAACATGTCAAATGTATCCTGAGTAAAAAAAAGATAAACTTCTTAAAACTGTTAACTGTGTCAGGACTCGGTGTGTATTCCCAAAGAATCTATACATGAAAAAAATTAATGTGATGTTTGTTGTTGCATGCATGCTGATAACTTGTCAGAGATATCTTTCTACCTTTTGTGCATTTTTTTTCAGTTGCAATTGCTCCAGCCACTTTCTTCTGGTTTCTTCATGTTTTCTGCTAACTCTCCATCATCTGCTGTCCATTTGTCCTTTCTTTCTTCTCTCTTCTAGTTTTTTTTTCCATTCTCTCTCTCTACATCCGCTTTAACATACTAATCTTTCTCCTTTTGCTCTTTCCTCATTCCTATTTCATCCACTCAAATTTTACCCCTCCATCCTCAATCCCCACTTACGCTCCCAATACCCGGCCAATTGTAGATTTTTTATCCCTCCCACACAAAATATTTTTCCCCTCTCCATTTTACTCTCCCAGCCCCATCCCATTCTAATCCTCCCCCAACATCAGCTCCCTTCTAGTTCCAGCCTCACCCAGCATCCATTCCCTTCTAGTCCCTGCATCAGCCCATTTCCAGTCCTAGCCCCCCATCAGCCCATTTCCAGTCCTAGCAACCCCCCAACCCAATACCAGTCCTAGCCCCCCCCATCAACCCACTTCCAGTCCTAACCCCATCAACCCATTTCCAGTCAGCCCCCCATAGCCCATTGCCAGTCCTAACCCCCCCATCAGCCCACAGCCCATTACCAGTCCTAACCCCATCAGCCCACCTCAAGTCCTAACCCCTCCCTATCAGCCCATTTCCTGTCCTAGCCCCCCCCATAGCCCATTATCAGTCCTAACCCCCCCATAGCCCATTACCAGACAGCCCCCATCAGCCAACAGCCCATTACCAGTCTTAACCCCCCATAGCCCATTACCAGTTCTAACCCCCCCAACAGCCCACAGCCCATTACCAGTCCTAACCCCATCAACCCACCTCAAGTCCTAACCCCTCCCCATCAGCCCATTTCCTGTCCTACCCCCCCCATAGCCCATCAGCACTCCTAACCCCCCCCATAGCCCATCAGCACTCCTAACCCCCCCCAGCCCCCCCCATAGCCCATCAGCACTCCTAACCCCCCCATAGCCCATCAGCACTCCTAACCCCCACAGCCCCCCATAGCCCATCAGCACTCCTAACCCCCCCAGCCCATCAGCACTCCTAACCCCCCCAGCCCCCCCATAGCCCATCAGCACTCCTAACCCCCCCATAGCCCTTCAGCACTCCTAACCCCCCCCAGCCCCCCCATAGCCCATCAGCACTCCTAACCCCCCCAGCCCCCCCATAGCCCATCAGAACTCCTAACCCCCCATAGCCCATCAGCACTCCTAACCCCCCCCAGCCCCCCATAGCCCATCAGCACTCCTAACCCCCCCCAGCCCATCAGCACTCCTAACCCCCCCCAGCCCAGCCCATCAGCAATCCTAACCCCCCCAGCCCATCACCAACCCTACCCCCCCCCCCCCCAGCCCAGCCCACCACCAAACCCAACCCCCCCCCCCCCCAGCCCAGCCCAGGGAATTTTTTTTTTTTAAAAGCTGTCTTCTCCCGCTGCCGGGGCCGCCGCGGCAGAATCGAGTGTGCCACGGGGCCCCCCCTGCCCAGCACAGCCTGCCCTCCCCCTCTATCCGCTCTCTCGTCGCAGCTCACAGTGACACGCGCCGGCTTTCAGAGCGCGAAGGGATTAGTTTCCCTTTCGCGGCTCTGTTAAGCCCGCGGGGGCTGATGGGAACTTCCCATCAGCCCCCGCGGGCTTAACAGAGCAGCGAGGTAGAAACTCTTCCCTCGCTCTCTGAAAGCCGGCGCGTGTCACTGTGAGCTGCGACGAGAGAGCGGATAGAGGGGGAGGGCAGGCTGTGCTGGGCAGGGGGGGCCCCGCGGCACACTCGATTCTGCCACGGCGGACCCGGCAGCGGGAGAAGACAGCTTTTTTTTTTTTTTTTTAAATTTTACTTGCGGACCTTCCCGCGTGCCAGCTGCAAGGCCTTCGCGTGCCACAGCTGGCACGCGTGCCATAGGTTCGCCATCGCTGCTCTATGGCCTTATCCTGTGAAGAAACATCCCTTTTTCTTCTAACAGAGTTGTTCAGGGTTGATAATAAAGTAATGTTCTGGTAAGGTCCAAATCGCCACGGGGTATCTAATTGGGCTATATAACAAGTACCTGACCAACCTCTGGGAAGCTCTGTATACGCAAACATACCACACACAAAATAATCTCCTTCTAAAGCCACTAAGCCATCTTCCCAGATTGTCAAATTCTGAGGACAAGATATATTCTGGATACAATTATTCAAAGCCCACTGAGTCATGGCCATTTCATTAAGCCCTCCAGACAGATTACGTTTCCAGGGATGATAATACTCTAGTAAAGGGAAACTCCAGTTAGGTATGCCTAGGTCTGAACTAGAGGCATTCAAAGGGTAGCCAGAACTATTATATTGTAGTGATTCATAATCATGCACCTGGTTCCCTTGAACTGACATTAATTGTACCACTGAAATATAAGAGTTTCCTATAAGGGATTTCTTATACCAGATAGAAGAATTATGCAGCATTACTATTCTGCAAACATTCCATGGAGTATCCCCTACCTTTCTTCCCTTACCCTGAGCCATAAAACATATTGGAGGATGTTGCAGAGGCATAGGACTAACTATTCTATGTTCTGGGCCTGTATGAGACCATTGTACAGAAGTTAGATTAAAGGCTATGTCACGAAACTCCTCAAAGGTCTTAGGCCTAGGTAGAAATCCATGCTGGGTAGCTGTCACAGATGGAAGACACTGCACAATCTGATAAATTGAAATGTTTTGTCACTGAGTGTACCTGTGACTCAAAGATATTTGATTACACAGGTACACTACCAAAAAACTGCCTCCAGTTTTGCAACTGATTCCTATAGATTTTGGGGTGCTGAATCCAGGAAAAATAGCCAAAATGTTCCATCACGTCACGTTTTCTTGCAAAATTAGATTTCTTACCCATATAAGGAATGTTCACATAATTTCTTTTTAGCCGACTGCAGTTTATTTTCTTGACCCAAAATAGAGGTTGTAATGGTTAACTAACTAGAAACACTCCCTCATGATATTTTAGAGTGTTTTGTATTCATTTTATACATTAACAGGACAATTGGGAGGCGGGGGGCTAAATCCAGTACTCGCGCTGGCGCATGTTCTTTCCTGTTCGCCTCGCCTCGTTCGCTCGCTCGCTCAAACACGGTGGTTGCGACATGAACGTTCCTGTCAAATTTCAGTTTCTTGCAAGTTCATTATTACCTTTTGTTTGCTCAGTCGTAATCCAGCTTTATTCCGAAGTGGTTCACTACAGTTGTAGTTTGCAGTGCTGTGTATTTGTGATGGCTCACAGAGCCAGAGGTTGCGTCAACTCTCCGGACAGTTTTTGTTTTATTTGTGGGGAATATACCGTGAAAAAGCGGCAGAGGAACATTTCTGCATTTATTAAAAAAGTATATTTCGCCTATTTCGGTTTGAAGTTAGGCGATCAAGACAAACCGTGGGCTCCTCACAAAGTGTGCAAGACATGTGAGGAAGATCTACGCTTATGGATGAAAGGTAAAAAACAAGCATTTCGTTTCGGAATACCTATGATGTGGCGTGAACAAAGAGACCACAGCAGTGACTGCTATTTTTGCTCTTGCATTGTGAAGGGATACAACTTAAAAAATAAGAACGTAATAAGTTACCCCAACCTTCCCTCAGCAATTAGGCCTATGCCTCATAGCAACGAAGTACCTGTGCCTGAACCACCAAAATCTTTGGATCATATTTGTGTGGACGGTTCTGATCATGATGAGACTCATCAGATGGCTTTTCCCGATGAGTCCAGTACTTCCGAGTTTGAAACTGAACCAGATCCGAAACCTGAACTTTTCTCTCAAGCTGAATTGAATGATTTAGTCCGGGATTTAGGACTCCCAAAAGATGCTGCCCAACTGCTTGGTTCTCGACTTAAACAGAAAAATCTATTGTCACCAGGAACAACTTTTTATTGGTACCGCAACCGCGAGAGACAATTTTTGAAGTATTTCAGCAAAGAGGAAGATTTGGTATTTTGCAACGATATATACGGAGTGATGGAAAAGTTTAAACTCAAGTATGATCTTGCTGAATGGCGGCTGTTCATTGATTCGTCAAAAGACAGCTTAAAAGGTGTTCTTCATAATGGCAACACATTCGCTTCAGTTCCTATTGCTCACTCGGTTATTCTCCAAGAAAAATACGAGAATTTGGCCCTGATTCTTCAGAAGATTCGTTATGATGAGCATAAGTGGATGATTTGTGGAGACTTTAAAATTCTATCCATGCTATTAGGGCAGCAATCCGGTTTCATCAAATATCCCTTCTTCCTTTGCTTGTGGGATAGCCGGGCCTGCGACCTACACTGGGGGAAAAAAGACTGGCCAATTCGGGAGTATTTGAGACCCGGTGAGAAAAATGTTCTTCATGAGAGCTTGGTA
Source organism: Ichthyophis bannanicus (assembly GCA_033557465.1). Taxonomy (NCBI): domain Eukaryota; kingdom Metazoa; phylum Chordata; class Amphibia; order Gymnophiona; family Ichthyophiidae; genus Ichthyophis; species Ichthyophis bannanicus. The sequence goes on along the minus strand of CM066043.1, from coordinate 27,250,147 downwards.
CCTCGTGATAAAATTCTATTACCACCTCTCCACATTAAGTTGGGTCTCATTAAGCAATTCATCAAGTCCCTTCCAAAAGATGGTGAGTGCTTTCGGTACCTTTGCTCAAAGTTCCCCCGACTTTCTGAAGCAAAGCTAAAGGAAGGAGTGTTTGTTGGCCCTGATATAAGGAAACTCATTTCAGATGGAGCATTCGCTGAAACGATGTCTGAGAAGGAAAAAGAAGCCTGGGATTCCTTCAAGGATGTTGTTCTCAAATTCTTGGGGAACAGGCGGGATGAGAACTATAAGGATATTGTTGCCAGGATGCTCAATGCCTTCAAAGAACAAGGTTGTAACATGAGCCTGAAAGTCCATTTCTTGCACTCCCATGTGAACTACTTTCCCGAAAACTTGGGGGCGTACAGTGAAGAACAAGGTGAAAGGTTTCACCAGGACATCAAGGACGCAGAGAGAAGGTACCAAGGAAGATGGAACACCACTATGATGGCTGATTTCTGCTGGTTGCTGCTGCGGGAAACCCCAGATGAAAAATAGGCCAAGCAGCGCACCAAGAGAAGCATTCGGGGGTAGAAGAAACGGGCCCACCAGGAGATTGATTGACCCAAGAATGACTTTAAAATCTAAACTGTGTTGACAAATATCGTGTTTTTACTAAACTTTGAAATAAAAATTTGCTAGTTATTACCACAGTGTCGGATCTCATTTATTAGAATTTTATTTTCACACCATCGGGTGTTTGTCTTCATGTATTGCAATGGTGCGGTTTGCGTTTTCTATTCTTACATACATACCTGTACAACATTTTTTGCACATTTCTTTGCTTTGCTTTGTGTCTAACCTCGCTCTTATATGTTCAATGTTTGTGCACATGTATGTGGCTGTTTTAAGTGCAGACAATTTTGCTACCATCACAGTGTGTTTTGTTGACATTACTCTATTCTTATGTGCTGCCTTGTTACAATTTTCTTTATTCTTATTTGAATAACTACTAAACAATTAGTATAAAGAATTCATCCAAGAAACTTTTATCTCGATCGCACTCAATCTGAAACGTTCACCTCAAACTGCTAAACCAATGTAGCAAAAAATCTGTACGTGATGGAGCAAATTGGTTACTAGATTTGGATTCAACGCACCAAAAAACGTAAAAATCAATCGAAACATTAGAGGCAGTTTAAAAAAATTTTTTTTTAGTGTACCTGTGTTATTCATCATAACATTCCCAAGGTTCTAACTGCAGTACTGCTTTACTACTACTAATATGCCTCAGCATAACTAGGACTAGATATTTAAAAGTTTTGCTAAGAAAGTTTTTATATCTAAAACTATAATTACTTAAAAATATACTAAATCAAAACTGAAAATATACCTACTCTTCTTAATACTCTTCTTTATATAATGAAGATATATACGATAGCTATGATTAGCCTCTAAGGCTCAATATGTTTATGAAGTAGAGGTTAAGTACCTAAAGGTCATTACATATATATCAGGAAAATACTAATCTAAAATGACCTCATCCCTCTAAGCAATACTATAAATGCCGAACAAGAGCATTTTGCATGAATGGTCCATTCAGAATTTACTTAATACAATAATCTTTTTCTGTGATGTCACCATTCTTTTCACTGAAAGTACTTTAAATCATAAAAAGTCCGTTCTGCAGTATCACTGTTGTCCGAGAAGTCTGCGTTGTATTTCTTGAATCATGGATGCGGGGAATCTTCTGAATCCTGTGAGGGGGAGCCTTCTTACACTGCGCAAGATGTATCCAACGAGAATGTCCTTCCAGTTTACAGGCCGAATATCCCACCAGAAGTACACGAAATGGACCTAGGAATTTTGGAGCCAGAAGCGTCTTTGGATGCAAATTCTTAATCATGACCCAATCCCCTGGTTTCACTTCCGGATGTGATGATTCTGGAGGAGCATCTTGTTGAGGATTCACCTTCAATAAAGGGGAAACAGACAGGGCTGAGTGCAATCGTGCACAATAAGTTAAGATATTGCTGCGCAGCAACTGGGGGTCTGGGATAACTGCCAAGGCATGTGGAGAAGTAGCTGGACGTCCAGTAACTATTTCATATGGTGTCAGACCTCCTCCAGCGCGCTGGGGGAGTTATGCACCGCCATAAGGGCAAAGGGAAGGGCTTCTGTCCAATCTGTAGTCCAATCCTGTGTCATAGTGCGGAAGAAACCTTTGAGAGTCCTATTCATCCGCTCCACTTGGCCAGAGCTTTGCGGGTGATAGGGTGTGTGTAACTGTCTTTTTACACCAAACCAATTTTCAATATCCTCCCAGACACGTGCAATGAAGGCCAGACCCTGATCAGAAGAAAGAACAAAAGGTACACCCCAGACAGGAATAAACTGAGTGAGCAACAAGTTTATGGCAACCCCAGCTGTCATACTGGTAGTGGGATAAGCCTCCACCCAACCAGAGAAAAGACAAGTGATCACCAACAAATACCGCCTCCCTCCTCTGGCACAGGGCAAATCAGTAAAATCAAGCTGCAAAATCAGAAATGGGCCAGAGGGCCTGGGAAGAGCAGCAGCAATCTTCAGAAGGGGCCCCACCCTGCCAGCCTGCAAGCAATCCAAGCAAGCAGCATACACAGCCCATGCCACAGAAACAAACTTCGGGTGATACCACAAAACCGCAAAGGCATGAGTCATGGCTGCAGCGGACAGGTGAAGTTTATGATGCAGGAACAGAGCAAGTGGAAACAAAAGAGAGTCAGGGCAAATGAGTGCTCCTTCTTCCAGTAGCCCTGAGTATCACAGGATGCACCCCATGAAGTCCATAGAGTTTTGGTTTCAAGGGAAGTGTCTTTATACTGCTGTAAAAGAGAGGACAGGGAGAACAAAGTCATGTTAGAAGGCTTTAAATACAGCAGCGTTGGTGACACTAATGCCTGAAGAGCAGCCTTCCGTGCTTCTTGGTCTGCAAAACGATTGCCCTTAGAAACTAAATCACCAGCAGAGGAATGTCCTTTACATTTCAAAACAGCAACCTGTGCTGGCAAAAGAACGGCTTGTAACAAGCAGTGAATGTGTTCAGCATGTTTAATTGGTTTATTAGCAGAAGTTAAAAATCCCCGTTGCAACCAAATATTACCAAAATCCCATAGCACACTCATTGCATAGGAGCTATCTGAATATATATTTGCTAGAAGATATCTAGAGAGTTCAAGAGCACGTGTCAATGCAAAAACGTCTGCTGAGCACTAGGAAATGGCGGGGAAGCTGATTCAACCACGTCATCAATTGTGGTCACTGCATAGCCCACACAAAGTTTTCCCATTTCATCTCTGAAGACTGAACCATCCACAAATAAGGTTACATCCGGGGCTGGCAGGGGTACAGGTGAGAGATCAGGTCTAGCACGGGAAGAAGTTAAAATACTTTGAAAACAATCATGGGACCCATCCTTCTCCACCAGATCTGCCAAAGGAGCCAGGAGCGTTGATGGATTGCATAAGGAAGTAGTATATATTTTTACATGAGACTGAGAAACTATCAATTCAAGAGTCAATAAACGTGTGGAGGATAAAGGTTGTGTTTTAGTTAAATGGAGCAACCTAGAAATGGAATGTGCCACATATACCTCAAGAGGGTGCTGTAGCACTAAAAAATCTGTAATTTCAATTGCAAATGCCACTGATATTAAACTGCGCAGGCAGGGCGGAAGTCCCAAAGTCACTGAATCAAATCGCTTTGAAAAATATCCTATCGGCTTGCGACCAGTTGGAAATGTTTGCAAAAGCACACAGGTGGCAGTTATGGCTGAACTAGCCACATACAATTTGAATGTTAAAGAATAGTCTGGAAAAGACAAGCATGGAGCAGTGCTTAGTGCAGTCTTTAAATTTACAAAAGCTTCCCACTGTGATAACGTAGGTACATTGAGACCCTGTGGACCCTCTTTCCCAATCAGCGCATAAAGCGGAGCTGTAAGGTCTGAAAAATTAGCTATCCACTGTTTACAGAAAATCAACAATCCCAGAAATCTACGTAATAATGCTGGCGTTGCTGGGAAGGACAATGATAAAATAGGTTCCAATCTGGCAGAAGTAATTGCACGGCCAGCTGGAGTTCGAACAACACCCAGAAAAGTAACATTTTGAGATACAAATTTGCAATTTAGACAAATTGACTTTCAGTCCTAATTTGGCAATATGAGCTAATAAAGATAATGAGTCTGCTAAACAGATCTCATAACTTGGTGAACATAAAAGCAAATCATCCACATATTGAATTAAAGAGGATTGGTCAAGCTTCACATCTAATAACGCAGTTCTTAGAGCCTGCGAGAAGTATGCAGGACTGTCCGTATAGCCCTGGCAGAGTCTAGTCCATGTGTACTGCTGATTGTTAAAATGAAAAGCAAATAAAAATTGGTTTTCTTTGCTAATTTGCACTGAAAAATAAGCAGAACTCAAATCTACAACAGAAATCCACATAGATTTTGGAGGTACCTTATCCAGATATCATGTGGATTAGGTACCAAAGGAAAGATTGGCAAAATCACCTTGTTAACAGCTCGCAGATCTTGCACAAATCGATAAGTCTTGCCGTCAGCTTTCAGTACAGGAAGAATCGGAGTATTACACGGCGATGCAGTAGGATAGATGACACCTTGCATCTGTAAATCTTCAATGACCGGTCGAATTCCATCTGTAGCAGCTGCTGATAGTGGATACTGTTTGAGTCTAGGAAGCTGTACACCAGGTTTTACGGTAATCTTCACAGGAGGAATTGAGAGACATCCGACATTTGATCCTGGGACTGCCCACAGAGCAGATGGAAGTCTTCCGAGATCAGGGTGAATAGCTGTGACATCCGCAGGGGGCTGCACTTCAGAAAGAGAATACAACTGAAAATGTAACTTTCCACTCATCCAGGATAAAGTTGCATGATGTGAAGCCAGGAAATCACGACCCAAAAGATTCACTGGTAATGTGTCTCCTACCAGAAAGTTAGTAGGGTATACAGTCTCTCCAATCTGTAAAGGCAAAGCTTCAAGTTTACGGTGAGGAATTATCTTACCTTCAATGCCTTCACAATGCACTGTTGGAGCATGTGCTAAAAGAGTTTGATAAACTGCAGGCAGATCCTGAAGACGCAGCGCAGATGTAGTAGCTCCCAAATCAATGATGAATTTCACAGTAGAGCCTCCCAGTTTAGCTTCTAACTCACCCTGAGAAGTTACATTCAGATTCAATAATAGTCATGCATCCCAAGAATCACAGTCCTCTGGGTTAGAAAAACATTGATATACAGGAGTGAACTCAGCAGGTGGGGGAGGAAGGCACGCAGCTTTCTGGCCATCCAAATTCCGATTCTGTGGACAGTCTCGCTGTCGGCACCAACTGAAGGGCAGCTCTTCGCCCCCCCCCCCCCTCACCAGCAACCTGCAGGGCTCTTGGAGTCACAGAAAACCACACTCAAAGCAATGAGAAGGTAATCTAAAAGACAGCAATAAAATACCACACACTTCTATATAGATACACCAAAGCTTTGCGGAGAGAAACAAATAGAAACAAGTTCTCTTTGTTTGCTCTAACTATTAGCTATGGTTTACTTTATTTATAAGGCTCTTTTGGAGGATACAGCATAATTTCACTTTATTGTTCTACGTCAGGTATTACATTTTCATCACATCATAGGTCAATTTCTAATCAGCATGGGTCAGTATGAGGAGACATACATGTATTCCAAGACATAACTGTTTACTGCTGACTGCTTGATATCTAGTAACCCTGAGACTGAAAGGCTGGAGGACAACCTGCCCCTTTTCTTATTTACAGGACTTGTACCTCTTCACCTACTTAGTAAGCAAATATATGAAGTTTATTTCTAAGCAAAGTTCTGAACAAAATTAACTCTCTCTCAGGTTTTCTTAAACAGTCTGGTTGTGTACACCGCCCTGTACAGACCAGCTTACATTCACTTTACAAAGAGGCCTTCTACCTAATGGGCACGAGACCTGTGAAACTTTTTAAATAGGTGTTAAAGCCAGGTGGCAGGTCAAAAGGCCATTTTGAAAGACTCCTTCTATCCAAGCAAGGACTGTTAATCCCCCATGAAGTTGGTCACAGCTTACCTGTCCTCCAGGTGATGTAAGACCCTCTCGCACCGAGGACGTTTTTCCAGGGCCATGTGCCCATGAGGGAAGGGTTAGGACAGCCGTTATAGTTGGTGATTCGATCATTAGGCATGTAGATAGCTGGGACAGGACAGGTCCTAGTTACAGGATCACTTCCTGCCACACCAGGGTGATGCTCTCCTGTCACGTCCCCGCTCGCACCGAGGAAGGTTCTCCAGGGCCATGTGCCCATGAGGGAAGGGTTAGGACACCCGTTGGTGATTGGATCATTAGGCATGTAGATAATTGGGTGGTTGGTGGACGTTAGGATCACCTGGTAACATGCCTGCCTGATGCGAAGGTAGCGGACCTCACGCGCCACCTAGTTAAGGTCTTAGATAGTGCTGAGGTGGAGTCTGCTCTCTTGGTACATGTCGGTACCAATGACATAGGAAAATGTGGTAGGGAGGTTCTGGAGGCTAAATTTAGGCTTTTAGGTAGGAAGTTGAAATCCTGAACTTCCAGGGTAGCGTTCTCCGAAATGCTTCCCGTTCCACGCGCAGGACCCAAAAGGCAGGCAGAGCTTCAGAGTCTCAATGCATGGATGAGACGATAGTGCAAGGATGAGGGTTTTGGATTTGTTAGGAATTGGGGAACATTCTGGGGAAAAGAGGGGCTCTTCCGAAGGGATGGCCTTCACATTAACCAGGATGGAACCAGGCTGCTGGCATTAACCTTTAAAAAGGAGATGGAGCAGATTTTAAACTAGATAATAGGGGAAGGCTGACAGTCGCCCAAGAGCACATGGTTCAGAAGAATGTATCCTTGAAGGATACTACCAAAAGCAGAGAGGTTCCAAAAAAAGAGTAAAGTAGCCCAAATGCCCTTGAGTATGGAGCAGACAGAGCATAAAGATTCCAAATTACCCATGCCTACCAATTGCCAGATTAATATGAATAAAACAGTCTCTAAAATGCATGTATGCAAATGCTAGAAGTCTAAAAAAATAAGATGGGAGAGTTAGAATATATCGCACTAAATGAGAGGTTAGATATGATTGGAATCACAGAGATATGATGGAAGGAGGACAACCAGTGGGACACTGTGATACCTGGGTGCAAACTATATCGTAATGATAGAGCTGATCAAATTGGTAGAGGGGTAGAGCTCTGTTAGGGCATTGAGTCAGAAAGGATTAAAGTTTTGCAGGAAAGAAAATTTGCTTTAGAATCTCTATGGATTGAAATTTCATGTAAGAAGGGGAAGGCAATGGCAGTAGGGGTGTATTATCGACCGCCTGGCCAGAATAAACAAATGGATGATGAAATGCTCAAAGAAATCAAGGAAGCTAACAAAAGTTACAGCACAGTAATAATAATGGGTGATTTCAATTACCCCGGTATCGACTGAGTCAGTGTCATGGCAGGACATGCTAGGGAGATAAAGTTTGTAGATGAAATAAATGACTGTTTCTTGGAGCAGCTGGTTCATGAACTGAACAGAGGGGAAGCCATATTGGACCTAGTCCTTAGTGGAACACCAAATCTGGTGCAAGAGATAAGGGTGTTGGGACCACTTTGCAATAGTGATCATAGCATGATCACGTTTGATTTAATTAGTGGGGGAGGGATAGTAAGGAAATCCACCGTACTACCTTTTAACTTTCGAAAGGGAGACTATGATAAAATGAGGAAAATAGTTAAGAAAAAAGCTAAAAGGAGGAATTGCAAAGATTAAAGACTTACATCAAGCCTTGGTGGTGGTGAAAAATACTATCTTGGAAGCCCAGACCAGCTGTATTCCATGCTTTAAGAAAAGTGGAAGGAAGTCCAAAAAACTGCCAGCATGGTTTAAAGGTGAGGTCAGAGAGGCTGCTGCCAAAAAAGCATCTTTCAGGAAATGAAAAAAAGAGCCAAATGATGACAACTGGAAACAGCACAAGCACTGGTAAGTTAAATGCAAGGCATTGATAAGGCAGGCAAAGAGAGAATTTGAGAAGAAACTTGGAAGCAAAAACGTGTAATAAAGACTTTTTCAAGTACATTCATAGCCAAAACCTGGGAGAGTCAGTTGGACCATTAGATGATAGAGGGGTAAAAGGGGCAGTAAGAGGGGACAAGGCTATAGCGGAGAGACTGAATGAATTCTATGCTTTGATCTTTATTGAGGAAGATGTAGGGATGCTAACCATGACTGAATTGGTATTTAAAGGCGATACTGCAGAAGAATTGAAAGAAATATCGACACACCGGGAAGATGTATTACAACTATTTGATAAACTGAAGAGTTGCAATTCACCTGGACCGGATGGTATGCATTCAAGCGTATTGAAAGATCTGAAATATGAGATTGCAAACCTGCTATTAGTAATCTGTGAACTATCATTAAAATCATCTGTAATACCTGAAGATTGGAGGATGGCCAATATAACGCCAATTTTTAAAAAGGGTTCCAGGGGTGATCCAGGAAAGTACAGACCGGTGAGCCTGACTGGGAAAAATGGTAGAAACCATCATAAAGAACAAAATTACTCAGCATGTAGATAGTCATGGCCTAATGAGAGACAGCCAACATGGCTTTAGACAAGGAAGATCTTGTCTTACTAATCTTTTGGTTTTTGCTTCAGAGAGCAGTGCACAACTGAACAAAAGCCCAGTGGACTTTGCCACTCAGGTATTTCTGGAACCAGGCTGAGAAAAGCTGTGGGAAAGAATCTTCCTAGTAACAGGTACAAGGAGGGCAAGAGTTTTTATCTTGAGGATACTTTTGTGCCCAAAGGAAAGCAGAAAGAGAAAGGCAGTAAGACGCTTTCATCTTGGCAAAGCTCCGTTAAGTTCCCTGTACCCAGAAGCTCCGTTGAGAACTAAGCTGGAAGGTAGGCTTATTCCTTCTAGTATAAGGGAAGCTGAAAGTAAGAGTTTTACCTACACTTATCCAAGAGTGTGTGGCTCTCAGGAAGGAAACTCTATTGTGTGTGGTAACCTCCCATTTTACTCTAGCAGAGAGGAGGAGGGGAGCTCTCTTAACCGAGAAGAGGGACTGTTTAAAAATAGCCTAAGTTACAATCCTAGGGAGTTTAGCTCCGAAGAAGTATGTGAAGAAATGCAGTGTGATTTCTGTGAGGAAACATCTTCTGAGTCTTGCATGGATTGTACGTTAATAATTTCTGATGAGATTTCTTCATTGTGCTGAAGTGGCTACAGAAATTCTGTTTAAGGAAAACAGCAGTGAAGAAACTTGCTTGTTTAAGAAAAAGGACTGTTTGAATTACCTTTTGTTTATTGCCAAGCTGAAGATACAAGCATTTATTTTGTTCCAGTAGTTTACCTTTAATTTATACCAGAAGTATGGTCTTTTGTCTTTTGTTCCAATGTGCTGAAAATTCACCCGGGAAGGGAAAATAAAAAGTCCTCTCTTTAAAGCCTTGCTACTCGTCTACAACTACATTCTTATATTAGCTTGTGGGACTACAGCTCCCAGGGGGCATTTCAATACCTTCGTGATACCAACCCCCGCTGTTTAAGAAGAGGCCCCACTGTAGCTCCCATGCTTTAAGCCTCTGGGAACCTGTAGGTGGGTGACAAAGGGTAAAAAACAGGTTTACTTTGAGCCAAGACTTCATTATGGCAAAAGTGGAGAAGTTACAGTTGGTTTGTCCATAACTGCACCACTGTAATCGATTGGGGGGGGGGGGGTGTTATATGTCAGGTGCACTCCTTAATGTTTTATGTGTCTTGTATAGTTTTATCTTTAATATTTGGATCTAATTGTTATCTGATACTGTGGGCTGTAGATTGGCTTATACTGAATAGATATGATTTTTCATATTTTATTTTGTGTTTTCTCTATGTGGATTTGAAAGTGTAAAATTGCAATAAATATTAAAAAAAAAGGTGTGTGTGTGTGTGTGGGGGGGGGGGGGGGGGTTAGCCACCTAACTGCGGCCATTCTTTGTTGCCCATTACTTCCAAGCCTTCTTGAGAGGATAGATTAGGCCCTGAAATTCAGGTTGTGCTACGTCGACTGTCATCCCATATGTTCTACTCCACTCCTCTAGCAACACTTCAGGGGCATATTTTGTCATGCCTGTAAAGGTATCATGTTTCCAACGTACTAAGGCTCGTACTTTGTAGGTCCCACTCCAACCTTTCCCTAGTCTAGAATCATTTTGACATAGATGACTCACATCCACTTCCCTTTACAAATAAAGGTATGGAGGATGCTCTTAAGGAGGTACTCATCCTCTCGTTTAACTTAAAGGAGCATTCCAGTTCATACTGCTAGACCAGTCCAGACAAGCGGGTTATGTCCCCCTGCCAGCAGATGTTGGAGACAGAAAAAAACACTCCAGAGCTGTGATTGGTTGGGCTCTTGGTGACATAGGAGTGCCCCTAGAGGACCTAGTCAGTATTTTCTCCGTCTCCAGCAGATGAAGGTGTTAATCTTGTCTCTTACCTGGATGCACTCAGAGCACACTAGGTGTTTCTCTGAGTTACCCAGGTCCCCCTCTCTTATAGCTGTATTGCTTTTAAACTATAGTTAGTGACAATACAGCAGGGTCTGAGCTCCTGATCCTTAGATCAGTGAAGATCCTCATTATAATCAGCTCCTAGCCTCTGCCACAGAGCCTGTATAGCTGGGGGTGGATCAATCTATCACATTTTTTTGCCATCCAGTCAGTTATAATTTTTGCAGTATCTTTGGAGCATTTCCCTGCAAGCCTCTGCTTCTCTGCAGCACAGTGAGTTCACCTGCCCTGCAAGCATCTGCTTCTCTGCAGCACAGTGAGTACCTGGTTGGGATCCCTCGCAGTGATTTTCTTACTTCTGTTTTTTTAATGGCACGGGGATCACCGGGTCTGTACTCCTCTCTTCTCCCCCAGCAATTTTTCCAGCTTTTTAGAGCTTAGGAAACTTTTATTTTGCAGTTTTTCTGTGCCGGGGCGGCAATTTTGAACCGGGAGAAATTTCTCTTCAGTGTTTTTTTTGGCGGGAACAGCTCTGGGCAGCCATTTCAAAGCATTTAACATGCTGAGAAGGCACAGGGAGTTTCAAAATCCCTTTTTTTTTTTGGAGTCTTTTCCCTAAGCCTACTTTTTTTTTTTTTTTAACAAAAATCAAAGGTTAAGCCTCTGCAATGCCTGTTTCTCTGCACAGGTGCATTGTATGTAATAAGAAGCAGAAGGAGTTAATTGCTTGTGTTCCACCTGTATGCTGCATCCAGGAGAATCTTCTTCCTCCATACCCACTGCGCTGCTAGCTGGGGACATCAGCGCCTTAACTCCTCCCTCCTTAGAGCCCCTGCAGCCGGGTCTACCTGAAGAAAGGACTCAGTCAACTCCCATTTTGCTTCCACAGCCGCTGGAAGCCACAGCAGCTTCGGCTGACAGTGAGTTCCTGACGCTCTTTCGCCAGGCATGGCACCTGTGGCGTTCGGAGTCTTTTGGAATACCTCCAGCACCCACCCTGGTAGTAGACAAAGATATGGCGGGGTCTCGCAAGCGGTCCCATAATACCTCAGACCTTAAAGCAGTACGTCCTTCCAGGAACGTTGCATGTGGCTTACGGGACACTACGGATATCCAAGAAGACTAAATCTTCGGAGGTGAGCCCTGATTCTTTGGGGAAAGAAGATGGGGAATATTCTCCATCTGATTCTTCGCAGACAGTTCAAGAGGACTCTCAAGATATCAGACTTTTTCGGAAAGAGGAGTTGCCGGCCCTAATCACACAGGTGTTAGTTGCTACGCCTCACCGACACGCCTGATCCACAGAGTTCCCAAGCTCTGTGGCAGCCGGATCCTATTTTGCAAAGTATTCGTAAACCTTCCAAAGCCTTTTCCTTTTCAGCGGAATTGCAGCAAATGGTATCTTGGGAATGGGACTCTCCAGATTCTTCTTTCCGCACCGCATGCCATATTGGTCAGTTGTATCCTTGGTCTCTCACTGACCTCAACCGTTGGCTAACATACCCAAAAGTGGATGCTTTGGTGACCGGGGTCACTAAGCATACAACTCTTCCGGTTGAAGGCGGAGCGGCACTCCGAGACCAACAGGACCGTAAGGTCAAGAGCCTACTTAAGACAGCTTTTTCGTCCTCCACTCTTTCCCTACAAGCTGCGGTTTGTGGAGGTTTGGCGGCTTGAGCCTCCCTCCGATGGATTCAGACGAACCAGAGTTGGCGCGTCTCGAATCAGTTGCTGCATTCCTGGCATATGCCTTTTATGATCTTCTACGACTGTTGGCTCGTTCCGTGGCGGCAGTGGCTAGAAGATGACTATGGTTGCGTCAATGGGCAGTGGATGTTGCCTCTAAGACCCGTCTGTCTAAGTTGCCTTTTAAAGGGAGACTATTTTTGGCGAGGATCTTGATAAATTGGTGAGAGATCTGGGAGAGGTGAAGCCACAACGGTTACCTGAGGACAGTTCAAAGACATCCTCTCTTCGTGGATCTCGATCCCACGGTTTTCGGTGATTTTCTGAATCTCAGGATTCACAAAGATACCGTGCCTTTAAGCCAGGTGCTTCTTCCGCTTCTGCCCATCGCTTTGGACAGAGAGCTCAGTCCTTTCAAGGAGCCCGCAAAGGAACGGACTCGTACTCTGGCCCAGGGAAGTTCCCTGGAGCCTCCCGTTCTTCCCGTTGACGGGACGGTCTGCCCACTCGAGATCCTTCCGCTTGTAGGCGGACGGTTGACCCTTTTTTCTCGACAGTGGACACTCATAACTTCAGATCGATGGGTCCTCGATATAGTTTCTCACTGCTATTCTCTCGAATGTTGCCAACCCATTCACAATGTCTTCCTGGTCTCTCCAGGATGCTCGGCTGAAAAATGAGTGGCCATTCAAACTACCGTTCAGAGGCTTCTCTCCTTAAAAGCCATTTGTCCAGTCCCTCCGTTAGAAAGAGGGCTAGGCCGTTATTCCATCTATTTCGTGGTGCCCTAGAAAGATGGCTCTTTTCGTCCAGTTTTGGACCTCAAAGGTGTAAATCACAGTCTTCGAGTACCTCACTTCCGGATGGAGACCCTATGGTCAGTCATTCACTCAGTACGCCGGGGAGAGTTTCTAGCATCCTTGTATCTCGCAGAAACATATTTTCATATTCCCATTTGAGAAGATCACCAACGTTTCCTGCGTTTTTCAGTCCTCAGCCAGCATGTTCAGTTTCGGGCAATGCCCTTTGGCCTAGCCTCAGCACCTCAAACCTTCTCAAAGGTGATGGTGGTTGTGGCGGCAGCCTTATGCAAGCAGGGATCAGAGTGCACCCATACTTGGACGATTGTCTCATTCGCATTGACTCCTTTCCAGAAGCTTGCAAAACTGTTTCCACAGTAGTTGCCTTCCTACAGCAGCTCGGTTGGGTGTTCAACCGCATTAAAGTTGCCTCCATCCGTCTCAAGAGATTGAATTTCTCGGAGCACGCTTCGATACCTGTCAAGGGCATGCATTCCTGACTCAAGCACATTTCCTAAAGCTGGCTTCTCAGCTCTGAAGTTTTTGGCCCAAAGAGCCCCCCGAACATGGGATTACCTCCAAGTCCTGGGATCCATGGCCGCCACCATCGAGCTCGTGCCTTGGGCAAGGGCTCACATGCGCTGTTTACAGGCCGCTCTACTTTCCAGATGGTCTCCAGTGACGGAAGAGTGCCAGACCCGTCTCCCGTTACAGCTGCAGGTCTGCTGCAGTCTATAGTGGTGGCTTTCATCTCACAGTCTCCTCAAGGGAGTACCGTTGGAAAACCCACGCTGGATCTTGCTGACAACCAATGCCAGTCTGTCCAGAAGAGGAGGATACTGTCGCACTCACTCAGCGCAAGGAACTTGGATGATGCGCGAGGCGTGGTGGATGATCTACAGGCTCGAAGTGAGAGCAGCTTGATTCGCCTTACTGAAGTTTCAGTGGTTCCTACAGGGTCAAGCGGTTCGGATCCTATGCGACAATGCCACTGCAGTGTCCTACCTCAACCGCCAGGGCAGCACCAAGTGCAGAGGGGGGTATCAAAGATGATGTCCCTTCTCATCCCTTGGGCAGAAAGGAACCTTCAAGCTCTCTTAGCACAGCATATAGCGGGGACCAGCAACGTGAAGGCGGATTTTCTAAGCCGACACTCTTGATCCCGGCGAATGGGAACTGGCCCCACAAGTGTTCCAAATGATAGTTCAGAACTGGGGGCAGCCGAAAGTAGATTTCATAGCGTCAGCCACGAATGCGAAAGTTCCGATCTTCAGTCACTGGAGGGAACACAAATCTCAAGGCATAGATGCCTTGGCGCAGCCATGGCCGAAACACCAGTTGCTCTATGTGTATTCCCACCTTGGCCAATGATCGGAAGAGAGTCCTGCAATGGATCAGGGGACACCAGGGTCCAGTAATCTTAGTGGCCCCGGACTGGCCACGAAGACCATGGTATGCTGCTCTCAAGACTATCTCGAATCCCTCCTCTGCGACTACTAACTTCCTTCGGACTTCTCAGGCAAGGACCTATTTCGATGGAAGATCCAGCTCCCTACTTGCTTACGGCTTGGCTCTTGAACGCCATAGATTAGACCTTAAGGGTTACTCTTCCAAGGTTGTATTGACTCTTCCTCAATGCTTGCCGTTTGTCTGTGTTGTTAGCATATGCTAGGGTGTGGCGAGTGTTTGAGTCCTGGTGTACTCAACATCATCTTTCTCCTTGGAGTACAGAAATTCCAGACATTCTTGCCTTTCTTCAGGAGGACTTCGACAAAGGCTTAGCTGTTGGCACTCTACGGCTACAGATTTCAGCGCTGACATGTTATAGAGGACCGATTTGCGGTCATTCTCTTGCGTCCCACTCCGATGTGTCACGTTTTCGTAAAGGAGTCAAACTTCTATGCCCTCCAGTCCGTCCACTTGTCCCTTCTTGGGACCTTGTTTTGGTACTACGGGCCTTGATGTCTCCGTCCTTCAAGCCTCTAAAGGAAGTTTCCTTAAAGGATTTGACACTTAAGACGGTTTTCTTAGTGACAATAACTTCAACTTGTTGCATTTCGGAACTACAGGCCCTCTCTTGCAAGGATCCGTACTTCTCATTCTCCACAGAGGGGAGTGTCCCTTCGCACTGTTCCCTTATTCTTGCCTAAGGTGATTACTCCTTTTCATGTCAATCAGCCTCTTTTGTTGCCTGCCTTTTCAAAGGAACAATGTTCCAGACATTCCAAGAATCTCTGGGCGGTTGATCTCAAAAGGATTCTCCTTCCCTATCTCAGTCACCAATTCTTTTTGCAAGACCGACCATCTTTTTGTGCTTTTTGCGGGACCGCAATGAGGTATGGCAGCTTCAAAATCTACTATCGCCAGATGGATATGCCGTACCATCGAATCAACCTATATTCTGCAAGGCAAGCCAGTGCCTGCCTGTCTTTGCGCACATTCGTCTCGAGCTCAAGCCACATCTTTGGCTGAGCGATCACACGTAGTCCCTCTTGATATTTGTTGAGCGGCAACCTGGTCTTCCTTGTCTACTTTTGTCCAGCATTATCGCCTGGATGTTCAGGCACGTGAGGGCAGTCGTTTTGGGGCTAGTGTGCTGTCAGCGGCTCTCTGCCCATCCTGGGGTTCATTAGCTTGTGTACTTCCCGCTTGTCTGGACTGGTCTAGCAGTATGAACTGGAAGGAGAAATTTCACTTAACATTAATTTCTTTTCCTGGAATACTGCTAGACCAGTCCAGAACCCACCCCATTGTTAGTGTCACGACTGCTAGTGCAGAGGAGCTGACGTTCTTCTTACTTCAGACATAAACAATTGCATATTCCAGAAAACGTCCACAACAGTGGATTCAGGTTTTTTTCTCCAAGGAATGATGTTTGATCCTTCTCCACCCTTCATGGTTCGAGTTGAGGGTTTTAATTGAATTAGTTAGCTGTACATTGTTGAGTTGGTTAGTCAGGTTTTCTCCTTATGTTGGTGCTAGTCAAAGGAATACTGACTAGGTCTTCTAGGGGCACTCCTATGTCACCCAGAGCCCAACCAATCACAGCTCTGGAGTGTGTTTTCTGTCTCCAACATCTGCTGGCAGGGGGACATAACCCGCTTGTCTGGACTGGTCTAGCAGTATTCCAGGAAAGGAAATTAACGTTAAGTGAAATTTCTCCATATCTGCAGTTAGTACTATTAGAATGAGCATTACCCTTCCATAGAAGGGATAGCGAAATGTCTGCCAGATCTTTTCCTGGCTGTTTAGTTGATATACTTCTCCGTGAACAAGCAGGAAGAAGCCCTCACGCATGGGTGACGTCCCCAGATGGAGCCCCGCACGGAATGCTCCCCAGCTTCCACTAGAAGCTTTTGGGAGTCTCCATTGCGCTTGTGTGTCTTCCTGTCTGCCTGCTGCAGTGCCATCTTATCCTCAGTTAACTTTTTCTGCAGAGCTCTAAGGACGTGCTCTTTGTGCTATCTGGAAAAGTTGTTCTCTTTTGCCCTTCGGGGTTGTGATTTGTTTTGCCTTTTTCCTGCCAGTTTTTCCACCTGTTGTCAGGATGCTGGTATCATGACCTCAGCTATCGTTTTCTTTTTCCCTTTTCTTGCATGTTTTTTGCCCAAGTGGTTCTGTTTTCTTTTTTTCTCGGGTTTTTTGACAATTTGCTGGCATTAAGTCTGTTGAACTTGTGGAGGCCATATTCTCGACAATGTCAAAGCTGGCCAGCGGTTTTAAAAAGTGCACTTGTGCATGCACCATCTCTGTGACTGACCGTCATAATTGGTGTATCCAGTGGCTAGGTCCTGACCACAGCCCTCTTTGTGCTTGCAGATGACGAAGAAGGACCTCAGTGGCCACGAAAAACAGCATGAGTCCATCTTTGTGCATCAGCACTGGCATGACATAGGCGTAGACACCCTTAAGGGGATCCACCAAGGCCTCAGCATCGTATGGTGCCCATGCTCATTCAGAGCCGAGGGGCTGTGGCAGCATGGACCGGAGGCCCTCCATCGAGTTTGAGCCTCAAAATAACTCGTCTGCCCCGTTGACCTTGAAGGGGATGGCCAGAGACCGTGTAAAGCACAGACATCGATGTCTGAGTCCCTGTCAGCATGACAACAGAAGCAATGGCTGGGAGCACTCTGCAAAGGTGCCCCGGCGGGAGGATGGCCACCAGAAATCTTTTGATGCGCTTCAAATTGTGGAGTCCCAGGACTGGTGCCGAAGTCGGCAGCTGAGGTCAGTGTATTGTCCCTATGCCTCCTGAGACTGCAGTGCTTACCGATTGCCTCTGGGCCCTTGAGGCACACATGGCAGTTCTTCTGGCTGCACAGTCCCCGGTGACCCTAATGCCCTCCTTGTCAGGTTGGGGATGTGGGGTTGGAGTATACACCGGGCCTGACTGTGGTCTCACTCTCTAGCGTCTCTGGTTCCGATGCCCCAGCACCTTGGTGCTCAGGGGAGGACTGCCTGCAGACCCACAGGAGGCTGTCGTCTCTGTTGGGGTGCAGTAGATGCCAGGAGGAAGTTAGTTGGTACTTCTACTCGTAGTCAAACTCCAGTGACTGGGAGATGTTGTTTCTGGTCACAGAGTGAGTCCCTGGACAGTCCCTTGGAACCATCTCTGCTGTACGAGTGCCAGAAGTCGCCCACGAAAGACGTGCCCTTCCAGGACTTCGTCTGCGATATAACTAAGGCGATCCTCTAATCCCTGAAGGTGGAGGACGAGCTGAGGATGGAGAAGTTGGAGATCCTCCAGGACCCCTCAGCTCTAAAAGAGGCTGTCATAATGCCGGTGCACCAGATTCTCCAACAGCTCATACTCTGTGTGGGAAAATCAGATGTCTGTGCCAACCATCAGCCGCCGACTGGACTCCATGTACCGGGTGCCAAAGGACCCCTGGATTTGAGAAGCCCCAACTGCCGCACCATTCCCTGGTAGTGGAGTCCACCATGTGGCGCGTCATTCCAAGACCCACTCCTTGGTCCCATGAACAAGAAAGAGGATCCTCAATGGGTTTGGATGATGCTACTTCCAGGGCTCCATGCTCGTCGCTCAGGTCTTGTCATATCCACAGTATATGAGGATGTTTTTGAAAGACATCATGGGGGACCATGGCAGAGCTTGGCTCTCTCGTCCCAGCCGAGCACCTGGAGGATTTCTGTACCTTGGTAGGCCACAGCAAGAACATGTCCGAGTATATGGTGCAAGCCTCCTATGATGCCTTTGAGTCAGTGGGTAGGGTGGTGGCAGTGGGCATCGGTACCTGCAGGCTGGACTGGCTCTAGTCTGACCTGGAGCAGTGGGTCCAAGATAAGCTGGTATACGTGCTATGCACCAGTGAAAACCTTGTCGGCAAAACCATGCTGGTGAGGGAGGCTGAAATTGTAACTGAGCAGGTGACCATGTCCCATCTCTTACGTAAGACAGCAGACCCTGCCAAGAAAAAGCATCAAGGGAAGAAATCTTTTTTAAAGGCTAAAGTGTGACGGTATTATTGGAGCCCCAGGGGTGCTCAACCCAAGGTACAGACCTAGGGGCAGCCATGCCAGGCCATGCTATAGAAAGCCCAACCCATGCCACAGCCAAGGGCAGGCTTTTGATGCCTTCCTCAGGAACATAGCCAGTCACTCGATCGCCATGGCGGCGCCCTTTCAGGTGGGTGGTCAACTCGTCCGCTTCACACACAGGTGGCCCTTGGACACCTGTGTGCTGCAGATTATGAGGGACAGGTATCTGCTGCATTTTGCCCAGCTCCTGCATCCCTTCGTCCCAGGGGAGTTACCTTTACAGGTAGATCTCCACCATCAAGTTCTCTTCCAGGTGGAGGCCGATGCCCAGTTGGCCAAATTGTTCATCAAGCTGTTACCTCCGGCTCAGGTAAGGCAAGACTTCTACTTCTGGTACTTCCTCATCCCCCAAAATGGGGATGGGGAGGGGGGTTGTGGCCCATTCTGGACTTCATTGCCCTGAACCTGTTTCTGGTTTGGGAAAAGTTCAAGATGGTCTTCCTGGGAACCTTGCTCCCATACCTCAAGGGCAGTTGGCTGTGCTCCTTGGATCTGAAGGATGCATACACATACACATTCTGATCCATCTCTTACATAGAGCATAGTAACATAGTATATGACAGCAAATAAAGACCAATATGGTCCATCTAGTATGCCCAGCAAGGTGGCAAGTGTAGGTTCACCTGCCGCTCCATGCAGGTCACCTCTCCCCATGCCTTTGTTTAAGTGTGTACCCAACAATCGGTGTAGGTCACCTCTATTTGCTGAGCTATAACAGATAGTTATGTTCATTTTGATTTTATCCTGTTGCTATAAAGAGATCTGTCACAGGCCATTTGAATTCTGTCACTGTATTTGCCCTCACCACTTCCATCAGGAGGACATTCCAAGTATCCACCACACTTTGTGAAAAAGTATTTCCTGACATTGCCTTTCGGTTTACCCCCTTGCAGCTTTGTTATGCCCTTTAGTTTTACAGCTTCCTCGTCTTTGGAAGAAGTTTGTTCATTAATACTCTTTAAGTATTTAAAGGTCTGACTCTTATCTCCCCTGTCACTCCTCTTCTCCAGAGTGTACATATTTAGATCTTCAAGTCTCTTCTCATAAGTCTTCTGATGCAGGCTCCAAATTGTTTTGGTCGTCTTCCTCTGAGCAGTTTCCAGCCTTTTTATGTCCTTTTTCGAGATATGGTCTCCAAAACTGAACACTATTCCAAGTGAGGCCTCACCAGCGACTTGTACAGTGGCATTAGTATCTCTTCCTTTCTGCTGGTAATTCCTCTCTATATGCAACCCAGCATCCTTCTGGCTTTTGCCACTGCCTTGCCACCTTCAGATCCTCAGAAATAATCACACCAAGGTCCTTCTGGTCCGTGTACACCAACTCTCGCCCCCTATCGCATATAATTCCCTTGGATTTCTGCTTCCCAAAGGCATTACACTGCATGTCTTCACATTAAATCTTAACTGCCAAACATTGGACCATTCTTTGTGTTTTTAGATCTTTCCTCATGTTATTCACACTCTCAGAAATGTCCACACTGTTGCAGATTTTTGTTATCTGCAAAAAGGCAGACTTTTCCGTTCAGTCCTTCAGCAATATTGCTCACAAATACATTGAACAGTACCCGTTTCAGGACCAAACACTGGGGCACCCCTCTAATCACCTTCGTTTCATCTGAGTGAATTCTGTTTGTCATCACCTTCTATCGTCTATCAGTCAACCAATTTCTGATCCAGTTCACCACCTTGGAGACCATCCCCAGGCTGTTGAGTTTATTGATACGCCTCCTATGAGGAACAGCATCAAAGGCTTTGCTGAAATCTAGGTAGATCACATCCATCGCTTGCCCTTGATCTAGTTCTCTGGTCACCCAGTCAAAGAACTCAGAGTTGTTTGGCAAGATCATTCTTTGCTAAAACCATTTTGCCTCGGATCATGCAACCTGTTGGTTTCAAAGAAGTCCCCTATTCGCTCTTTCAGAAGTGCCTTCATTACTTTTAATGCCACCGAGATAAGGCTTACTGGCCTGTAGTTTGTCACTTCTTCCCTACTGCCACTTTTGTGAAGAGATACCACATCAGCCCTTCTCCAGTGTGTGGAAATTCTCCTGTCTCCCAAGAATCTATTAAAAATATCCCTTAACGGCCCTGCAAGAATCTGAGTTCTTTCAGTATTCTGGGATGTATTCCATCATGTCCCATGGCCTTGGCCACTTTCAGTTTTGCAAGCTGCTCTAACACATCATTTAATGTGAATGATGTGGTATCTACTCCATTCCCATTTGTATATTTGTCAATCACAGGTGGTCCTTCTCCAGGATTTTCTCTAGTAAAAACAGAGCAGAAGTATTTGTTTAGCATTTTCGCTTTTTCAGTATTACTTTCACTTTCCACAAATCCGTTCCTGGCACTTTTGAGTCCTGCAATTCCACCTCTGATTTTCCTCCTCTACCTGAAAAAAAGTTTTGTCTCCACACTTCACATCTTTAGCCATTTTTTCTTCTACCCTTGATTTTGCTATTCTTATTTCTCTTTTTGTCTTTTAGTTTGATCCTGTATTCTTTGTTCCTCTGTTTGCAAACTTTTGAATTTTGTGAAAGCTGTGTTTGCCTTTATTTGAGCAACCACTTCTTTGGAGACAACTATTGTCCTTCATCAATGCTCGACTCTCTGAAGGGGGTTCTGTTCCTTTGCCTATTCCGGTTTGAGCATATGTCTATACCACTGATTAGCTTACCTGAATTTCCTTCAATATTGGTTGTTGTAATTCTTTCCTATCATTGTATCCCCTCTATTTGAGGGCTAGAGTGGGTTGGACCTATAAGATTGTTTCCTGTGTTACTTGGTTATATTTTATATTGTTTTGCATGGTACTCGCCCAATTACTGAATCAAGATGTTTTCTTGATATTTATGTATATAATTTCAAAAACTTTTATTTAAAAAAAGCTGTGGTTTTTGCCTTTATTTGTGCAGCCACTTCTTTGGAGAACCAAATAGGTTTCCCTTTCCTCTTGTTTTTATTTACTTTCCTTACATATGCATCTGTTGCCCCCTTTTATTGCCTCCTTTAGTTTGGCCCATTGCAATTCCACTTCCCTTATCCCCTCCCACTCCGCCAACAGGTATTTGCCCATTTTACTGAAGTCAGTGTTTTTAAAATCTAGGACTTTGAGCTTGCTGTGATTGGGTTCTACCTTGGCTTTTACCTCAAACCACACTGTGATGATCGCTGCTGCTCACATGGGCACCCACACAGATATTTTATGCGCTATCTCCGTTGGTGAGCACTAAATCCAGCACCGAGTTCTTCCTGTTTGGTTCCATCACCATTTATCTAAGTAATGCATCTTGGAAGGCATCCATAATTTTACTTCTTTCCAGATTTGTAGAAAGAATACTCCAATACACATCCTGGTAAATTAAAGTCACCCAATATGATCACTTCTGTCTTTGTGGCTATCTTTGCAATATCAATAATCAATTCGCTATCCGTTTCTTTGGTTTGAGTTGGAGGCCTGTAGACTACACCAGTATGGATGACAGTACCATCTCCTCTTTCCAACACAATCCACAGTGCTTCTTTTCCCCACATCCTCTGCATTTCAGCAGCTTTAATTTTGCTTTTGACATATAGGGCTATTCCTCCTTTTCTACTCTATCTCTTCTAAATAGATTACAGCTAGCTATGGCTACATCCCATTCATGCAACTCATTAAATCATGTTTCTGTATTGACCATGAATGTCCAAGTCCATTTCCACCATTAGGGCTTCCAGATCAGGAACTTTGTTGGCCAGGTGTCAGGCATTTGTGCTCATTGCTTTCCAGCATTTGTTGACTGGCTTGCCTATGTTTTGCATGGATTTTGTTCTACACTCCCCTTCCCACGTGCCATTGATGTATGGTTTAAAAGTGTGGCGGTTTCCAATGTCATATTGCTTTTGCTGGGAGTGACATCTTGAACTAGTCCCTTTTACCCAAGTGGATGACATTAGTTTTGGAGTGCTCACTTTCTACACTAACTATACCAACAATTTGGTTTGTATTCCTGCTGGCTGAAGAGCCTGGGAGACATATGACCATCTTCTCTCCTTTGAACTGTGTTCCCAAGTTCATGCCTCTGATGATGGAATCTCCAAGTGTCCCTGGCCAGTAGACCTTATATGAACTGAGGGCACACTCAGATATCTGATTTAAAGGAATGTAGGCAGTCTGAATATTCTTAAAAAAAACTATAGCAATTAAAATTTATATTAAAAACAGACAGTTTGTAAAGTCTTAAATCCTTACTGAGTGTGTTGTCTCTTGAAGCTGTGATGAGCAGACTGGTCCTGCGCTTGGTGCTGGATGGCCAGTATTTTTAGTACTGGATACTGCCCTTCGAGATGACATCGGCCGCCAGAGTCTTCACAAAGTGCATAGTGATCATTCTCCAGGACCAAGCAGGAAGTCAGTCCTCACATATGGGTGTCATCGACGCCGATGAAGCCCCAGAGGAACATTTCCCCAGCTTTCTATGAAAGCCTTTGGGAATGCAGGCACGCATGTGCGGTTCCCTTCCCGCCTAAAGGTGCCATCTTACCTCAGTCTCTCTTTTTCCGAGAAGCCCACCGGACGTGTGTCCTGTCATCCCGGATAAAAGTTTGATTTTTCAGCGATTTTCGCTATTTTTTTCTTCCCAGTTCGACGCCGGTTCCCCTCTCGCCGGGTTCGGTACACCGGTATCGAGCCCGATTCTTCTTTTTCGGTTTTTGCCCTTCGTGGCTGGCGTTCACGCCCTTTTTTGATTTTTCCCTGGAAGGTCGGTCCTTTGACCTCGCGGGGACTCTTTTTTCCCCGATGGCTTCCAGCGGTTTCAAGAAGTGTGATCGGTGTAAGAAGTTAATGTCTCTCACCGACACACACGACTGCTGCCTTCGGTGCCTCAGTCCTGATCACGACCCTAAGACGTGTGGACCATGTGGGAAGATGTCTTCCAAGGTACTCCAAAGTCGCCAGCAGCAGAAAGAAAGGCTTTTCTCGGACTCAGCCTCCGGCTGGGACCGGACCTCGTCTGAGGCCTCGACATCTCGGGATTCGGATCCCGAGCGCCGTCGAAGTTCCTCGGACAGGGGGTCCCCCGACTGGGAACGCAAGAGGAAGAAGCGGCTCGTGAGGGTGTCGTCGGAGGAGGTCCCTGGCTCCTCGAGGGCCAGGTCTAAGACCCCCAACTGTCGCCCCGGGCCCGTGAAACAAGAGAAGCCTGCAAAAGTTCCTCGCGTGGAGCCGGAGTCTGCTGGACACGTAAGCCCTGTGATCCTCGAGGACTCTCCTCCCAGAGAGCCGACGTCGCCGGGGCCCGAGTCGGTGGCTGCTGCGTCTCCCGAGCTGAGTTTCAGGATGACAGCCTTGGAGAGCAGATTGTCTGCCTTCATGGAGCAGCAGTGGGCACTGATGGCCAGCCTGTCTGGCGCATCTGCCCCGACCACCGGGACTCGAGTCGATCATGGCTCGAAGTTGACCTCGGTCGCGGTCCCCCTCAACCTCCCGTTCGGGATGAGGGCGTCGACGCCGGTGCCTCCGGCTTCGGGGCTGGTGATCCAGGGCCCCGCGGGGTCGGATCCTGACTCCTCGTCGGACGAGTCCGCCTGGAAGATGAGGAGTCCCCCAACACATTCAAGACTCGGTGTGTCCCGTCGGACTCACCGCAGTCTGAGCCCCAGAGTAGATCCCCTCCGGAGGATACCTGGTTCTCGGAGTTTGTCTGGGATATGGCCACCACGTTGGCTATCCCGGCGGACCCCGAGGAAGAGCCTCGAGCTGAAGAGCTCGAGGCCCTGCAGTACGACTCTCCTCCGAAGGATGCCTTTACTGTCCCGGTTCCTCCGATGCTGGAACGGCTCCTCTTCCGGATGTAGGAGGCACCGGCCTCGGCGCCGGTTCTAAGCAAGCGAGTCGATTCGATTTATCGACTCCGGAAGAGCCCTGGCTTTCAGAAGGCGCAGCTACCACACCATTCCATGGTTGTGGAATCGGCCATGCATCGCCTGAAGAGTCAGAAGATGCACTCCGTGGTGCCCCCCGGCAGAGAGGCACGGAACCTCGATGGTGTCGATTGAAAGTGCTTCCAGGGCTTGATGCTTGCTTGCCGTGTCCAGTCTTACCAGCTATACATGGGCATGTACTTGCGGGACCTGGCCAAGGAGTTGGCCGGGTTCTCTGCTGGTCTCTCCGGGGAGCCCTTACAGAGATTCAAGTCCTTGTCCTCGGGGATTCGGGACTGCTCGAAGTTTATGTCCCGCACCGCCTACGATGGCTTCGAGGCTTCGGCCCGAGTTGCGGCAGCCGGCATCGCGGCTCGACGCCAGGCATGGCTGCAGTCATCGGACCTCGAGCCTTGCCTTCAGGATAAGTTGGTCGATGTCCCTTGCCGAGGTGAGAACCTTTTTGGCGAGCCCATGGCCGAGGAGGCCGCACAGCTCAAGACTGAGCACCTTACAAGGACAAGGCTGTCTAGGAAGACCTCTGCCCCTTCTCACAAGAAGAAGGCCTCGGGTAAGAAGCCCTTTTACCCGAGGAAGGGCACTGCCTACAAACAGTACCCTCAGTATCAGGCTGCCCAAGCTGCACCCCAGGGTCAGCAAGCCAAGGGGCAGGGTAATGGGCCCCATAGGCAGAGGACCCCCAAGCCTCCGGCCCCTGCTCCCACTAAGCAGGGTGGGGGTTTTTGACTCCTTGAGCATAGCCTCTCCATCCCTGCTCTCCCAGCCCTGCACAGGAGGTCGCCTCGCCCTCTTTGCCCACCAGTGGCCCCACATCACTGGGGACAGTTGGGTGTTGAACATAGTCCACAGGGGCTATGCACTGCATTTTCACCAACTGCCTCTGCCATACTTTCCAGGGGAGCCTCCAAGGCCTCCCCTGCACACAGACCACCTCCTTCAAGAGCTTCAAGGTCTGTTGGTGGACAGGGCGGTGGAGCCTGTGCCTCCCCACTTGCAAGGTCACGGATTCTACTCCAGGTATTTCCTGGTCCCCAAAAGAACCGGTGGCCTTCGACCCATTATGGACCTCAGGAACCTCAACAAGTTCCTAGAGAAGGAAAAGTTCAAGATGCTTACTCTTGGAACACTTCTGCCCTACCTCCAGCAGGGAGATTGGCTATGCTCCTTAGATCTAAAGGATGCGTACACTCACATCCTCATTCATTCAAATTCCATGGTACACAGTGGTACTGACCACCAGACACCTCCCTGCAGGGCTGGGGAGCTCATTGTCTGAACAAGTGCACCCAGGGCCTGTGGTCTCCTTGGGAGGCTGCACAGCAGATCAATCTCCTAGAACTCAGAGCTATTTGATTAGCACTCAAAGCTTTCTTCTTACCCTGGCTCATCAATCTGTCCTGTTTCAGACAGACAACCAAGTAGCCATGTTTTATGTGAACAAACAGGGCGGGACTGGGTCCAGACTCCTCTGTCGGGAGGCTCAGAACCTCTGTTCATTTGCCCTCAAGCACAACATGCTCCTCAAGGCTGTGTACCTTTCAGGCCAGGACAACTACCTGGCCGACAGGTTGAGCAGGATTCTGCAGCCCCACGAGTGGCAGCTGCATCCTTTACTAGTTCAGAAGATCTTCCTAAAATGGGGTCTCCCTTTGATAGATCTCTTTGCCAGCCCACTGAACAAGCAACTGCCAAAGTTCTGCTCCAGGCAACCGCATCCTCTGCGAATGGCAGCAGATGCTTTTCTGATTCCCTGGTCTCAGGGCCTCTTGTATGCGTTTCCTCCTACGCCCTTGGTGGTCCGAACTCTCTTCAAGATTCTTCAGGACAAGGCTTCGGTCCTGCTGGGGGCTCCCAGGTGGCCGAGACAGCCTTGGTTTCCACTTCTGCTTCAACTGGCGGTGGATCCCCCACTGCCTCTGGGGTTGCAACCCGACCTTCTCTCACAGGAGCAGGGTTCCCTTCTGCACCCCAATCTCAAAGCTCTCAATTTGATGGCCTGGAGGCTGCAAGGGTAGTTTTGGCTCCCTGGGGCCTACCTCAGGAAGTTGAGGAAGTTGTCCTAGCCTCTAGGAAACAGTCCACTACGAAAACCTATGCTCTCAAATGGAAAAGGTTTTCTGTGTGGTGTCAGCTACGCACAGAGGATCCTTTCTCCTGTACTGTGCCAGTAGTGCTTCAGTACTTACTGCACTTGTCCAATCAGGAAGTTAAGTCCAATTCTGTTCGGGTCCACCTCTCAGCTCTAGCAGCTCACCATTCACTGGTGGAAGGACATTCTCTGTCGGTTCACCCCTTTGTGTCCCGCTTTCTCAAGGGCTTGCTTTTGCTCAAGCCTCCAATCCGTCCTCCTGCTCCTGAGTGGGAACTGAATGTGGTCTTGCAGCAGCTGAATCGCCCACCCTTTGAGCCGATGGCTACATGCCCTCTACGCTTCCTGTCCTGGAAGACACTCTTCTTGGTGGCCCTTACCTCGGCTAGGCGAGTGAGTGAGCTTCAGGCCCTGGTCTGTGATAGGCCTTACACTTGCTTCTATAGGAACAGGGTAGTCCTTAGGACTCATCCAAATTTCCTCCCCAAAGTTGTCTCCTCCTTCCACCTTAACCAAGAGGTGGTTCTTCCGACATTCTTCCCTAGGCCTCATGCGAGCCAGACTGAAGCAGTTCTGCATACCCTAGACTGTAGGAGGGCCTTATCCTTCTACCTTGACCGTACGCAGGGGCATAGAAGGGCTACACAGCTCTTCGTATCTTTTGACCCTAATAAGTTGGGGTTGGCTGTGTCCAAGCGTACTTTGTCCATCTGGGTTGCAGACTGTATCACCTGGGCTTATAGTGCGGCTGACCTTCCTTTGCAGGGTCGGGTCACAGCCCACCGTGTCAGGGCAATGGCTGCCTCGGTGGCTCATCTCCGCTCTGTGCCCTTGGTAGACATCTGCAGGGCTGCAACTTGGTCTTCAAGCCAGACCTTTGCGGCCCTTTACTGTCTGGATAGGGAGTCCCGTAGGGACAGTGCTTTTGGCCAAGCAGTACTCCGGAATCTCTTTGAGGTTTAGGCAACTCCTGCCCTCCTGCCCTGTGTTGGGCTACCGGTGGGGGTTGTGTCAGTGAAAAGCCTTTCTTTGCAGCTGGGACTAGAGGGACTCCTCTTGTTCAGCCTGGGTGCCTTGGTAGCCCAGAGCTAGGGAGTCACCCATATGTGAGGACTGACTTCCTGCTTGGTCCTGGAGAAAGAGTAGTTACTCACCTGTAACAGGTGTTCTCCAGGAGCAGCTGGAATCAGTCCTCACAACCCTCCCTCCTCCCCTTGGAGTTGCAGTTGTACATAGTTTATTTTTCATTTTTGTGTGCTGTTCTTAGCTATGTCATTTGACTGAGGTAAGATGGCACCTTTAGACGGGAAGGGAACCGCACATGCGTGCCTGCATTCCCAAAGGCTTTCATAGAAAGCTGGGGAAATGCTCCGCTGGGGCTTCATCGGCGTCGATGACACCCATATGTGAGGACTGATTCCTGCTGCTCCTGGAGAACACCTGTTACAGGTGAGTAACTACTCTTTGCTGCTTACCTCCGTCTTCCCCTCCTTAGACGATTGATAAATAAACGCTTCCATACCGAATGGCATGCAATACTCGGCACATCTGACGATACAGGTGCTCAAGCAACTTGGGTGCGTCGCAGCAGCTTGAATTCATCAGGGCCCTCTGGGACACCATGCAGGCCTGCACCTTTCTCCCAAGGGATCATGTGCAGAGGCTCCTAAAGGTAGTTTCCACTGTCCTTCGCAGGCAGCATACAATGGCTCAGTGGACGCTGTGCACCTGCCTTTGAGACTGAGTAGTTATTACTGTGCTCCACGTCGAGTCTCTCTGGTGATGGCTAGAGTCCCGACACCTACTCCAACCTTTTTCAGTCAATCCCACCCCAAGAGATGCTCACCCCCAATGTGTCCAGAGTGGCTGGGGTGCACTCTTGGACTGTCTACGGACGCAGGAGGTTTTGATCAGAGCAGGACAGCATGCACCAGATCAATGTTCCCTGTAAAATAGTTACAAGTTATAATGCCCTGTTCAATGTAATTTCAGTTTGTTCAATGTAAACCGCCTTGATGTCATGAAAGGCGGTATATAAGAAATGTTAAACAAACAAATAAATAAATAAAATGTTCTAGAGCTGCGGCCGATTGCCTGAATATGGCCCTAAAAACACAAGGAGGAGCAACCTCCTGCAGAAAGTCAAACCAGACACAAGGAGCAGGAGATATTGGAAGAGCAAAGGGTCTTTATTATGCGAAGGAACCCCAACGCGTTTCGGCAATGCCTTCCTCAGGGGGAGGTGGTGTGACACTAATAAATAAAAATTATTTAAACATAGATTAATAAAAACGGTTAAACAAATAATTAAAAACAGTTAAAACATAATTAAAATATGAAAGCACCGGCATGACATACAACATAAAATAGTCTAATAATAACAATATGAAAGAAACGTAAAAGCAGGGCTGAGGGAACAAATAAAACATACCAACCTAATTAGAACAACAAGAAAACAAATTGATAAAAATGGTATGGAAAGGTACTGTATCTTAACTAACAGCCTATGGTCGCATAATGTACATAGAGAATTGAAGTGATGAACTATGAAAATAAATATGCAATCATATAGCTGATAGAAATGTATTGTACAAGAATAAAATCGAGAACAACATATCCAAATAACTATAACAATAAATATAAATATATATAAAACCCTAAACTAAACCAATAAAATATAAATATAAATATAACAGTAAATATATTTATACCAAACTTACATAATAATGAGAAAAAATAAATAAATAAATATGAAACTAAAAAAATAAAAAAAAAAAATAATAAAATATATATATATATAAAGTACGATATTATGAAATAATAAACTAAAAACAGAAAGTACAAATGAATTTAACAATAAATATAAATATAAAACACTCAACTAAAACAATAAAATCTCAATCTAAATAGAACAATACATATAATAGTACCTAAAAACCATGTATAATATGAAAAATGAAAAGTACAAAACAGAAGAAGCCAAAGTATATATGGTAGATCGCATTAAAAAATAAATAACAAGCAACATAAATTTGAAATAATAATAAAAAAGAAATGATAAAACCATATATGAATTGGTGAGCCAAGGAGAACAATGGTGTACCATGGACGAACAGATGTGCAACCTATGTAACTGCTGGAAGCATAAAAAACATAATGGACTGTGTCATAATAAGAGAAATACAAAAACAAAAAAATAAAAAAATTAAAAATAGAATTAAACCGAAATTAAAAGCAAGAAAGAGACTGAATAGTGTAATTGATATGAACCTATTTACTAGTCACTCTGTAACACACATTAGATCCTATCATATGGCGTAAAAGTGTGGAAAACTATATAAAAACAATTCACTGCTGGGCAGATACCAAGTGACTTACAGAATAACTTAGTGCCAAATCAGCAAAAAGAATTGTAAAAACAAGCTGAAAACTTGTAAAATGCCGAAAAAGTAAGATACAGGAATCGTTATACCACAAGCAGGAAAAATGTACAACGCCGCGTAATACGGCAGTCTTTAAAATAACGCTGAAGCAATTTATATAAAAAAATAAAACATAAGAAAGACTGCAACTATATGAAAGATTAGTGTGAACGCAGCCGGCCAAAAAATCATTCTCGAGGAAAGGGAATAAATACAATGAAAGATTCAGCACAGGCTTATATCAGCACGTAGCCACTTAAAAAGGGGGGGGGGGCGGGGAAGTTTCTCCACGGCAACAGACCATATTGCTTGGTAAGGGAAACGGACTCGAAATGAAAAGCATACAAAACAGACTTATATAAAGAGATGATATGAGTATAGCACTGAATCAATACCATTGTACAAATTACATGGACATAAAAAGGAAGGGAATTTGCGATTCATAAAAATGAAACTAAATAAAGAACTGACAACACATTGAGCCAAATGTTAAAATGAAAATAGAATGCGCGCCGACTTCAGCGGCACGGAAAACCAGTGCAGAGAAGGAGAATGTAAACTCTTCCACAGTGGGGATCTGTACACTCAAAGCGGAGGAGCCAAAACTTGTTTAAAATATAAAATGACCACACAAGAAATGTATTAAAACTATGAGCACTCACCCAGTCGCACGTTATCAGACTACCAATGCCGCAGCAGGCTAGTGTGAATCTAGTATCGGTGTTGCTGAGAAGTTTTTGGGTTGACTTCCTTCCCTTCCTTCTTTCTTCACATTACAGTTCTCTCTCAGTTATGTTTGATTCAAGCAACATGACTTTTCCTCGTGCACTGGTTTTTCCTCCATGTCCCTTTGAGTTGTTATAACATATCTGTTCACTCCCCCAAGTATCAGGTTTCATGCATTTTGGCGCCAAAATCGGCGTTTAAAAAGGAGCACAGGACATATCTACCTTTCTTAGCTGGTTGGAACGCGATCTCTGCGATACAGCTTTTCCAGAGCTCTGATTACACAGG
Organism: Ichthyophis bannanicus; assembly: GCA_033557465.1. Taxonomy (NCBI): domain Eukaryota; kingdom Metazoa; phylum Chordata; class Amphibia; order Gymnophiona; family Ichthyophiidae; genus Ichthyophis; species Ichthyophis bannanicus. The sequence goes on along the minus strand of CM066043.1, from coordinate 27,219,091 downwards.
GTTATTATTGATGGTTATGTGCTTATCCTGATCGTGAGTTTCCTTTTCGTGGTCTGAAATGCACTGTGTCCTTTATTTTGGTTTTGGTTATTTTTAATTGGTTACATATTTTCCTTCTCAGCAGTTCTTTTTTTATATAAATTGCTTCAGCGTTATTTTAAAGACTGCCGTATTATGCGGCGTTGTACATTTTTCCTGCTTGTGGTATAACGATTCCTGTATCTTACTTTTTCGGCATTTTACAAGTTTTCAGCTTGTTTTTACAATTCATTTTGCTGATTTGGCACTAAGTTATTCTGTAAGTCACTTGGTATCTGCCCAGCAGTGAATTGTTTTTATATAGTTTTCCACACTTTTACGCCATATAATAGGATCTAATGTGTGTTACAGAGTTACTAGTAAATAGGTTCATATCAATTACACTATTCAGTCTCTTTCTTGCTTTTAATTTCGGTTTAATTCTATTTTTAATTTTTTAATTTTTTGTTTTTGTATTTCTCTTATTATGACACAGTCCATTATGTTTTTTATGCTTCCAGCAGTTACATAGGTTGCACATCTGTTTGTCCATGGTACACCATTGTTCTCCTTGGCTCATCAATTCATATATGGTTTTATCATTTCTTTTTTATTATTTCAAATTTATGTTGCTTGTTTATTTTTTAATGCAATCTACCATATATACTTTGGCTTCTTCTGTTTTGTACTTTTCATTTTTCATATTATACATGGTTTTTAGGTACTATTATATGTATTGTTATATTTAGATTGAGATTTTATTGTTTTAGTTGAGTGTTTTATATTTATATTTATTGTTAAATTCATTTGTACTTTCCGTTTTTAGTTTATTATTTCATAATATCGTACTTTATATATATATATTTATTTATTTATTTTTAGTTTTTTAGTTTCATATTTATTTATTTATTTTTTCTCATTATTATGTAAGTTTGGTATAAATAAATTTATTGTTATATTTATATTTTTTATTGGTTTAGTTTAGGGTTTTATATATATTTATATTTATTGTTATAGTTATTTGGATATGTTGTTCTCGATTTTATTCTTGTACAATACATTTCTATCAGCTATATGATTGCATATTTATTTTCATAGTTCATCACTTGTGATAAGGAAGCTTATCATAGCTCAGGTAGGAGCTATAGAAAAGATGATGTGACTCTGAACAAGCAACCTGTCAGTTCTGGTAGAAGCAAGAAAACAGAGTTTTCACATAAAAGACTACCAGTCCCAGAATGCACCAGGTTTCCAGCAGCCATGAGAGGGGCTGAAGTGAGAAAATGTGTGTGCAATCAAGAGAGCTATGAGGTAATCCCTAAGCACTCATCTCAAAGGGCAGGGCCTGATTCAAGACAGCTGCGCTGTGTTAGGGAGCAGCACACATTAGGACAGAATAAGAATAGAGCTTATTCTTCAGATAACAGTTACTACAAGCTCCAGCCCAGCTTCAGGGAGAGTTTCAAGAACAGCTTCAGGAAGAGATACAGAGGGGAGAGCTTCAGCAACGGCTACAAGCACCAGTATCACCTGGAGAAACAGAAGCCAAGCCAAGCAGATAGAGAGAGAAGGAAACTCTCTGGAAGGAAGAGAAGAAAGGCCATTGGAAGGTCTGGGAGATTCCAAGGCAGTACTCATACTGGGAGGTATTCCAAAAGCCATCAGAGTCCATTGGACTGGATTCAGCCAGAGGAATGGAGTGGCAGAGATAGGAATCACCAGTGGCTACCTGGAAGAGAGAAGACTGCATGTGGAAGGGACTTTCAGACCAAGGCCAGAAGGTATGTGAGAGGAGATCCAGTGTCCAGGGATCAAGATTGGAAGGCTGGACATCAGAATTGGATTACATATTGGCCAGGCTATACAGAGAGGAATAATGATAGCAGGAGAGGCTCAGGTATGAACACTGATCCAGACCCTATCTATAATAGAGAATGGCAGCAAGGGAATGAGCATTCTCATGATAGTGCCTTAATGAAAGACTCGTCTGTGCCAATGTATGATAATGACCCTATGCTGATTGATACAGCAGATGAAAGTACAGTTTATATGGACTGTTCTCTATCTAAATGCTATTGCTAGCTTTCTCTGAGCAAACACATCAGCCATCACAAAGAAACCTAACTTTGTTCTTTATTTCCACTGCAAACCGCTCTTAAAGCAGGATTTGGGCTCACACAGTAGCAGCCAGCCAGCTAAAGGCTTTCAGCTGGTCCATTGATAGTAATTAGGGCTGCACCTGATTGTGTGTGTGAGCAAGGGAGAATCACTGCTGAGATCTGCGTGGAAAATAAGCAGAAGTTAACCTAACCAGCAAAGTTTATTCTTTTCTTTGTGCCTTTGTATTTGGTAATTATTTGCTAAGAAAACATTAGCTAATTGCCTGACAAGCTGAAGGTTGTTTTCTGGTTTATTTTGTGATTTTTGTTATCCATTTTAAACACTGCAAGCAAGTAACCTCATTTATAGTGCTATCAAGCATACATGTGCTGGGTGAATTAAACCCCATCAATAAAAGAAGTATTTTATTGATCTTACCACTTGGTTTCACAACTCAAATTATTGTCATCAGCTGTGTTTGGGAGTGAATGAACTACAATACCCACAATACCTTGCAAGAATCATATGAATGTATGCATCGTCAAGATTGTGTAGGTTCTCACCCTAGGCAGCCGTCTGACACACTTCAATTCTCTATGTACATTATGCGACCATAGGCTGTTAGTTAAGATACAGTACCTTTCCATACCATTTTTATCAATTTTAATCAATTTGTTTTCTTGTTGTTCTAATTAGGTTGGTATGTTTTATTTGTTCCCTCAGCCCTGCTTTTACGTTTCTTTCATATTGTTATTATTAGACTATTTTATGTTGTATGTCATGCCGGTGCTTTCATATTTTAATTATGTTTTAACTGTTTTTAATTATTTGTTTAACCGTTTTTATTAATCTATGTTTAAATAATTTTTATTTATTAGTGTCACACCACCCCCCCCTGAGGAAGGCATTGCCGAAACGCGTTGGGGTTCCTTCGCATAATAAAGACCCTTTGCTCTTCCAATATCTCCTGCTTCTTGTGTCTGAATATGGCCCTGGCATTGAATAGCCAGGTTTAAAGTTAAGCGACGGCAGTTGCTAGCTGCTTTAGCAGTGGTCACTGCTTGAATATCAGGCCCTAAGAGGCCAATTCAGATTGGGGGCCGTCCAAACGTCTAAAACATGGACATACCCCCATAGACACCTGTTCTCCAGGACCAAGCAGGAAGTCAGTCCTCACATATGGGTGACGTCGGCGCCGACGGAGCCCTCGCGGAGCAATTTTCCCCAGCTTTCAAAGAAAGCCTTTGGGAATTGCAGCGCGCATGCGCGGTCCTCTTCCCGCCCAAGGGTGCCATCTTAGCCAGTCTTCTTTTTTCCGCGGAGCCCTACAGACGTACCCGTCGTGTCCCCGCGAAAAAGTTGATATTTCTTCATAATTTACTCTTTTTTTCCTTCGGTTCGACGCCGGTCTTTTTCCCGCCCGGACTCGCGACGCCGGTCACGAGTCCTCTTCTTTTTTCGGTTTTTCTGACTTAGTCAGTTTCGTTTTCGGTTTTTCCCTGGCAGCCCGGTCCTTTGACCTCGCCGAGGCCCTTTTTCACCCGATGGCTGCCAGTGGTTTCAAGCGGTGTGGTCAGTGTGACCGAAATATGTCACTAACTGACACACACGACAATTGCCTCCGTTGCCTGGGCCCGGATCATGAAGAAATGATCTGTGGGCCCTGCGGCAAAATGTCCTCCAAAGCGTTGAGAAGTCGGCGGCATCAGCGGGATAGGATCTTCGCTGACCCCAGCCGTACCCGGACCTCGTCGGAGGCCTCCGCGTCCAGAGGTTCCAGCTCGGACCGTCGCCGGAGTTCCTCCGATAGGGGTTCTCCCTCCGGGGACCATCGACGGAAGGTGAAACCCGCGAGGGCGGCGTCGGTGGACGCTCCTGGCTCCGCGAGGGCCAGGTCGCATAGCCCCGATAGCCGTCCCGGGTCCTTGGAGAAGGAGCACCTCTCGAAGCGACCTCGCCTGGAGTCGGAGCTGCCTGCTCGGGTAAGTCCTGTGGTCCTCCTGGACTCGCCTCCGAGACCGCCGCCGTCGGGGCCCGAGTTGGGGGCTGCTGGGTCACCTGAGCTCGGACTCAGGTTGACGGCCTTGGAGAGCAGACTGTCTGCCTTCATGGACCAGCAGCGGGCACTGCTCGCTGGCCTCGCTGGCGCCGCTGCCCCGACCGCCGGGACGTCGACGTCTAAGTCGACCCCGGAGACCGAGCCGATCCTCGAGTCCATGCGAACTCGAGTCGATCCTCGGTCGAGGTCACCCTCGGCCTCCCGTTCGGGACCGAGGTCGCCGACGCCGACTCCCTCGGCGTCGGGGCGGCAGGTGCCGCGCCCTGCCCGGGTTGACCCCACCGAGTCCTCGTCGGAGTCGGTCTGGGAGTCTGAAGAGGAAGAGTCGCCTGATTCTTTTCGGACTCGGTGTGTCCCCTCGGACTCACCTGAGTCCGAACCTCGGAAGCAGTCCCCCCCGGAGGATGCCCGGTTCTCGGACTTCGTCAGGGATATGGCCAAGGCTTTGGCCTTCCCTGCGGATCCCGAGGAGGAGCCTCGAGCCGAAGAGCTCGACGCCCTCCAGTATGACTCTCCCGCCAGGGAACACTTTACTGTACCGGTTCCTCCCATGCTGGAACGACTACTCTTCCGCATGTGGGAGAGTCCGGCCTCCTCGCAGGTCCTGAGCAAGCAGGTCGATTCTATCTATCGAGTCCGCAAGAGCCCTGGCTTCCAAAAAGCACAGCTACCACACCATTCCATGGTAGTGGAATCGGCCATGCATCGTCTTAAGAGCCAGAAGATGCACTCCTCGGTGCCTCCTGGCAGGGAGGCCCGTAACCTGGATGGCCTTGGTAAGAAGTGTTTCCAGGGCTCTATGCTTGCGTGTCGTGTCCAGACCTACCAGCTATACATGGGCATGTATCTCCGAGACCTGGCTAAAGAGCTAGCCGGATTCTCCGCTGGTTTGTCCGAGGGACCCTTGTGGAGGTTCCTGTACTTGTCCTCTGGCATTCGGGAATGCTCAAAATTCATATCCCGAGCAGCCTATGATGGCTTTGAAGCATCGGCTCGAGTGGCCGCAGCCGGCATCGGTGCCCGCCGACAGGCTTGGCTTCAGTCGTCTGACCTTGAGCCCTGGGTGCAGGACAAGTTGGTCGATGTCCCCTGCCGAGGCCAAAACCTCTTTGGCAAGCCCATGGCTGAGAAGGCTGCACAGATCGAGACGGAGACTCTCACCAGGACTAGGCTTTCTAGGAAGACCTCCGCCCCTTCCCAGAAAAAGAAGGGCTCGGGAAAGAAGTCCTTTTACCCGAGAAAGGTGGCTGCCTACAAACAAAACCCCCAATATCAGGCCCCTGCAGCTCCCCAACAGGGCCAGCAGGCCAAGGGACGGGGTAACGGGTCCCGTAGGCAGCAAGCCCCCAAGCCTGCACCACCAGCCCCTGCTCAGCAGGGTGGGGGCTTTTGACTCCTTAAGCATAGCCTCTCCCCCTCCGCTGGTTCCTCCCAACACCGGAGGCTGGCTGGTTCACTTCGCCCACAGGTGGTCCAGCATCACCTCAGATGCCTGGGTGCTTCAAGTCGTGAGAGAAGGCTATCTTCTCCACTTCCACCAGGTCCCTCCCTCCTATTTTCCGGGAGAACCTCCACGACCCCCTCTGCACAGGGAATTACTCCTTCAGGAGTTAGCAGGTCTTCTGCAGGAACAGGCGGTGGAACCGGTGCCCCACCACCTGAGAGGTCAAGGCTTTTATTCCAGGTACTTTCTAGTACCAAAGCGGACAGGAGGCCTCAGACCCATCCTGGACTTGCGCAACCTCAACAAGTTCCTCGTGCGGGAGAAGTTCAAGATGCTTACCCTTGGAATCCTTCTGCCCTACCTCCAGCAGGGAGATTGGCTATGCTCCTTGGATCTAAAGGATGCCTACACGCACATCCTCATCCACCCAAGCCACCGCCAATACCTAAGGTTTGTGGTGGCAGGAAATCATTACCAGTACAGAGTACTACCCTTTGGCCTGTCCTCCGCACCGCGAGTCTTCACAAAATGTCTCGCGGTGGTGGCGGCCCATCTCCGGCTTCACGGCCTCTATGTCTTTCCGTACCTCGACGACTGGCTCATCAGAGCAGCGTCCGCTCCGGAGGTCACCAACGCCACACGCCGCACGGTGACTCTTCTGCAGTACTTGGGCTTTGTTATAAACTTCGCAAAGTCCACTTTGCTCCCCTCACAGGATCTCGAGTTCATCGGCGCAAGGCTGCACACTCCTCAGGCACGAGCGTTCCTACCGCTCGACAGGGCTCAACGGCTCATGGACCTAGCCGACCGTTTTCGAAGCCAGCCCCTGGTCTCCGCCAGGCGCTTCCTGAGACTACTCGGCCATATGGCTTCCACCGTCCATGTGACCCCCAATGCCCGCCTGAATATGCGGCCTGCTCAATGGTGTCTCCGCAAGCAGTGGCAACAAGCCACAGGCGGCCTAGCAGACCTAGTGCGCGTCTCCGAGCCGCTGGCCTCGTCTCTCCAGTGGTGGCTTCATCGGCCGAACCTGGTGCTCGGCATGCCTTTTCAGCCACCTCAGCCGGGCCGGGTGCTGACGACAGATGCATCCCTCCTGGGCTGCGGAGCACATTGCCAAGGGGCACGTACTCAGGGCCTCTGGACCACGTGGGAGTCTGCTCAGCAGATCAACTTCTTGGAGCTCAGAGCGATCCGCCTGGCTCTCAAGGCCTTCTCCCACCTGACCTCTCACCAGTCCGTCCTTGTCCAGACGGACAATCAAGTTGCCATGTTCTACGTGAACAAGCAGGGGGCACGGGCTCCTTCCTTCTCTGTCGGGAAGCACAGAAGCTCTGCTCTTGGGCCATCAGTCACGGCGTTCTTCTCAAGGCAGTTTATCTCCCAGGCCAAGAAAATTGCCTGGCGGACAAACTCAGCAGGATCCTCCAGCCGCACGAGTGGCGCCTGGATCCCTTGGTAGTTCAGAAGCTCTTTCTAAAGTGGGGCCTCCCCACGATGGATCTCTTTGCCAGCCCTCTCAACCGGCAACTTCCTCGCTTCTGCTCTCGTCAGCCACATCCCCTTCGAGTTGCGGCAGATGCTTTTCTACTCTCATGGTCGGAGAGCCTTCTGTATGCCTTTCCTCCCATCCCGCTAGTCTCTCTGACTCTTTTCAAGGTTCTCCGAGACAAAGCTTTCATGATCCTGGTGGCCCCTCGCTGGCCCAGACAGCCGTGGTTTCCACTCCTGCTGCAATTAGCGGTAGAGGATCCATTCCCTCTGGGGTTGCAACCGGATCTCCTCACTCAGGATCAGGGGTCTCTGCTACACCCCAACCTCAGGTCTCTCAATCTAATGGCCTGGCTGCTGAGAGGGTAGTCCTTGCTCCCCTTCTCCTGCCGGCAGAGGTGGAAGAGGTCGTCCTAGCTTCTCGGCGACCTTCTACCCGCAAATGCTACGCCCTTAAATGGCGTCGCTTTTCCGTTTGGTGTACCCAACAGTCTCAGGATCCTTTCTCCTGCCCGGTGTCGGTGATCCTGCAGTACTTGCTATACCTCTCTAATCTGGGACTTAAGTCCAACTCCGTCAAAGTTCACCTTAGTGCTCTTTCATCACATCATGTGCCGGTGGACGGCAGACCTCTTTCCAGTGACCCTCTTGTAGCGAGGTTTCTCCGAGGTCTCCTTCTGCTTAAACCACCTCTGCGCCCGCCAGCACCTGACTGGGATCTGAATGTGGTTTTACAGCGGATCACCTGTCTGTCTTTTGAACCTATGGCTACCTGTTCTCTCCGTTTTCTTTCTTGGAAAACATTGTTCTTGATAGCCCTCACTTCCGCTAGACGCGTAAGTGAATTGCAGGCCCTCGTGTCTGATCCCCCTTACACTCGGTTCTACAAAAATAGGGTAGTCCTACGGACTCACCCAAAATTTCTTCCAAAAGTGGTCTCCCCTTTTCACATCAATCAGGAGGTGGTACTTCCAACCTTCTTTCCCAGACCGCACTCCAGCCGAGCTGAAACGGTCCTCCATACCCTGGACTGTAGAAGGGCATTGAACTTCTACCTTGACCGTACGCGGGAGCACCGTAAAGCTGCTCAGCTTTTTGTGTCTTTTGACCCCAATAAATTGGGGCTCCCGGTCTCCAAGCGTACTCTGTCCATCTGGGTTGCGGACTGTATCACTTGGGCTTATGGGGCAGCCGGACTCTCCTTGGAAGGTCGAGTCACGGCTCATTGCGTTCGGGCAAAGGCTACGTCAGTGGCTTACCTCCGCTCTGTTCCGCTGGCAGACATCTGCCGGGCCGCTACTTGGTCTTCGAGCCAGACTTTTGCGGTCCATTACTGTCTCGAGAGGGAGTCCCGCAGGGACAGTGCTTTCGGACAGGCAGTCCTCCGTAATCTCTTTGAGGTTTGAGCAACTCCTACCCTCCATCCCGGATGTGGGCTACCGGTGGGTAATAATTCAGCGAAGATTCCTTCCTTCTGTGCTGCTGAGCTAGAGGGAGCTCATTTTTGTGCTTAGGGTCTCCGGTAGCCTTAAGCTTGGGAGTCCCATATGTGAGGACTGACTTCCTGCTTGGTCCTGGAGAAAGCGTAGTTACTCACCTGTAACAGGTGTTCTCCAGGAGCAGCAGGAATCATTCCTCACAACCCTCCCTCCTCCCCTTGGAGTTGCAATCATCTGCTTTAGTTTTTTTGCAAATTTTTTTGCTGTCTTTTAGCTATGTCATCAGACTGGCTAAGATGGCACCCTTGGGCGGGAAGAGGACCGCGCATGCGCGCTGCAATTCCCAAAGGCTTTCTTTGAAAGCTGGGGAAAATTGCTCCGCGAGGGCTCCGTCGGCGCCGACGTCACCCATATGTGAGGACTGATTCCTGCTGCTCCTGGAGAACACCTGTTACAGGTGAGTAACTACGCTATTCTGCAACTTTGGGAGCCATCTTGGATATCCAACCCCGCTATTCGTGGACCAGAATGACTCTATTTGTTTAACAGCTCCCACTATCTACAGTATATGTGCAGTATAGCATTGCTGAATGTACATATAATTGTGGAGGAATAGTCTAGTGGTTACAGCAGCAGCCTAGTAACCAAAGAGACAAGGGTTTGAATCTGTCTGGCAATCCTTGTGGCCTTGGGAAAGTCACTTTAACCTTCCATTGCCCCAGGTACAAACTTAGATTTTAAGCCGCCTCAGGACAGGGAAATACCTACATTACCTGATTTAACTCACCTTTAGTTCACACCTTTCCAGTAGCAGTTCAACACTACTTCTAAATAAACTAATTTAAATTAAACCTCACTGTGCTGGCTGACAATCCTGCTTTGTTTCTAACTCAAAGTACACAATGCAAAAAATATACTCAAATATAATAGACGAACTCCCTCTCCATATATTAATACATGTTTTTTATTTTATTTACATTCTTTTATATACCGCGCTATTCTGCATCAGTGCGGTTTACATTGAACAAACTGAAATTACATTGAACAGGGCATTATAACTTGGAGATAACTATTTACAGGGAACATGGGCTATGGAGGGTTAAGTGGCTTGCCCAAGACCACAAGGAGCACCTGTGGGACTAGAAACCCCAGTCCTTCCGGCCCAAGGTTGCTGTCCTCTAGTGGGATTTGAACCCCCGACCTTCCGGCCTGAAGTACCTTGCCCCAACCACTAGGCCACTCCTCCACTCCACTCCATGTTAGATATGGAGAGGGAGTTAGTTTGTCTATTATATTTAACTGAGTATATTTTTTGCATTGTGTATTTTTGGTATATTGAATGTTTGCAAATTAATGGTGTGATTGTATAGTTTCTAACTCAACCATTGGATATAGGCTGCTGTTTTGTTGGTATAAGATGTAGTGGACTTTATTTTGGATGGATTTTCTGTTTAAGATGTTTCTTTTTAGCTTCAGGATTGCAAAACTGGATGAAGTCCAGCATCGTCTATACCAGAAACAGAATTGGTAACAAATCTTACATTTTTCTGGTTGACTTGTTTCACATACTTTCCTTTGTTTCCAACTAGGTTCCTTCTAGGTCAGAAAATACCTGAGAGGAAGGAGATGCAGAAACACCTTAATATTTTGAGAGAAAGGTAATATATTTAGCTGATACTTAGCCCTTTTCCCTTCCCATATCTTGGTCCCTTCTTTTAGGCATTGCCTATTTCTCTTATCTGATCCCTTCAGTTGTCTCCTTCAAGACAGCACCTTTGCACTGGATCTAGTCTTCATTTTGCAAACTGTGCATGCCTGATCCCTTCACATTTCCCCAGCACCATAAGATAGGATGGTAGTTATTATAGATTATAGTTTATTTTGACTTGATATACTGCCCTTTGTGGAACATACAGAGCGGTTCACAAATAATAGTTTAAAATAATATTAAAAGGCAGGAAAGGAGAGAGGATTTCATGGGGAGTTGAGGGGGAGAGAAAGGAATTGACTGTAAAGCCTATTTTTGTCTGTATTTCTTGTTACAGTGCCATCAACCCCATTAGTCCTCTGAATTAATTTTCTTACACTGCTGTAGTTATGTATCCATAACACTGGTAAACAAAATTCAAAACATTTTCTGTCACAGAAATGAAAATGGCTGATTCTAGTACTGTTTTTGGTTATGAACTCTGATATAAATTCTCCATCATGTAACGTTTTTGAGTGACATGTAGTTTAAATTTAGACTATGTTGCTCATATTTACATTAGATGTATATAGATGTACATTGTAACGTAATGTCTCCTAAAAGGTAGTTGTATATGATTTTCTGCTGTATTGCGCCTCAAGAACATCCCTCTTAAGGGTCCAACAATAGTCTGCAAGCATAATGGAGCTCCACTTGCCCTGGTACCTATTTTCCATTACCGAAATGTCATGATGAAACCTTTCCCCATGTTCATCGCTGACTGCTCCTAGATTTGCAGGAAAAAAATCCAGGTGTGAATGCAAGAAGGGCATTTTCAAAGACATGTTACATCCCAGTTTCTGGTAAAATTTCAGTAGAGTATCCACTGATTCTGTGTAGTTGTCTGCCTTGTTATTTCCCAAGAAGTTGCGGCAAACAGTCTTAAAGGACTCCCCATGCAGCTCTTTCAGTTTCATTCAACTGACCGTCAAAGTTTTCATCTTTCATCAGTTTTCTAATATCAGGTCCTACATTGATCTTCGCCTCACTAATTCGTGGAAATATCTGTCTTAGATATGCAAATCCAAGTCCACTTCTATCCATGGCTTTTACAAATTTCTTCATAAGACCCAACTTTATATGGAGTGGAGGTAGATATACTATATTCGGCTCCACAAGTGGGTCATGTGCAACATTTTTTTGGCCTAGGACTAGTGATGTTCTCTTTGGCCACTGTTTCCGGATGTAATGAATTTTCCTGTCCCTGCTGTCCCACTCACACAGAAAGCTACAATACTTTGTCCAACCAAGCTGTTGTCCAAACAAGAGGGCAATTATTTTTAAATTGCCACAAATATTCCACTTGTGTTCTTCATACTTGATATTTGTTAGCAGGAGATGCATACTGCTGTAAGTTCCTGTGCGGATATCCAGTTTAGTCCTCCACAATCGGGTACTGCCCCTCCCACTGCAGCCTGTAGACTGGACCAATCAAATCTTCTGTAGTACATATCCAGCAGGAGCTCCCAGAAGCCCCCCAGTGTGTCCAGTCTCGTTGCAGTGTGTAGACGTAAAAGTGTGTCCTCTGGGCACACTTAGTGACCTTTGCAGGAGCAACACTAGTTAGTTGTTTTTAGGGTTTGTTTTGGGGCATTTCTCTACTATTTTTGTTTTTGGTAGCTAGCTGTGCCTTTAAAAAAGAAAGACAAAAGAAGCCTGTCTCCCTGGAGCTGTGCCACAGGAGACTAGGAGAAAGTCAGACCTGCTGGCTGCTGTTGCCTGCCTAGCACATTTTATCAGCCCTGGGTGAGCTTCCCCTAGACAGGACGGGGAATTGCCATACCTATAAGGCAGTGCCTGGTACTGGGAGATTGTGGCTGAATCTTCTGTTCCTGAGCTGGTAGGAGTTTGCATTTCATTTTTTTTTCTTTCTTGTGTGCAATGCTCTGTCTGGGATGCCAGTGTTTCTGTAGGCTCTCCTGAGCCCATTTGGCAGTTTTTATTCAAACTGCTCGTGTGCCCTGTGTTAGAGGGTCGTTTTATTTGTTTTCCATATTATTTGGTGGTTTTTATATTTTCGCGCCGTTTTTTACCGCGGGTGAAAAAGTGCGGCGGCCATTTTGGATTTTAAAAGTGCTTTTCCAGGCATTTTTGATCGCTGTGCACAGGTTCCCCTAGCGTTTTTGGGGTTCCTCTTTCTGGCGATTTTGCTCAGGGCACCCCAGGGGTCCTGGGATATATTTTGTTTCTTGTAAAAAAAAAAAAAAAAAAGTTAAGTTACTTTTAAATCGGGGCTGATTTGCATAGGATTGCCCAGGTGGTGTGGGCTTTCCTGTGGCTGTCTTATTCTATTCCCCTGGGCAGAGGTGGCCTTGGAATGGCTTCCAAGCCCCAGTGTGTGATTTGTGGGTCCCGCAGGACGGCAGGGACTGACTCTGGCATCTGCAGGGGCTGTGCTGCAGTGCCCTCTGAGTTAGAGCAATCTGTGAATGTTCAGGAACAGGCTACCCCTGGGGATGCTTCTACTTCCGGGGACAGCGTTCTTTCTCCAAGCATCCCTCAGTCTGGCTCGGTTCCTCCGGCCAGCGGTTCAGTGGCTGCGCTCCAGCAGGCGTCTGTTGCTGCCTCAACTATGGACTTCTCCCCTGATTTTGTACTCCTCATGCATCAGGCATTTCGCCTGAGCAGGTCCGGACAGTTGCCGGCTGTCTGGCCCCCCTCCCTCCCCTCGGGGTCCTTGGGGGCGGCTCAGTGTCCCTCATCGCCCGGGGGCAAGCGGCTTCGGTTGGGGGGACAAGAGCAGGACGCCCTGGGTCTCCTGGATTCCGAGGCAGAGGGCGATCCTGAGACTGAAGCGGAGGATTTGGAGGATGGGAGATCCCTGGGCCGGAAGATCAGGCTCGGGTCATTCGAGTGTTCCGTAGGGACGAGCTGGTTCCTCTGGTCACGGAGTCCCTTCAGGCGCTAAACCTTTCGGCGGTGCGGCCCCTGGAGGAGGAGGGTCTTGAGGATCCTCTGATTCAAGCAGTCAGGGATGCCCAGGTGGTTTTTCCTGTCCACCGCGTGGTGGATCAGATGATCCAGGCGGAGTGGGAGCACCCGGAATCCGGTTTGAAGGGGATTCGGACCATGAATCGGCTTTATCCTCTTGCTGACAAGGACAGGGACTTGTTCAGGTCCCCCCGGGTGGATGCTGCGGTCTCCGCAGTGACCAAGAAAACCACCATCCCGGTTGAGGGGGCGGCGGCCCTCAAGGACGGGGAGGATAAGAAGGTTGATAACTTGCTCAAGCAAACCTTCGATACGGATGCCGTGTCATTGCAGGCCTCTATCTGTGGGGCTTGGGTGGCTCGGTCGTGTCTGCGGTGGTCACAGCAACTGCGCTCGAGCCCCGGACTAGACCAGCAGGGTCTGGTGGAGGTGACCCGGCTGGAGTCCGGCTCGGCTTACCTGGCGGATCTGTTTTATGATTTGATCCGCCCGTTGGCTAACAGTATGGCATCCGCGGTAGCAGCGCGCCGGTCCCTCTGGTTGCGCAGCTGGGCGGCGGACAGTTCTTCTAAGGCCCGCCTCAGTAAGCTGCCGTTTAAGGGCAGATTATTATTTGGGGAGGCTCTCGAGAAATTGGTAAAGGATCTCGGTGAGTCCAAAGGGGGCCGGCTTCCGGAGGATAAACCAAGGTCCAACCGGTCCACCTCGTCGGCGCGGGGATCCTTTCGGGATCAGCGCAGGTTTCGGCCCTCCCGCCAGTGGTCCTCGCAGCGGGGCCGGTTTGGAGCCCGTAGCCAAGGATTTCGGGCTTTCAGGGGAGCCGGCAGAGGCTTCTCCGCAGCCGGCTCTTCTTCGGGTTCTTCCTTTGGACGCAAGCCACAATGACGCCAGGCAGGCTCTGGAGGGAGGACCGCTTGTCGGCGGTCGCTTGCGCGACTTTCTTTCCTCTTGGGCCCAAATAACGTCGGATCGCTGGGTGCTACAAATTATAGAGGAGGGTTACGCTCTGGAATTTGCGTTCCCACTTCCAGATTCCTTTGTTCTGTCTCCCAGCAGGGGCGAGCAAAAGACGAGGGACATCCGCGTGACCCTGGCTCGATTGTTAGCGCTGGGAGCGGTGGTTCCAGTGCCTCCCTTGGAAAGAGGCGCTGGTCGCTACTCCATCTATTTTGTGGTACCCAAAAAGGGCGACTCTCTGCGTCCGATTTTGGATCTCAAAGGCGTGAATCGCGCGCTCAGAGTGCCGCATTTCCGCATGGAAACCCTGCGGTCAGTCATTGTAGCGGTGCGAAAGGGGGAGTTTTTGACGTCCCTCGATCTTACCGAGGCCTATCTGCACATTCCGATACACCCAGCCCATCAGCGGTTTCTCCGCTTCGCGTTCCCGTGGGGCCACTTTCAGTTCCGGGCCATGCCGTTCGGCTTGGCTACGGCCCCGCGCACTTTCACAAAGGTGATGGTGGTGGTTGCGGCGGCCTTGCGCAAGGAGGGCATTTTGGTCCATCCTTACCTGGACGACTGGTTGATACGAGCAAAATCCGGTCGAGAGTGCCTGCGGGTCACGAGCAGGGTGGTAGCTCTGCTGCGATCCCTCGGCTGGGTGGTGAACGAAAGAAAGAGTTGTCTGCGGCCCTCGCAGGACCTGGAGTATCTGGGGGTGCGCTTCGACACTGCTCGGGGGCTGGTGTGCCTTCCCGAGCGCCGCGTCCTGACGTTGCGGGCTCTTGTCCGACTATTTCGGGGGATGCCCGCTCCGTCGGCGTGGTGGTACCTACGGCTTCTCGGAACGATGGCGGCGACCTTAGAGGTGGTTCCGTGGGCGCGGTTCCACATGCGCCCGCTACAGAGGGCGCTCCTTCGTCGCTGGTCCAACCAGTGCGATTCCTTGCACAAGAGACTGCCCTGCCCGAAGGCAGTGCGGCGGTCGCTTCGGTGGTGGCTCTCCTCCGAGAACCTGACGCGGGGGATTCCCTTGGAGCCTCCTCTGTGGGTCCCCCTCACTACGGATGCGAGCCTAGTCGGCTGGGGAGCACACTGCGAGACCCGCTTCACGCAGGGGGTGTGGTCCTCGCAGGAAGCGTCTTGGTCGATCAACCGCCTCGAGCTTCGGGCAGTCCGACTAGCCCTGATGGCCCTGGAACCTCTGCTCCTGGGCCGGGCGGTCCGAGTCTGGTCGGACAATGCGACCACGGTGGCGTACATCAATCGCCAAGGGGGCACAGGGAGTGTGGCCCTGGAAACAGAAGCGACGGCCTTGTTCAGCTGGGTGCAGACTCGGCTGCCGGCGATCTCGGCGGCGCACATTGCAGGCGCCGACAATGTCCAGGCCGACTTTCTCAGCAGAGTGCGGGTGGACCCCGGAGAGTGGGAGTTAAATCCTCAGGTATATGCGCAGATAGTTCGGCGGTGGGGTCCGCCCATCATGGATCTCATGGCGACCTTCCAGTCGGCCAAGACAAGTCGCTTCTTCAGCAGACGGCGGGAGCGGATGTCCGAAGGACTCGACGCTCTCATTCAGCCGTGGCCGACGTCCGGGATGCTGTACGTTTTCCCCCCGTGGGCCCTGATCGGTCGGGTCGTCCAGCGCATCGAGGGCCATCAGGGCCGGGTGCTGCTGGTGGCTCCGGATTGGCCCCGGAGGCCCTGGTATGCCGACCTCGTTCGGCTTCGAGACGGCGTGCCGTGGCGCCTTCCGGCGCTACCGGATCTTCTTCTTCAGGGCCCCTTGCGGATGCCCCAGGTGGCTCGGTTCTCGCTTACGGTTTGGCCATTGAGAGGGCTCGGCTGAAAAAGAAGGGTTATTCGCCCGCGGTGATTTCCACCTTACTGCGGGCAAGAAAGTCGTCCACTTCTCTTACTTATGTTCGAATTTGGAGAATTTTTGAGGACTGGTGCTCCCGGCGTGGAGTTCGGGCGGCGATGGTCTCGGTGCCCGTCGTGCTCAGCTTTCTGCAGGATGGCTTCGAGAAGGGTCTCGCGGCCAGTTCCCTGAAGGTCCAGTTGGCCGCGCTCTCTTGCTATAGAGGCAAGGTCTTGGGCCGCCTTCTTGGCGCTCATGCGGATGTGCGGCGTTTCTTGACCGCCGTGTTTCATTTGCGGCCTTCCCGCAGAGCGGTGATTCCTCCGTGGGATTTGAATTTAGTTCTGCGGGCCCTGGCTCGGGAACCCTTTGAGCCCTTGCGGAGGGCATCCTTGAAGGATCTCACGTTGAAGACGGTTTTTCTGGTAGCCATTTGCTCGGCACGGCGCATCTCGGATCTACAGGCCTTGTCATGCCGAGAACCTTTCTTGTCTTTTTCTGCGGAGCGGGTTGTGCTCCGTCCGGTTCCCTCCTTCCTGCCAAAGGTGGTGTCTCCTTTTCACCTGAATCAGGCAGTATTTCTACCAGTGATTTCGGCGGCCTCGGTCGAGTCGGTGGACAAGGGGCTTCACCGGCTTGATGTGGGCCGCACGCTGCGTCGGTATTTACAGTCTACCGAGTCATTTCGGAAGACTGATCGGCTTTTTGTGCTCTTTGGGGGTGCACGGAAAGGGGAGGCGGCGGCTAAGGCCTCCATTGCTCGATGGCTTAAAGAAGCGATCGCCTCCGCGTATCTGTTGCAGCGGCGGCCGGTTCCGGAGGGGCTCCGGGCTCATTCTACTAGGGCTCAGGCGGCCTCTTGGGCGGAGCATGGTCTGGTTCCACCAGCGGAGATCTGTAGGGCGGCCACTTGGTCGTCTCTGCATGCTTTCAGCAGGCACTATCGCTTGGATGTGTCAGCGGCTCGGGATTCCTGTTTTGGTTCGGCGGTTTTGCGCGCCGGCCTACAAGGTCCCGCCCAGTCTTAACTGCTCTGTTACATCCCGATTGTGGAGGACTAAACTGGATATCCGCACAGGAAATGGAAATTACACTAACCTGGTAATTGTAGTTCCTGTAGGATCCAGTTTAGTCCTCCTTCCCTCCCGAATATCTGCATGATCTTGCGGCGCGCTATCCCGAGCGGGAGATTCTAAGATAGTTTTGCGTCCCGTTCGGACCTTAGCGGCAGTCGTGCTTATAGCTATGGCTCTTCCCTTTCTTTTGGGGTTCCGTAAGCTCCTTAGTACCTGGGGGGAGCTCTGTGTCAATTTAGGGGCGTCGATTCCGGCGCCGTGCAGTGTTCTGACTTCCTCGTTTGGGGAGGGAGTTGGTTATTCCAGGGGGAAAGTACAAGGTTTAATGTTAATCTGATAATAATCTGATGTGTTGCTTCGTTCAGTATGCTTTGTTACTAGTACACTGGGGGGCTTCTGGGAGCTCCTGCTGGATATGTACTACAGAAGATTTGATTGGTCCAGTCTACAGGCTGCAGTGGGAGGGGCAGTACCCGATTGTGGAGGACTAAACTGGATCCTACAGGAACTACAATTACCAGGTTAGTGTAATTTCCATTTTCTTTCATATTGGTGGCATGAGCTACTGGAATTGATGGTAAAATATTTCCATTGTGGATAAGCACAGCTTTTAGGCTATATTTAGAAGAATCAATAAATAGTCGCCAATCCTCTGTTCTATAATCCAGACAAAGTGTTTCTATCAGGGATTTAACTTCACAACAAAAAGCAATGCCATCTTCAAAGGCAAAGTAATCCACAGACTCGGTATGCCTATTTCTAAAAGTGCACACTAGGGTTTCTTTCTGAAGAAGATTCCAGCCTTTCAATCGTGACCCTCACAGTTCTGCTTGTCGCTTTGAAAGATTCAAATCTCTGACAAGATCATTCAAATCGCCTTGGTCCAGTAAATGTGGTTCAGAAGAAGAACCGGAAGCCTCAAAGCTTGGATCTTGCATTACAGCAATCGCCATCATCGTCAACATCATCAGCATTCATTGGTTGTTCTTCTTCATCCACTGTAAGATTTTCTGGAGGTTTTGGCACCGGCAATTCTTGACAGTGAGACTCAGGCCTCATGGCAGATGGTAAATTTGGGTAATTTACAGTGTATTTTGATTTTGAAGTAATGCCTGCAATGTTTGTAAGGCAAAAGTAGCAATCTGTCAAGTGATCTCTTGGTTCCCTCCAGATCAATGGAACAGCAAAATTCATGTGTCGAACACCGTTTACCCAACCTGTTAGGAGTCTAACACAGGTAATACAGCAGACGTGAGGCGCCCGATTTTTGTCCTGGTCACCAACTTGACATCCAAAGTACAGCTTATAACATGTCTTAACAAGCGGAGTAAAATGTCTAATCTGCTTCTTAAAAGTAACCTCACCCGGACGTCACAGAGCGAATGGCCGCAGAGTAGCCAAGCTCCGTCTGAGTCCCGCTAAATTGAGGGGTAAAGTGCTGAACCCTATGCCAGAGGAGCTTCGGGAGGTGAAGGAAGGAATGGCCCAAGCAGCGCGCAAGAAGCTGGCCGGTTTTCGATCGCCATATGCGCGGAAGGGGGAGAAAGCGGAATCGGAGGCCGATGGAGAGGAGAGGCCTGGAGGACGGGAGAGCTCGGAGGAAGAAGTGGAGAGTGATCAGCAAGAGTGGGAGGATGTGCCGATGCAGTCCTGGCTGAAGGCCTTTAAGAGGGATCTACATGCTGAGCTGACTGAAATGCGGAGGGAAATCAAGGAGTCACTGAAGGGCATAAGCAGGATCTGAACGGCCTCGGTGACTGCGTGGCAGAGGTGGAGGAGTGCATGGGAGAGTTGCAGACGCTGGCGATGGAACAGAGCAAAATGCAGCGGCAGCAGGAGGAAATGGTGGAAAAGATGGAGGAGATCGAGGATTGGGCACACCGGAATAATTTGAGAGTGAAGGGGATCGGAGAGACTGTGGAGTTCAATGACTGTGCACAGGTGGTTAGAAAGCTTTGTGTCCATATGCTGGCCCTGGAAGGGGGCGGTGAGGAAGAGGTGAGAGATAGCGGAGTGGAACTTGTGCATCGCAGCTTGGGGCCAAGGAGAGACCGGCAACCCAGGGACATAATTGTATGTTTGAGCAGCTTTCCACTGAAGGAAAAGATTTTGTAGATTGCGCGAAAATATGGGCAGATTGCCTGGGAAGGGAACGAAGTGGACATCTTCAACGACTTGTCCAAAGGGACCCTAGATCGTAGACGGGGGCTGCGAGAAGTTACGGCCTTTCTCCATCGGAAAAACCTGAGATACAGGTGGTTGTTTCCATTTGGATTGTTGGTGACTGTCAATGGAGTGTCCAGGAGAGTGAAAGTGGCAGAGGAAGCCTGGGCAGTGTTAAGAGCTGGGATGCGAGCAGCTGCCCAAGGGAGTGGAAAAGGAGAGAGCTGTGCACGCCGGAGGGGCAGCGGAGCAGAGGCAGGAGGTTTCCAGATGGCAGAGGGTCACAGCGAGAGGTCGACGGTTGCAGAGGAGAGCTGAAGATGCCGAAGTGGGAAAGAGTGACTGCCAAGGATTGATGGTGGACATGAACAAATGTAACTGTAATAATGTTGTGAGATCCGGGCAGTAAGCTATTTGGATACTGGTTCTTGGGTATGAGGTAAGAGGGAGGAGGAGGGGTTAATAAGGGGGGGAGTGTGAGGTGTGGTTATGAGGGTTTGGAAAGGGGGGAGGGGAGGGAGGAGAGGAGGAGGAGAGATATGCAAGGGGGGAGGCATAGGGGGAGGCAGGGGGAGGGGCGGCAGCGGGACTGGACAGACACACTTGGAAGGCTGGAAAGGGGTATGTGGGGGGTAGGGGGGAGGAGGGAGTGGGGGTGTGGGGGGATGGTAGAGCGGGGAGGGGGTCAGCGAGGAGGTGGGGGAAGGGAGTCATGGACAGGAAAATGACGCTGCGAGTGGGAACTATTAACGTGAGGGGGTTGAATTCGCCCACAAAGAGGCGCTTGCTATATCGAGAGGTGGAGAAGAATGGATGGGATGTAGTCTTGGTTCAAGAGACGTACTTGCATCGTAGGGATGTGGGATTGATGAGGCATGCACGGTTTGGAGAACAATTTTACTCATGTAACTGGGAGGGGGGAAAGAAAGGGGGTAAGCGGTGTTGATACGGGGGGGAGAGTGGTGCAGGTGGAGAGGAGTTTTGAGGATGGGGAGGGACGAGTAGTGGGGGTGGTAGGGCGCTGGGGGGGGGGGGGGTAGAAATTGTATTGGTGTCTATATATGGGCCAAATGGGGAACAAGTTAGCTCCTGGAGGAGGGTGAGAACGTTGCTGGAGAAGCAAGGGGGTGGGGTAGGGGGTGGACTTCAACGTAGTGCTGCAACCCATGCTGGATAGGGAGCCGGGGAGGGGGGGAGAGAGGGGCGTAATAGAAAGGAGCTCGAGGGGTTGATGAGAACATTAAACTTGGTGGATGCTTGGAGAGTGCTACACCCACAGAAAAGGGAATATACCCATTTTTCAGTGCCACATAACAGTTGGGGGAGGATAGATATGGTGTTGGTGGATCAGGACTGGATGCTGGGAATGCGGGAGGGGGGAGATCTTATCGATAGCCTGGTCCGATCATACTGCGGTAGAGGTGGGGTTGGAGGGGGGGGACAAGGGGGGCTGAGGTTTGGCGGTTAAATGAGGGCTTGTTGAAGGACCCCGAGGTGGTACGGGATATTAGAGAAGGGATTAAGGAATATCTGCTACTGAATGATACAGGAGAAGTTAGGGTGGCAATGGTGTGGAAAGGATTGAAGGCGGTAATTCGTGGGAAGTTTATTGGGTGGGGGGCAAGAAAGAAATGGGAGAGGTACGAGAGGGAAGTAGCCTTGGGGATAATGTTGACCAGGGCGGAGGAGGTATATAGGAGGTCGGGGAAAAAGAGGGATAGAGAAGAGATGGAGAGGATACGGGGGAGCTGAGGGGGTTACAGGTGGAGAATGTGGCGTTTGAGCTGGCGGCTGAAACAGCGGTATTACGAATTTGGGGATAGGGCGGGGAAGATTACTCATTACGATTATACCCCACATAATACGTATATGTATATAATGTATATAATGTTGCACTGTTCTGTGCTAATCTGTTCTACATTTTCTATTTTCTTTATATTGTTTATTGTTATATGACGTTATATGTAAAACAAAAAATGCTTTGTTGACTGTTATTTGTGAACCGCAGCTGATCTCTGGAAGCTGCGGTATATAAGTACTTGTTAAATAAATAAATAAATAAATAAGATGTTGGCGCAGCAGTTGCGGAAACGAATTGTGGCTTCCAGAATATATCAAGTTAGGGGGGGGGGAATTGTTTTATAACGAGGGGGAGATCCAGGAGAGATTTTGACAGTTCTATCAGGAGCGTTATTCAAGGGAAGGGAGGGTGGAGGAGGGGCAGATAGCACGATACCTTGAGAAGATAGAGCTTCGGGTACTACCGGAGGAAGCGCAGGAGGGGCTGGAGGCACCAATCTCGGGGGAGGAAGTGGCTAGGGCGATTAAAGGATTACCACGGGGGAAAGCTCCGGGATTAGATGGGCTACCGAGTACTTTTTATAGTCTTCAGGGAGGAGGTAGGGGGGATTTTGTGTAGGGTGTATAATGGGATGCTGGAGGAGGGGGGGGGGGACTTGCAAGCAGGAATGTTGACTGCGGGAATTGCAGTGCTGCCGAAGGGGAGGACGGGACCCAAGGGAATGTGGATCGTACAGGCCCATATCCCTGTTGAATGTGGATGTCAAGGTATTGGCGAAGGTTTTGGCGGGACGATTGGGGCCTTGGTTACTGAAGGTGATTCAGGAGGATCAGACAGGGTTTATATCAGGGAGACAGGCCGCAGATGATGATAAGAGGGCGGTAGGGGTGGCATGGGAAGTGCGGCGGAGACAAGAAGAGTTTTTATTTTTCTTTATATCGATGCCGAGAAGGCATTTGATAGGGTAAATTGGGCTTTCTTGATGGCGGTGATAGACAAAATGGGTGTGGGGGAGAATTTGGGGAAATGGATTAGGGGGTTGTATACAGGGCCAAGGGCACAGGTGAAGGTGAATGGGTGTTACTCGAGGGATTTTACTTTGGGGAGGGGGACAAGGCAGGGGTGCCCCTTGTCGCCGCTATTATTTGCGATGAGTATGGAACCCTTAGCGGAAGTGATTCGGACTAATGATAAGATTAAAGGTTTGGAGAGAGGGGGAGTTGGTCATAAAATCTCTCTATATGTGGATGATATTCTTCTGTACTTGAGTCAGCCGCAGGAATCGCTACCGGAAGTAATGAAAGTGGTGGAGGGATTCGGGGAGGTTTCGGGGTTTAAAATGAATGTGGAAAAGACAGAGGTTTTGAGGATTAGAGTGTCGTCGAGGGTGGAGGGGGTGTTGAGGGTAATGTTTCCGTTGAGGTGGGTTCCTCACTTCTTGAAATATTTGGGGGTACTCCTAACGGCAAAATATGGGGATTTATATAGATAATAATTACCCGGGAGTGTTCAGGGAGTTGGAGCGGGATATAGAGGGATGGATGAGGCAGGAGGTATCATGGCTTGGTAGAATAGCAGGGGTTAAAATGAATGTATTACCGAGGTTGTTGTATTTATTCCAAGCGTTACCGGTGAGAGTGCCAGAGGGGGTGTTGCGGAAAGTACAGAGGAAGGTTTTTCAGTATATTTGGAATAGGCGACCACCGAGGATTGCGCGAGCAGTGATGTATGCACTGAAGAAGGAGGGGGGGGGTTAGGGGTGCTGAGCCTTGAGGATTATTACAAGGCGGCACAGCTACGGCATGTCATGGATTGGAGAAGGAAGGGGGATTTGAAGGCGTGGGTGACATTAGAGCGTACATGGGTAAAGGGCCGGAGATGAGAAGCCTGGCTGTGGGTGGGGGGAGATCGTAGGGTTTTGGGAGAGGGGTCACCGGCAATGCAACAGGTAGCAAGGGTATGGGATGGGATGGGATGGGATCAGGGGTAGGGGGGGGCAGGCCAATTCTCCGTGATGATGCCTTGGAGGGGGTGGAGGCCATTTACGCCGGGGTGGGAGAGGGGGAGGTTTGACATATGGGAGGGGAAGGTGTTGGAGTGTTTTTATCAAGTATTGGAGGAGGGGGTATTGAGGCCATTTGAGGAGGTTAGAGAGGAATATGGGCTAGAAGAACAAGATAGGTTCTCGTACTTACAGATGAGTTCCTTTCTGAAAGGGGGGAGGGGGGTAGGAGGGTGGGGAGGGGAGGGGAGGTGTCTGAGATAGAGGCCCTTTGGTATGGGACATTTGGGACGAAGGGGATGATCTCGAGGTTATACAAAGGGGTGCGAGAGGGTGAAGGGAGTAGGTTTCGATATATGGTGGAGTGGGAGAGGGATCTCGGGGGGGGGGGGGGGCATTCACGCAGGTGGAATGGAAGCAGCTCTGGGATAGGGTAAGGGGACTGCCGTGGGCAAGTAGTATTCGGGAGAATTGGTATAAAATCCTGTTTCGGTGGTATTATACGCCGGAGAGGCTGCATAAGATTTTCCCTGGGGTGTTGGAGGGAGTGTGGGGAGGTGGGTTCCTTTTGGCATATCTGGTGGGGTTGTAATGAAGTACAACGGTATTGGGGCAAGGTAGTGAGTTGGGTGCAGCAGCATTTGGGGTGGAGGTGAGACAGGAGCCAGGGGTCTGTTTACTCTCGTGGTGGCGGGACGGGCAATGAGGGGGGGGGGTCAATGGTGCGGGCTTGTTTGAGTGCAGCGAGATGTGAATTGGCGGCAGCATGGAAGTGTGTGGAGGTGCCAACGATACGGGAGTTTGAGGGGAGGCTGAGACATATAGTCTTAATGGAGGAATTGACTGCAGTAAGGCGGGAGAGATTGAATAGATTTATGAATAAATGGGGTGAACTGTGGAGGTTTTTGTGGGGAGAGGGGGAATGGGGGGGAGTAGGGGGGAGGGAAAGGGGGGGACTCCTCAAAGGGGGAGTAGAAGGGGGGGTTGGGGGGGAAGAGGGGAGGGGAGGAAGAGGGAGGTGAGGGGCATATAAGGGTTAAGGGTGGCGGGGGCACAATTGGAGGGGGCAGCGTTGTAGGGGATGATGATTGGGGGGGATTTGGGTTTGGCTTGTGGTGACGTTCTGTTGGGATGAGGGAAGGTGCTGGAGTTATTGTATTGTGAGTGTTATATACTGTTTGAAAATTTTCAAATAAAAAATAAAAATACAAAAAAAAGTAACCTCACCCGCAAATGTAGCAAAATGAATCCGGACGATTAACACACTTTCGAAGCATTATTAAACTGCAAGCGATAACCGTAATATTTATTAACCAACTGCTGTTTATGAAATAGATTAACGCAAACTCACATCCAGATTCTGTTTTTTACAAACAATACAAACCACAATCGCTGACGGCGACAGAAAGCATACCAATACGTGACTCAGTGTTTTCTGCTTGTATCAGCCGGACCAATAGGGCAAGGGGCCTGGTTAATTATATAATAACTACATGGCTCGGCATTTTTTGTTGTGGCTGACAACATACAATAATAATTATGATGGAATTTTTCGTATTCAACCTTTGTTTACTGAAACAAAACTGTAACAGCTAATACCTCCAGGAACAAGCAGGAATCCCTTCTTTTCCAGCGGCTATCATTTTTTATGATTGTACACCGCCCTGATGCTTTGGCCTGGGCGGTCTATCAAGTGTTTTAATAAAGATAAAGAATGTAGTCTTCACATATGGGTATTGTCGGTACCGACAAAGCCTGCGCGGGAACGCTCCCCATCATCCAATAGGAAAGCTTTTGAGAGCATCCCACAGCGCCTGCGTGCTGCCTTCCCGCCTTTCCAGCTGTCCCCTCTCCAGTTCTTCATTTTCCCACGGAGCAGACAGGTCACATACCCTGACACCGCAGAAAAATTTCATCTTAATCTTTGTTTTTGTGGTCGCGTCTGCCTCCTTCGACGCCATACCGGTACCACCGGTTCTTTCTTCTTTCTTTAAAAAAAAAAAAAGAATTATAATTTCTAAGGTATTATACTTTAGAAACTTTTTTTCCTTGGTGCTACGTGCCATTTTGGGCACTAGGCCAAATTTTTTTCTTTAAAAATAGAAAAACCTACATCTCCAGGATCAAGCAGGAATAAGTCCTCACATATGGGTACGTCGGAACCGACGGAGCCTGCGCGGGAAAGCTCCCCAGCTTCCCAGAAGGAAGCTTTTGGGGCCTCCCACTGCACATGCGCGCTGCCTTCCCGCCTTCCTGACCAGCTCTCCTCAGTTTCTCTTTTTCCGCGGAGCCAGCAGGTCGTGTTCCTGTCACCGCTGAAGAAATTATTGTTTTAGTTTGTTTCTTTAGACCGCGTACCTGCCTTCCCCATACCGAAACCGGTACCGCCGGTCTCTCTTTTCTTTAAAAAAAAAAAAACAAAAAAAACTTTATCTTTGCACAACTTGGTGACTTCGGTTAGGCCTCAGGCCTACACAAATTCTCCTCATGGAGAAACCAGCCCCTGGTTTTAAGAAGTGTACCAAGTGTAGTGCTGTTATTTCTGTCACAGACACCCATGAATGGTGTCTTAAATGTTTGGGACCTGACCACTCCATTCCGGACTGCCCATCCTGCTCCCAGATGTCTAAACGTGGTTTGCAGAACCGGGCCAACAAATTCCATGTGCTGTTTGCTTCAGATAATCCAGCATCACAGTCATCCAGGTCTTCCTCTCCGGATGGATCTCAGGTAACCAAACCTTCTTCGGGCAGGTCCTCAAAGAGCAAATCTCCTTCAAAGCATCGAGAGGCTCTCACTTTTGAATCTGAGGATCCTGCCCCAGCCAAACAACCCCGGCGGGAAGCTCTGGCTTCCAAAGCACCATCTATGGGGTTACAGGTTGACATCGATGGCACGGCCTCGACTGATCACCTGTTAGATTGCTCTGGGGTACCGGCCCATACCGGTACCGACATCCAGGCAGCAGTGGCGTCTATGAGCAATACTGTTCAGACCATGCAGCAGGCCATGCTGACTTTTATTACAGCTGCGACGCCCTCGGTACCGCGTTCAGCGGTACCGGGTCCGGTTCCGGTATCGTCTCCCATACCGGAACCGAGACCATCGACTTCCAAACGCAAATCGGTTCCGCATGCCGGATCCGGGTTTTCACCTGATACCGATCCCATACCCGGTACGCCCGATGTCGATACCGATCGGTATGCGTATCGTGCGTTGGAAGCAAATAGAGAATACTCTGATTCTTCTGAGGATTTTGACTCCTCTGAGGACTCTGATGAACTGTCTCTAGTTCTTCATGAAGACCCTTCTTCCCCAAAGAGGAGAATGTCTCCACCAGAGGATCTGTCCTTTCAAGACTTCATTATAGAGCTAGCTAAAGGACTTTCTATTACCACATCCTCTGAAAAAGAACCTAGGTCAAAGAAATTGGATATTTTAGGATACCCTAAGGTTCCTAAAGAGGCAGTCACCCTGCCTATCCATGAAATCCTTCAAGAACACTTGATGGACTTATGGGAGGCTCCTCTAACGTTGTCTCCTTACTCTCGTAGGTTGGACACCATGTACCGGGTCCCTCCTTCTCCTGGGTTTCAAAAGACTCAGCTGCCTCACCATTCCATTGTGGTGAAGTCTGCGCTGAAAAAGATTAAGAGCACCAAAAGGCACTCTTCTACCCCTCCAGGGCGAGAATGTAAGACCCTAGACTCTTTTGGTAGGAAAGTTTTCCAGGCTAGTATGCTTATAGCCAGGATTAATTCTTACAGTCTGTATATGGGCATGTTTCTCAGGGAACTTGCCCTAAAGGTACGGCATTTTGCCTCC
The DNA here is from genome assembly GCA_033557465.1 of Ichthyophis bannanicus. Taxonomy (NCBI): domain Eukaryota; kingdom Metazoa; phylum Chordata; class Amphibia; order Gymnophiona; family Ichthyophiidae; genus Ichthyophis; species Ichthyophis bannanicus. The sequence continues at coordinate 27,192,195 of CM066043.1, read as the reverse complement.
TTTATCCCTGAGGATAGAAAGGAGGAGTTCATTTCTCTGGTGAAACAGCTTCTAGATGTTTCTAAGTTCTCCAACAGAGCAGCTTTTGATTCCTTTGAGGGTGCCGGTAGAGCTTCGGGCATTGCTATTGCAGCCCGACGACTTGCTTGGCTCCAGGCCTCTGACCTAGAACCCTGGGTCCTGGATGGCTTACGGAATCTGCCCTGTACAGGTGAGAACTTATTTGGTAAGGACTGGCAAATTAAAGCCACTCAAATGGACGCAGAAAATGCTACATTAGATAGACTTTCTAAGTCTACCTCTACTCCTGCCAAGAAAGTCTTTCAAGAGGCCTTACTACAAGAAGGCCAGATTTTTCACAAATACTGGCCAACAATCTTCTCAGCCTCGCTTTGCTGCTAAACGTCAGCAACCTAAACAGGCAAGGTCAAAGCCTGCAGCGTCTGCCACTCCTCAAAAGGCTCAACCCCCTCAGGGGTTTTGACTTGCCCCTAGAGAACTTAACCTTTCTGGCTCTAGAACAACCAGAGCCCCTCACCATTCCCGGAAGGTTAGCTCACTTTGCTCCCAGATGGGGGCAAATTACATCAGAGCACTGGACCCTCTCTATCATCAGAGAGGGCTACAAACTTTATTTTTCCAACCTTCCTCCATATACCATGGTGAGGCACTTCAATTCTCCCCCATCTCTCCTGGGCCTGTTGGATCAGGAAGTCTCTTCTCTCCTTGCCCAAGGGGCAATAGCAGAGGTTCCTCTTCTTCAACAAGGGACAGGATTCTACTCCCCTTATTTTCTCATAACAAAGAAGACAGGGGGATTCAGACCTATCCTAGATCTGAGAGAATTGAATAAATTTCTGTACAAGGAGAAATTCAAAATGCTTTCTCTAGGCATTCTCCTTCCATACCTTCAGAGTCAGGATTGGCTTTGTTCTCTAGATCTCAAGGATGCGTACACACATATACTCATCCACCCATCCCACAGAAAATATCTAAGATTTCTGTTTCAGGGAAAACATTTCCAGTACAGAGTACTTCCCTTCGGTCTAGCCTCTGCTCCAAGAGTGTTCACCAAATGCATGGCAGTTGTTGCCGCATTTCTAAGAGGTCTGGGAATTTTTGTATTCGCATATCTGGACGACTGGCTCATCCGAGCTCCATCTCAGTCAGAGGCCCAGATTTCTGCAGTATCTGGGACTGGTGATAAACCTTCCCAAGTCTCAACTTACCCCTACTCAGTCCCTGGAATTCATAGGGGCCCAGTTGGACACCACCACTGCAAGGGCCTACCTACCTCAAGTCCGGAGCCAACGTCTGGTGTGCTTGGCCTCCCAAGCTCAGTCCAGCAGTCACTTGACAGCCAGAGAAATGCTGCGACTTCTGGGCCACATGGCCTCCACGGTACACGTGGTGCCCTACGCTCGTCTTCATATGAGAGCAGCTCAATGGACCTTGGCCACCCAGTGGACTCAGGCATCAGGAGCGCTCTCCGACCAAATACTCACCTCAATGCGTCTGTTTTGGTCCCTCCAATGGTGGATGTCCACCAAGAATCTGTTGTTGGGGGCCCCCTTCCAACCTTTGTTGCCCCAAACAACCCTCACAACAGATGCCTCCCAAACAGTGTGGGGAGCCCATCTTCAACACCTCTCCACTCAGGGTGCTTGGTCTCCACAAGAGACCACCCTTCACATCAACCTCCTGGAACTGCGAGCAATCTACTTTGCCCTCAAAGTCTTCCATACCCTCCTAGTCAACCTGACCGTCCTAGTCCATACAGACAATCAGGTGGCCATGTTCTACATAAACAAACAAGGAGGGACAAGGCTCTCTGTCGCTTTGCAACGAAGCTCTCAGATTATGGGCCTTCGCCAGAGAGCATCAAATTCATCTTCTGGCAGTGTATCTTCCAGGGGTTCAAAACTCTTGGGCAGACAGACTCGGTCGAGTTCTGCTTCCACACGAATGGTCCCTACATATGGACCAGATAAGCAGAATCTTTCAGGAATGGGGAACCCCGGACATAGACCTTTTTGCAAGTCCGTGGAATGCCAAACTTCCCCGATTCTGTTCCAGGACTCCGTGTCAGGGAGCTCAGGCCAACGACGCCTTTCTCCTACATTGGGGTCAGGAATTCCTATATGCCTTTCCACCCATTCCTTTGATTCCCAAGACTCTGTTCAAACTCCAGAGGGATCACGGATCGATGATCCTCATAGCTCCACGCTGGCCACGCCAAGTGTGGTTCCCTCTACTTCTGCATCTCTCCCAGGGACCCTCCCTGGACCTGGGAGCTGCGCCAGACCTTCTCTCTCAGGAGGAAGGGACTTTGTGGCACCCAAACCCCAAGTCCCTACACCTCAGAGCTTGGTTACTGAAGGCCTAAGCCTTCATGACTTCAATCTTTCTCAACCAGTGAAAGATATCCTTCATGCCTCTAGGAAACCCTCCACGAGGCGTTCCTATGCTTTCAAATGGAAACGCTTTTCCATTTGGTGTGCTCAACAGGGTCTTGACCCTCTAGCACTTCCTTTGAATTCTCTACTAGACTATCTCCTGCATCTTTCTAATGCAGGCCTTAAGACGAATTCAGTAAGAGTCCATTTGAGTGCTATTGCAGCATCCTTAAAACCTATCAATGGACAACCTGTCTCCTCTCATCCGCTTGTTGCAAGGTTCATGAGAGGCCTGACTCTAACTAAGCCTCCCATCCGACCTCCTCCGGTAGCATGGGACTTGAACCTAGTTCTGGGTCAGCTTATGAAGCCACCTTTTGAACCGTTGATTCCTACCTCCTTGAAATTTCTTTCCTGGAAGGTCATTTTCCTTATTGCAGTCACTTCGGCTCGCCGCATCAGTGAACTACAGGCCTTAGTGGCTCATCCACCTTATACCAGGTTTCATCATGATAAGGTGGTCCTTAGGACGAATCCCCACTTTATGCCCAAAGTGGTCTCGCCTTTTCATCTTAATCAAGAGGTATATCTACCTGTCTTTTTTCCAGCTCCTCATGCATCCAGTGCAGAGAGGAACCTTCATACTTTAGATTGTAAAAGAGCTCTTGCCTTTTACCTCAACAGGACTCAGCCACATCGAAAGTCTTCCCAGCTTTTCGTGGCTTTTGGTCCTTCTCATTTGGGACTTCCAGTCTCCAAACGTACACTTTCCAATTGGATTGCTCAGTGTATTTCCTTTGCTTACCAGAGTAAAAATATTTCTCTGGAAGGCCATGTCACAGCTCACAATGTGAGAGCCATGGCCACTTCTATGGCTCATCTTCACTCTGTATCCATAGATCAGATCTGTCAAGCCGCCACATGGGCCTCGGTTCATACCTTCACAGCCCATTACTGTTTGGACAAGGACTCCCGCAGGGATGCCTTGTTTGGTCAGGCTGTCCTCAAACACCTGTTCCATACTTGAACAACTCCTGCCCACCTTCCCAGGATGGATGCCTGAGATCCATACGAAGATGGCGAACCCTTGGAAGGGGATCTCCCAGGCATCTTAGCTAGGGAGTCCCCATATGTGAGGACTTATTCCTGCTTGTTCCTGGAGATAGCACAGTTACTTACCTGTAACAGGTGATCTCTGGGAACAGCAGGAATTAGTCCTCACAACCCACCCACCTCCCCTAGGAGTTGTATCTTCTATCTATCTTCCTTTCCTCTCTCTATTGTCTCAGCTATAAACTCGAACTGAGGAGAGCTGGTCAGGAAGGCGGGAAGGCAGCGCGCATGTGCAGTGGGAGGCCCCAAAAGCTTCCTTCTGGGAAGCTGGGGAGCTTTCCCGCGCAGGCTCCGTCGGTTCCGACGTACCCATATGTGAGGACTAATTCCTGCTGTTCCCAGAGATCACCTGTTACAGGTAAGTAACTGTGCTTTCAGGTTTTAAGAAATGTTCTAAATGTGGCAGTACCATTTCCGTCACCGACACCCATGATTGGTGTCTCAAATGTTTAGGTCCTGACCACTCTATTTCATAGAATGCCTCTCCTGTGGAATGATGTCAGAAAGGGGCCGCCAGAACCAAGCTGCTAAGCTTAGCACCCTTTTTCCCTCAGACGTGGCGTCTGTTGCATCGACGTCCTCCAGGATCTTCCTCCCATGGATCTCAGGTAACTAAACATAAATCTAGCCATTCCTCAAAGGGTAGATCTCCTAAGTATCGAGATGCCCCTGGCGTTGCTCTTGAGGACTTGTCACCGGCAAAACTACCCCAGCGGGAGACTTCGGCTTCCAAAGCACTAACGGGGTTCCAGGATGTTCTCGAGGCCTCAACCTCAACAGAACTACTGGCGCCATGCTTTGGGGTTCCGACCGCTTCTACCGGTACCGACACCCAAGCATCGGCAGTGTCGATAGACTAGAGATTCCTTGCTATCGAACTCAGTCTAGCGGCTCTTCTCATGGCTTCGGTACCGTTGAAAGTGCTTCAGACACCTCAACTGATACCGGTACTAACAAAGGTACTGGAACTGGTACCGACTGCATTAACATTGGCGGTACGCCACCTATACAGAGTCATGCGTCTGTCTCCGGCATCAACAGATCGGTACCGGAACATCCCGATGCCGACTTCGATCGATACCGGTACCGTGTTTTGCACGATCACTGGGATCGGAAGTATTTTGAATCCTCTGAGTCTGAAGACTCAGACTCTGCCAATACAAGAGTACTTCTCCCAGAGGATTCCTCTTCTCCTCAGGGCAGAATGTCTCCGCCAGAGGATATGTCCTTTCAGGGCTTTATCCGTGATGTGGCCCAAGGTTTTTCCATCACAGTAGCTCCTGAAAAAGAGCCTAGGGCAAAGGAGTTGGAAATTCTCAATACCCTAAGGCTCCCAAAGAGGCAGCTACTCTGCCTATTCATGAGATCTTACATTTCTCCAGGACCAAGCAGGAAGTCAGTCCTCACATATGGGTGACGTCGGCGCCGACGGAGCCCTCGTGGAGCAATTTTCCCCAGCTTTCAAAGAAAGCCTTTGGGAATTGCAGCGCACATGCGCGGTCCTCTTCCCACCCAAGGGTGCCATCTTGCTCAGTCTTCTTTTTTCCACGGAGCCCTACAGACGTTGTTTGTAATTCCCCGCTAGAAAAGTTGATTTTGTTGTCTTTTTTCTCGGTTCGACGCCGGTTCTTTTCCCGCCCGGACCTGCGACGCCGGTTGCGAGTCCGTTCTTTATTTTTCGTTTTTTTGTCCTTCGTGACAGATTTCGCGCCTTTTTTTCTTTTTCACTGGCAGCCCTGTCTTTTGACCTCGCAGGGACCCTTTTTCCCCCGATGGCTGCCAGTGGGTTTAAGAAGTGTGATCGGTGTAAGAAGCTCATGTCTCTTACCGACACACACGACTGCTGCCTCCGCTGCCTCGGACCCGATCATGACCCGATGATCTGTGGTCCGTGTGGCAAGATGTCCTCAAAAGCGTTGAGGAGTCGGCAGCATCAGCGGGAACTTATCTTCTCTGACTCCGGCCGGGCCCGGACCTCGTCAGAGGCTTCGACGTCTCGGGACTCTGGTCCTGAGCATCGTCGAAGTTCCTATGAGCGGGGGTCTCCTACCCGGGAACATCATCGGAAGAAGAAACCCGCGAGGGCGTCGTCGGTGGACGCTCCTGGTTCCTCGAGGGCCAGGTCGCATAGCCCCGATAGCCGTCCCGGGTCCTTGGAGATGGAGAGGCCTTCCAAACATCCTTGTCTCGAGATGGAATCGCCTTCTCACGTAAGTGCTGTAGTCCTCGTGGACTTGCCTCCGAAGGAGCCGACGTCGGGCCCGACGCCGTCGGGGCCCGAGTCGGGGGCTGCTGGGTCTCCTGAGCTCGGACTCAGGTTGACGGCCTTGGAGAGCAGTCTGACTGCCTTCATGGACCAGCAGCGGGCATTGATCGCTGGCCTCGCCGGTGCTTCTGCCCTGACCACCGGGACGTCGACGTCCAAGTCGACCCGGAGACCGAGCCGATCCTCGAGTCCATGAGGGCTCGAGTCGATCCTCGGTCACGGTCTCCTTCGGCCTCCCGTTCAGGACCGAGGTCGTCGACACCGACTCCCTCGGCGTCGGGGCGGACGGCATCGATGCCCGCCCGACCGGAGCCGCTTGACTCCTCCTCCGAGTAGTCAGCCTGGGAATCCGAGGACGAAGAGTCACCTGGTTCTTTTCGAACTCGGTGTGTCCCATCGGACTCCCCCGAGTCCGAACCTCGGAGACGGTCCCCCCCGGAGGATACCCAGTTCTCGGACTTCGTGCGGGATATGGCCAAGGCCTTGGCCTTCCCCGCGGATCCCGAGGAGGAGCCTCGAGTCGAAGAGCTCGATGCCCTCCAGTATGACTCTCCCCCAAAGGAGGCCTTTACTGTACCGGTTCCTCCGATGCTGGAACGACTTCTCTTCCGCATGTGGGAGAGCCCGGCGTCGTCGCCGGTGTTAAGCAAGCGGGTCGATTCCATTTATCGAGTCCGCAAGAGCCCCGGGTTCCAAAAGGCACAACTTCCGCACCATTCCATGGTGGTGGAATCGGCCATGCATAGACTTAAGAGTCAGAAAATGCACTCCTCGGTGCCTCCTGGTCGGGAGGCTCGAAGCCTGGATGCCCTCGGTAGGAAGTGTTTCCAGGGCTCTATGCTTGCTTGTCGAGTCCAGACCTACCAGCTCTATATGGGCATGTATCTTCGGGACCTGTCTAAAGAAATAGCCGGGTTCTCTGCTGATCTCTCCGAGGAACCTTTGCAGAGGTTCCAAGCCTTGTCAACTGGTATTCGGGAGGGCTCGAAGTTTATCTCTCGAGCAGCCTATGATGGCTTCGAAGCATCGGCTCGAGTAGCCGGAGCCGGCATCGGTGCCCGCCGACAGGCTTGGCTTCAGTCATCCGACATCGAGCCATGGGTACAGGACAAGTTGGTCGATGTCCCCTGCAGAGGTGAAAACCTCTTTGGCAAACCCATGGATGAGAAGGCTGCACAGATCGAGACCGAGACACTCACCAGCACTCGTCTCTCAAGGAAGACCTCTGCCCCTTCTCAGAAGAAGAAGGGCTCGGGGAAAAAGCCCTTTTACCCGAGGAAGGCAGCTGCCTATAAACACTACCCTCATTATCAGGCCTCAGCAGCTCCCCAACAGGGGCAGCAGGCCAAGGGACGGGGTAATGGGTCCCTTAGGCAGCAAGCCCCCAAGCCTGCACCACCGGCCCCTGCTCAGCAGGGTGGGGGTTTTTGACTTCATCAGCATAGCCTCTCCCCCTCAGCTGGTTTCTCTCAGCACGAGAGGCTGGCTGGTCCACTTTGCCCACAGGTGGACCAACATCACTTCAGATACCTGGGTGCTTCACATCGTCCAAGAAGGCTATCTTCTGCACTTCCACCAGGTACCTCCCTCCTACTTTCCAGGGGAGCCTCTCAGACCCCCTCTGCACAGGGACTTACTCCTTCAGGAGTTAGCAAGTCTTCTTCAGGAACAGGATGTGGAACCGGTGCCCCACCATCTGAGGGGCCAAGGCTTTTACTCCAGGTACTTTCTAATACCAAAAAGAACAGGAGGCCTCAGACCCATCCTGGACTTGCGGAACCTCAACAAGTTCCTCGCAAGGGAAAAATTCAAGATGCTTACCCTTGGAATCCTGCTGCCCTACCTCCAGCAGGGAGACTGGCTATGCTCCTCGGATCTAAAGGATGCCTACACTCACATCCTCATCCACCCAAGCCACAGACAATATCTCAGGTTTGTTGTGGGAGGCAATCATTACCAGTACAGAGTACTACCCTTTGGCCTATCCTCCACACCACGGGTATTCACCAAATGTCTAGCAGTGGTGACAGCTTATCTCAGACTTCAAGGCCTCTTTGTATTTCCATACCTGGACGACTGGCTCATCAGAGCACAGTCTTCCCAAGAGGCCACGCACTGCACTGTGGCTCTGCTCCAGCACTTGGGCTTTGTCATAAACTTCGCAAAGTCCACTTTGCTCCCCTCTCAGGATCTCGAGTTCATCGGCGCAAGATTAAACATGCTTCAGGCGCGAGCCTTTCTGCCTCTCGACAGGGCACACAGGCTCATGGATCTTGCCAGCCACTTTCACAGCAATTCCCTGGTCTCTGCCAGGCAATTTCTGAGACTGCTCGGCCATATGGCTTCCACAGTCCATGTGACCCCCAATGCCTGCCTGAACATGCGGCCTGCTCAGTGGTGCCTTCGCACACAATGGCATCAGGCCACGGGGAGCCTAGCGGACTCAGTACAGATCTCTGACCCGCTGGTCTCTTCTCAGCAATGGTGGCTTCATCTGCCAAACCTAGTGCTCGGAATGGCTTTTCAGTCTCCTCCGCCTTCTCAGGTCCTGACGACCGATGCTTCTCTCCTGGGTTGGGGAGCACATTGCCAAGGGACATGTACTCAAGGCCTCTGGACTCCTTGGGAGTCTGCCCAGCAGATCAACTTCCTGGAGCTCAGAGCAATCCGCCTGGCTCTACGGGCCTTTTCCCACCTCACGTCTCACCAGTCTGTGCTGGTCCAGACGGACAATCAAGTTGCCATGTTCTACGTGAACAAACAAGGGGGCACAGGCTCCTTTCTTCTCTGTCGGGAAGCACAAAAACTGTGTTCTTGGGCTGTCAGCCGCGGCATCCTCCTCAAAGCTGTTTATCTCCCGGGTCAAGAAAATTGCCTGGCAGACAAACTCAGCAGAATCCTCCAGCCACACGAGTGGAGATTGGATCCGTTAGTGCTTCAGCGGATCTTTCTCAAGTGGGGCCTACCCACCATGGATCTCTTTGCCAGTCCTCTCAACCGGCAACTTCCCCGATTCTGCTCTCGACAACTGCATCCTCTCAGAGTAGCGGCGGATGCTTTTCTTCTCTCCTGGTCCACGGGCCTTCTGTATGCCTTTCCTCCCATGCCACTGGTGTCTCAGACGCTCTTCAAGGTTCTCCGGGACAAAGCCTCAATGATCCTCGTGGCTCCCCGGTGGCCGAGACAGCCCTGGTTCCCGCTTCTGATGCAGCTGGCGGTGGACACTCCTCTCCCTCTGGGGTTTCAGCCCGATCTCCTGACCCAGGATCACGGGACTCTCCTACACCCCAAACTCCGGTCCCTTCATCTGATGGCCTGGCTGCTGAAAGGGTAGTCCTTGCTCCCCTCCTGCTGCCTCCAGATGTGGAGGAAGTCGTCTTGGCCTCCAGGCGACCCTCCACCCGGAAGTCCTACGCTCTTAAGTGGCGTCGGTTCTCCGTCTGGTGTGCTCAGCAGTCTCAAGATCCCTTCTCCTGTTCAGTGTCAGTGGTCTTGCAGTACTTGCTTTGCCTCTCCAATCTTGGACTTAAGTCCAACTCGGTCAGGGTCCACCTCAGTGCTCTTTCTGCACATCACATGCCGGTGGATGGCAGGCCTCTGTCCAGCCACCCTCTAGTAGCTCGTTTTCTCAGAGGCCTCCTTCTCCTTAAACCACCTTTGCGCCCACCAGCCCCTGACTGGGATCTGAACGTGGTTTTACAGTGGATTACCTGTCCGAGTTTTGAACCTATGGCTACCTGTCCTCTTCGTTTTCTTTCTTGGAAAACCTTATTCTTGGTAGCCCTCACTTCTGCTAGACGCGTTAGTGAACTACAGGCCCTAGTGTTTGATCCTCCTTACACTAGGTTCTACAAGAATAGGGTAGTCCTGCGGACTCACCCTAACTTTCTTCCTAAAGTGGTTTCCCCTTTTCACATCAACCAGGAGATGGTACTTCCGACTTTCCCAGGCCACACTCCAGCCAGGCTGAAATGGTCCTGCATACCCTGGACTGTAGGAGGGCGTTAACCTTCTACCTTGACCGTACGCGGGAGCACCGAAGGGCTGTTCAACTCTTCGTGTCTTATGACCCCAATAAGTTGGGGTTCCCTGTCTCCAAGTGTACTCTGTCCACCTGGGTTGCTGACTGTTTCGCTTGGGCTTATGAGGCAGCCGGCCTCTCGTTGGAGAGTCGAGTCACGGCTCATCGTGTTAGGGCGAAGGCTGCGTCAGTGGCTTACCTCCGCTCTGTACCATTGGCAGACATCTGCCGGGCCGCTACTTGGTCTTCAAGCCAGACTTTTGCGGCCCATTACTGCCTGGAGAGGGAGTCCCGCAGGGACAGTGCTTTCGGACAGGCAGTCCTCCGTAATCTCTTTGAGGTATAGGCAACTCCTACCCTCCGTCCCGGATGTTGGGCTACCGGTTGGAGTCGTATTCAGAGAAGATTCCTTCCTTCTGTGCTACTGAGCTTGAGGGAGCTCCTTTTTTGTGCTTAGGGTCTCCGGTAGCCTTAAGCTTGGGAGTCCCATATGTGAGGACTGACTTCCTGCTTGGTCCTGGAGAAAGAGTAGTTACTCACCTGTAACAGGTGTTCTCCAGGAGCAGCAGGAATCAGTCCTCACAACCCTCCCTCCTCCCCTTGGAGTTGCAGTCCTATGATTTCGTTTTTGCTAATTTTTTTGCTGTCTTTTCGCTATGTCATCAGACTGAGCAAGATGGCACCCTTGGGCGGGAAGAGGACCGCGCATGCGCGCTGCAATTCCCAAAGGCTTTCTTTGAAAGCTGGGGAAAATTGCTCCGCGAGGGCTCCGTCGGCGCCGACGTCACCCATATGTGAGGACTGATTCCTGCTGCTCCTGGAGAACACCTGTTACAGGTGAGTAACTACTCTGATCTTATGCTAAGGATATGGAAAACACCTTTAACCACATCTCCTCATTCTCGAAGACTTGATACCATGTATCGAGTTCCACCTTGTCCTGGCTTTCAAAAAACTCAATTATCACAACATTCAATGGTGGTGGAATCAGCCATGAGAAGGATGAAAAGTGCAGAGAGACATGCATCCAATCCTCCAGGTCGTGAATGTAGGATTCTCGATGCCTTTGGGCGTAGATGCTTCCAAGCTTCCATTCTCTCAGCTAGGATCAGTTCCTATATCTTGTATATGGGAATGTTCCTTAAAGAGGTCACAGGAGACTTGGAGCTTTTGAGCCCCCTCCTTACTGATAACAAAAGGCAAGACTATCTTACTCTAGTCAAACATGCTCAAGATGTTTCCAAGTTTGTAAATTGTGCAGCCTTTGACTGTTTTGCAGAACCTCTGCTATTGCCATTGGTGCACGTCGGATAGCCTGGCTTCAGGCATCTGACTTGGAAATTTTGGTACAGGATACATTAGGAAACATTCCTTGCACAGGAGAAAATCTCTTTGGCAAGAATTGGCAGGAGAAGGCTAATAAGATAGATTCTGACAATATCACTTTGGAGAGATTGTCCAAATCTACAGCCAATCCTGCAAGGAAAAAATCCTTTAAGAAACCATTTTTCAATAAGAAATTTTTTTTATCCTTCCTATACCCAGCAGGCAACACCTTTCAGGTCAGACTGCCCAAAAGGGACAACAGCAACAATCTAGACAACAAAAGAAGGCAAAAGCTGCAAAACCTCAGTAAGCTCAGCAGGCTCAGCCTCCTAAGGGGCTTTGACTCCTTCCTAGAGAACTTTGCCTTCCTGCCCCGAACCGTCCAGAACCCTTGACCATCCCAGGCAGGTTGTCATTTTGCCCACAGATGGTACCAAATAACAGCAGAAAATTGGACTCTGTCCATTGTACGAGAGGGGTACAAGCTTCATTTTCACAGCATGCCCTCCTACAATTCTAAAACGGTTCAATTCTCAGACCTCTCTCGACAGTCTGAGGAAAAGAAGTCACAATGCTCCTTGCTCAAGGAGCAATAGAGGGAAGTACCCATTCCCCATCAGGGTACAGGGTTCTATTCCCCCTAATTCCTTATTCCAAAGAAAACAAGAGGACACAGACCCATTTTAGACCTCAGAGAATTGAACAAATACTTGTTCCGAGAGAAATTCAAAATGGTCTCTAGGAACTCTGCTGCCATACCTTCAAAGTCAGGATTGGCTTTGTTCTCTAGATCTCAAGGATGCGTATACTCATATTCTCATCCATCCAAATTACAGGAGATTCCTCCGATTCCTGTTTCAAGGAAAGCACTACCAATACAAGGTTCTTCCCTTTGGCCTGGCTTCTGCCCCAAGAGTGTTTACAAAATGCATGTCTGTGGTAGCAGCATTTCTCCGCACTCTGGGAATATTTGTCTTCCTTTACTTAGACGACTGGCTCATTTGAGCCCCTACAGTGCCAGAAGCCAGGTCTGCTCTGTTTCGCACAATGCAAATCCTTCAGTATTTGGGACTTGTCATAAACCTCCCAAAATCCAATCTTGCTCCCACTCAGTCCCTAGAGTTCATAGGAGCTCACCTGGATACCAGACAGGCAAGGGCTTTCCTTCCGCAGGCCCCGCTGTCTTCGCATAGTACAACTAGCTTCTCAAGCAGTGTTCAAACCTTGTCTCACTGCTCGGGAAATGCTACAGTTGCTAGGCCACTTGGCATCCACTGTGCATGTGGTTCCTTATGCTCTCCTCCATATGCGAGCAGCCCAGTGGACACAGGCCTCAGGCTGCCTGTTGGACAAAATGACAAACTCAAACCGTCTTATTTCGTCCCTCCAATGGTGGCAATCACCGAGAAACCTTCTGGTGGGGTCTCCTTTCTAGCAACCCCTATCCCAAGCCACCCTAACAGATGCATCACAGGTGGGATGGGGAGCCTACCTGCATGATCTCTCTACCCAGGGTACCTGGACTCCACAGGAGGCCTTTCTTCACATCAACCTCCTGGAGCTCAGAGCAATCTTCTTTGCTTTTCGAGTATTTCACGCCCAGCTCAGCTACAAGACAGTCCTAGTTCGAACGGACAATCAGGTAGCCATGTTCTTTGTGAACAAGCAGGGCGGAACAGGCTCTGTCGCTATGTAACAAACCTTTGCGACTATGGGCCCTCGTCAGAGCATCAGGTTCATCTCCATGCGGTGTATCTTCCAGGCATTCAAAACTCTTGGGCAGACAGACTAAGTTGAGTTCTGCTTCCACATGAATGGTCTCTCCATGCAGACCAGGTGGTCAAAATTTTTAAAATTTGGGGAACCCCGGACATAGACCTCTTTGCAAGTCCTCTGAATGCCAAACTTCCCTGGTTCTGTTTCAGAATTCCAGCTCGATGATGTCAGGCAAGGGACGCCTTCCTCCTTCACTGGGGTCAGGACTTCCTATATGCCTTCCCACCCATTCCCCTCATCCCCAAAACCCTATTCAAGCTTCAGAGAGACAGACGTCATATGATCCTCATAGCTCCACATTGGCCACGGAAAATGTGGTACCCTCTGCTCCTACATCTCTCTCAAGCTCCGCCTCTGGAATTGGGATCCGCTCCAGATCTTCTCTCCCAAGAGGACGGGATGCTCTGGCATCCGAATCCCCAGTCTCTGCATCTCAGGGCCTGGTTGCTGAAAGCCTAGAACTTCAGGATCTTAATCTTTCCCAACAGGTAAAGGATATCCTTCATGCTTCTAGGAAACCCTCCACAAGACGTTTCTATGCCTTTAAGTGGAAAAGGTTTACCATATGATGCTCGCAGAAGGGTCTTAACACTCTTGCGATACCTCTGGAATCGATACTGGAGTATCTCCTTCATTTGTCAAATGGGGGTCTCAAGACATATTCAGTAAGAGTCTATCTTAGTGCTATTGCAGCTTCTTACAAGCCTCTAAGTGGGCAACCTATTTCCTCTCATCCTCTCATAGCGAGTTTTATGAGAGGCCTTTTTAACAAAGCCTCCCTTTAAGCCACCACCGGTGGCATGGGACTTAAATCTGGTGCTCGGGCAGCTCATGAAACCGCCCTTTGGACCATTAGCCACTACATCTTTGAAATTCCTTTCCTGGAAAGTCATCTTCCTCATTGCAATCACGTCAGCACGTTGCATCAGTGAATTGCAGGCATTAGTGGCTGATCCTCTTTATACAAGGTTCCACCATGATAAGGTAGTTCTTGGGACTCATCCACACTTTATGCCAAAGGTGGTTTCCCATTTCCATTTAAACCAAGCGGTTTACCTTCCTGTATTCTTTCCAGGGCCTCATGCCTCATGTGCAGAAAGGAACCTTCATACCTTGGACTGTAAAAGAGCTTTGGTCTTTTACTTGCAAAGGACACAGCAACATAGAAAATCTTCTCAACTCTTTGTTGCTTTTGATCCTAGTAATTTGGGACTTCCAGTTTCCAAAAGAACTCTAACTGGATTGCTCAGTGCATATCCTTTGCCTATGAGAGTAAGAACCTTCCTCTTGAAGGTCATGTCACAGCTCAGAATGTGAGAGCCATGGCAGCCTCAGTGGCTCATCTTCACTCTGTGTATATTGACGACATCTGTTGAGCAGCTACATACCCTCACAGCCCATTACTGCTTAGACAAGGACTCCCTCCAGGATGCCTTGTTTAGCCAGGCTGTTTTTCAACACCTTTTTCAGATTTATTCAACTCCTACCCCACCGTCCCTGGTAGTTTACCAGAGATCCATGGAGGGAAGTATCGTCCTTTAACAAGGGCTAACAACTTCCTGGGGCCATCTCCCTGGCATCTGCAGCTAGGGAGTCCCCATATGTGAAGACTGCATTCCTGCTTGGTCCTGGAGATTGCGTAGTTCTCCAGGACCAAGCAGGAAGTTGGTCCTCACATATGGGTGATGTTCACGCCGACGGAGCCCCTATGCGGAGCATTTCCCCAGCTTTCAAAGAAAGCCTTTGGGAATGCAGCGCATATGCGCGGTCCCCTTCCCGCCCAAGGGTGCCATCTTGCTCATTCTTCTTTTTTCCGCAGAGCCCGACGGACGTGTTCTGTTTTCACCCGAGGAAAAAGTTGATTTTTCGGCATGGACTCGTGTTTTTCTTCGGTTCGACGCCGGTTTCTTTTCCCGCCTGAGCCTGGTACACCGGTATCGAGCCTGGACTTCTTTTTTCGCTTTTTGTCCTTAGTGACTAGCGTACGCGCCATTTTTCTATTTTTCATTGGCAGCCCTGTCGTTTAACCTCGCAGGGGCCCTTTTTCCCCCGATAGCTGCCAGCGGGTTTAAGAAGTGTGATGGGTGTAAAACTTATGTCTCTCACCGACACACATGACTGCTGCCTCCGCTACCTCGGGCCCGATCATGACCCGATGATCTGTGGCCTGTGTGGGAAAATGTCCTCGAAGGCATTGAGGAGCCGGCAGCACCAAAAAGAAAGAATCTTCTCTGACTCCGCATCTGGCCGGGCCCGGACTTCGTCAGAGGCCTTGACGTCTTGGGACTCTGATCCCGAGCATCGCTGGGGTTCCTCTGAGAGGTGGTCTCCCTCGCGGGAGCATCGCAGGAAGAAGAAACCTGCGAGGGCGGCGTCGGTGGATGCGCTTGATTCCTCCAGGGCCTGGTCACATAGCCCCGAGTGCCATCCCGGGTCTTCGGAGTCAGAGCGGCCTGCTAAACAATCTCGTGTAGAGACGGAGTTCCCGGGTCATCTGAGTACTGTAGTCCTTGTGGACTCTCCTCCGGGGAAGCCGACGTCGGGCCCAACGCCGTCGGGGCCCGAGTTGGGGGCTGCTGAGTCTTCTGAGCTCAGACTCAGGTTGACGGTCTTGGAGAGCAGCTTGGCTGCTTTCATGGAGCAGCAGCGGGCACTGATCGCCTGTCTCACCAGTGCATCTACCCCGACCACCAGGACATCGACGTCCAAGTCAACCCCAGAGGCTGAGCCGATCCTCGAGTCCATGCGCTCTCGAGTCGATCCTCGGCCAAGGTCTCCCTCGGCCTCCCGTTCGGGGCCGAGGTCGTCGACGCTGGTACACTCGGCGTCGGGGCGAATGGCATCTGTGCCTGCCTGACTGGAGCCGCTTGATTCCTCCTCCGAGGGGTCGGGCTGGGAAACGGAGGGCGAGGAGTCCAAGCCTCGGAGACGGTCCCCCGCGGAGGACACCCGTTCTCGGACTTCGTGCAAGACATGGCCAAGGCCTTCGCCTTCCCCGCGGATCCCGAGGAGGAGCCTCGAGCCGAGGCGCTCGAGACCCTGCAGTATGACTCTCCCTCCAAGGAGGCCTTTACTGAACCGGTTCCTCCGATGCTGGAATGGTTGCTCTTCGCATGTGGGAGGCGCCGGCCTCGACGCCTGTTCTGAGCAAGCGGGTTGATTCTATCTATCGAGTCCGCAAGAGCCCCGGGTTCCAAAAGGCACAGCTACCGCACCACTCCATGATTGTGGAATCGGCCATGCATCGTCTGAAGAGTCAGAAGAATGCACTCCTCGGTGCCTCCCGGCCGGGAGGCCCGGAACCTGGATGCCGTCGGTAGAAAGTGCTTCCAGGGCTACCAATACTTGCTTGCTGTCCAGACCTACCAGCTGTACATGGGCATGTACCTTCGAGACCTGGCAAAGGAGATTGCCGGGTTCTCTGCTGGTCTCTCCGAGGAACCTTTGCAGAGGTTCAAGGCCCTGTCATCGGGCATCCGGGAGTGCTCAAAGTTTATCTCTCGAGCAGCCTATGATGGCTTCTAGGCTTCGGCCCGAGTAGCTGCGGCCGGCATCGGTGCACGCCATCAGGCCTGGCTACAGTCATCGGACCTCGAGCCATGGGTTCAGGACAAGTTGGTCGATGTCCCCTGCCGAGGTGAAAACCTCTTTGGCAAGCCCATGGCTGAGAAGGCTGCAGAACTCGAGTCCGAGACTCTCACCTGGACAAGGATGTCCAGGAAAACCTCTGCCCCTTCTCAGAAGAAGAAGGGCTCAGGAAAAAAGACCTTTTACCCGAGGAAGTCATCTGCCTACAAATCATACCCTCACTTTCAGGCCTCTGTAGCTCCCCAACAGGGTCAGCAGGCCAAGGGGCAGGGACATGTGCCCCGTAGGCAGAAAACCCCCAAGCCACCAGCTCCGGCTCCTGCACAGCAGGGA
The DNA here is from genome assembly GCA_033557465.1 of Ichthyophis bannanicus. NCBI lineage: Eukaryota > Metazoa > Chordata > Amphibia > Gymnophiona > Ichthyophiidae > Ichthyophis > Ichthyophis bannanicus. Next base: position 27,175,376 of record CM066043.1, on the reverse strand, counting down.
GCAGGGTTTTGACTCCATTGGCATAGCCTCTCCTCCTCAACTGGCCCCTCTCAGCACAGGAGGCCCGCTGACCCTGTATGCCCACAGGTGGTCAGCCGTAACAAGGGATACCTGGGTGCTAAGCATAGTCCAAAGGGGCTATCTCCTCCACTTCCACCAGGTACGTCCCTCCTACTTTCTAGGGGAGCCTCCAAGACTCCCTCTGCACAGGGACTTATTCCTTCAGGAGTTAACAAGTCTTCTAAAGGAGCAGGCGGTGGAACCGTTGCCCCACCACCTGAGAGGCCAAGGCTTCTATTCCAGGTACTTTCTGGTTCCAAAAAGGACAGGAGGCCTCAGGCCCATCCTAGTCTTGCGAAATCTCAACAAGTTCCTGGAGAGGGAAAAGTTCAAGATGCTTACTCTTGGAATCCTGCTGCCCTACCTCCAGCAGGGAGATTTGCTATGCTCCTTAGACCTAAAGGATGCGTATACTCACATCCTTATTCATCCAGACCACAGACAATGTCTCCGATTTGTAGTGGGAGGAAACCATTACCAGTACAGGGTACTCCCTTTTAGCCTCGCCTCCTCCCCCAGGGTTTTTCCACCAAGTGCCTGGCGGTGGTGGCAGCCTGTCTCAGAGTTCAAGGACTCTTCGTCTTTCCATACGTGGACGACTGGCTCATCAGGGGTCAGTCTCCACAGGAAACCAATCAAGCCAGCCTCCATACTGTGTCTGTTCTCCAGCATCTGGGTTTTGTCATAAACTTCGCAAAGTCCGCTTTGCGCCCCTCACAAAACATGGAGTTCATAGGAGCAAGACTAGACACCCTTCAAGCGAAGGCCTTTTTTTACCTGTGGACAGGGCCAACAGACTGATGGATCTGGCCAGACAGTTCCACATCAATTCTCTAGTCTCCGCCAGACAATTCCTAAGGCTCTTAGGCCACATGGCATCCACGGTCTATGTAACTCCAAATGCCTGTCTGCACATGAGGCCCACTCAGTGGGGCCTAAGGACTCAGTGGCTGCAGGCCACAGGAAACCTGACGGACAAAGTGAGGGTGTACAATCTACTGGCAGATTCTCTGCAGTGGTGGCTTCATCTTCCGAATCTACTGCAAGCGGGTGCCTTTTCAAGCACCTCCACACACTCAAGTGCTGACAATCAATGCTTCTCCAAGGTTGGGGTGCACATTGCC